>LR880971.1:761773236-761784638 GCA_904067115.1 Aegilops sharonensis | reverse complement strand
CTTCGGAATCGCTCCTAAGAGTTTGTGGCATTTGCAACATAAAGTCCATTTCCCTCGGGCTTAGGGCAGTACGGATTATGACCCGTATGTAACCGCTATCCTGTAAGCAGGGCAATGTGCCAATGTCAACAACTAATTGAGCTTTTTGTCTGAACTCTGGACTTCGCGTAGCGTCCTCTTCAAGAGATACGGGGACACTGGGCCTTCGTGCCAAGTGGAAACAACAGAACCATTATGCCGAAGAACAGACCTACTACCGTCCTACGGTCGATCGATCGTGGTTTCTCGTCCAGTTTCTAGCTTAATTAAAACAGAGAAACGTAATGTCTTACTCCATCTGTTCTTTTTTGTAAGATGTTTCAGAAAGCTACTTCCTCCGTTTCATAATATAAAAACGTTTTTGACATTAGTACAGTGTAAAAATGTTCTTATATTATGGGACGGAGGGAGTAGTATTTAACTGTTTCGAGTGCTGTCTGAACTGTCTAAAATAATTTATAAAAATGAATAGAGGGAGTATCTTTTGTCCAAACCATGTGGTCTGATTTGAGAATAGTAATTGTGCAAGTTCCTTTTGGACCTCGCATGGAAAACTTAGCTGAGAAGCATCAGTAAGAGAATAACTCTACCAAGAGAATATGCTAGCAGTGTGTACACCGCGTTCGCTGATGGGGGAAAAAGCTCAGAAACTTAACCGAGTTATAGTTTAACTAATAATTAATTAAAGCAGGCAAAAATCATCTCGAAGGTTCAGGTCGGACAAGTAAACGACCCAAAGTTGAGACGCTCTCAAGGCACAGCGCCACACGCGACTAACACATAAAGAACGTTGCTTCATCTTCCCTGATGATACAGAAGCTTGAATTTTTTTTGTGCAGAGAGAAACATGCTTTATGTCTTGAAAGGTAATTATCACAAGTACAATATAAAATTTTAAGCGGAGTTCTGATAACTAAAGGTGGTCTCAATTCCCATAGGCACAAAACCAAGTGAGAAATCCTACAGTAAAACAAGTGAGAATTTCTGCAGTTCGTGTCCGCCCATAGTGTAAATCCATAGAACCGCACAAAGATGCAGGAAAGGTCACACAAACTGCTCCATTTCATTCCTCGGCAAAAATCACAAGGAAGTGTGTACAGATCCAGAGTACTAACAGTACTACTACTAGTAATTATCACTTTATCAGCACCATCATCAGTTCACCACAGCACTAAAAAGAGCACTAATTCCATTCTCCAGAGCAGTACCCGATCCTAGCTCATGTGCTAGCCACGACGGATCCATGCGCTGGTGCGCGCGAAATAGAGGCGCACCGCTCGCCACTACTGGTGAGCTCCCTAGTACGAGCCGCGAAGCAGAGCAACCAACCGGGTCACGCGGTCACGGCTAGGCGGCCCAGCCTTGACGGGCGGGGCATGAAGTCGCGGCAGCGGCGGTGGTCGCGGCCGGCGGGGGGCGGCGCGCTCACCAGACGCAGCAGGTGCGCGCGCAGGACGGACAGGCCCTTGGTGGTGGTCCTGCCTCCGGTGCCGACGCCGCCGCTCCTGATGGCCCCCTCGACGCGCACCGCCGCGCTCACGCACGAAGCCGCCGACTGATGCGACGCGCGGCCGGACGACGACGGCGACGAAGTCTGCGGACGCCCCCGCGGGTTGCGGTGACGGGTGCAGCGGAAGGAGCCCGGGTGGTTGGTCGGCGAGCAGAGGCAGGTGAGCTTGCCGGTGCCGGTAACCGCGCACGACGCCCTCGAGGTCGAGGCGGAGGCCGTAGCTGTGGCGGATGGGTTCGCCATGGTGGCCTGGGTGTGGGACTACTCTTGGTTGGTTTCTCGACGGAGCTGAGGTGAGATCAGGAGCGGTGGCTCGTCGGGAGTCCTGGCCTTCTCGGGGTCGCGCTCCCCGTTTTATAAGCTCGCCGGTCGCCGCAGGGCCCACGACGACGCATGTGTGTGTCCGAAGGCGACGTTTTCCCTGTGCGCGTGTAAAAGTGTAAACCACTTGGCAAGTGCCTGAGACTCTCTTCCAAACCATACATAGAGCAGTTTACTTTACTTTAGTTTTAAAAAAGGACAGGTTCACGCGTAGATTAGATCAATTTGTTCTTACACGTATCACGTCGCCGTGCTGCGGACACGCACACGGTGAAGTATCGGAAGCCATCGTCATATAAAGATAGAATCTATATATATATATATATATGGATAGAGAGACATTCTATTGATTCGCGAAATGCATCGTCGATCCAAATGAATCATTCTTCTGGTGGGGGAAATGTAATCTTTTTAGCATAATTTATGAAATGAACATTAGCAGTTACTGAGGTGAGGGCACGTAAAAGAAGCTGCGTGACGGGATGTGACTCACCCTTGATCATCAGTAAGCCAATCGCATGTCGTATGATGTATTCTTCTGCCTCCTGCAGCACGTTGTCGGCCGATCGGATCTGAACTGCAATATCTTCCATTTCTGAGATGAGTCCATGCTTAAAATATTCTAATCTTTTTCAGAAGAAACCGATCTGATCTCATAAATAACTAAAACCACAATACTCCAGCTGCGCCAGCTTTTGCTTTGCATAAAAAATGTTCATCAATTCAATTTCTTTGTGAAGTTCAAAAACTATTTATGAATTCAAAGAGTGTAAAACACTTGGCAAGTGCCTGGATTTTTTTCTTCGAAACGGAGCCAAAAGATTTGCCTCATCCATTGACTAAGCATAAGAGAGTTGCCCGGTCAATTAATGAAAAACCAGGCAAAAACCATCACAAATCGCTGAGCGGCACCCACAAGAGACCCACACATGCTACTCCAGAGAAGGCCTCATCTAGACAGCACAACGACGTCATCGTCATCACTTCTTCCATAGAGGTGGCATCGCCATCCCAAACTTTGAGAAACACTCGGCGATCATCGAATCAACCCACACTGAAAAGGCCATGCGGAATCACACGAAGATCCACGCCAGACCTCAGCCACTAAGACAAGACAGCATAGCTCTGACACCAACAGAGAGCTATGATGGAGAACCAAGCAAGGCTGGCGTCGTGGAAGATCACCGAATGGACCACCTGCTACTTGTCATCGCACACCACCGGGTCCCGCCACCCCAGTTTCGTCTTCACAGCAACAAACCAGCCAAGGCCATCCCACAAACACGCCAGAGAAGAGCCGACTATCTCAACCAATGCCGCATCTCCTACATCACTCCCCGCGACACCACTGCCACAAAAACCTTGACGCCAACACAAACACCATCCACTGGTCCCCCCCTGCCGATGCCCAGCTCCAATGACGAAGCCCTCGAGAGGGGAAACGACGCCAAGGCATGGCCATCCTCTGATCGCAAAGGATCTAAGGTTTCCCCCGAAGCCGAATCCATGCGGGAGGGGCGCTGCAGCAATGCGGCGATGCCTCCAAGAAGGTCCACTACGACCACAGCCGCTGCCATCACCGGTCACCGAACCAAGGCCGAGACAGGGTCTTCACCCAAGCTCCCAAACATCCAACCCGCACCGCCATCGACAAATCCACCAAGCGCCATCACTGAGCCAGCTCGTAGCCGAAGACGCCCACCGCTGAAGCAGCCACCCACACCTTGCGGAGACCACCAGCGGCCACATGTAGCACCATCCGTCAAATCTATCAACCGAAAGCCAGGCCACCGGACGCAACACAAACCATCATGCCTTGCGGAACACCATGTCGGCAAGTGACGAGAGGTGTGCAGCCCGATGCCAAGAACCACCTCGGTTCCCAGCCGCAGCCAAGCTCCATCCGCACACCATGCGCGCCCACTGGAGACGGAGATAGCAGATTCAACGGATAAAGCAGAAGTCGTGCTCCATCACCACGAGATCGCTCCACCATGTCGCACCAGCAGCAGTACCTCCCTGTGCCACCGCACGACCTCCAGGCGGCTGATTCGCGCCGCCCGTCACCTTATGCACCCGCACTGTGTGACAGCCGGACCTCGCAGATCCGCCCAACTCGCCCGTGCCTCGCCCAGCACGCGGCCACCAGCATAGCATCGCCCTTGCCCGGCCCCTTGCACACCCCTGCTGTGCATCACGCACAGCCACGAGACGCACTGCGGCCGCTCCCCAGCATGCACGCGCGAGCCTCAGCCCCGCCTCTCGCTCCAGATCGGTGGCACAACCATCCTTGGCACACCAGCACGCCCAGCAGCTCCTGGATCCACCCGAGTGGGGGTGCCATACGCAAAATTAAGCTGACTCATAGAATGATAGAGCCAAATAGAGCTCTTGCACATTTTCGTTAATCCACAAACATAATCTATGTATGTAGAGACATGGATCCGACAGTAGCACCACTGCGTACGGCGAGCCATGGCGCCAGATTCATGCAGCAGAAGGCCTCCGCACTCACCCGGCCAGATGCACCCTCGTGCACCAACGCGCCCAGCCACCCCTGCACCTCCGCGAGTCATGACCGCTACCACACTTCTCCGCTGACCCCCGCTCCCGCCGCCGCACACAACCATTGGAGTCGGCCGAGACCTCAAGATCCGCTCGAACCACGCCGCCAAACGGCCCCACCACCGCTAACGTCATCCGAGCTTTGCCTGGCGACGCTCTCCAACAACGGTGAGGGGAGAGGGGGAGGACGAGGGCCCCTAGGCGGCCGGAGTTTGGGCACCTCGGTGCGGCCCGTGGAGCCGCACGGGAGCGAATAGTATGCCTCCTACTGTTTTACAAGAGTTAATTGCACGGAAGTACCACAATTGGGGCATTGGAAGCAGATTGGTACCAAGTTTGGTAATTTTTACGTGTCAGTACCAAGTTTGAGGCTAGCCGTTACAAAAAGGTCTAAACCGCGTATAAACGCGTATTGACGGTGTATCTGACCGGCGAGGCCCGCCTGTCAGGTGCTGACGTGGCATGTTTTTTGCTGAAAACCCCCTTGCTTTCTCCCTTTCCTCTGCATAGCAGCGGCAGCAGCGGCTAGCAGCAACAGCAGCAGAGCATAGCAGAGCAGCGGCATCGGCATCAGCAGCACCGGCGACCTCGCCGCCGAAGCGCCGCCGGCCGACGAAGGCAACAACCCTGCGACGCCCTCTTCTCTTCCCTTTCTCCTCCTTCTGTCCCGGCTCCATGGGCGCCACCAGGAGGTTCCTCTTCCTCTCCATCCTCACCTCGGGTCACCGCCGTCCGCCGCCGATTCCCACCGCCACGATCCGCCCCCGGCTTCCCTGAGCTCGGATTCGAGCTCCCCAGTGAGCCCTCCTCCATTCCCCTCTCTTTTTCCTCTTTTCCCGCTGCCGCAGCTGTCGTACTTGAGCGAACCATCGTCAGCCAGCCGTGGCCACCATCGCCACGAGCTCGAAGAAGCGTGCCCCGGAGAGCTCCAGCCCGAGCGCGAGCTCGCCCAGGTGATCCGCCATCACCTGCGCCTAGAGGAAGCATGTCCCAGAGAACTCCAGCCTGAGCGCGAGCTCGCCCAGGTGCTCCACACTCACCGGCGCCTCGCTCCTGAGCGCCACGTAGATGGCCGACCTCCTCGGCTGCACGTCGAGCCACCGCATGGCGGGCGCAAAGGACTGCTCAGCGGTATCGCCGCTCCCGCTCGTGTCCTCGTCATTGGTGTCAGGCAGGAGAAAGCCGGCGGGGACGGGTCGGCGCGGAGGGGCTGGCGACGGATGGGCACACGGGCACCGGAGGAGACGGGCGATGGAGGGAGGCGGCGGTCGCAGGGGAGCTCAGGGCCGGCGATGGAGGGACCCAGCGACGACAGTGGATGCGTCGTGGGGGGCGGCGTCGTTGTCTCGAGACGGCAGCAGCGATGAATCCTAGCCCTCTCTGTTTCGATTGGATCTAACTGGGGATGGGGATGGGAGGGCGTTGAAAGCAAGGGTTTTTTTTAGCAAAAAACATGCCACATCGGCACCTGGCAGGCGGGCCCCGCCGGTCAGATACACCGTCAATACGCGTTTATATGCGATTTAGACCTTGTAACGGTTAGCCCCAGACTTGGTACTGACACATAAAAATTACCAAACTTAGTACCAATGTGCTTCTAATGCCTCAATTGTGGTACTTCTATACAATTAACTCGTTTTACAACCAAGTGCCTGAAATTAGCTTCCACACTATAGATAGTTTAGTTTAAGGTCAGGTTCACGCGTAGATAAATTCTTCTTCCATGCAGTATGTCGCTGTGCTACACGGTGAAGTATGCGAAACCATGGACCAAACTATGATGTGTTCATCTTCATCGTGTAGTACGTGTGTGCCCAATCCGCTCTGAATTCTAATACATCGCAGCTCTGTTTTCCGTCTGCATATTGTCTTTCTCAAAAGAAACCAATCTGCTCTTATATAAATTGTGGCGCCGGTTTTTCCTCACCTTCATCGGTGGAAACCACTGACTATCGTTCCCTCGAAAAAAAAATCGTACTATCAGCACGTATAGTTTTATCGACGACGCCGACGTCTCTAAATCAGGCGTCACTCGGACCGGCCGCCTTTCGCGTCGTCTCTCGTACTACCGTCGTGCCTAACCATTTTGTTATTTAGTGACAACTAGTATAGGAAGCAATACTTGCTCCATTATTGAATTACTGCTTGCGTGGAGCCCCTTCAGCTAAATCACAGGAAAACATACTCATATGACTGCATATGTACGCATGTCGATCGTCCTTGTCATCGCGTGTATGTACAGTCAGACTCAGATCAACATATGCATGCACGTGTGATGTGTCATGTGAGCAGAGCAGTGCAAATTTATTCCGCGGGTTAATACGCTCCACCGAAGGATCGACCACGAACTAGCAATTCAGTTTCAGAACTTCAGAAATACAACCGATTAGTGAATTAGGAGCCTTAATTAGGCCAGACTAGTGCTACGTCCTAGTCAACCGATTACTTGATTAGTGTGATCATTGGTGGTTAGCCAAAACCTCGGAGTCTTAGCGTGAGACAGCACTTCCGCGGCCACGACGTGTGCTTTACTTTACAGGCGAGCTTACAAAAACACTGGTATTACTCTGCTGCTCTATAATGCAGCGAAGAAGCTTGGTTCAACCGTGCATGCAGAATTTATTTATCTCCAGATAATTACACGATCGCTCTCTTATGATCATCTGCTTACTCAATCGGCCTGAGTTACCTTAAAGTATTACAAGGAGCACAAATTAATTCATTGTCATTTGTCAATGTAAAAGTTACCCAGCATACTTTCTAGAAGCAGAGATAAATAGTCCCTGAGTCTGCATGAGACGCGCCTATACGAGTAGATTTTCTTCAAAGTAATCACATCCTCCATCGGCTTAACCTAGGCGATCAGATCAGCCTGTGAGTAAACTATGCACACGATCTAACCAGCATCCTTAACAAAGGGTTAACTCGATGTGTGTACCATGTCATGGGCCATGCATGTGTAGAATTGGTCAGGCCGCCATGGAGACCAAAACTTTCCGCAAGACCGGTAGCTTTCCTCTACCCAGCAGCAGCTTAATGGCAGATGACCATCAATCGTGTCCCTTTCTTACAAATGCTTATCCAAAACATTACCAATTTCCCGGAAATTTATCCCAAACAGAATCGTACCGGTGGGTAGCTGCGTGGGCCAGGGTCATATGGCCGGCCATGCCTGCCGATCGAGCTGACATGTGAAACCGAAATTAAGGTGATGGTGATCTTAGCCGGACAACTACATCTTACCCGCCAAAATTTCCTCTCGACACAGCTGTGCTGAAAACTACAGTACCTGATAGATGGGATCTCCTGTGGCATGGCCGCTAGCAGTAGCTACAAGTAACATAAAAGTTTCTGAGGTCACCAAAAGGTGCACTTAGACAAATGGGAAGAATTAATCTCCGTGATGTGAGCTTGATTAGGATAGAGATAGAATCATGATCAGGGCGTGAATGCAGGATCATTGTATCAATTCAATAAGACGTGTTTACGGAGGGAACAAAGTAGCCGTGAAAACGATTACATATACAGCTCAGATTAATTTACAAAAAAACACGTCAAACATAAAAAATCAATAGGTGCATGGCTTCTTTACCCTCCACGGACCACATTCCAGAACAAATGTTCTGTGACGCGTGCTGTGATTAAATCTGCGGCCAGACTGGAGTTGATGCTGGATTCTTAGGAGTTCTCGTCCCCGGCACGCAGCGTTTCCGCTAAACGCTAGTAATTATTTACATAATCATGCGCCCGGTGTCTGAATGATCGAAAACCACCCATATATTAAGCAAGTTGAGTAATCTAAAGAATGCAGAGTCATTTACTTGGCCTCCTCGCGAAAAAATTGGAAAGTCAAGGAGGCCTTGGCGGATGATGCTTGGATTCGCAAGATAAACCTCAATATGGTTTTGACCATGGAGCACCTTAGACAATTTCTCACACTTTGGGAGCAAATTCGCCACACCCACCTACGCGAGGATGCCATCGACGAGATAGTTTGGAAGCACTCAACAAGTGGTTTTTATTCGTCGGCATCGGCTTATCACGCACAATTCATTGGATCTATGGGCACCACCTTCCACTGCTATATTTGGGGCGCTTGGGCTCCGCCGAAGGTGAAATTCTTTGCTTGGCTTGCAACCCGTAATAGGATTTGGACGGCTGACAGACTCGCTAGGAGGGGTTGGCAAAATTGTGGACTGTGTCCGCTTTGCCAGCGTGTGCAAGAAAATGGAGCCCATCTTTTCTACAAGTGTCGCTTCACCCTTAGGATTTGGAACCTCATCAAAAATTGGCTTGGTCTCCATATGATTGACATGTCAACTTGGGACAATTTGCACTCTCTCTCGCTTTGGTGGAGAAACATGTCTGGAAGCAACATCCCCAATAGAAAGGCCATGGCATCCCTCACTATGCTAGTTGGGTGGACCATTTGGAATGAGAGAAACGCTCGTATATCCAGGCACAAGTCAACACCTGCGCCGGTCATCTTCGACACCATCAAAAGAGAAGCTAGACTTTGGGTTACTGCGGGTGCACACAAATTGGGTAGCATAATGCCGGGAGAGTAATGGACCTCATGTAATATGTGTGGTGTAACAAACAAACTCTATTCTCCTTCTTAATTAATGGATGAGGCAAAGCTTATGCCTCCGTTTCGAAAAAAAAAAAAGAATGCAGAGATAGACATCTCCTGCAATCCATAGTGAGGCCGGCTGGAGAAATTTAAGTACTTAACCTAGGGTTTTCTTCCTTTTCTTTGTGCGTCGCAGTCCATTTTATTTGGTCTTCGGATAATTTATTACCCTAGATCTTTGTCACGGATTCTTCTGACAATTAGATTTTTCCACTGAAATATCGGCCGACACAAGTCTGTTGCGAACATCCTCTCCACCCAATGTCGAAAACTTGCGCGCTTGTAATTTGATTATAAGTAATTAAGATCGCTCCATCTTTGATGTAACAGTGACCACGATGTGCAGGCAGAGCAGGTACACGTTGCTACTCCTACTTGCTTAGTATGTGTACACGAACTGTACCGAAAATTGATGAGAAGAGCTAGCCCAGTTACGTGGAACGGCTGTGACTACGTGAACGGTGATCCATCGGGTGTATATTCTATCATTGAATAAACGATTTGAAATCTAGCTTCCTGTTGTTTTTCTAGTGGAGTCCTTGAAAGAGAGCCAAAAGACCAAGCAAAATAAGCACGAGGTTAAATAAACATATTGCATGCAACTGGTCCAGAAAAATCAAGGTAAAAAAACATCTCAATCATGTGATGAACGCCATAAGAGTTAAAGATGGTTTCACAAACCAGCCGGTAGATGGTTTCACAAACCAAACGAGGTTAATTTGATATGTGCATATGTCACATCCCTATGCAGTCGATGAGTTTGCTTGACATGAAGTGTCTCATTGATCATGCATCCACAAGTGAGGAAATCTTATGTTTTGAGTTGCCCTTGCAAAAAAGGTACACAATATTTCAGGAGTGAGCAGAGCACCTGGCTAATTGCTT
The DNA here is from genome assembly GCA_904067115.1 of Aegilops sharonensis. Taxonomy (NCBI): domain Eukaryota; kingdom Viridiplantae; phylum Streptophyta; class Magnoliopsida; order Poales; family Poaceae; genus Aegilops; species Aegilops sharonensis. The sequence continues at coordinate 761,774,685 of LR880971.1, read as the reverse complement.
GTCAGGCATTGACATCAGCAAATAGGAGAGCAAACCATGAGTTGGAGCTGGTACCCTTCAAGTCGGAGTTAAGTGATGAGAAAGGTCTTAGTTATTTCATGATATAAATATATTTGATGTAAATACTAGCATAATCTTATGTATACTGAGTAAAACTTAATGTTGTTCAATATATAATAAAGCTACAATTTGAACTAGTTTGGAAGAGAGGAAGTAGCATGTATGTATCTTTAGGTTGAGTCACCACTAAGACATGCATGATGCATCCCTAGAACATACAATGGTATACATAGGCATCAAAACTTGGTTGTTCGGTCGATATAGTAAACAGTATCAGGCAAAATGCATGATGTGGTCAACGTAAAAGTGGTTCATATACATATGCCCGACACTAGGCAATGGTGTGATGGACTGGTGCATCCCCGTGGAAATGTTGTGTCAGAGTCAGGATCATCGGATCATGAGTGCAATTGCGACGAAGATAACGCAACTAGCAATGTTGTATCGGTTCTATTTTGTTTAGTTCGGCGCCGATGTTGTGTTGGTGCCTTAACCTAGTTTAACTACATTACTATTTTGGTTGTGAATTTCTTCGATTGTTTTTGCGCTAAGTAGTCGAGCTTTGTTGGTCTCTTGTACATTTTTCTTCTGATAAAATTCAATGATTGTGTTGTTGTCATTGAGAAAGTAAAATGACTCACTGCTTAGAAGATGTTTCTTAGGCTTGCATTATACCACCATGCAACGATGAGTCGTCTTAGTTTTTATTATTCTTTCTGGTGAGTTTGGCTTGATCGATCGAATCCAAGCTTAGTTCAGCTGAAAATTATGGATGATCAACCCTGAACCTATTCTTGCATGGTAAATCCTCCACCTCCATCCCCAAAAGGGTTAAAAGTTTTATGAAACTTCCTACGATATGGCATCCTGTGGTTTATAGTTATGCTTGATCGGCAAAATGGCGCTCCACCTAAACGCTAGTGGTGGCCATATCTGGGGAGGTCGGTTAGCAGGAGGAGAAAGAATGGAAGGAGGAGGGTTCAGACTATGACGAGGAAGGGCTGTCGATGAGGTTAGGGTGAATAGGTGAAGGACACAGTATAGTGAAGGAAATATGCCCTAGAGGCAATAATAAAAGTTATTATTTATTTCCTTATATCATGATAAATGTTTATTATTCATGCTAGAATTGTATTAACCGGAAACATAATACATGTGTGAATATATAGACAAACAGTATGTCACTAGTATGCCTCTACTTGACTAGCTTGTTAATCAAAGATGGTTATGTTTCCTAACCATGAACAAGGAGTTGTTATTTGATTAACAAGGTCACATCATTAGTTGAATGATCTGATTGACATGACCCATTCCGTTAGCTTAACAGTTGATCGTTTAGTATGTTAATGCTTTCTTCATGACCCATACATGTTCCTATAACTATGAGAT
>LR880971.1:761741001-761763467 GCA_904067115.1 Aegilops sharonensis | reverse complement strand
CATCGAGCTGAACGTGTGCAGAACTCGGAGGTGCCGTACGTTCGGTGCTTGGATCGGTCGGATCGTGGAGACGTACGACTACATCAACCGCGTTGTTATAACGCTTCCGCTTTCGGTCTACGAGGGTACGTGGACGGACACTCTCCCCTCTCGTTGCTATGCCATCACCATGGTCTTGCGTGATCGTAGGAAATTTTTTGAAATTACTACGTTCCCCAACATATAGCAATATGAGCAGCTGAGGGCCGTGAGAAGATTATGTGGAAGTTGATGGGAAGCAGAAGGTTGGGTACGGGGAGACAGTCGCGGCTTGTCCTATCATATATATAGACATATAGATCTTCTTGGCAAATCACCATATGCACCGTGTCATTTTTCATCAATTTAATGCTCAAACAATCTCATTTGTTGATTAGTTTTTCAGCACGTCTTGTTCACGAAGTTGCCACGAAACTTTGTCCGCACTAGTTCTCACATGGATATCCAGTCCATGGAAAACTCATGTAGTCATGATTGTTCTGGTGAGAAGAAAAGTATAATGAGTCGTCTTTAACTTTTTTTCGTGAACCATTTTCATTTCCAACCATGTTTATTTAGCACCGATTGTGATGTGCAGTAACATATCAGCACATTGTTAACACATACGTTAGGAGGAAAGGGGAGCGGTAGCAAGGCGGGGATGGGGGATGGGATCCTACTGGTATGAAACTCAACAGTTTAAAAAGTTATCCTTTCTTAGCACACATGTTGTTTAAAAGGTCCATGCTTTGAAACAACATGTGCTACATAAATTTAGCACTTTGAGTTTAAAATTTTCACATTGTTAAATTTTTTATCTTGGGCCGCCACTAATTTCTGACGAACCATTTCAAATTACCGGGTTTCCTTTGCATGAACTACGATTGTATGCATATGTAGCTACCGATTGTGTTCGTAAAAAATGTACCATTTAAGATCCACCTAGCCAGCTACCGTGGCTAGGAAAAATTAATTAATGTAGGTAACAAACTTTGATTCGATAAATGAATGTCAAAATAGGCAGTTAAAAGTTAATTTTGCGAGAGATCAGCGACCATTGTTTCTAATCATTGAATGATATTCTGGCTTTGTGATCGTTTCGAAGAGATAACAAATATAGAAGAATTAGACAATCTTTTTGAAGGAAATCACGAAGCCATGTGAGAGGGGAAACCCACCTAAGGCTAGCATGGTCAGGCCTTGAGAGTACCCCCCGCCCCCAGTGCGAGCGTCTGATACAATTTCCGGACGTGTCCTTTGCCTGCAGGCCGCCTTGAGTTACAAGGGAGAATATCACATGAAACCAACATTCAAAGAGAACTTTGTCGAAATCACGTTTAAAAGTTTCAAAAAAATCTGAAAAACAATATGGGATGTTAAGACGGTGATGTTTCATTGCCACACAAAATTTCAAGTTGAAATACATTATGAAATGTGAGCAATGACAAAAAAACACAAATTCAGCAACAAATAGTGATGTTATTGTTTGGCACTATTCAATGCTGATTTGTTATTTTCATAGCTCCCATCTTGTAATGTGTTTAAACTTGGAGTTTCGCATGGTAATGATAGAACATCACCCTCTTAACTTTCAATAAAATAATTCAGATTTTTTTGAAACTTCAAAACATCTTTTTCATGTGGTTTTCATCGGTTTTCAACGAATGTTGGTTTCCATATGATATTTTCCCGAGTTACAAACCTCATAATTTTCTTGGAATTAATTGCCACCGCCTAACACACTATCTCCATCTTTTTATAGCCTGACTATTGGGGGCCTAAATGCCATGGTTTACATTAAGCGGCAATGTTTTCACTTAAGCGAGTAACAAAATGTCATTAGTCCATGTGAGGTAATAGCAAGAAATCTTCTCCCTTGATGAGCAACACCGAAACAAAATAAAACATGGCTGAGGCTAGCTCTCATCTACTCCTACATGAGAAACACATGAAACTTTGTGTAAAATCATGGCGTGGGAGTTAGATGAGACTTTGCTGATTCTCATATAGCATATCCGATAAAACAAACCTTTGTGTGCCTGAACAGTTCTAGCTAGGAATCAGTCGAACTGGTCTTTGTAGTTGCCACCAGAACAGCACAAATTAAGACGCGGGTAAGCATATACTCCTCTGTTCCATTTCTCTGAAAGAATTACAGGGAACTTGTGTACAGAACCCTCATCACTCCATCAGTTCATGGCACTACTAAAGAAGCATTGGTTCTATGTAGCACCCGATCCATGCGTCGGTGCGCGCGAAATAAGAAGCGCACCGTCCGCCACTCGTGAGCTTTAGCCTAGTACGGTCTGCGAAGCCGAGCAACCGTGTCACACGCTCACGGCGAGGCGGCCCAGCCTGGACGGTCGGGGCTTGAAGTCGCGGCAGCGGCGGTGGTCGTTGCCGCCGGAGGACGGGGGGCTGACCAGCCGCAGCAGGTGCGCGCGCAGGACGGACCGGCCCTTGGCGCTCCTGCCGCCCGCGCCGACGCCGCTGCTCCTGATGATCCCCTCGCCGCGCCCCGTCGCGCTTGCGCCCGACGTTGACGCGGCCTGCTGCGAGGCGCGGCCTGACGACGACAGCGGCCGCCCGCGCGGGCTCCGGTGGCGACCGCAGCGGAAGGAGCCCGGGTGGTTCGTCGGCGAGCAGAGGCAGGCGAGCTTACTGCCACCGGGAGCCGCGCACGACGGCCTCAGGCGCGTGCCGCGTGGATGGGTTCGCCATGGTGGCTTGGACGTCTGACTCTTTTGGATTCTTTGCCCAGTTTCTCGTCGGAGCTCAGATGAGGAACGGTGGTTGCGGGTGGATGGCGTCGGGAGTCCTGGCCTTTCCGGGGCGCGGTCACCGTAATATATGCTCGCCGGTCGCCGCAGGGCCCGGGACGGGACGACGCATGTGTGTCTCCGAAGACGACGTTTTTCCTGTCAGTTTCGTGCGTGTAAAGTGTAAACCGGGGTAAGTTTGTTTAAAGTCAGTTTCACGCGTAATTAAATTATTCCACCACATCGCAAGTGTACATCGGAACAGAGGCGAAGCCACGTTACATGGACCAAATTCAACGCAGGGGAAATTGTTCCATTTTTTAGCTTAAAATTTGTGTCGAAATTCACTCTGAAATTAAAACGAACGTGGACACGTAAATGGACCAAACTCACTGTCAGTAGCGTACTCGCATATGTTGTATTCTTCTTCGTGCTGCAGTACTTGCGTACGTCTACTGATCCGATCAGGAATCTAAATATTCTGCTGTTCCATTTTCTGAGCTGAGCTCATGCCCAACCTGCCAGTTATGTCATCTTAGGATGGAAAATGGTCTGCACCTTGTCTACGATTGCCCATTCACTGCTGGAATCTGGAGATAATGTCTAACCTTGTATAGATTCCCCTATAATCTTCTGTCTTGCATTGATGGAGATCACATCTTGGGCTGGTGGTTAAAAGCACTGGCAGCTACAACGGTAAACAGGAGAAATGACCTCGCCTTTCTGCTTATGGTGACTGCTTGACATGTTTGGAAGGAGAGGAACAACCGCATCATCAATAACAAGGCAACCACTTTTCTGCAGGTGGATGAAGGCATCGTCAACGAGCTCAATCCATGGAGGATGTCAGGTTTTAGAGGAGCACAGTGAACAGACATGGGGTAGTTCTAAGATTTCTATTCTCCTGTACATGTGTATAGCTCTTTCTCTTTATAGTTTTTTTCCCTACGGCTTCATTGCTGGACATCAGTATTTATATCTCTAGGGATGTTTCCTCCTATCTTAATGAATGAAATCAGCAACTTTGTTGTTTCTCGTGAAAAAAATTATCTTCTAAAGAGAAACCAATCTAAAAAATTGCTTTTGGAGGTCTCCATTTACAAAATTCACATTTTTACATTAAAAAATCTGAAAAAACCATAGATATACATGGAGGCATAATATACATGTGTGTAAATTTTCAGGGCGAAATGCATGCAAATGAGGGCTGTGAAAAAATTTGAGGCTTTTCAGCAGATGATACTATTCATCTTTAAAGTTCATGAATTTATTTTTTTTGTACAGGTCGCATATCAAGATATTACATTCTGAAAATTTTGCTCACATTTACATTTTATCTTTGTATACTTGCATTATTTATTTATTTTTTAAATTAGAAGGTTTGAATTTTGATTTTTTTTCAAAAACAAAAGAGCCCATGGAGCTCTGTCACCAAAATGCCCCACTCAACCAAGCTATTGCTCTCCATCATGGGTGGAAACCACTCACTTTCTCCACCACTCACGAGCACGTTCTTCTCCAGAAAATCGTACCGCCTCTCCTTGTTTTACATATCCGCTCGCCGACTTTTCTAAATCGGGCACGTACGCAGCGTGATCGATCGAGCAGCTGCGTGCGTGCATGAATAGGTCGTGACTCGGAGTGGCCGCCTTCCACGTCAGCTCTCGTGCCCAACTATTTTGTTATTCAGCGCAACTAGTCTAGTGCAGAACTTTGGAATCTCTTCAGGGAAAACATACTCATATCCTCACATGCATGCATGTCCATCGTCCTTGTCATCTTCATTGTGTATGTACAGTCAGAATGGAGAAGGCAGCACGCATCCATGCATGCATGTCTGATGTGGCATCATGTGGGCAGTGCAGTGCCAACAAAAAAAAATCCTAGACTTACAGAAAACACGGTCGATCCACCGAAATGTCTGCCAAGTCTTGGTAGGATGGAGTTGCTGCGACATGCGTGATTAGGTGCGTACTACCTCCCTCCTAGTTTATCGGTCTTCATTTTATTTTGTGTCAAATTTTAATCATAGATTGAACTAACAAAATCTTCATGCATGTCATCAAAATGTTCAAATACGAATTCAACGATGTAATTTTATCGACATGCATTGATATTTATTAATTAAATATTTGGTCAAAATTTGGCACAAACTACAGTGAGGACCTATAAATCAGGACGGAGGTAGTACCTTAATTAGACTAATCTAGTGTTGCGTCTTACTCAGCCGATCACTTGATTAGTGTGATATTTCACAGGTAGTTAGCCAAAACCTCGAAGTCTTAACGTGAGGCGGCACTTCCATGACCACGACATGCATGTGCTTTTACTTTACCGACGTACTTACAATACACCATTTCTCTTCTGTTTAATAAGGTACCACAGAAGCTTCATTCAGCCGGACATTCTGAATTTCTCTGCAGATAATTACACGATCGTTCTCATGATCATCTGCTTGCTCGGCCTGAATTACCTTATTGTACTACAGGAAATATCATTGTCAACGTACAAGTTACTGAGTAGTGTTCTAGAAGCAGAGATAAAGTGGCATTTGAATGCGACACGCTTATAAGCGTGCAATTTTCTCAGATAATCACATCCTCCATCAACTTAACCTAGGCGACGACATCAGCCGGTGAGTAAACTGTACACACGACGTAACCAACATCCTTAACAAGCTGGTTAACTCTGATGAGCCCATGTGTAGGTTTTTTAGAACGAAGGCTTAAGAAGAGTTCAGTTTTAAATTAATAAAATCATCAACCGGCCAGGAATACATCGAACAGCCCATGTGTAGGTTTGGTCAGGTCGCCATCTGCAGCCTCAAATTGGACTCCGACACCAAAACTTTCCACACGACCAGTAGCTTTCCTCCAGCCAGCAGCAGCTTAATTGCAGATGACCGACCATCAATCACGTCCCTAACTTGCAAATGCTTATCCAAACAGAAATAAAGCTTCCCTTTTTCCCGGAAAACCTATCCAAAACAGAATCGTACCGGTGGGTAGTTGCGTGGGCCAGGGGCGAATGGCCGGCCATGCCTGCCGATCGAGCTGACATGTGAAACCGAAATTAAGGTGACGGTGATCTTAGCCTGGAATGGGCAGGCAAATATCTTTGAACGTGGACAACAACATCTCACCCGCCAAATTTTCTCTTGCACACCTGGGGTGAAAACTACTGCTACGCCTGTGGGTTGCATTGGCTATAGCCAACTACGTGGTTGTAACTAGATTATATGTAACAAAGATGGGTCCATCTTTGATGTAATAGTGACAACGATGTGCATAGGGGCGGACCCAGTGAAAATGTTGAGAGGGGGCAAAAATTTACAGCCATCAATGTAGGTCCGCCCCTGGATGTGCAGGCAGAGCATGCACATTGCTACTCCTACTTGCTTTGTATGTTGGTACGAACTGTACCGGAAGTTGATGAGGTTGAAGAGCTAGCATACTTAGATGGAGAATCCGTCTGCTGACTGCATGAACAGTGATCGACTGAGTGCCTATATTGTTGTGGAACAAACCATTTCAAATTTAACTTGTTTATTTTTCTCAGTGGATCCCTAGAAAGAGGGATGAAAGACCAAGCGAATTAAGCACACAAGTTAATTAATTACGATGCATAGCATGCAATTATCAAGAAAAGTTAAGATCAAAATACATCTCAATCATATGATGAATGCCATGAGAGTCAGAGATGGCTGTCGTGGGAACGGATCTAACAGTAGAGATAGGGGGTACGTAGGAGAGGGCAGAGTCCTAACTACGGCGAGATTGTACACTTGGATTTACGAGTTCAGACCCCTCTCGGAGGAGGTAACAGCCCTACGTCTCAGTGCCACGGAGGCTCTGTTGAATGGAGTGTTGAGTTACAGGGGGTGTGAACCCTTGTGCAAGAGGGGAGGGGTAGCTTATATAGAGTACGCCGACCCCTCGCAACCCTCGGTTACACAGGGGTTCAGTGAGGGAGTAAAGTCACGTATGTTACTAGTAACACCCCTATTTTAACGACCTTTAAGGCGACGGAGTGAATGCCTGACCGTTGTCATCTAGATGTGGCTCTAAGTCTTCTGTCCTTCGAGTGGATTCTTGTCTCCCGAGTGAATAGCAATGGTCGAGTGGAATTGAGATATCCGAGTGGAACTTTTGTCGAGTGGATCGCACTTCATGAGGATTCCAGTCGGTATCTTCTGTTTAACTTTGTAGGCCTTGTCCTCTTGTGCAGCGTCCTTCGGTAGGGCATACAGGTCAGGCCAACGACCCTACCCTAGGTACATGTCGGCACCGATTTTTATGGATTAAAGATGGGTTTGTCGCACCATTTGATCTTGTTTTTCACTTTCGAATAGTTGATCAACATTCAAGGGATACTTTCAGAAATAAAAGAGGTTAATTGATTTGATATTTGCGTGTATGATAACCACAAGTGCAGTCGGCGAGTTTGTTTGACACGGAGTGTCTCATTGAACATGCATTCACAAGTGAGGATATCTTCCTTTTCCGGTTGCAACTGGAAGAAGGTACACCCTATTTTAGGAGTGAGCAAAGCATGTTGATTATTGTTCGTTAGGCACTGCCATATGTAGATAGGAGAGCGAACCACGAGTTGAAGTTGGTGCCCTCCGTGTCAAAGTTGAGTGAGATAAGACTGATCGAGTGTGAATATTAATACATTATATGTTTTCTATATACTTAGATCAAAATAAAGTTTTTTTACTTTGGAAAATTTTATTTATGACTAATATCTAACTCAAAAGCCCGATAAAAGAATGGCACGACGAAGGCGTGTATCCCCTTCTAGTGCGATGAATGCCATAAGAGTCAAGGATGGTTTGAAACTAGCAATTTGAAGGGTGTGAATGACTCGAACAAGGGCATGGATTTTTATGGGGTAAAGATGGGTTTATCGTGAGCTTTTATTTTTCTTTCCACTTCTTGAAGAGCCGATCAACATTCAGCAGTTACTTTGGAAATATCACATGGTTAATTTGATATGTGTGTGCACGATATCCGCCAGTGAATCAGAATTTGTTTGACATGATTGTCTCATTAAATGTGCATTCAGAAGTAAGGACATATCCCCTTTCGGTTGCAATTGAAAGAAGCTACATCTATTTTAAAATTATAAGCAGTGCATGTGGCTAATTACTGGTGACACATTGCCATTTGTGGATAAAGAGTGAACCACGAGTTGGAGCTGGTGCCCTCTGAGTCGGAGTTGAGTGACGTGAACTATCTGAGTATTGTCATACTGTATATTTGATGTGGTAAATATTAACATATTATATTTTCTATATGCTTGATCAAACTAAAGATGTGTGACTTAGGACAAAACTATGATTTCAGTTAAACTGAAATGGAGGGAGTAGCATGCATTCATATTTAGTCTAAACCACCAAGACTAGAACATGAAATGCTAGACCATGATGTGATACACGCAGAAGATCCAGGGTGTCGAGACTTGGCAGCCCGGTCAATATAGCAAACAATAACGTGCAAAATGTATGGTCTGGTCAACATAAAGGGGGTGCACGTACATATGCATGATGTCAGATAAGACTTGATGTGAAGGGCGGTGATGTGGCAAAGTCAGAGTTGTTAGATCATAAGTGCGATCAGCGATGAAGATGACTCACCTAGAGGTGTCGTATGGGTTATGCTCTATTTTTTCAGCTCTAATGGCATACCAGTGGCTTGGACCAAGTTTAGTCAGATGGTTTGTTTCCCCTCTAATTATCCGAGCTTTGTTGGTCTCTTGTAATTTTTTCTTCTATTAAATGGAATCACAACAATTTCATTGTTGTCATATAAAAAGTAAGCTGAATCACTGTTGGGCAGATCTTCCTCATCCTGCACTGTGCCGAAATTCAACAAGTCATTTTAGTTTTTTTTTCTCGTTGTAGTTAAGACAGATCGACTGAATTCAAGCTCAGTTTGGTCAAAAATACGAACGCTGAACCATGTACCTATTTCTTGCATGGTAAATTTGCACCCCCAAGGGTTGAAAAAGTTTGAGGGAACTTCCTACGAGATGGACCCCTCACTCCCTGCGCTTAGAGTGATACCTGATTGGGGCATGATGCTCCGCCTATGAAAAGATAAAATATGGCGATCTGCCTGAGCGGGAGGAGAAAGAAGGGAAGGATGAGGCAGTAGGGCTATGAGAAAGGATGTCGGGGCACAAAGCGGCAATACAAAGAGGTAGGGGATGCAAGAAGATTATGCGGAAGGGGGTGAGAAGATTGAGTATGAGTAAGGGAAGACATTCACGCATTGTGCTATTCAAGATAGAGACATAGAGATCTTCTCTGCGAGTCACCATATCCATCATAGTCATTTTTCATTAGCACATGGTCAAACAATCTCATTATAATAGTTAATTTCATTAGCACGGTTTGTTCAAGAAATTTCCACGGAAATCTGCCGGCACTAGTTCCCACGTAGATATCCATTTGATGGAAAATCACAATGTCGGGACGGTTATGGTGAGAAGAGAGAAAAATATATGTTGTCTTTAATTTTTTTTCTTGAACCATTTTAATTCCCAACCTTATTTCTTTAGCACCAAATGGGATATACATTAAAATGTCAATCATAATGTTAGCACATCAGTGGATGTAGAGAGAGGAGTGGGAAAAGAACAAGGAGGCGATGACATGGAACGGGAGCGGTGGCGAGAAGATGATGTGGGATGGGGGCCGCGGTAGAAAACTCAATAGTTTCAGTAATTGCTTTTCTTAGCATACATGTGGTTTAAAGGTCCTTATTTCGGAACATCATGTGCTACAGATTGTTTCTCCAAATAAAAAAAACACATGGTCATGATATTCCGACGAGAACAAATACTATCTTGTCTCCAATTTATGTCGAACCATTTCAAATAACTTGGTTTCTGTAGCATTGGCTACGATGTATATATATGCAACTGACAGCAGCATGTGGTTATAAGTATATATATTGTACTAAAAAACTTTGAACTGACACTTATTTCATCTTCCAGTGGGGCCCTGAAACTGAAAGGCGGCTGGGAGAATATATCGACACCAACTCAAAGTTAATTAGGATCATGATTGAAATCACGCAAACAATCGGACCGTTCTTCCACCTAGTTCGTAGTATATGCAATCCTCGTAAGAAAAGCGGGGTTTTTTTTTTGCAGGGAGGAACAGGGCATGTAGGATTTTTTGTTAATTAAGACTAATACATTTGTTTACGGAGAGAGCAAAGTAACCGTGAAAACGAATATGTGTAGTATATATTGTTTTACATGTACACACACACACATCAAAAATACAAAATCAATAGATGCATGGCTCTTTTACCCTCTGGGGGGCACTTTCTAGAACATATATTCTGTGACGCACGTTGTGATTAAACCTGCTGCCAGACTGCAGTTGATGCTGGATTCTTTGGAGTTCTCGTCCCTGCAATCAACGCTTACCTCAATGCGCAAATAAAATCATACATATGCGGCTAGTGTCCAAGCCATCCAAAACCCATCCATAGATTAAGCAAGATAATTATGTCCACATATGGCTGGTGCCTAATCGATCTAAAACCATCCACAGATTAAGCTATATGATTAATTCAAAGATAAACGCCATCAGCAAGACAGCAATGCAGAGTAATTTCATACCGGCTAGAGAGCTTAGCTATAGAGGTATTACTTTTCCTTTCATTGTACTCCCTCCGTTCGGAATTACTTGTCTCAAAAATGGATGTATCTAAAACTAAAATACATCTAGATACATCCATTTCTGCGACAAGTAATTCCGAACGGAGGGAGTATATATCACTGTCCATTTTATTTGGTCACCAGATGAATTAATTACCACTCTCAATCCTTACATTGGATTATTCAGTCAAGATTTTGGGTGGAAAAATCTGCCGACATTAGTTAATTAATTACTGTCAGGTGAATATATTCTCTCCCACCAAAGATTAAAAATTTAAAATTCATGCAATTGTAATCAGATTTTAAAAAGTACTATATCTGATCTATATTATTTGTCACTCAAAGGGATATATTTAGCACCAAAAGTTGATAGAGATGTTAGGGTACGTACATGGAGGGTAGTAATCCGGCTGCAGACCAGGTGAACGGTGATCAACCGATCGTGTGCCCATTTTGCCCTAGAAGGCTAGAACTGACAATTTCAAATCTAGCTTGTAGTTTTCCAGTGGAACCCTTGAAAGTGAGCTGAAGGACCTAGCAAATTAAGCACGCGGTCAATTAATTAAGATGCACCACAACTATTCCAAAAAACATCTCGATCGTATAATGAATGCTCTAAGAGCTAAAAGATGGTGATTTCGGAAACAACCCAGCAGGTACAAGGTGTGCACGATTCGAGCATCGAAACTTCACGATATTTTGTTTTGCTTTTTGCTTTTCGTAGAGCCGATCAACATTCTGCGAGATATTTTCAGAAATATCATGAGGATAATTAGTTAGATCATCTTTATTTCTTATTGAACCATTCTCATTTCCAACCTAGTTTTTGTAGCACTGCAATATACTACATGAACACATGGAATAAGATAGCGGCGACCTGGGAGGGGTGCGGTGGCAAGGAGACGTCCGGGCCGGAATGGGGCATAGCACTACTAGGAAAAGGCCTGTTAGTGGCTCACCTGTTTTGGCTACTAATGGCGCACTACAGGTGCGCCACTAGCATCACGCCATTAGTCCAGAGAGATTTTGCAAATAAAGTCAAAATTCATATTTGTAAATTTCCCAACAACTAGACCACATATCACATGGGAAACTTATTTTCTTTTATTTTTTTGACATCTCCATCATTTTCTTTTATTTATTTAAAAAACTGAAAAGGCGGTGGGGGGGGGGGGTGCATTTAGCACCAGGGTTACTAATGGTGCACCTGATGTGTGGTACGCCATTAGTAGTTTTGAAAAACAATTGTTAGTAAAATGGCGCACTATCCCACGGTGCGCCATTACTAACAATTTTTTTTTCAAAACTACTAATGGCGCACGGTGGGTGTGGTGCGCCATTACTATGTTAACTAGTAATGACGCACTATCCCATGGTGCGCCATTACTAATAATTTTTTTTTATTTTTTTTCAAAACTAATAATGGTGCACCACACACCAGGTGCGCCATTAGTAATATGTCAATAATGGAGCACCTGTATCTGGTGCGCCATTGCTATATAACAGTGGCGCACCACATACATGGTGCGCCATTAATGTCCATATCATCTATAGCCCTTTTCCTAGTAGTGTAGGTAGAAAATTCAATAGTTTAATGATTGCCCAGTTTTTTGGCATGTGTTGTTTCAAAGGTCCGTGCTTTGAACAATACTTGTCTCAGACAAACATGTGGCCATATTTGATTTTTTTTTATGCCAAGCAAAGTACTCTAGAAACCAGTTTTAACAAACCAACAACTTAAAACTGGTTTTCCCATAATTCCTCTTAAAACTCATTTTGCAAAACTGATCTCAAATACTAGCTATCTAGACAACCACTATTTATTGCACACTTGTTATTATTCAGATGAGAACAAAAATATATCTTGGTTTGTCTCACATTCCCCTCGAACCGTTTCAAATAACATGATTTCTTTACCACCGGCAACAATATATGTGTAGCTATCGACTGTGTGTGTACAAATCTTAACAACAGCGATCCGGCTGGCTAGCCATGTGAGTATGACAAATTAATTAGCGCGGGTAACAATCTTTGAATGGACAAATTGTAGTCCTGTAGTTTTTTCTTGGACCCTAATAGGGAGGTGAAGAACATATATATAGACCGAGAAGCTCACTGGAAAAGAAAAAAAAAAGCATCTCCATCCCGTGTTAAAAGATGATTTTGCCAGAGCACCGACCAATGTAGAAGCTGTGGCCGATTCAAATGGGGCAACGCCATATTTGAACAATAGTCGTCTCGGTCAAACTTGTGGCCATATTTGAATTTTTATGCCAAACAAAGCACTCTACAAACCAGTTTTAACAAACCAATAACTTAAAACTGGTTTCCTAAAAAACCTCTTAAAACTCATTTTGCAAAACTTATCACAAATACGTACTAGCTACCCAAAATACCACATAGAGTTAAGTAATTCGCACAATCGTGATTATTCAGATGAGAACGAAAATATATCTTGCATTGTCTCCCATTCCCCTCGAACCGTTTCAAATAACATGGTTTCTTTAGCACCGGCTAAATATATGTGTAGCTATCGACTGTGCGTATACAAACCATACCAAAAAGCGATCCGGCTGGCTAACCATGTGGCTATGAAAAAACAATTCGCGCGGGTAACAATCTTTGAGGCAAAGAAAAAGAAAAAGAAAAGCATCTCCATCCCGTGTTAAAAGATGATTTTGTTCCCCCGTGAAAAAAAGACGATTTTGCGAGAGCATCGACCAGTGTAGAAGCTGTGGACAATTCAAATCGAGCAACACCATGAGGCTCATCATGAGCCATCCAACACAAATTTCAGATGGGTTTAGTAGGACCGTTTGATTCAGCACTTTATAGATGCATTGCCATGGTCTATTTAGCATATGCATGTATCAATGTTAACGGACGAACATTCACAGCGAAAGCAGCAACATGTATCAATGTTGCATTACTAGTTCAAAGTTAATACGCGTGCGCTGGTCCCTTAGGTAAGCAGGAGATCTGCCATACCCCAGCATCAACATTTTCTCTTGGCAAACACCGTCTCTGCAGGAGGTAACCACAGCTTCTGAACCTGAACTTGCTGGCTCATGGCTGTACTGTCTGTTTCTGAATCTTGGTCAGTTCTAGCGCCTCCAAATACCGATTAATAAACCCAAAGGCAGAGACGGGACTCTGAAGTCCACCAAAAACCCGAGTAAAAACAGAGTGATTCAAAGTATGCGTTAGCCGAACCGACGATTGCTTGGCATCTTGAATCTCAATTAACGCCGTTCATGCGTGCTGGAAAAATGCATTCTGTACAGTTACGGACGGGCTCATCAACAGAATCGAATTGGTTCTAAAAACTCCAATTCTTCAGGCAATTTCTTTCCTATGTAGTACTAGCACTTAACTATCTTGCTACGGCATGTCGCCGGCCGGCCGTTTAGTTTACTGGCTGTCGCCGGCCGTGGACACGGCGGAGAGCCGGCTCGGCCGGGGGCGGAACCCGCCCGCGCGCCTCCGGTGCTGCAGCGACTGCTGCGCCGCGGGGGACGGCGCGAGCGCCCTGCGTGCCCAGTGCCCGCTCCCCATGGGGACGAGCCGTGCCAGAGCGGCGCCCGTGCTCTTCGAGGTGGACGGTGGCGAAGGCGGGGAGGCGGGCCTGCTGGTACTGCCGGCGGGGGCCGCCTGCTTGCGGTCCTTGTGGAGGCTGCAGCGGAACGAGCCCGGGTGGTTCGTCGGGGAGCACATGCAGGACCGCCGGCTCCTGGAGGCGGCGGTCGGAACTTCTTTCGGGGAAGAGACGCTGACGGACTTGCCCGGCGAGCGGGTGACGCCGGAGGTGACAGGGAGGTTGACGCGAGTGGGCGAAGCGGAGCGGTAGCTCGGGATCGACAGTACCGGGCCTCTGGGCCGACTGGCAGAGGCCGTCGCCATGAGAGAGGGATTAGAGTGGTGGAGCTGTTGGACGGAATCCGGTGTGCAGAGGAGATGGCTGGTCTTGGAGACTTGAGAGTAAATTGCGAAGGGGGCTGGTTGGGCGGAATTTATAGAGCCGGGAGGGTATTCTGGTAATTTCATGGGTTGAGAACTGGGTTAAGGCCGAGTTAACTAACTGACTGGGGTTAATGGGCATAAAGCAGTGGGCGTCTGTGCCGTGCGCCCGGACGGCTAGCACACAGGAATCGGTTCAGAATATTTTAGGACTGGTGCCAACTTGTTTTGAATATTTTGAAATGCTGCGTGCTGTGCCCATCCAACATATTGTTGCTGTCAGAAAACCGGCTCCGGCACGCTGAAAAGACGGTCCCAGAAAATAAACGAAGTTATCCTTCGAACGCTAGGAGCGAGGCAGGTGACGGTCAGGTTGGCCCGACTAGGACCTGAACGACGTGACGCGCCAGCGGCCGGACGGCAGCGACCGACCGGACCCCAGCCGTCGGCCGCGGGATCGCACCCGCTTTGCTTGAAACACGGCGGGCCGACCTCTTGACGCTCGACACAGTATAGCATCGGCATCAGTCGCCGTAATGGCAGTGTCCATCGGTACGTACGTGCCGAATCTGTTCACTCGCGGCCATGTACTACGTTGGTTCGCGGAGTCCGCGCGAAGGAAGGGATCATGGAGCCCGCCGGCGATGTGCATGTGATCCAGCCGATTCCGCCGCGATGTATCTCGACCGGACGATCGAACGTGGCCGTCTCTTTCACTGCCGCTCCGGCTCTCTCTTCCTCTTCCGGTCTTTTGATCTTCGTTGTTTCACTGTGAACGTCCGTCCCTAGCAACATGCATGCGGGTGCAATTTATCGCCGTGTACTCTTGTGCAGTACTGCATGTTCATTATCGTCGTGTACTCTTGTGCAGTACTGCATGTTCCTCTGTTTAACACAGTGTGCCCAGTGCCCAGTGCCTCTAAGTCTGTGGGCATAATCAGTAATCCAGCCACGACAACGAAGTAAAGGACAGTTCCGGTGTTCCATTCTTTAAATCAGATGTGGATCTAGTGCTAAAAAAACAGCACGGTGCATGTCATTGCCGCGCAGCGCGCACATGCACGCGGACACTACGCGGCTGTTTGGTTCTAGGCCAAACAATGCAACACTTTGCCATATAACTTCGCTATACTTGTCTAAGGTTAGTTTTTCAAAATGAAAGTCGCAGGTTGGCAATGTTGAGATATGTATTTAGCACATGTATTCTTGTACTCCAATTCTCCTCCTTGTGTATAGTTAAGGATATGACTTGCCCTATGTACTATATATACTTGTGCATATGCACCTACCAATACATTGAGAGTTGCATCCTATTCCTCTACATGGTATCAGCCTAACCCGCAATCCACAACCCTAGCCGCGCTGCCGTCGCCTTCCCAGGCCGCCGCTGCACCCGCTGTCCCGCGCCGCCGCCTCCCCGGCCGCCGCGCTGCCGCCTCCTTCCCTCACAACCCTACCCCGCCACGCCTCCACCCTCCCGCCTCACCCCTCCCCGCACCGCTCACCCCCCCGAGCCGCCTCCCTCCCGAAAACCCTAAACCCCCCCCCCCCCCCCCCCCCCCCCCCCCCGCCTCCCCCCCCCCCCCCCCGCTCCCCCCCCCGAGCCGCCCCCCCCCCGAAAACCCTAAACCCCCCCCCCCCCCCCCCCCCCCCCCCCCCGCCTCCCCCCCCCCCCCCCCGCTCCCCCCCCCGAGCCGCCCCCCCCCCGAAAACCCTAAACCCCCCCCCCCCCCCCCCCCCCCCCCCCCCGCCTCCCCCCCCCCCCCCCCGCTCCCCCCCCCGAGCCGCCCCCCCCCCGAAAACCCTAAACCCCCCCCCCCCCCCCCCCCCCCCCCCCCCGCCTCCCCCCCCCCCCCCCCGCTCCCCCCCCCGAGCCGCCCCCCCCCCGAAAACCCTAAACCCCCCCCCCCCCCCCCCCCCCCCCCCCCCGCCTCCCCCCCCCCCCCCCCGCTCCCCCCCCCGAGCCGCCCCCCCCCCGAAAACCCTAAACCCCCCCCCCCCCCCCGATCCAATCTCGCGCCGCCACCCCCTCCCTCCGCCATGTCGGCCCTCGGCACCTCCTCCTCCTCCAGCGCCCCTCCTAGCAACCCGTTCGACTCCTCTTACGGGTCCGAGCCCGATGAGCCCCAAGCCGCCGACATCCGCAACATCCACCTCTCCGATCACGTTCCCATCATCCTCTCCCACGCCTCCGCAAATTACTACGCTTGGAAAACCTACTTCAACCTCCTCTTCCGTGAGTACAACCTTCGTGATCATGTGGACGGTCTCGCCAATTTCTTTGCCGGCGCCCACGACGCCAACTGGCTCGCCATCGACGCCACCCTTATCCGGTGGTTCTTCCTCACCGTTTCTCCGGACATCTTCCACACCGTCGTTCGCGATGGGGATGATGCCTGCACGGTGTGGACCAAGATCAATGGCCTCTTCACCGACAACAAGCTTCAACGGATTGTTTTCTTGCAGCAGGAATTTTTTGGGTGCCACCAGAACGACTCCACCATCGACGCCTTCTGTCTCCGGCTCAAGACCCTCTCCGACGATCTCAATGACGTTGGGTTTAAGGTGGGCGACGAGCTTCTCCTCTCGACGCTCACCGCCGGCCTCAACGAGGACTTCGGCAACGCCGCCTCCAACCTCACCCTCATGGCCAACCCCACTTACGAGCGGGCGGTGGCCTATCTTCGTCTTGAGGAGCGGCGGATGAAGCACCTCCGCACCCGTGCCGTCCACACCGCGCTCGCCGCTGGCCTCTCCGTCGGCACCTCGTCCTCCGGCTGTCCCGCACTCTACGCCGGTACCGCAGCCGCCCCAACCACCTTGCAACTGTGGCAACGGCGGCAACCGCCGCCGCGGTCGCGGCGGTAACCGCCAAGGCGGAGGCAAAGGTGGCGGCGGCGGTGGTCAGGCTCCTCAGCAGCAGCCCCCGCCACCCTGGGCCGGTGGCTACAACCCCTGGACGGGGGTCGTGCACGCATACAGCATGCCCGTGCCGCGACCCCCCGCCCCGGGCATCCTCGGCCCCCGCCCGAGCACCCACCAGGCGCTCCTGGCCGCGCCTTTCGGCGCCAATGTGCCCACGGTGCCCCTCCTGCCGCGCCCTCCTACGGCGCGTACGGCGCCCCCTACTACGACCCGGCCCTTCTAGCGGCGCTGCAGCAGCCCACACCCTACTCCGGTGGTGGTGGCGACTGGATCATGGACTCCGGTGCCACCGCTCATATGTCCGCTCATCCGGGTAACCTCTCCTC
The DNA here is from genome assembly GCA_904067115.1 of Aegilops sharonensis. Lineage (NCBI taxonomy): Eukaryota > Viridiplantae > Streptophyta > Magnoliopsida > Poales > Poaceae > Aegilops > Aegilops sharonensis. Next base: position 761,745,805 of record LR880971.1, on the reverse strand, counting down.
CGTTCATCCCTCTTCCACTCCCTCCCGCATCATCATCGGCAACGGTGTTGGTCTTCCTATCTCCCATGTCGGTTCTGCACCTTTTCCTTCTAACTCTCGACCTCTCTCTCTTAATAATTCCATTGTTTCTCCTCATCTCATTCAGAACTTAGTTTCTGTTCGCAATCTTTCTCGTGATAATTTTGTAACTGTGGAATTTGACGAAGTTGGCTTTTCTGTTAAGGACGCTCGCACCAGGATGATTCTTCACCGCTGTGACAGTCCCGGCGACCTCTACCCAGTTCAGTCGCCGTCATATCCGGGTGGTCCTCGAGCTTTTTCCGCCGGCGTTGATCTTTGGCATGCTCGTCTCGGGCATCCTAGCACTTCTTCACTTCGTCAAATAATGCGAGGATTTTCTTTTTCATGTAATAAAACGGCCGCTCACTCATGTGAAGCCTGCCGGTTAGGCAAACATGTTCGCCTTCCTTTTAGTTCTTCTTCAACAGTTGCATCTTTTCCGTTTGAGTTAATTCATAGCGATGTATGGACATCTCCAGTACCCAGTAATTCTGGTTATCTTTATTATCTCGTCATACTGGATGATTACTCTCACTTTGTGTGGACATTTCCTCTTTGTAGGAAATCCGATGTTGCCGCTACTCTCATTGCATTCTATGCTTATGTCTCCACACAGTTCGGGTGACCCATACTCGCACTTCAGACCGACAACGGGAAGGAATTCGACAATCTCTCCATCCGCCATCTCCTTTCCACCCACGGCACCGTGTTCCATCTCACGTGTCCATACACCTCCTAGCAGAATGGCCGTGCCGAGTGCATCCTACGCACCCTCAATGAGTGTGTGCGCACCCTTCTTTTCCATGCCTACATGCCTTCTCGGTTTTGGCCCGATGCCCTCGCCACCGCCACCCTCCTCCTCAATCTCCGGCCATGCCGTCCGCGCTGGAACTATGCGCCTCACCATCTCTTATATGGCACTCCTCCCTCCTATGATGATCTCCGTATTTTCGGTTGCCGTTGCTACCCCAACAGCACCGCCACCACCGCTCATAAACTCGTTCCTCGTTCCGTTCCATGTGTTTTCCTTGGTTACCCGGTCAACACTAAGGGTTACCGCTGCTACGACCCTGTGTCTCACCGTGTCATCACGTCACGACACGTGTACTTTGATGAGCTTGTGTTTCCCTTTGCTCAGGAACAGGTGGTGCCGTCTTCCCCTCCCGCGGCGGGCTCTCCTCCGCGCCGCCGTCAGCTGCCGGCCTTGGGTGCTCCGGCACCCACACCCGCGGCTCCCTCCTCCGGATCGGGGCCATCCGCGGCTCCCTCCTCCGGCTCGACGCCCTCGTCGCCTGGAGCCCCGTCGACGCTGCCTACGTCGCCCCGATCCCGCGCCATGCATGCTGGGCCGCATGCTGGGCCGCATGTTGGGCCGCCGGCTGGGTCGGCATCTCCTGGCGCCGCCTCCCCTGGTGCGGCCTCTACGGGCGAGGCTTCGACCCCGCCTCGGTTGCCCGCATCGTCCGCCCCGTCGGCTGGCTCCCCCGACGCCGCGGCCCCGACTCCCGCTCGGTCTGCCTCTCCCGTCGCCGACGTGGAGGCCACTGCCTCTCCTGTGGACGTCGTGGATACCACGGCCTCACCGCCACCTGCGGCTGTTCCGACGGCCGGGCCTGTCACCCGCTCGCGCACTGGGGTTTTTCGCCCAAGTTCCCGATATGCGAATGACTACGTCTGCACCGCCTCGACGTCCGCTCCTTCCCCACTGCCGTCCTCGGTCCGGGCCGCTCTCCGCGACCCTCTCTGGATGGCCGCCATGCAGGAGGAGTTCGACGCTTTGCAGCGGATCCGGACTTGGCAGCTTGTTCCCCGTCCCCGGCACGCTAACGTGATCACCGGGAAGTGGGTTTTCAAACACAAGCTTTGTCCCGACGGCACTCTGGATCGCTACAAGGCGCGTTGGGTTGTTCGTGGTTTCCGGCAACGCGCCGGTGTGGACTTCACCGACACTTTCGCCCCGGTTGTTAAGCCCGGGACAATCCGCACTGTTCTACAGTTAGCGGTCTCTCGTGCCTGGCCAGTTCATCAGATGGATGTCTCCAACGCTTTTCTGCATGGTCATCTTGAGGAGCAGGTCTTCTGTCAGCAGCCCACGGGGTTTGTTGACCCGGCGTGTCCTGATCATGTGTGTCTGCTCTCGCGCTCATTGTATGGGCTCAAGCAGGCTCCTCGTGCCTGGTACCTGCGCATCGCAGCGTTTCTTCACCAACTCGGCTTCCGCTCTACACGCTCCGATGCTTCGCTGTTTGTTTATCACCAGGGCACCGACACGGCGTACTTGCTGCTCTATGTTGACGACATCATCCTGACGGCATGCACTTCTGAGCTCCTTCGCCGGCTTACTGATCGTCTCCGTGCTGAGTTTGCCATCAAGGACTTGGGTCTGTTGCACTACTTCCTCGGTGTTGAGGTGGTGCGTCGTCCTGATGGTTTCTTCCTTCATCAACGGAAGTACGCTCATGAGCTCCTTGACCGTGCTGGTATGTTTAACTGCAAACCGGCCGCCACTCCTGTCGACACGAAGGCCAAGCTCTCTGCTACTGATGGTACTCCTGCTCCAGATGCTGGCTTCTACCGGTCCATTGTTGGTGCTCTCCAGTACCTCACTCTCACTTGACCGGAGCTTCAGTACGCGGTTCAGCAGGTCTGTCTGCATATGCATGCTCCTCAAGATGTTCACTGGACTGCCGTTAAGCGGATTCTCCGCTACATCCGCGGTGCTATGGATCTTGGTCTTACTCTGCGAGCCTCCACTGCCACTGATCTGGTCGCCTACTCCGACGCCGACTGGGCCGGTTGCCCGGACACCCGTCGTTCTACTTCGGGTTACTGCATCTTCCTAGGACCATCCCTGGTGTCGTGGTCGTCCAAGCGGCAGCCCACCGTCTCGCGGTCTAGCGCCGAGGCTGAGTACCGCGCTGTGGCTAACGTTGTTGCTGAGTGCTCCTGGCTTTGTCAGCTTCTTCACGAGCTCTCGTGTCCTGTTGAGAAGGCCACGGTCGTCTACTGTGACAACGTCTCCGCCGTCTACCTCTCCGCCAACCCGGTTCATCATCGTCGCACCAAGCACATTGAGCTTGATATCCATTTTGTTCGGGATCAGGTGGCTCTTGGCCATGTCCGTGTTCTGCACGTCCCACCTCCCAACAATTTGCTGACATCATGACCAAGGGCTTGCCCACGACGTCTTTCGAGGAATTCCGGTCCAGTCTCTGCGTCAGCAACGGTGTCGCTTCGACTGCGGCGGGGTGTTGAGATATGTATTTAGCACATGTATTCTTGTACTCCAAGTCTCCTCCTTGTGTATAGTTGAGGATATAACTTTCCCTATGTACTATATATACTTATGCATATGCACCTATCAATACATTGAGAATTGCATCCTATTCCTCTACAGGCAAGCCTAAGAAAATCTTGCCATACTTTTTAAATGTATATTATCTGGAACCTATTGTGGTTTGATTAAGATGTAGCTTGAGCCAAACATCCTTCTAAGTTTATAATTTTAAATACGACAACTTTAGACAAACTTAGTCTCACACGAAACAACCCCCTACATCCCGACACTGCGCGCAACGGCTATTCAGGTCGTGGGCACATGATCGGCCGGCCTCGCAGCGTGCCACGGACACAGACTGGAGGCTGCGTGGCGACGGCCGGCCGCGGCAGCTTGCGCACGTAGCGCTCCGGGGCGGGCTCTACTAGGGTTCATTTTGTTTACGTTTTCTGGCCACACCCTTGTCGTTTGGATTCGGAACAGCTTGCTTAACCGTGCCGACCCGGCCTGCCGTTACCTGGCTCCATGCGCTGCACCACTCACGGCGGTCGACACATATATACATGCCCTGATCACATGGCCTGCTGATAAAACAGTTCCAAAATTTAGATTCGTTTGTGTGCATCGCTGATCGATCTCCAATCGTACGGGGCTTGGTGGTGGACCTTCAAATCGTGCTTCTTATTGTTGAACATATTCTTCGCTTGATTGCACGCAAATATATACTATGATTGTCTGCCCGGTTTTGGAGAACGGCAAAGCTAAAATCCTGCCGACTGATGGTTTGCAACAGATCCGCACGATGTGGATCTCGTCCATTCTTGATTAAACGGCGCTGGCGATCGCGTTACACTTTTCCGACTTAGTCGATGTAATCCCGCATTGACTTAATCGCTGTAATCCCACATTGATTAGTTGACTTCCCATATTAAATGAATCGTGAGTGGGACTTTCCCGACTTAATGGCTATAATCCCGTCGCCTACTTTTTTCTCTCTGAAAATCTTGGTGTGAAAAATATAGGTGCTTGGTGTGGGAATCGAACCCAACACCTCCAAAGTTTATACCCATCACCCTTACCATCTCACCAACTATTAATTGTTGTCTAAATGAAGGCAACAAGATATTTGAACCTTTTAACTACTATATGAGCAAAAGATGGAAGTTTTTCTAGTTCTTTTCTTGAATTTCTCTGATAACTCGCATACAATCATCATGATATCTAGTTTCACGAAGATTTTTTACCAACTCGTCTCAAGTTGATCACACCGTGGTAATTTTCTCACGCGGGGGTGGGGGTAGGGGTTGATGCCGGTAACTTTTGTGTGAATAGCATGGTATTCACACATCACACACCTGATAACTTATGTACCCCAGTCCTGATAACTTTGTCATGGGGTGAGGGGGGGGGGTGATGAAATATACCACCCGTTAACTTTTGTGTGAATAGCATGGTAACTCACACATC
>LR880971.1:761707580-761720144 GCA_904067115.1 Aegilops sharonensis | reverse complement strand
TTTCTAGCATTTGATCAATAAAAGGTAAAGGGTAATGATCTTTTTAGTAGCTTTATTTAATTTGCGGAAATCAATTACCATCCTATAACCTGTAATAATTCTTTGCGGGATCAATTCATCTTTATCATTCGGAACGACAGTAATACCTGTAAGTGCATCTACTGCCCCTTAGTGATTTTGGTGTATTGAAGACTTATAGGTTAAGGGACTGATGCGTTTGTGAGTATACACAGGTTTATAAGTCAATGAGGAGTTTGATATTTACAGAGAAAGTCGACCCCTAAAAATGAAGTTCTTCGACTGAACACTTTATATTTCTGAAGACTTTCTGAAGACTTTGAAAGTGAAGAAATTGGTGTGACCTTCAAGACTTGGTATTCATTCGAGGAACATGAAGCATGAAGATTTTTGTTTTCATAGTTTCGTTTTCTCTTTCTTGAGTCATAGGAAACACCTTACTGTTAAAAGGGGTCGAGGAAATACTAAGGAAAAATTTCCATGTGATGCTCAACTAAAAATCCTACACCTACCAATCCCTTCGAGTGAAGCCATTGGAAATCTCATATAGTTCAGTCAATTTCTTCAGTGACAGAGACGAAGTTCTTCTAGTCACTGAGGAATTTGTTCTGACTGAGGAGTTAGGAATTCACCAGTGCGGATTGCCTACACAGTGAGGAACATGATAGCCCTAAGGAATTTGAGAATCAAATTTCCGACCATTGTTGTGCTATGCGCCAGCTGTCCCAAAATATCTACCCACCTAACGGTCATATCATTGAAGGGCATTTATGTCTTATCATGTCGGGCTGCTCCCTAGGCTATAAATAGCCGCCCCCTACAACCACTAGCTGGTTGGCTGCTCCAAGAGAAACTGACACTTCTCATTTGAGAGCATCCCATCCTCCGAGGACTTTGAGCGAAAATCATCAAGTGAGGAAAACCCAAACCCGACACACCTACAAACCCAAAGTGATTGAGCATCACTGAGAGATTGATCCTGCATGGATCCGACGCTTGTTACCTTTGAAGACCGTGCTTCTTCTAGAAGGTTAGGCGTCATGGTCTAGAGCATCCAAGAGGAATTGTGGATCGCCGAGTGACCGAGTCTATGAAGGTTTGGAAGTCACCTGAAGACTTACCATGAGTGATTGGGCGAGGTCTGTGTGACCTTAGCTCAAGGAGAATACGGTGAGGACTAAGTGTCCTGGACCGCGTGTTCAGGACTGGGTGTCCGGGACTGTGTGTCCTCAGGTTTAAATACCTAGCCGCTCCAACCAGACGTACAACTAAGACAGCAGTTGGAACTGGTCTACCAAATCATTGTCTTCACCAAGCTTACTGGTTCTATTTCCTCAAGTCTTTCATTTCCTCATTTTAGTTGTTGTGTGCTTGTTCATATCTGTTTGAAGACTTTGACTGAAGACTTTCTCAATTTACTCAGTTCAATTTCTTCAGTCTGTCCGTCTTCATCCTGTGTTGTCCTGTGTTTACGCTTTCTGTACTCTGTGCGTGTCATCATTTCATCATGATGACTATGCTTGTGTTCTATCGTGTTTACGGTTGAGTACTTATTCCAATGCAAATAGTCCTTCACTAAGAAATTTCCTCACCAGCAAATTCCTTAGTGAAGAATTCATAAAAAATGCCTATTCACCCCCCTCTAGTAGATATAACGCACTTTCAATTGGTACCAGAGCAAGGTACTCCCTTGTTCTGTGTGATTTTGGTTTAAGCACCTGGAGTTTTAGTTATGTTGACCGCAGGTATGAAGAAAGTGACATGCCCCATCTTTGACGGTCATGATTATCCCAAGTGGAAGGCCATGATGAGGAAGTGCCTCATGGCAATGAACAACGAGCTGTGGACCGTCACCGAGATTGGTCTTACCGATCTGTGCAAGATGGCGGAAGCTGATGACATTCGCAAGTACACTCTTCTCAACCTTACGACGAAAGACGTCATCTGCTCCTGTCTGTCTCAAAATCAGTTCAGGAACATCATGCATCTCAACCATGCGAAGCTTATCTAGGACCGACTCTCTCAGGTCTATGAAGGTCATTGAACCCATCATGATCCTTGGTTTGAGGATTTCAAGGAATCTCTCAATGCGATGATATTCAAACCAGAATCATCATCTTCTACACCATGTCTTATGGCAAAAAGTGCTAAGGTAACTGAATGCTACCTATCTGAGTCCAGTGATGATGAATCTGTAGATGAATTTGGACCCAGTTATGTCAAACTTGCTTCCCTTGCTACTAAATAACAAATAGCTCTGGAAAAAGTCCAATACATGCTAAATAAGAGCGATGATATGTTGGGTGAAGAAATGGATCAATCGAAAGCTTTGGCTGAAAGTCTTCAGACGCTTCAGTCCAAGTTTGGGTTAGGGAACGTAGTAATTTCAAAAAAATTCCTACACACACGCAAGATCATGGTGATGCATAGCAACGAGAGGGGAGAGTGTTGTCTACGTACCCTCGTAGACCGTAAGCGGAAGTGTTAGCACAACGCGGTTGATGGATTCGTACGTCTTCACGGCCCGACCGATCAAGCACCGAAAGCACGACACCTCCGAGTTCTTGCACACGTACAGCTCGATGACTTCCCTCGAACTCCGATCCAACCGAGTGTCGAGGGAAAGTTCCGTCAGCACGACGGCGTGGTGATGATGATGATGTTCTACCGTCGCAGGGCTTCGCCTAAGCACCGCTACGATATTATCGAGGACTATGGTGGAGGGGGGCACCGCACACGACTAAGAGATCAATGATCAATTGTTATGTCTCTAGGGTGCCCCCTGCCCCCGTATATAAAGGAGCAAGGGGGAAGGTGCGGCCGGCCAGGAGGAGGCGCGCCAGGAGGAGTCGTACTCCCACCGGGAGTAGGACTCCCTCCCTTCCTTGTTGGATTAGGAGACAGGGAGAAAGAGGAGGGAGAGAGAGGAAGGAAAGGGGGGAGCCCCCCTCTCCTTGTCCTATTCGTACTAGAGGGGGAGGGGCGCGCGGCCCTGCCCTAGCCGCCTCTCCTCTTCTCCACTAAGGCCCACTATGGCCCATTAAGCCCCCCGGGGGGTTCCGGTAACCCCTTGGTACTCCGGTAAAATCCCGATTTCACTCGGAACACTTCCGATATCCAAATATGGGCTTCCAATATATCAATCTTCATGTCTTGACCATTTCGAGACTCCCCGTCATGTCCGTGATCACATCCGGGACTCCGAACAACCATCAGTGCATCGAAACTCATAAACTCATAATATAACCGTCATCAAAACTTTAAGCGTGTGGACCCTACGGGTTCGAGAACTATGTAGACATGACCGAGACATATCTCCGGTCAATAACCAATAGCGGAACCTAGATGCTCATATTGGATCCCACATATTCTACGAAGATCTTTATCGGTCAAACCGCATAACAACATACGTTGTTCCCTTTGTCACCGGTATGTTACTTGCGCGAGATTCGATCGTCGGTATCTCAATACCTAGTTCAATCTCGCTACCGGCAAGTCTCTTTACTCGTTACGTAATGCATCATCCCGTAACTAACTCATTAGCTACATTTCTTGCAAGGCTTATAGTGATTTGCATTACCGAGAGGGCCCAGAGATACCTCTCCGACAATCGGAGTGACAAATCCTAATCTCAAAATACGTCAATTCAACAAGTACCTTTGGAGACACCTCTGGAGCACCTTTATAATCACCTAGTTACGTTGTTACGTTTGGTAGCACATAAAGTGTTCCTCCGGTAAGCGGGAGTTACATAATCTCATAGTCATAGGAACATGTATAAGTCATGAAGAAAGCAATAGCAACATACTAAATGATCAAGTGCTAAGCTAACGGAATGGGTCAAGTCAATCACATCATTCTCCTAATGATGTGATCCCATTAATAAAATGACAACTCATGTCTATGGTTAGAAAACTTAACCATCTTTGATTAACGAGCTAGTCAAGCAGAGGCATTCTAGTGACACTATGTTTGACTATGTATTCACACATGTATAATGTTTCCGGTTAATACAATTCTAGCGTGAATAATAAACATTTATCATGAAATAAGGAAATAAATAATAACTTTATTATTGCCTCTAGGGCATATTTCCTTCAGTCTCCCACTTGCACTAGAGTCAATAATCTAGTTCACATCACCATGTGATTTAACACTAATATTTACATCTGCATGTGATTAACACCCATATTTCACATCGTCATGTGACCAACGCCCAAAGGGTTTACCAAAGTCAATAATCTAGTTCACATCTATATGTGATTAGTACCCAAAGAGTACTAAGGTGTGATCACGTTTTGCTGGTGAGAGAAGTTTAGTCAACGGGTCTGTCACATTCAGAGCCGCATGTATTTTGCAAAAATATTCTATGTGTACAATGCTCTGTACGGAGCTACTCTAGCTAATTGCTCCCACTTTCAATATGTATCCTGATTGAGACTTAGAGTCATCTGGATCAGTGTCAAATCTTGCATCGACGTAACCCTTTACGACAAACCTCTTGTCACCTCCATAATCGAGAAACATATCCTTATTCCACTAAGGATAATTTTGACCAATGTCCAGTGATCTACTCCTTGATCACTATTGTACTCCCTTGCCAAACCAGGGCAGAGTATACAATAGGTCTGGTCCATAGCATGGCATACTTTTATAGAACCTATGACCGAGGCATAGGGAATGACTTTCATTCTATTTCTATTTTCTGCCGTGGTCGGGATTTGAGTCTTACTCAATATCACACCTTTGCAACACAGGCAAGAACTCTTTCTTTGACTGTTCTATTTTGAACTACTTCAAAATCTTGTCAAGGTATGTACTCATTGAAAATCTTATCAAGCGTCTTGATCTATTTCAATAGATCTTGATGCTCAATATGTAAGTAGCTTTACTAGCTTTACTGAGGTCTTTCCTTTAAAGAACTCCTTTCAAACACTTCTTTATGCTTTCCAGAAAAATTCTACATCATTTCTGATCAACAATATGTCATTCACATATACTTATCAGAAAGGCTGTAGTGCTCCCACTCACTTTATTGGAAATACAGGCTTCACTGCAAGTCCGTATAAAACTATATGCTTTGATCAACTTATCAAAGTGTATATTCCAACTCTGAGATACTTGCTGTCGGTGTCAAAACCGGCGGATCTCGGGTAGGGGGTCCCGAACTGTGCATCTAGGCGGATGGTAACAGGAGACAAGGGACACGATGTTTTTACCTAGGTTCAGGCCCTCTCGATGGAGGTAATACCCTACTCCTTCTTTGTTAATATTGATGATATGGGTAGTACAAGAGTAGATTTACCACGAGATCAAGGAGGCTAAACCCTAGAAGCTAGCCAATGGTATGATTGTTGTTCGTCCTACGGACTAAAACTCTCCGGTTTATATAGACACCGGATAGGGTTAGAGTTACACAGAGTTGGTTACAATGGTAGGAGATCTACATATCCGCATCGCCAAGCTTGCCTTCCACGCCAAGGAAAGTCCCATCCGGACACGGGACGAAGTCTTCAATCTTGTATCTTCATAGTCTAGGAGTCCGGCCAAAGATGATAGTTTGGCTATCCGGACACCCCCTAGTCCAGGACTCCCTCAGTAGCCCCTGAACCAGGCTTCAATGACGACGAGTCCGGCGCGCATATTGTCTTCGGCATTGCAAGGCGGGTTCCTCCTCCGAATACTTCATGGAAGGTTTTGAACACAAGGATAGTGTCCGGCTCTGCAAAACAAGTTCCACATACCACCGTAGAGAGAATAACTTTTGCACAGATCTGCTGACGTATTCCGCGGCGTGACATCACACCACGGCCAGGCCTTTATATGAATCATTTTTTACTGTTCAACCTCAGCGCGTTTAGCGAGGCGGTTTCCCTGGCACGTCCTGTCAAAGCATAGATCGTGCCCCCTTATTCCAGGATTCCCATCAATATGGACGTGGGTAACCCATTTGCGCCATTCATTACGGCGCTTGGGAGATAAGCGAGTTTTACCAGGTTGGCGGGGGACGCATAGCTTCGTCCGTCCATATAAGGGGATAAGGATCCACCTTTTCACCTATGCCTTCTTCCTCCTTTGCTCATCCATTTCCGCGCACTCGAGCTCCAGCGCCCAAGTCCGCACATCCCACCTCAACCATCTCCAACTATGTCCGGAGCGGGAGGCAGGTGGATGGCCTCCTCCGTCACGGAGGGGCACACCAAAAAGCTGCGGGAGGCCGGATACTTGTCCAGCAACATCGCGCACCGGCTGCCCGACGCGGGGCAGCTCATTCCAACCCCCAGGCCCCATGAGAGGGTGGTGTTTCTCCCCCACTTCCTCCGCGGACTAGGTTTTCCACTTCACCCATTTGTCCGGGGGCTCATGTTCTACTACGGCCTGGACTTCCATGATCTGGCCCCGAATTTCATCCTCAACATCTCGGCGTTCATCGTCGTGTGCGAGGCCTTCCTCTGCATCCAGCCGCACTTCGGCTTATGGCTGAAGATCTTCAATGTCAAGCCGAAGGTAGTGGGCGGCCGCCAAGCGGAGTGCGGAGGCGCCATGGTTGGCAAGATGGCCAAAGTCCTATGGCTCGAGGGCTCCTTTGTGGAGACCATAAAGGGGTGGCAATCGGGGTGGTTCTACATCACTGAGCCGCGCGACTCTCAATGGGCGGCGGCCCCCCGAATTCCGATCTGGCTTCCCCACACGGCTCTCATCATGGAAAGAGACGGGCCTGACGTGGGGGAATTCGGACGAGCTGTCCGGACTCAAAACCTGCGTCCGAAACCTGGTGGACAAGAATCTCAGGCTTGTCAACGTAATCCAGGTGATGCTCATCCGCCGGATTCTCCCATGCCAACAACGGGCCTTCAAATTGTGGGAGTTTGATCCGGCACAACACTCAACTCTAAAAGGCTCTTCGACACTACGTACGAAGATGCCTGGAAGGTGTTGTTCAAGGGCGCCGAGGCTCCCACATCCGCTACCGAAGATCGCGGATTCAGCTCGCAGCGTCAAGCCAGCGAGGTGAGTTATTTTACCCTTTATGGGACTCTTTTTTTCATAGTTTGACTCTATGCGGGATCTAAAAACTCCCAAACCTTGTGTCGTGGAATCGTCATGGCAGATGTCCTCGTGAAAGGACTTAGTCGCAGGGCCATCGTACGGGTTAACTCAGAGGGGTTAAAGCGGACACAAAGACACGGGAGTTATACTAGTTCGGCCCCTTCGATGAAGGTAAAGCCTACGTCTAGTTGTGATGGGGTTGATGTGATTTCGGCGACTAGGGAGCAATAGCTTCGCCTAAGCCTCGAATTGTCTGTCCCTAAACCGCCGCCGGGTCGTCCCCTTATATACACGGGTTGACGCCCGGCCGGTCTACAGAGTCCCGAGTCCGGCTCATACAAGTGTCCGGCTCGGTCTCTTCTCTCTTATCTTACAACACAAGTTACATGACTAAGGCAGTTTACATTATGGACCCTAATCCGCCTCTGGGCTCTAGGCTGTCAAGCGTGCCTTCGTGGGCCCTGATTATGGACGAGGATAACCCGGCCCCTTCAGGGCGGTTTACATTCAGTAGTTATATCCCCAACATTAGGCCCCAGATTGACTTGAACCGGTTCATGTTAATCTTCAACATCTTAGGAAACTCTGAATCTCCCTTCATATTTCATAAACCGCCGTCTGCTTGAACCGCCATGACGTCATCTTCCGACCACAGCAACAGGGCGCCTTGACGTCATCCTTAATAAAGAAATCCAAACAGTAAGATTCCCTTCATTTAATACTATCCCGGAAATCGAGGCGACCGCTGCGCCGTCCGCCGCTTTTGACTCCTCGATTCTCGCGCTTGTCAATTACCCCGTTTCCTTATAAATAGACCGGCGGGCCCTTTCTCTTCTTCTTCCGCGCTTCTTCTTCCTCGCGACACTCCAGCTCTGAAGCTCCGCCGTCGCCTCCGACCTTCGAACGCCGTGTCAGCGCCAGGCCGCTGCATCAACCTGATTGGACCAGAAGCTCTTGGCGCTCCTCCGCTGTTCTGCGCATCGGGTAAGGCCCCTCTTCAAGCCCTAGATCCGCATATGAAGGTCCCTGTTCTTCTTGTAGTTCATCTTAGTTTCCTCATGCCTGCTCTGCCATGGCCGCATGATTCAACCGTAGTATACATCCTGTGCGGCGACTGCTCCGCCGTCAGTTTAACTCTTTGTGCATCTTTCTTTTTGTTCAGATCCTCTTGTTTAGAACGCACGAACCTTCCTGCCCTTTATAAGGCTTGCATAGGTCACAGATTTTTTTTTACTGAATCTTCGGTAGATCCAAATTACCTCCATTCGCATGTGAAACCTGTTTCTGTCCACACTTAGTAGATTTTTTAGTTCTGTCTCTTTGGGCGGTTTGACTCTTGATAGCTTAATCCGTCACTCCATTAGTCCTCAGTTAAACCAGAATTGGAAACTGGCTACTGAATTGCCGGTTTAACATTGTATACTGTGTCCGAACCGTTAACGGTAAATCGTTTCTTCTTTCCTTTCACAGTTTAGTCTTCCGGAATGGCCAAACAATTCTCAGCTTGCAATTGGTTCCGGTCTAAGGTCACTGAGACGCAACTCAACGGATGCGTCACCACTGGCGCTTTAGCTTCTAAAAATGCCCTCCATTGGCGGGTTCCGGATGCCGAATGCCCTCCCGATACGCAAGAAGGAGAAGTAATTGTGTTTGTGCAACACTTAGACCGGGGATTCTGCCCGCCCGGATCAAAATTCTTCCGGGATGTCCTTGCAAGTTTTCAACTCCATCCACAGGATATTGGTCCGAACTCCGTGTCAAATATATGCAATTTCCAAGTTTTCTGTGAAGTCTACCTTCAAGAAGAACCATCTGTGGAGCTGTTCCGGGATTTCTTTCACTTGAACCGCCGTACAGAATTTTCGGATGGCCCTAACACGGAGCTGGGCGGCGTTTCAATCCAGAAAAGGGAGGAAGTAGATTTTCCTCACGCCAAACACCATAGCCATCCGAAAGATTGGAACCAAACCTGGTTCTACTGCCGGAATACTGCTCCTGACAACGAGAATCCTTTGCCGGGTTACCGTCCTCACCGGCTTAGCAACCATCATCCGTTGCCTTTACGCTTGACCGCCGCAGAACGGAAGAATTTTGCGCCTCAAATTATCAAACTCCGGGCTTTAATGGCCAATGGATTAACTGGTGTGGACCTTGTGTGATGCTGGGTTTCTTGGGGCATCTTGCCATTAAGTCGCCGGCCCGGATTGATGCACGAATACACTGGCAGCCTCCAAGACCCTCAAAGACGTCAAGAGCTACCAATAACTGAGCTTGAAGTCACAGAGGCAGTAAAGAGGCTGCTTGATGAACCGATCTCCGTCTGCAGCCAAACCGGGTTGGCTCCATTCTGTGTTGCCAACCAACCGCCTGCGGTAGGCTCTACTCACCGCTTTTCTGACATTAATGCCTTGTTGATATATATTAATCCTTGTTACCTCTCAGGCTAACAGCTCCTTCTGGAAGCGTACCAAACCGGCCCGGGCTCCGCGTGTAAAGTCCAAAACCACCAAGAAGGCTGGCAAGAGGAAAACCGCCGAGTCTTCTGATCCGCCGGAAGACGAAGATTCAGAAGCTGAGGTAAAGCTTGATATCCTCACGAGGGAGTCGCCGTAAACCGGCTCTCCTCTTTGTGTTTCTTCTTGCTTGTAACTTGTCCCTTTTTATTTCTCCTTTTACTGACAATTTTAACTCCCAGGATGATGCTGAAGCCAGTCATGCCGACCCTGTTGAGGTAATCTTTCTTTCTTCCGAATCCGACCTCGTGCCGGTTAAAAGAATTCGCCGCACAGTCCGGAAAGTGAAAAAATCTCATTCCTATGCTCATTTGAATCCAAACCTTTCCTTGAAGACACGGCAGGCTGAAGAGCGCCGTACGACCCGGCACAGTGGTCAACAGATTACCTCGTCCGGTTTACCAGATACACCAACTCGGAAGCGTCGTCCAGAGGTGATTTGTTCTCCTGAAAAGCGTTATCCTTTGAAAGGTTTCTTCCGATGTCCTCTCAATCCGTCTGACCTGAATTATCAGGCCTCTTCCAACTCCTCTGGCGGTTCATCAACCACGCAACTGCCTCCGCTTAAAGTTGCTGCAAGGTAAGCACCATACTGCTGTCCCGCCAATTCGGTTTACAATTGCGTTTGGTCGGTTTATCTTAATCTAATTCCGAACATTGCAGCACCAAGGCTCGCTTGAGTAAGAAAGCGAAAACCCTTGACCCTACTGCGGATGTTGATCCGGAGAAGACCCCAGAGCAGACCCACGAAAATCCTGAAGTTAAAAATAGCTCTGCCGGGTTAAACCAAGACGACAACGCTGATCCGCCAGAACTTGAACCGGACGCCCAAGTGGAAACCTCACATCCTGCTCCACCGAGTCCAGCCACCGAGCGGGTCGTAACTGTTGAACCGCCGAGCCCAAAGAAGACCGCCAATCTGGCCAGCCCGACCAAAAATGATGATGTTATAGTGACGGGAACTGGCTACACCACCCCTAGCCAACCGATCGCTTTAGCAAAACACAGCGCCAAGGAAGAGTCCACCTCCATGAGTAAAGAGAAGGGGAAAACCGATCTGTCAGCTTATGACAACCTCTCTGCCCAAGAACTTCACTCCGGCTTTCTGAACCGACACTACACAAGTCGTGACTTCGAAGCCGGTCTGGTAAATCGCATGAAGGACCGCTATGAGGTAAGGAGTTATGCCTCTCTTGTACTTTTGCTGTGTAGTAGTCCCCAAGGGTCGGTTTAACTTTGCATAGTTAAACCGGCACTTAACTTTGTATAGAACCCATACGCCTTAAACTTCAGTGCTGTAGCCACCAAGGGTCGGTTCAACTTAGCATAGTTAAACCGGGACTTAATTTCTATATCCCCATAGCAAACTGAGATCGACTAGCCATTAGCCCCCAAGTGCCAAGTTGAATATTTGTATTGAGCTTGGGACTTTATAATGAAACAACTAACGTGCTCCCTTTGTTATCAGAATGAGATATACCAGCAAACCGTACAACTCAAGGACCTTCGTGCCAATCTGGAAACTCAACAAGCAGAAACCACCAAGGCCAAGGATGAATTGAAAACTACCTTGGCCACTATGGAACAGCTGAAGGAGTGGTATAAATCCGAGCAGGCCAACTGGGACATCGAGAAGACCGGTTTGAAAAAGCGGGCGGAAGATGCTGAAGGGGCTCTTAAACCGGTGACAGAAGAGCTGACCAGACTAAAGCGCCAGATTCACGCCATGACCTCTGCCATCTTTGGTAAGAAAATTTGCACAGATTACCCCTGTTGTGATATTTCCTCCGGTTTAACCTGACCTGTCTGAAACCGGTACAGGGAAGCGTATCGCTCATCTGGGCTCTGATGTGCGGAAGAAGCTCAAGGACGCTTATACGCTGATTGAGCAGCTGTATACCGGCGCCCAGCGAGTCATATGTGCCACATCGTACGACAACACAGCTCCGTCCTTGATCAAAGATACGCTGGATAGGCTATCCATGATTCCGGCACAGCTTGAAGAGTTGAAACGATCCGCGGCCCGGGCTGGCACTTTACTGGCTCTAACCCACGCTAAGGCGTGGATAGCGGACCTTGATCGGGCTGACATAGCCAAGGGTTTCCCCAGCGCTCAAGAGAACGGTGAAGCCTTTGATAATGACGCCCTGAAACGAATAACAAAGGAGATGCGTCCACTGGTGAGTCAACTGGCAGCAGAAGCCAACCTGGCGGTTCACCGCTCTTTCTACGATGCGAACAACAAGTGGGTGGAGTTTGTCATTCCAGAAGTGCAGAGCCTTGTTCCTCCAATCCGTAAGCACATTTATGCCCCTGACGTTGATCCGGCTGAGCTTATAAGTGAAGAGGCTGTCTTTCAGGCCCTAAACCAGATTGACTGGTCTACCAATGACTTCCGGCCTTTGGGTGATGAAGAGGAGGAAGTTGAACCGACGCCAGACGCCCCCTCTTCCTCACGTCAACCCAGCGAGGAAGCTTAATCCGTCAAGCCGGGTGATGCATCAGAAGCTGCTAGTCATAACGCCATGCGGAACACCGGGCCTTGGAAGGCTTTGTAATAGAATAGCCAGCACTTTGTTTTTGAACATGCCTTTATGCCCTCAGTCTGTAACCTTCGCGCGGAGGTGCTGATACTTTGGTTTGAAGAATTGAAACCTTCAATGCATTTTGCCTGCAATCACAAATTCTTAAACCGCCACGGCGGCTTGTGTCGCCAGCCGGCTTGTGACGCCTATATATTTATATAAGAAAATATTGATGTATATGATCAAAACTTTGTGATACAAAAATACCTGCCAGCGTCGGGCATGCAGTTGGCTTAGCCAATCTTGAGGCGGAGGTTGTATAAACCATTACCGTCAAAGGAGAAAACAACTCCTGTGTTTGTAATGCCGGTTTACCGTGTAAACCGTGTCGGGTCATGACAAGCCCCCTGTTACTCCATAATGGGATGTTAACAGAAAAAGTCAAACCGAAACAAATA
>LR880971.1:761680184-761701856 GCA_904067115.1 Aegilops sharonensis | reverse complement strand
TCAACGGGGTCATATCCGCCGGATCAACATTGTCTTTATAATACTTTAGCTCTTCAGTGGCACAAACCGACTCTGCGTAAGCCGCATCACCTTCCTCGCACTCCAAAGCGATCCGGCGGCTCCCATGAACCGTTATCGTCCCTTTGTGACCCGACATTTTCAACTGCAAATAGACATAACAAGGCCGTGCCATAAACTTAGCATAAGCCGGCCGCCCAAATAGGGCGTGGTAAGGGCTTTGAATTTTCACCACCTCAAACGTCAATGTTTCCGATCTGGAGTCATGTTCATCCCCAAAGGCCACCTCCAGAGCTATCTTACCGACCGGGTATGCTGACTTGCCAGGCACCACACCGTGAAACACTGTGCTGGACGGCCTGAGATGCTTATCCGTCAACCCCATACGTCGGAAGGTCTCGTAGTACAGGATGTTGATGCTGCTCCCTCCATCCATAAGCACCTTGGTAAACTTATATCGTCCCACCTGAGGTGCCACCACTAGGGCTAGCTGACCCGGATTGTAAACTCGGGGAGGATGATCCTCTCTGCTCCATACAATAGGCTGCTCTGACCAGCGCAGGTAATGCGGTGCGGCCGGTTCAACAACACTGACCGCCCGCTTCTGAAGTTTTCGGTCTCACTTGTCCAAGCTGGTGGTAAAGACATGGTACTGTCCACCGTTCAACTGCTTTGGATTACTTTGGTAACCCGACTGCTGCTGTTGCTGATTGTAACCCCCTTGGTTCTGATTGTTCTGACTGCTCTGATTGTCCTGCCCGCCCGGATTACCACCGAACCCCGGGCCAGAATTTCCTCCACCGTAACCCGGGGCGGACCCTGAACCGCCGCCGGGACCGTGATCATACCGGAAAGCATTAGAACTTTTGAACTCCTGCATAATATAACAATCCTTCCAGAGGTGGTTTGCTGGCGCCTCCTTCATCCCATGCTTCGGACAAGGTTGATTCAATAGGTAATTCAAACGATCCGGATTGTGACCTGGCGCACCGCCCCGGTTTGATTGCTTACCCTTGCACCGTTGACCCTTGTCCTGCGCGTTGGTGTTGGCTACGAAGCCCATGTTACCGTTTGCCTTACGCTTGTTTCCTCCATTACCTGCCGACTGATGCTGCTGGCCTTTGGAGTTGCTGTTCTGTTTTCCCTTCCCTATTTCGTCATCCTCCTCAGACTCGGGATCCTTGGTACTATCAGAATCAGCATATTTTACCAAAACGCCCATGAGAGTGCCCATGTCATTGCAAAAACGCTTCATGCGACCCAGCTTCAGCTTTAACGGTTTGAACCGGTAGTTGGCTTCTAGGGTTAAGATCGCGGAATCAGGGTTGATCCGGTCTGAAGAATGTAAAACTTCCGAAACACGGCGCACCCAATGGGTTGTGGATTCTCCCTCTGCCTGGACACAAGCCGCCAAATCCACCACAGACATGGGCTGTTTACAGGTGTCTTTGAAATTTTGAATGAACCGGGTCCGCAATTGGGTCCATGAACAGATTGAGTTGGGAGGCAAGTTTTTCAACCAAGTACGGGCCGTACCTTCTAACATCATGGTGAAATACTTCGCACACGCGGCTTCATCCACATCCAGCATCTCCATGGCCATCTCATAGCTTTCTATCCACGCTTCGGGAGCCAAATCGGCGGTACAATTGGGCACCTTGCGTGGCCCTTTGAAGTCCTTGGGCAAACGTACATTGCGTAAAGCGGGGACGAGGCAGGGCACCCCCAAAGAGCCAGATGCGACCCCGGGTTCGAAGATGGTCGGTCGAACCGGCGCAAGCTGATGATCCTCATGTTGTGCTGCTAACTCGGCCTCCCTACGTGCCCTGGCCGCCCCGTGTATGCCACCAAAGGGGACCCGGTACCCGTACTCAATCGAGCCGGCCTCGGGGCCCCAGTCCGCATCGTCGATGTAGAGCTTGCCGCGACGACTCTTAGTCATCCGGCCCACAGCATAGCCTTCGAGTCCTTCGAACTTGCCCTCTAAGATCATCAAACCATCGTGCGATAGCCCCACGGTGGGCGCCAACTGTCATGGAATCGTCACGGCAGATGTCCTCGTGAAAGGACTTAGTCGCAGGGCCATCGTACGGGTTAACTCAGAGGGGTTAAAGCAGACACAAAGACACGGGAGTTATACTAGTTCGGCCCCTTCGATGAAGGTAAAGCCTACGTCTAGTTGTGATGGGATTGATGTGATTTCGGCGACTAGGGAGCAATAGCTTCGCCTAAGCCTCGAATTGTCTGTCCCTAAACCGCCGCCGGGTCGTCCCCTTATATACACAGATTGACGCCCGGCCGGTCTACAGAGTCCCGAGTCCGGCTCATACAAGTGTCCGGCTCGGTCTCTTCTCTCTTATCTTACAGCAAAATTTACATGACTAAGGCGGTTTACATTATGGACCCTAATCCGCCTCTGGGCTCTGGGCTGTCAAGCGTGCCTTCGTGGGCCCTGATTATGGACGAGGATAACCCGGCCCCTTCAGGGCGGTTTACATTCAGTAGTTATATCCCCAACACCTTGGACAGGACTGGCTGAAGACATCCGGACAGATTAACTGTCCGACTCCTTTGCTAGAAGACCCAGCGGACGCCTGATTGATGGGACTGCTGGCTCCGGCACCTCACGTGGTGACGGAGAAGAAGGCCAAGAAGGAGGCCACGGGAACTCGAAGGAGCTCTGAGGGAGTCCTGGACTAGGGGGTGTCCGGATAGCCGAACTATCATCGTGGCCGGACTCCAAGACTATGAAGATACAATATTGAAGACTTCGTCCCATGTCCGGATGGGACTTTCCTTGGCGTGGAAGGCAAGCTTGGCGATACGGATATGTAGATCTCCTACCATTGTAACCGACTCTGTGTAACCCTAACCTATCCGGTGTCTATATAAACCGGAGGGTTTTAGTCCGTAGGACGAACAACAATCATACCATAGGCTAGCTTCTAGGGTTTAGCCTCTCTGATCTCGTGGTAGATCTACTCTTGTACTACCCATATCATCAATATTAATCAAGCAGGAGTAGGGTATTACCTCCATCGAGAGGGCCCGAACCTGGGTAAAAACATCGTGTCCCTTGTCTCCTGTTACCATCCGCCTAGACGCGCAGTTCGGGACCCCCTACCCGAGATCCGCCGGTTTTGACACTGACATTGGTGCTTTCATTGAGAGTTCCTCTGTGTCATCACCTATGGGCCCGATGGCTCCTTCGATCATCAACAACGACGCGGTCCAGGGTGAGACTTTTCTCCCCGGACAGATCTTCGTATTCGGCGGCTTTGCACTGCGGGCCAATTCACTTGGCCATCTGGAGCAGATCGAAAGCTACGCCCCTGGCCATCAGGTCAGATTTGGAAGCTTGAATTATACGGCCGACATCCGTGGAGACTTGATCTTCGACGGATTCGAGCCACAGCCAAGCGCGCCGCACTGTCTCGATGGGCATGATCTAACTCTGCCGCCGAACAGTGTCCTGGAGGCCGCACTAGTGTCCGCTCCGAACATTGATTTGGAGCCGATCTCGCCGATCAAGGATGGTTGGTTGGACACCACCTCGGAGGAAGAAATCTCTACGACGATTAAGCCGAACACAATCCATATCCTTTGCAAAGACCGTGACTCCCAGGTGCCGGACTCCTCTCCGGACTCCGAACCCTCCGCGCCCCTGCCAATCGAATCCGATCGGGCGCCGGTCATGGAGTTCACTGCCGCGGACATCTTTCAGCACTCGCCCTTTGGCGACATCCTGAATTCACTATAGTCTCTCTCTTTATCCGGAGAGCCATGGCCGGACT
Organism: Aegilops sharonensis; assembly: GCA_904067115.1. Taxonomy (NCBI): domain Eukaryota; kingdom Viridiplantae; phylum Streptophyta; class Magnoliopsida; order Poales; family Poaceae; genus Aegilops; species Aegilops sharonensis. The sequence goes on along the minus strand of LR880971.1, from coordinate 761,698,044 downwards.
ACGGTCAGGAAGGTTAGGATGCGGACGACGAAGAAATTCAACGCCCACCCACCACCCACTTCGTAGCCACTGTCGAAAGCTTACACGACGTGCTCGATTTCAACTCCGAAGACATCGACAGTATGGACGACGATGTAGGAGACAACCATGAACCAGCGCCTATAGGATGCTGGACAACCACCTCATCCCATGATGTATACATGGTGGATACACCTAAAGGAAATGAAGACGAGGAACAACGGGACGCTACGAAGGATAAATCCCTCGAAAAGCAGTCAAAACGGCAACGTAAATGCCGAACCAAGTCCCGCCTCAACAAAGACCCAGCCATAGAGCAGGGCGAACCGGTGGACGACGAACATGCTATCGAACAATCGTCCGAACAAGACAACTTGGATAAACAACCCGTCCCCGACGAAGATAACAGTCCGGACGATCTCACGCCGGAAAAATTGTTGGAGCAGAATAACCTCCACAAAAGGCTCGTCGCCACTGCGCGTAGCCTGAAAAAGCAGAAGCGGAAGCTCAAAACAGCGGAAGATGCACTCAGAATCAGATGGAGCAAAGTATTCAACACCGCAGACAAATATAGCGACAGTCGCCGAACAAAGAGCTACCCAAAGAGAAAGCTACTGCCCGAATTTGATGAGGAGGCCATAGAGCCCCCACAATCAAAAAGTAAGAAGGCCACCCGGTCGGATGGACGACCCCACGGCAAAAAGAGAGCGGCAAATGGCGCCGCACACAAGCTGGTACGCGATCCGCATAAGGATTCACATCAAAAGGATGGCCCAGTTAGGTCCATCTATGGGCCGAGAAAGCAAGCTCTTCAAAGCAATGCAACACGCCAAATATCCGAACATCACGGCACACCCAAATATAGGGGCGCCGCACACCCCCTGTGTTTCACCGATGAGGTGCTGGATCAGGAATTCCCAGCGGGATTCAAACCCGTAAACATAGAGGCATACGACGAAACAACAGACCCTAGAGTCTGGATTGAGGACTATATCCTCCACATACACATGGCTAGAGGAGATGATCTCCACGCCATAAAATACTTACCCCTCAAGCTCAAAGGGCCAGCCCGGCATTGGCTCAAAGGCCTCCTCGAAAATACCATTGGAAGTTGGAAAGAGCTCGAGGATGCTTTTCGGGCAAATTTTCAAGGGACTTATGTCCGTCCTCCGGATGCAGACGATTTAAGTCATATAACTCAACAACCCGGAGAGTCAGCCCGCAAATTCTGGAACAGGTTCCTCACCAAAAAGAACCAAATAGTCGATTGTCCGGACGCCGAAGCCTTAGCAGCTTTCAAACACAACGTCCGAGACGAATGGCTCGCCAGACACCTCGGCCAAGAGAAGCCGAGAACCATGGCCGCATTAACAAGCCTCATGACCCGCTTTTGCGCGGTAGAGGATAGGTGGCTAGCAAGATGCAGCACCAGCGACCCAAGTACATCCGAAGTCAAGGATGGAAATGGGAAACCACGGCGCAACAAGGACCAGCTCCGTATTAAGGGGAACGGTCCAAAGAGCGCGGCAGTCAACGCCGGATTCAAAAGCTCACGGCAGAACAATAAAAAACTGCCCCTTAAGGACAATAGCGATGAGCTATCCAACTTAAACAAAATCTTGGACAAGATATGTCAAATCCACAGTACTCCCGGGAGGCCTGCAAACCATACCCACAGAGATTGTTGGTGTTCAAATAGTCCGGCAGACTCAACGCCGAACACAAGTGGCTCGACACACCAAGTGAAGATGATGATGAGCACCACAAGCAGAGCCCCAGAAAACAAAAGAATTTCCCACAAGAGGTTAAAACAGTAAACTCACTTCACGTGATCAAAGGGAAAAATAGAGCGGCGCCCACTAAAATGCGCGCCGCACAAACTACCCTAGCGGAGTACCAACACTGGTTGTCAAAACCAATCACCTTCGACCATCAGGACTATTCCGAAAGTATCCGGAACGCAGGATGGACTGCCTTGATATTGGATCCTATCATTGACGGATTCCAATTTACACAAGTCCTCATGGATGGCGGCAGTGACATAAACCTGATATATCAGGACACAATCCGCAACATGGGGATAGACCCAACCAAAATTCGCCATAGCAACACCTCCTTCAAAGGGGTAATGCCCGGCCCGTATGCCCATTGTACGGGCTCCCTTCTACTAGAAGTTGTATTCGGCTCATCCGACAACTTCCGCCGCGAAAAGTTAACCTTCCACATCGCCCCATTCGACAGTAGCTATCAAGCAGTACTGGGGCGTGGAGCTTTCGCTCGCTTTAACGCAATACCGCATTATGCATCTCTTACACTTAAAATGCCCGGTCCACGCGGCATCATCTCATTAAAAGGGAGTATTAAGTGTTACTCGAGCACGGAAGAACGTGAGACTGCCTTGACAGCCCCACACCTATCCGGCACCGCTAGTCAAAAAACCTGAATAGGTCATTCAAACCCCGGACACGGCAAGATGCGTCCGGCGCCTACTAGCAGCATACCCCCATACAAGGGGCTGCATGCATGCATAACAAGAGACAATAAAGCTCAATTTTATTCACTTCTTCGAATCGTACTCTGTTTATTTAATATAAAGTACATCTTTCGCACGATCTTTTTTCTTTTAAACTAAGTTCCTCTCTTTTACAGATGAACAACGTGCTACACCCGTCCAGGATACGGCACAACGGAGACACAGGCGCAGACGTGCAGTAGGGACCCGTTGCAAGGATTCTTTTCAGATTAAGACCCTGTGAAACCTTTTTTACTGTCTCTTCTTGATATACATCACCCGGTTTCTTACTATAACCGAGGAGGAGGCTGGCGTTTTGGCATTGGCCGCACCAGAATTTTTGCGCGTACCTGGACACCAGGGGCTTAGGGCATTATTCTGCCCGTTTTTATAAAGACCGAATACCTTAGGGAGTGTTCGGCGTCTCGAGTTAGGCCTTATATGCATCAGCTCCGAATCATGTCTTTGGTCAAATGTTGGGTTTGCCCGACTCCTGTGTTTTGCTGCCTTACGTTCCATTTTATCGGCTAACGCGGCACCAGGAGAACTACTGCGATTGTGTCCCGGTTCGGCCGGGCGAGCACCTCAGTAGAGAAAGCCGAAAACTGACTGTCATGATATAGCGAGAGACTGGTCAACCACTCGATGACTCACCGGAATGTTTAGAATTCCTCCGCATTAACGAAGGACCGTTTTTCGGTCAGGCACATACGCACCCCGAATTCGGGAGAGTGCGGTGCCCCCAGGGGCTATATAGTAGCCCCACCCTCAAACTCCTATGGCTAACTAAAAGTGATAAAGCATTATAGTCCGGTTGCCTAGTTTGCTACGCTACCACCTCCTTAATAGGACCAAGACGTTGGATTAAGTGTGAAAAAGCGCCTTCTTTGCAAACACCCCCGCACTATGTGCGTGGGGGCTGAAGCCAAGGACTGCCATCTTTCAGGTTATATATACATATACATCAACGGCCGCACATGGAGTAGTTTGCTACTTGAACGCACAAGTATAAAAAGCTCTTATATTATATCGAAACATTGTTTTCACAAATCATACATGTCATTTAAACATAATATCCTTCGAGCACTGCGTCTCTATTAAACGAGCGCCCTGCAGGACTTCCTCAAAATAGTGCTCGGCAGGGACTCGGCTTCTGTCCGAATCTTGGGATGCAACATCGGTGGCCTTCATCTCCGCCCAGTATGTCTTGACACGGGCCAGAGCCATCCCCGCTCCCTCAATACACGCCGACCGCTTCGTTGCGTCGATACGCGGCACCGCACCAAGGAACTGCTGCACTAAACCAAAATAACTCTTCAGCTGGGGTCCGCCTGGCCACAAATGAGTCATGGCATGCTTCATGGCAAGTCTGGATAATCGATTCAGCTCGGCCCATTCGGCCAACCGATCGGTCAACGGAAGAGGACGCTCCGGACTATGGAATTGCGACCAATACAGCTCTTCCCTTCTGTGCCCCTTCTGGCCTCGGAAGTGCTCAATCGCGTCCGCGGCGCTCGCCGCTAAGTCCAGATAAGCATCCTCCGAACTCCACAACTTGTCCAACTGAGCATACTTCGGATCCTATATTTCCTCCGCAGCAGAAACGGTTTTCTAGCCGCAATAGCCCCGGCCTGACTCAGCTCCTCCTTGGCAGCTCTCAAAGCGGAACGGGCATCCTTGGATTCGGCGGTGGCCTTTTTCAAGCCCTCTTGCTCCGCTTGACGTTCTTTTTCAAGAACCACACAACGGTCGGTAGTATTCTTCAACTTTATGGCCATATCGGCCATTTCCTCTTTGCTTCGGCAGTGAGCAGCCCGTTCGGCTTTTAGCTCTTCGGCCGCCCTTAAAGCGGCCACATTACTATTTCTGGCTTGGTCTTTCGCTCGGGCAAGTTCCGCCCACAACTCCTCCACAGCAGCGGCACCACCTGCATTAAGCATACGAGTAGTAAGGCATGGGCGTCAAGCTCCCTTACCAGGTGTCCGCATAGAAGTCACATACCTTGTGACTCGTCAAACCGTTTATTGACCAGCGCGATGTCCGCATCTACCTCGTCAAGTTGCCGCTTTAGTTCGGCATATTCATCAGTCCGGCTGGCCACCGGACGCCCCGCTACCTATTTAGGAGCAGAGATATGTTATAACTGAGATTATGATCCTCGACACGCTGTCAATTTTGACAACATCCCGAGTCTCAGGGGCTACAATCTATACAGGGCGCATTCTATATGCATAACTGTCAGAAGGTACATCATTTTTGCGTACCTCAAACCCCGTCAGTAAACTTCTGGCGGCTTCATGCAATCCGCTCTCTGCGGATGCAATTCTTTCAATCACCGTACCCATTAGAGCACGGTGATATTCTGAGATAGCCGCTCGCCCGAGCAGATCCTTCAGCTCCTCCGACCGCACGCCAGTTGGCGCCGGACCTTCCGGCCCCGCCGGACTTGGGGAAACCCTCCGCGACGACTCCTCAGGGTCGTCCGCCTCGCATGAGGGTGCGACAGGTGGAGGCGTTTCGCTCTCCATCATCTCCGGAAGAAGATCCCCCGAAGACGATTTCTGCTGAGAAGGGCTGAGATCCGAACTACAAGGTACAATTTCGGTTATCTTTAGCAATAAATGCAGGGATGTTCCTTATTTACAAGACCCCTTCTTTTTACTTACGGCTCGCTGGAGGGCTGATCCCCTTGGGGAAACAGTGCGGCTGGGATACTTCCCAGCGCCGGACTCTCTGACGAAGATTTCTTTCCCCTCTTTGAGGCCTTGACCTCCGGTTCTTCCGAAGCGGTCCTCTTCTCTCCTTGGAGGGTGGGACTTTTGATCCCTCCTTCCTCAGAAGCCTCCTTCGTGGAGGCAGTTGCTTCCCTGCTCCCCCCTTCGCCTTCTTTAAAAGGCGCGGCCTTCAACATCTTGGTCAGCATGGGATCCGGCGTGGTCTCTGGGAGGGGAGCCGGACACCTTATTAATTTTGCCTTGGCTATCCACTCGTGTTCAAGAAACGGCTCCTTTAAAGGGCATGTATATGATAAATGAATGAACAGCCTGTCCGGTTACAGGACTACTTACTTGAGTATATGGGCGATTGCAGCTCAGTCCCGCGTCCTCAGTCAGGTTCGGACACTTCTCTTGTGATCCGAAGAACAGTTTATACATCTCCACGGGCGTCGTACCCATAAAATGTTGGAGAGCTCGTGGTCCCTCCGGATTAAATTCCCACAGGCGGAGGGGGCGACGTTTTGAGGGCAGAAGGCGCCGAATCAACATAACCTGCGCCACTGCAACCAGATTGATCTCTCTTCCTCGGAAGTCTCGAATACGGCCCTGCAATAAAGGAATGTCCTTCGACGACCCCCAGTCGAGCCCCTTGTTTACCCATGACGCCAGCCGCTGTGGCAGACCTGAGCGGAAGGCAGGAAGCGCCACCCATTTGGTGCCCCTGGGAGTGGTGATATAAAACCACTCCCGTTGCCACAAACCAAGCTCCTCTTGAAAAGAGCCCTCGGGCCACGGAGCATCAGCACACTTGCTTATGGCCGCCCCTCCGCACTCTGCTTGTTGCCCCTCGATCATCTTCGGCTCCACCTTGAAGGTCTTGAGCTACAATCCGAAGTGAGGGGTAATATGGAGGAAGGCCTCACATACGACAATGAATGACGAGATATTGAGGATGGACTCCGGATTCAAGTCGTGGAAATCCAGCCCATAATAAAACATGAGCCCCCACACAAAGGGATCCGTCGGGAAGCCTAAACCCCGAAGGAAGTGTGACACGAACACCACGCTCTCGCCGAGCTCGGGAGTGGGAATGACCTGCCCTGGAGTAGGCAGCCTATGCGAAATCTCGCCGGTTAGATACCTGGCGTCTCGCAGCTTTTACACGTCTTCTTCTGTGACGGAAGAAGACATCCATCGGCCGTGCTGGTCGGAGCCGGACATCGTCGAAGGTCCGAAGCGCCTAAATCTGAAGCTTTGGGTGTTAGAACTCGAAGCTAGAGGCGAACTCGATGGAGGCTATAAAAAGAAGAGGGCCTTGGTCTCATTATAAAGAGGTTGAATACCAAGAGCCCTCCCCGTGGTCGATCAGGACTCGCCTTTGATAGAGGAGGCGTGCCAACGGGCACGATTGGGTTACCCACGTCCGTATTGATGGGAATCCCGGAATAAGGGGGCGCGATCTACGCTTTGATAAAGACGTGCCAAGGAAACCGCCTCGCTGAACGCGCTAAGGTGGAACAGTAAAAAACGATTCATATAAAGGCTTGGCCATGGTGTGATGTCATGCCGCGGAATACGTCAGCAGATCTGTGCAAAAGTTATTCTCTCTACGGTGGTATGTGGAACTTGTTTTGCAGAGCCGGACACTATCCTTGTGTTCAAAACCTTCCATGAAGTATTTGGAGGAGGAACCCGCCTTGCAATGTCGAAGACAATATGCGTGCCGGACTCGTTGTCATTGAAGCCTGGTTCAGGGGCTACTGAGGGAGTCCTGGACTAGGGGGTGTCCGGATAGCCGAACTATCATCGTGGCCAGACTCCAAGACTATGAAGATACAAGATTGAAGACTTCGTCCCGTGTCCGGATGGGACTTTCCTTGGCGTGGAAGGCAAGCTTGGCGATACGGATATGTAGATCTCCTACCATTGTAACCGACTCTGTGTAACCCTAACCTATCCGGTGTCTATATAAACCGGAGGGTTTTAGTCCGTAGGACGAACAACAATCATACCATAGGCTAGCTTCTAGGGTTTAGCCTCTCTGATCTTGTGCTAGATCTACTCTTGTACTACCCATATCATCAATATTAATCAAGCAGGAGTAGGGTATTACCTCCATCGAGAGGGCCCGAACCTGGGTAAAAACATCGTGTCCCTTGTCTCCTGTTACCATCCGCCTAGACGCACAGTTCGGGACCCTTTACCCGAGATCCGCCGGTTTTGACACCGACAAGCTCCCGGCGCCAAGTGCTGTCATATTTTGAGGCAGAATCCTCTCCTGAGAATGAGGAGGAGGAAAAAGAAGCCTCTTCCCCAACGGGGGAAGAGAGGAAAAGGAAGGCCGCCCCAACTAGGGAGGCCGGAGGGTCCAAGAAGGGAAGGACCCTTCCTCCGGACTTCTCCACCAACGCTGACAACGACGAGGAGGAGTGGCCAACAAGGGCCAAGCCCCTGGCGAGATCGTAAGTGTCCGGATACCCATGGTTTTTTTTCTATTGCATAGTGTTCTTTAATGCCGAACAATCATGCAGCCCGCCCAAGGGCGAGCTCGCCGCTTCGTCGAGCGGGTCCCTGAATTCGTCGGAAATGGAGAGTACTTCACTTCCGGCCGCCTCCTCACCTCACGCTGCGGACGACGCCGAGGTGGGGCCCCAAGGGGGGCCTGGTCAAGAGGAGGTGGCGTAGGAGGCGGCGCAAGGCGACCTACCGGACTCCAGGTGCGTGGGAGGCGAGACCCCCAGGGGCTCTAGGCCCGACCCTCGTCCGGACTCCATACTGGAACCTTTAGCGGTTCCGAAGTCCGGCGAGCGGTCCCTTCGTAGGAAGGGTAAGACGCCGGTGTCCTCCGTCCAACCGGAGGCACCGGATAGCTTACTGGAGGCGCTTAACAGCGCCTCCATCGAGGAGGAGCACCGCACTGTTATGAGTGTGGTGATCCAGAAAGTTCAGTCCGCCAAGAGCGGGCTGACCAAAGCATGTACCAGCCTTCTAACAGGCTTTGAGGTAAGTTTAGAATATGTAAAAATATTACCGCATAAACAGTAGCCCATGATGCTTAGTTCGGTGTTCGGAAAGAAAAGCCGGACTAAGGATCTAAAAAGATATACGCAGGAGTCTAACATAAGTATGTCAATATGGGAATGCAGGCTGCGCTGCTGACCTCTGCCGCACTGACTGCGGAGGTCAATGCATTGAAGCAGAGCCTCGAGCGGTCCGAGAACGAGCTCGGCCTTGCCAAGAAGCAGCTCGAGGACATGGAAGGTAAGTAATAGCTTATTAAAGAAATACCTTATAGAAAGGATTTGGTTGCAAAAAATAACAGGAATAACATGGGTACTGCAGGGGCCACGAGCAAGGTGGCGACCCTGAAGGAGGCGGTGTCCGCGGCTGAAAACGAAGCGGCTGCAGAGCGCACCGAGCGAGAGAAGGGTGAGGCGCAGCTGGCGGAGGTGCGGCAAGAGCTCCAGGCTCTCGTGGAAAAACACAAGGGTTTGGAGCGTGACTCGAAGACCCGAGAGTCCGAGCTTGCTTCGGCTCTTGAGAGTGCCAAAGCTGCTAAGGCCGAGGCCCAAAAAGCCCTCCAGGAGATTGAGGCAATAAAGAAGATAGCGGCGGGTAAGGCATTCTTTATGCAAAGCAAGCATGTGAAAGTGAATTACCTATTACTTACCCGGATTCGGAGCTCTCCAGGAGCATTCGCAGATCTGCCCCATAGTGTGTCTGATGATGCCGCGTTCTACCGCGCCAAGGAGGGGAGCTCGACGGAAAAGGTGTTCTAGTCTCAGTATGCTGAGGCCGGACATCCGGTGCCCCTAAGCGACCAGTTGGAGCAGCTGGTCGAGCTCCACAAGGTCGCCGAACAGGCCATGAAGGGCCTCATAGTTCGGCTGTGGCCATTGGAAGCCATGCCTGGGAGCTACTTTGGGCTAGTGCGGCGGCTGGTGGACGCCTGTCCATGGATTGAAGTCATCAAGCGCTCCGTCTGCATTGAAGGTGCCCGTAGGGCCCTTGCCCGTGCTAAAGTGCACTGGGGCAAGCTGGATGCGGAGAAGCTTGTGACGGACGGGCCACCGAAGGGCAAGGAGCATCACACGCCCGAAATGTACTATGAGGGCGTCCTGAAGGTTGCCCGCCGTATAGCGGATGAGTGCTCCAAAGATGTAATTTTTGAATAGACTCGAATTTGTTATCCTGTACGATGAAAACTTGTTCATATACGCTAAGCAACGCTTGTTAATTTAAAATATTACCTTCTGTGCGGCCGTTTATCAAATTTGAGAGATGGCAAGTCGTTGGCTTCAGCCCCCATGCCACGAGTGCGGGGGTGTTCGGGATAAACTTGAGCGCTCTTGTTCTAATTCTTGGGTCCATAGAGTGAGGCGCTCAACACAACGAACAAGGCAACCGGACTTATAATGCTTGAACACTCTCACTTAGCCATAGAATTCTATAATTTTAAATTTCGGCGAAGCCCCTAGTATTCGGAAGACCGAGTTCGGGGCGCTATCCACGCCTTGACCGGACAATGCCGGTTCCTCGCTCTAAGCGGCATAAGTCTTTAGGGACCCGAAAAAACCTCTCGAACAACGACCGGCTCTCGCCCTATCACGACGGTCAGTTTTAGCTTTCTCCACTGAGGTGCTCAACCCAGCTCAACCGGGGCACAATCGCAGTGGTTCTCCCAGTGCTACCTTAGCCGATATAACAGAACGTAAGGTACCAAAACATGGGAGTCGGGCAAACCCAACTATTGACCCAAGACATGATTCGGAGCCGATGCATATAGTGCTATAAGTTCGGGGTGCCGCACTTGTGAAAGTGTTCGGACTTATCACACCATACTTTTGGGGTACTTAAGCCCCTGGTGTATTGGCCGTACCAAATTGTACGGTTGCGCAATGTCATAAATGAACATATATAATGGGAAAGAATGCAATAATAGGCAAGAGCTATATATTGGTTATTAAAAAGAAACTGCAAATAAGAGCAGAACGATACAAATTGTGCGATAAGCAAGGGATGGGACTATTTAACATGTCCCCCTCCAGGGGTAAGCTGCGGGATGGTATGTAAAACAGGTATAATGCTCGTAATGGAGACCACCTGGACACTCGACGCAGTTTTCTGCTTCCCTGGCTGTTGCATCGTGTATTCGGCGCGAATGTCGGACATGGCTTCTGGAGAACAGAGTCCTGAAAGTAAGAAAAAGGAAAAAAGAAAAAAAGAAAAAGAATGACACAACCGGGAGCCCCTGGTGCGGTTGAGCCGCATTCTGGGCGTGCCGTGGTCGTGCCCCTCCCCTTATGCCCATGGTATCTCCAGAGCGTAGTTATGTACGCGTAGTACTGGCTTCGCAATTTCGCGAGGGCTGGGGTTGGGGCCGGATTGCTACGCGTGCTTGAATCATGCCAGGCGGTCTTGTTGTAGGTTAATTCTGGCGCGCTTGACGGTGTCTGGACGTTTAGTGGCCGGACTCGAGAATTGCTGTGAGAGGCTGCTTTGCACCTCCGCCGCGAGGGCCGCCGTGTGCTCCTCCGTTCGGAGAGAGCGTTCGGTGTTTCCATTGACCGTGATTACTCCTCGAGGGCCTGGCATCTTGAGCTTGAGGTATGCGTAGTGCGGCACCGCATTGAACTTTGCAAATGCGGTTCGTCCAAGCAGTGCGTGATAGCCGCTGCGGAACGGGACTATGTCGAAGATTAACTCTTCGCTTGGAAGTTATCCGGGGATCCGAAGACCACTTCGAGTGTAACCGAGCCTGTACAATTGGCCTCTACACCCGGTATGACGCCTTTAAAGATCGTCTTTGTAGGTTTAATCCTTGAGGGGTCTATGCCCATTTTGCGCACTGTATCCTGATAAAGCAGGTTCAGGCTGCTATCGCTGTCCATCAGGACTCTAGTGAGGTGAAATCCGTCGATAATTGGGTCAAGAACCAATGCGGCGAATCCGCCGTGACGGATGCTAGTGGGGTGGTCCCTTCGATCAAATGTGATCGGGCAGGAGGACCATGGGTTGAACTTTGGGGCGACTGGCTCCATCGCATATACGTCCCTTAGTGCACGCTTCCGCTCCCTTTTGGGTATGTGGGTTGCGTATATCATGTTCACCGTCCGCACTTGTGTGGGAAAGCCCTTCTGTCCTCTATTGTTCGGCGGCCGGGGCTCTTCCTCGTCATCGCTATGCAGCCCCTTGTCATTGAGTTCGGCACTTAACTTGCCTGCTTGCTTGAACACCCAACAATCCCTGTTGGTGTGGTTGGCTGGTTTTTCGGGGGTGCCATGTATCTGGCACAAGCGATCGAGTATTCGGTCCAAGTTGGACGGGCCCTGGGTATTTCTTTTGAATGGCTTCTTCCGCTGACCGGGTTTAGAGCCTCTGAATCCACCATTGACGGCCGTATCTTCAGCATTATCGCCGTTAATGCGGCGCTTGTTCTTATTGCGACGCGACCTGCCATTGCTGTCCTTGGTATCCGAACTATCAGGGTGTTTGGCCAAGTTGTTGCTTCGAGCTAGCCAGCTGTCCTCTCCCGTGCAAAAGCGGGTCATGAGTGTTGTGCGGGCTGCCATGGATTTCGGCTTTTCCTATCCTAGGTGCCGGGCTAGCCACTCGTCGCGGATGTTATGTTTGAAGGCTGCTAGCCCCTCTGCATCCGGACAGTCGACGATTTGATTTTTCTTGGTTAGGAACCGTGTCCAGAATTGTCTGGCCGATTCTTCTGGATGCTGAATTATATGGCTAAGGTCATCGGCGTCTGGTGGTCGCACATATGTGCCCTGGAAGTTATCAAGGAATGCGGCTTCCAGGTCCTCCCAACAACCAATTGATTCTGCTGGCAAGCTGTTGTGCCAATGCCGAGCTGGTCCTTTAAGCTTGAGTGGGAGGTATTTCATGGCATGTAGATCATCACCGCGGGCCATGTGGATATGGAGGAGATAGTCCTCGATCCAGACCGCAGGATCTGTGGTACCATCGTATGATTCGATGTTTACAGGTTTGAAGCCCTCAGGGATTTGATGATCCATTACTTCATCTGTGAAGCATAGTGGGTGTGCGACGCCTCTGTATTGGGCTATATCACGAAGTAGCTCATATGAGCTTTCTCTACTGTGTTCGGCCCGGCCGGAGTTACTGTATCCGGCGTGACGGTTATCATCACGTGTCGTGGGGCGCCCACGCGATCCGTAGATCGATCTTGTTTGCCTTGCCTTGTCCTCCAATATGTCTTGCAGGTCTGGCGCGTTTCCCCGTGCCTTGGTACTTTTCGAGCGACGCCGGAGTGCGGCTTGAATGGAGGGTCTAGAGGCCTCTATGTCGCGACCATGGGGTGGCCGGTCGGCCGCATCATGCGCTGGTGATGTAGGTTTGGGTGCTGCTTCCTCTAATTGGGGTAGCAGCCTGCGTTCGGGGTATCTCTTGGAGGGGCGTTCGAGTTCATACTCTTCGGCTGCAAGGACTTCAGTCCATCTGTCAGCTAGCAGGTCTTGGTCAGCTCTAAGCTGTTGCTGCTTTTTCTTGAGGCTGCTTGCCGTGGCTATAAGCCTGCGTTTGAAATGCTCCTGTTCGGCGGGATCCTCAAGCACGACGAATTCGTCATCGTTGAGGCTTGCCTCATCTTCGGAGGGAGGCGCATAATTATCGTCCTCTACCTCTCTTTCTGCCACACTGTCGTGCGGACTTGCTTCTCCCTCCTCCTGCGCTGAGTCCTGCTGGAGGGGGTTGTCTTCGGCACTGTCCGGGGTGTTATTATCTCCGGTGCCGGGATCACCGTTTTTGCTGTGGCGGGATTTAGAACAGCGCCGCTGACGACGGCGCTTCGGTTGCTTCTTGGAGGGGTCATCCTCCGTTGTTCCATCGCCGTTCCCATCTTTTTGGATGTCCACCATGTATATGTCATATGACGAGGTGGCCTTCCAGTGCCCTGTAGGCACTGGTTCTTGGTCGTCTCCAGCATCGCCGTCCATACCGTCGATGTCTTCGGAGTCGAAGTCGAGCATGTCGGTTAAATCATCGACAGTGGCTACAAAGTGGGTGGTGGGTGGGTGTTGAATTTCTTCATCGTCCGCATCCCAACCTTCCTGACCATAGTCCAGCCAGGGCTCTCCGGATAAAGAGAGACTTTAGTGAATTCAGGATGTCGCCAAAGGGCGAGTGCTGAAAGATGTCCGCGGCAGTGAACTCCATGACCGGCGCCCAATCGGATTAGATTGGCAGGGGCACGGAGGGTTCGGAGTCCGGAGAGGAGTCCGGCACCTTGGAGTCACGGTCTTCGCGAAGGACAGGGATTGTGTTCGGCTCAATCGCCGTAGCGATTTCAGCCCCCGAGGTGGTGTCCAACCAACCATCCTCGATCGGCGAGATCGGCTCCGAATCAATGTTCGGAGCAGACACTAGTGCGGCCTCCAGGACACTGTTCGGCGGCAGAGTTAGATCATGCCCATCGAGATAGTGCGGCGCGATTGGCTGCGGCTCGAATCCGTCGAAGATCAAGTCTCCGCGGATGTCGGCCGTGTAGTTTAAACTTCCAAATCTGACCTGATGGCCAGGGGCGTAGCTTTCGATCTTCTCCAGATGGCCAAGTGAATTGGCCCGCAGTGCAAAGCCGCCGAATACGAAGATCTGTCCGGGGAGAAAAGGGTAAAGGGTTCCGAACTGTGCGTCTAGGCAGATGGTAACAGGAGACAAGGGACACGATGTTTTTACCCAGGTTCGGGCCCTCTCGATGGAGGTAATACCCTACTCCTGCTTGATTAATATTGATGATATGGGTAGTACAAGAGTAGATCTACCATGAGATCAAGGAGGCTAAACCCTAGAAGCTAGCCTATGGTATGATTGTTGTTCGTCCTACGGACTAAAACCCTCCGGTTTATATAGACAGCGGATAGGGTTAGGGTTACACAGAGTCGGTTACAATGGTAGGAGATCTACATATCCGCATCGCCAAGCTTGCCTTCCACGCCAAGGAAAGTCCCATCCGGACACGGGACAAAGTCTTCAATCTTGTATCTTCATAGTCTAGGAGTACGGCCAAAGATGATAGTTCGGCTATCCGGACACCCCCTAGTCCAGGACTCCCCCAATTGCACCAGTCCATAGATGGCTTGCTGGAGCTTGCACATTTTTTAGCACCTTTAGGATTGACAAAACCTTCTGGTTGCATCATATACAACTCTTCTTTAAGAAAACCATTAAGAAATGCAATTTTGACATCCATTTGCCAGATTTCATAAAATGTGGCAATTGCTAACATGATTCAGACAGACTTAAGCATCGCTACAGTTGAGAAAATCTCATTGTAGTCAACACCTTGAACTTGTCGAAAACCTTTTTGCGACAAGTCGAGCTTTGTAGATAGTAACACTACTATCAACTTTCGTGTTTCTCTTGAAGATCCATTTATTTTCTATGGCTGGCCGATCATCGGGCAAGTCCACCAAAGTCCACACTTTGTTCTCATGCATGGATCCTATCTCATATTTCAAGGCCTCCAGCCATTTCGCGGAATCTCGTCTCATCATTGCTTCCTCATAGTTCGTAGGTTCGCCATGGTCAAGTAACATGACCTCCAGAATAGGATTACCGTACCACCATGGTGCGGGTCTTACTCTAGTTGACCTACGAGGTTCGGTAGTAACTTGATATGAAGTTTCATGATCAACATCATTAGCTTCCTCACTAATTGGTGTAGTCGTCACAGGAACCAGTTCCTGTGATGAACTATTTTCCAATAAAGGAGCAGGTACAGTTACCTCATCAAGTTCTACTTTCCTCCCACTCACTTCTTTTGAGAGAAACTCCTTCTCTAGAAAGGATCCATTCTTCGCAACGAATGTCTTGCCTTTGGATCTGTGATAGAAGGTGTACCCAACAGTTTCCTTTGGGTATCCTATGAAGACACATTTGCCCGATTTGGGTTCGAGCTTATCAGGTTGACACTTTTTCACATAAGCATCGCAACTCCAAACTTTAAGAAACGACATCTTAGGTTTATTGCTAAAATAGTTCATACGGTGTCGTCTCAATGGATTTTAGATGGTGCCCTATTTAACGTGAATGCAACTATCTCTAATGCATAACCCCAAAATGATATTGGTAAATCGGTAAGAGACATCATTGATCGCACCATATCAAATAAAGTGCGGTTATGATGTTCGGACACACCGTTACGCTATGGTGTTCCAGGTGGCATGAGTTTATGAAACTATTCCACATTATTTTAACTGAAGGCCAAACTCGTAACTCAAATATTCATCTCCACGATCAGATCGCAAAAACTTTATTTTCTTGTTACGATGATTTTCCACTTCACACTGAAATTCTTTAAACCTTTCAACTATTTCAGACTTATGTTTCATGAAGTAGATATACCCATATCTGCTTAAATCATCTGTGAAGGTCAGAAAATAACGATACCCGCCACGAGCCTTAATACTCATTGGTCTGCATAAATCAGTATGTATTATTTCCAACAAGTCAGTAGCTCGTTCCATTGTTCTGGAGAATAGAGATTTAGTCATCTTTCCCAAAAGGCACGGTTTGCAAGCATCAAATGATTCATAACCAAGTGATTCCGAAAATCCATCTTTATGGAGTTTCTTCATGCGCTTTACACCGATATGACCCAAACGGCAGTGCCACAAATAAGTTGCACTATCATTATTAACTTTGCATCTTTTGGCATCAATATTATGAATATGTGTATCACTACGATCAAGATCCAAGAAACTATTTTCATTGGGTGTATGACCATTGAAGGTTTTATTCATGTAAACAGAACAACAATTATTCTCTGACTTTAAATGAATAATCGTATTGCAATAAACATGATCAAATCATATTCATGCTCAACACAAACGCCAAATAACAATTATTTAGGTTTAACACTAATCCCGAAAGTATAGGGAGTGTGTGATGATGATCATATCAATCTTGGAACTACTTCCAACACTCATCGTCACTTCCCCTCAACTAGTCTCTATTCATTATGCTACTCCCGTTTCGAGTTACTAATCTTAGCAACCGAACAAGTATCAAATACTCAGGGGCTATTATAAACACTAGTAAGGCACACATCAATAACCTGTATATCAAATATACCCTTGTTCACTTTGCCATCCTTCTTATCCACCAAATATTCAGGGCATTTCCGTTTCCAGTGACCATTTCCTTTACAGTGTAAGCACTCAGTTTCAGGCTTTGGTCCAGCTTTGGGCTTCTTCGCGGGAGTGACAACTTGCTTGTCATTCTACTTGAAGTTCCATTTGTTTCCCTTTGCCCTTTTCTTGAAACTAGTGGTCTTGTCAATCATCAACACTTGATGCTCTTTCTTGATTTCTACCTTCGTTGATTTCAACATCGCGAAGAGCTCGGGAATTGTTTTTGTTATCCTTTGCATACTATAGTTCATCACGAAGTTCTACTAGCTTGGTGATGGTGACTAGAGAACTCTGTCAATCACTATCTTATCTGGAAGATTAACTCCCACTTGATTCAAGTGATTGTAGTACCCAGACAATTTGAGCACATGCTCACTAGTTGAGCAATTCTCCTCCATCTTTTAGCTATAGTACTTGTTGGAGACTTCATATCTCTCAACTCGGGTATTTGCTTGAAATATTAACTTCAACTCCTGGAACATCTCATATGGCCCATGAAGTTCAAAACGTCTTTGAAGTCCTGATTCTAAGCCGTTAAGCATGGTGCACTAAACTATCAAGTAGTCATCATATTGAGCTAGCCAAACGTTCATAACGTCTACATCTGCTCCTGCAATAGGTCCGTCACCTAGCGGTGCATCAAGGACATAATTCTTCTGTGCAGCAATGAGGACAACCCTCAGATCACGGATCCAAGCCGCATTATTGCTACTAACATCTTCCAACACAGTTTTCTCTAGGAACATATCAAAATAAACATATGAAAGCAACAACACGAGCTATTGATGTACAACATAATTTGCAAAATACTACCAGGACTAAGTTCATGATAAATTTAAGTTCAATTAATCATATTACTTAAGAACTCCCACTTAGATAGACATCTCTCTAATCATCTAAGTGATCACGTGATCCAAATCAACTAAACCATAACCGATCATCACGTGAAATGGAGTAGTTTTCAATGGTGAACATCACGATTTTGATCATATCTACTATATGCTTCACGCTCGACCTTTCGGTCTCAGTGTTCCGAGGCCATATATGCATACGCTAGGCTCGTCAAGTTTAACCTGAGTATTCTCCATGTGCAAAACTGGCTTGCACCCGTTGTAGATGGACGCAGAGCTTATCACACCCGATCATCACGTGGTGTCTGGGCACGACGAACTTTGGCAATGGTGCATACTCAGGGAGAACACTTTTATCTTGAAATTTAGTGAGAGATCATCTTATAATGCTACCGTCAATCAAAGCAAGATAAGATGCATAAAAGATAAACATCACATGCAATCATGCAATCAATATAAGTGATATGATATGGCCATCATCATCTTGTGCTTGTGATCTCCATCTTCGAAGCACCGTCATGATCACCATCGTCAACGGCGCGACACCTTGATCTCCATCGTAGCATCGTTGTCGTCTCGCCAACTATTTCTTCTACGACT
>LR880971.1:761642703-761670109 GCA_904067115.1 Aegilops sharonensis | reverse complement strand
TTTTTCTGTTAAGTGAATGTGATCGGACCCTTCCCCCTCTATGCTAAACTCAACCCAGTCTGTTCACAAATTCTTCATGTGCGTTCTATTTGAAACTCGTCCAAAATTTTCACTGTGTCCTTGTCAGCTAAAGAATTTGCAAACGGAACTTTTAACTTATCTTATCTAAATTTTCGGCTTTTCCGCTCAAACCATTCCACATCCCATGATAACACTTATCTATTCACCCACGATCTCACACGATCGCCACCTCTCAGTACGTGGGTGACACATGTCCAGCGAATGAGAAGGGTCGGGGGCACGTTCGTCCAATTTCCTCGGGCGTACAGTTTTTCACTCCGACTATAAATACCCCCTCCCCTTCCTCACTTTGTTTTTACTCCGCTCATTCTCACTCCCGCTCGAGCTTCTCAAATCCTAGCGCCGCCGCTACTTCATCATCGCCAGTGAGGAAGAGCTTCACTTCCTCGACCTCGTCGCCGTCGTACTCGCGCCAGTTGCGGATTTCTTCACTCCGCCGCCGCCGTTGTTGTCTTCCTCTGCGGAGTTAGGGCGTGGAAGATCTGAACTTACGAACTTCACATCTACACTTCCCAGTTCGTCGTGTTCTTCATCAAGGGTAACTAAAAGTTACTTTTACTGCCCCCTCTTTGAATCAAATGTTTTCTTGAAAATCTTCAAAGGTGTTTATTCTTCGAATCTTCAAAGCCCTCACGACCAAGTTCCTCAGCAATGCCCTCACGGCCAGAATCTTCAAAGCCCTCACGGCCAATTCCTCAATCTGCTCCTCCTTCAAAGTCCTCAGCTCCTCCGACAAAGTCCTCAACTCCTCCAACTAAATCCTCTGCACCTGTGCATCTTGCCATGTGTCAAAGGACTAGAGGCAT
This sequence comes from Aegilops sharonensis, assembly GCA_904067115.1. Taxonomy (NCBI): domain Eukaryota; kingdom Viridiplantae; phylum Streptophyta; class Magnoliopsida; order Poales; family Poaceae; genus Aegilops; species Aegilops sharonensis. Next base: position 761,669,222 of record LR880971.1, on the reverse strand, counting down.
CTGAATTGCCTCAGGAGTTTCTGCAAGTTCCTTAGCTGCACAAAATTCCTCAACTGGCCCCTCTCTGCTGAAGAAAAAGGCCGCTGCTGGAAGAGGCTCTCGACCAAGTCCTCACAAGAAGCAGGTCGCCTTTCAAGTGCCATCTGATGATGAGGCTGATGATGAAGAACTTGCCGAAATCATCAGAGACAGGCAGGCCAGGGCCGCTAGAGCCAAAGATAGCAATGTGCCAATGCTACTGGATCCGAAGTTGAACCTAGATTTCATCGATCTATGGCACAAGGACCCAAACACGCCTTTGCCGGAGATGAACCTCACTCCTAGTCAAAGTCATGTTTTGACTGCTTTCATTGAAGAAGAGAAATGGAAATTTGAAGAAGGAAGAATGGTGAAGAAAGCGCAGTACAAAAACAGCGCTACCTTAAGGACAACGTCCTCAAGCTTTCCCCTGAACAACTCATTGCTTTACAAGCTGAGATCAAGCAACTGAGTGATGAATTTGATCGCTACTATGCTGACTGGCTTGGAGCCAAAGTCAGATTTGTGAAGATGGCTGATAAATTCACTTCAAATGTTGCAGCCCCAACGCAACAAGAAAATCCTCAGGCTGAAGCATCTGCACAGCCTACTGAAGAACATGCCACCACTGCTGATGACAATCAGGCTGATGAAGAAAATGAGAGTACCAGGGCTGATGACTGCATTCCAGCTGCTGAAGAAACTGCCAGGGCATCCACTAGTGGTGCGCCTGAAGAAAAATGAAGAGCTTATTCTTCAGTTCTACGCAACACTGCACATCACAGGTGATGCTGACAATATCAACACTTGGGTGTTGGACTGGATGACCGAAAACACTCATTATAAGGCACCGACCTCTGAATTACTTCATGCCCTGCCAATCAGTCCTCCACCTGAAGGTGCTCGTTGTCTGTACCAAGAACCTGAACTTACTGCTCATTACATGCAAGTGCTAATGAAGCCTCTGAAGCCCGTTCAAGCCCCAAAGGACCAAATTCCTCGTGAAGGAATTGCTCTATGTGCCAAGAACAGTGTATCGCATTCTGACGAAAACTATTAGTCCAATCAAAGGCCATGACTCATCTGATGAGGAAATTGTTGGCATCATGAAGAATCTGCTATTCAACATCATGCATGGCATCCCTGTCAATTATCATGATTTCTTCATGAGAACTCTCGCAAATGCTGCACTTTCACTGTTTGAGCTGAAGCCTTATGCTCCTTGGATTATGATATTCCTCACAACAAGGTCTTCACTCAACTACAAAGCTGATTTTCAGAATCACCTCAGCTACTTGCCACCGATTGAAATCCTCAAGCGGACATATTCCTCAGCTGATGAGAAGGGCAAGGCACCAGCTGTCATTGATGAAGGCATTCGCCCATTGGATGGTCAGTTTCACAAAACTGCATCTTATTCCACCAATGACGACTCTGCCACTCATGATTCTGCTGCAAATGCATCCAAGCCAAATCCTCAAGCCACTGCTCCTCGTGTGATGACTGGCCGTGAGCTGCTTCTTAGTCTTCACCAGAAGGTGGATCGAAACCACAAATGGGTTAAGCGTCAGTTTGGTTCTATTCTTCACAACGTGACTGCTACACATAATGAAGTGAAGAAAAACCATTACTACCTCCATGAAGTCTTCGATCGAACCTGGGCTATTCTGTCACATCTATATGGTGAAGAAGATCTGAAGCAAATGGGTATCAAGGAAGATTTTGACTTGTATGCTCCTCCACTGAAGAAATACAAGAAGGTCAAGGTTCCTTCCTTGGTAGCCAGTTCATATTCTTCATCACGCGACACGGATGAGTGTGAAGACTTGGACGACACTGCGGCAGGCCCTACAACGACAGACGACCCCAACAATGCTGGCGCTCCTCCATCATCATGATATTCTTCAGGGGCGTTAGTCCCCATTTTCAACCCTTTTGGTCATTCGATGACAAAGGGGGAGAAATTTGAGTTAGTCTTCAAGCGGGTCTATCTTATATGGGCGTTTTTTTTCTAAGTTACAACTCTCGTTCTTTTGATGACTTTGCTGGATCGAGTTGTAAACTTAAACTCTATGGTGGCCTGATACTTTTGCTGACTTCTTCTGCATGCTTATTCCTCATTAATGCCAATGCACGCATGCTGAATTACATCAGTCACCATATTTCATCATGCATTTCAAATTCTTCATCTTATATGTCAAACGTGTGTATGAATTACAAGATATAGGGGGAGATATCCATGATTATACTCTTCAAATGTGCATTGCTTCAAAAGAAAATTCCTCACTATGCACATCTTCAGGGGGAGTTCTTCTATATCTTGCAATCAAATTCCTTAATATCAGTATTTACACTTCATATTTTTATCCCTGTTGAAAACTTAACCTATATTGTCATCAATCACCAAAAAGGGGGAGATTGTAAGTGCATCTAGTGCCCCTTAGTGATTTTGGTGTATTGAAGACTTATAGGTTAAGGGACTGATGTGTTTGTGTGTGTACACAGGTCTATAAGTCAATGAGGAGTTTGATATTTACAGAGAAAGTCGACCTCTAAAAATGAAGTTCTTCGACTGAAGACTTTGGATTTCTGAAGACTTTCTGAAGACTTTGAAAGTGAAGAAATTGGTGTGACGTTGAAGACTTGGTATTCACTCAAGGAACATGAAGCGTGAAGACTTTTGTTTTCGTAGTTTCATTTTCTCTTTATTGAGTCATAGGAAACACCGTACAGTTAAAGGGGGTCGAGGAAATACTAAGGAAAAATTTCCATGTGATGCTCAACTCAAAATCCTACACCTACCAATCCCTTCGAGTGAAGCCATTGGAAATCTCATACAGTTCAGTAAATTTCTTCAGTGACAGAGACGAAGTTCTTCTGGTCACTGAGGAATTTGTTCTGACTGAGGAGCTAGGAATTCGCCAGTGCGGATTGCCTACACAGTGAGGAACATGATAGCCTTGATGAATTTGAGAGTCAAATTTCCGACCGTTGCTGTGCTATGCGCCAGCTGTCCCAAAATATCTACCCACCTAACGGTCATATCATTGAAGGGCATTTATGTCTTATCATGTGGGGCTGCTCCCTAGGCTATAAATAGCCGCCCCCTACAACCACTAGCTGGTTGGCTGCTCCGAGAGAAACTGACACTTGTCATTTGAGAGCATCCCATCCTCCAAGGACTTTCAGCGAAAATCATCAAGTGAGGAAAACCCAAACCCAACACACCTACAAACCCAAAGTGATTGAGCATCACTAAAGAGATTGATCCTGCGTGGATCCGACGCTCGTTACCTTTGAAGACTATGCTTCTTCCAGACGGTTAGGCGTCATGGTCTAGAGCATTCAAGAGGAATTGTGGATCGCCGAGTGACTGAGTCTGTGAAGGTTTGGAAGTCACCTGAAGACTTACCACGAGTGATTGGGAGAGGTCTGTGTGACCTTAGCTCAAGGAGAATATGGTGAGGACTAAGTGTCCTGGACTGCGTGTTCAGGACTGGGTGTCCGGGACTGTGTGTCCTCAGGTTTAAATACCTAGCCGCTCCAACCAGACGTACAACTGAGACAGCAGTTGGAACTGGTCTACCAAATCATTGTCTTCACCAAGCTTAGTGGTTCTATTTCCTCAACTCTCTCATTTCCTCATTTCAGTTGTCGTGTTCTTGTTCATATCTATTTGAAGACTTTGACTGAAGACTTTCTCAATTTCCTCAGTTCAATTTCTTCAGTCTGTCCGTCTTCATCCTGTGCTATCCTGTGTTTACGCTTTCTGTACTCTGTGCTTGTCTTCATTTCATCATGATGACTATGGTTGTGTTCTGTCATGTTTACGTCTGAGTACTTATTCCGCTGCAAATAGTCCTTCACTAAGGAATTTCCTCACCAGCAAATTCCTCAGTGAAGAATTCATAAAAATCGCCTATTCACCCCCCTCTAGTTGATATAACGCACTTTCAATACCTCCCTTCTTAGGGACACAATGGACAGGACTTACCCACTAACTATCAGCAATGGGATAAATTATACCTGCCTCAAGGAGCTTTAGTATTTCCTTTCTTACCACTTCTTTCATCTTAGGATTTAACCATCGTTGGTGATCAATAACTGGTTTGGCATCTTCCTCCAACTTTATTTTGTGTTGGCGCAGAGTGGGACTAATGCCCTTAAGATCATCAAGAGTATATCCAATAGCAGCACGGTGCTTCTCCAGAGTTTTCAATAATCTTTCTTCTTCCTGCTCTGAAAGGTTAGCACTAATAATAACAGGATATATCTTCTTTTCATCAAGATAGGCATATTTAAGAGTATCAGGTAATGGTTTAAGCTCAAACACGGGATCACCCTTGGGTGGAGGAGGATCTCCTAGGATTTCAACAGGCAAGTTATGTTTCAAAATAGGTCCCTGTTTAAAGAATACTTCATCTATTTCCCTTCTTTCATACATAAACATATCATTTTCATGGTCTAGCAAATATTGTTCTAAAGGATCAGTAGGAGGCACGGCAATAGAAGCAAGACCAATAATTTCATCCTTACTAGGCAATTCTTTATCATGGGGTTGTCTACGAAACTTAGCAAAATTAAACTCATGAGACATATCCCCTAAGACAATTGTAACTACATCCTTTTCGCAATCTATCTTAGCATTGACAATATTCAAGAAGGGTCTACCAAATATAATGGGACAAAAGTCATCTTGTGGGGAACCAAGAACAAGAAAATCAGCAGGATATTTAACTTTCCCACACAAGACTTCAACATCTCTAACAATCCCAATTGGTGAAATAGTATCTCTATTAGCAAGCTTAATTGTAACATCTATTTCTTCTATCTCAACATGTGCAATATCATGCATAATTTCTTTGTATAAGGAATGAGGTATTGCACTGGCACTAGCACCCATATCGAACAAGCCATGATAACAACGATCTCCTATTTTAACAGAAATGACAGGCATGCCTACAACGGGTCTATGTTTCTTAGCATCAGGTCTAGCAATTCTAGCAGCTTCATCACAGAAGTAAATAACATGCCCATCAATATTATCAGCCAAGAGATCTTTAACCATAGCAATACTAGGTTCAACTTTCATTTGCTCAGGAGGTGTATATGTTCTAGCATTACTCTTACGAACCACAGTTGAAGCTTTACCATGATCCTTTATCCTAATAGGGAAAGGTGGTTTCTCAACATAAGTAGTAGGAACAATAGGATCATTATAAGTAATAATCTTTTCTTCAACAGTAACAGGTGCAACTACTTTTACTTCAGTGGGGGGATTATATTTAAACCACTTCTCCTTAGGGAAATCAACATGGGTAGCAAATGATTCACAGAAAGAAGCTACTATCTCAGAGTCAAGTCCATATTTAGTGCTAAATCCACAAAAAGCATCGGTATCCATAAAAGATTTAACACAATCAAACTTAGGTGCCATACCTGACTCCTTACCATCGTCAGAATCCCAGTCTTCAGAGTTGCGTTTAATTCTTTCCAATAAATACCACTTGAATTCAATAGTCTTCATCATATAAGAACCAGCACAAGAAGTATCGAGCATGGATAGATTATTAAGAGAGAGCCAAGCATAAAAATTTTCAATAATCATTTCTCTTGAGAGCTCGTGATTGGGGCATGAATATAACATTGACTTGAGCCTCCCCCAAGCTTGAGCAATTCTTTCTACTTTGTGAGGCAAAAAATTATATATATAATTGCGATCACGATAAACAAGATGCATAGGATAAAACTTCTGGTGAAATTCCAATTTCAATCGTTTATAGTCCCAGGATCCCATATCATCACAAAGCCTATACCATGTCAATGCATATCCCTTCAAAGATAAAGGAAAGACCTTCTTCTTGATAACATCATCGGGCATACCTACAAGCTTAAATAATCCACAAACTTCATCCACATAGATAAGGTGTAAATCGGGATGCAATGGTCCATCTCCTGCAAAGAGATTAGCTAGCAGTTTCTCTACGATACCCGAAGGAATTTCAAAGTAAACATTTTCAATGTGTTCAGTAGGTTGAGGAGCAACTCTTTGCTCTACTGGTCGGGGTGAAGATACCCCGAACAAGCCCCTCAAAGGATTAGTTTCCAGTAACAAATGACAGTAAATTTCAGCATAATATATAAATGTTTCCTTACCAAGTTCCACTTACCAAAGGTGCTTCACTCCCCGGTAACGGCGCCAGAAAAGAGTCTTGATGACCGACAAGTGTAGGGGATCTATAGTAGTCCTTTCGATAAGTAAGAGTGTCGAACCCAACGAGGAGCAGAAGGAAATGACAAGCGGTTTTCAATAAGGTATTCTCCGCAAGCACTGAAATTGTAGGTAACAGATAGTTTTGTGAGAAGATAATTTGTAATGGGTAACAAGCAATGAAAGTAAATAAGGTGCAGCAAGGTGGCCCAATCCTTTTTGTAGCAAACGACAAGCCTGGACAAATTCTTATATAGAGAAAAGCGCTCCCGAGGACACATGGGAATTATCGTCAAGCTAGTTTTCATCACACTAATATGATTCTCGTTCGTTACTTTGATAATTTGATATGTGGGTGGACCGGTGCTTGGGTACTGCCCTTTCTTGAACAAGCATCCCACTTATGATTAACCCCTATTGCAAGCATCCGCTACTACAAAAGAAGTATTAAGGTAAACCTAACCATAGCATGAAACAAGTGGATCCAAATCAGCCCCTTACGAAGCAACTTATAAACTAGGGTTTAAGCTTCTGTCACTCTAGCAACCCATCATCTACTTATTACTTCCCTATGGCTTCCTCTAGGCCCAAATAATGGTGAAGTGTCATGTAGTCTACATTCACATAACACCACTAGAGGAGAGACAACATACATCTCATCAAAATATCAAACGAATACCAAATTCACATGACTACTAATAGCAAGACTTCACCCATGTCCTCAGGAACAAACGTAACTACTCACAAAGCATAATCATGTTCATAATCAGAGGGGTATTAATATGCATTAAGGATTTGAACAGATGATCTTCCACCAAATAAACCAACTAGCATCAAATACAAGGAGTAATCAACACTACTAGCAACCCACAGGTACCAATCTGAGGTTTTGGTACAAAGATTAGATACAAGAGATGAACTAGGGTTTGAGAGGAGATGGTGCTGGTGAATATGTTGATGGAGATTGACCCCCTCCCGATGAGAGGATCATTGGTGATGATTTACACCTCCCGGAGGAAAGTTTCCCCGGCAGAGCGGCTCCGCCGGAGCCCTAGATTGGTTCCGCCAAGGTTCCGCCTCATGGCGGCGGAGTTTCGTCCCGTAAGCTTGCTTATGATTTTTTCCAGGGTAAAAGACCTCATATAGAAGAAGATGGGCACTGGAGGGCTGCCAGGTGGCCCACGAGGCAGGGGGGCGCCCAGGGGGGTAGGGCGCGCCCCCCACCCTCGTGAGTGGTGGGTGGCCCCCCTCAGGTATTTCTTCCGCTGGATATTTTTTATTAATTCCAAAAATTACTTTCGTGGAGTTTCAAGACTTTTGGAGCTGTGCAGAATAGGTCTCCAATATTTTCTGCCTTTCCAGCCCAGAGTCCCAGCTGCCGGCATTCTCCCTCTTCATATAAACCTTGTAAAATAAGAGGGAATAGCCATAAGTATTGGGACATAACGTGTAAGAACAGCCCATAATGCAATAAATATTGATATAAAAGCATGATGCAAAATGGACGTATCAGGATGCCAATACCTCTTTTTTCCAGCAACATGTGCGTCACCGGACAAGAAAGAACATGATCCTCACTCTCAAGAAAGGCGATCAGATCCTCACGGGCCAGGAGGAGATTGCAGAAGCGGTGGATGATTTTTATGACAACCTCTTCGGGCATGCATCGGCAAGGGCTCATTTTCTGGACCTGGACAAGCTAGACATGCCGACCAAGGACCTGGAACACCTCGAAAGTCCTTTTCTACCACAAGAAGTAGAGCGAGTTGTAAAAGGAATGCCACTGGACAAGGCACCAGGGCCGAATGGCTTCACTGGCAGATTCTACGCTACTTGCTTGCACATTATCAAAGAGGATTTCATGCGTTCTTTTGACATGTTTCACTGCACTGATATGAGAGGTCTGGGGGCAATCAACAAGGCCATTGTCACTCTACTGCCCAAGAGTCCTGGTGCCACAGAATTGAAAGATTTTCGGCCAGTGAGCCTAATCCACGAAGCCATCAAAATCTTTGACAAGGTGCTTGCGGACAGACTGGGGGAGGAGCTAGCAAGCATTATGGGAGTGCATCAGAGCACTTTTGTCAAAGGGAGACTACTACATAACAATTTCATGTTAGTACAAAGCACGGCCCGTAAGCTACACCTTATGAGATAATCCTCACATATGCTCAAACTGGACATCACCAAGGCATTCGACTCAGTGCAATGGCCATTCCTTATAGAGACATTGTCAAAGCTTGACTTCGGTGGTAAATGGGTCTCGTGGATTTGCGGACTGTTGGGAACCACAAACACCAAGTGTCGATGTCAAGAACGGTAGGGGGGCCCAAGCTATGCGTCTAAGGATCAATGCTAACAGGAGGCCACGGGACACGATGTTTACCCAGGTTCTGGCCCTCTTAAGGGAGGTAAAACCCTACTCCTGCTTGATTATGATTATCGAATAGGGAGATTACAAGAGATGATCTACCTCAAGATCGTGTTGGCTAACCCTAGATGGCTAGCCTATGTAGATTCCGATGATGATGAGTCGGTCTCTACAGTCTAATCCCTCCAGTTTATATACACACACCGGATGGGGCCTATAGATGGTACAAAGTCGGTTTATCAGGGAAAGAAACCTCCGGACTCTATTCTTGCCATCCACGCATTGAGAAGTCCCATCCGGTCACGGTAGATGATCTTTGACGTGATCCTGTCCGGCCCATGTAGCCCTGCCCAAACTCCTAGGCTGGACATCTGAGGACCCCCGAATCCAGGACTCCCTCAATAGCCCCCAAACTTTCCTTCAATGTCGATGTAGTATGCGGACACGAGTCTTCGGCTTTGCAAGGCGGGTTCTTCCATTGTACTTCAGATTTGAAGATAGTCCGGCATCGGCTTTCGCGCCCAGTCTTTATGATTCCTCCCTGTCGTCTCCTCGATTTTCACGCACTTGGGTGCATGTGAACGGTTCGTTACCCTTGTATTTTAATATTCCTGGCAGGCACAAACAACACCTATAAAGCGGGGCTATATTCATAAGTCACCATGTTGCTTTGCACCCAAAAGCAACAGAGCAAGCCACAAAAAATCATGACGAGCGCCCCTGGTTCTTCCTCGCATCCTCAAGGCCCCCAAGAGGGGGACTGGCAGAGTTGTTCAATATCTCACCTCCAGCTTAGTTGACTCCAGACGCAGGGATACCTCCCTCCCCCAGATCTAGTCTCCGTATGGGCGGGGCTAACCACCATAGGCAGTGATGCATTGGCGGAGAATTTCCCCAATCCCAGTCAAGGGGAGAGGGTGTGCTTTACCTCCTTTCTTTTGAGGGGCGTGGGATTCCTGATCCACCCTTTCCTTAGGGGCCCACTGGAACACAATGGGATCCAGCTGCACAACCTTACACTAGGTTCATCTTGCACATATCCAGTTTTGTCACTCTTTGCGAATTGTTCTTGGGTTGCGAGGCTCACTTCGAACTATGGAAAAAGTTCTTCTGCTTTGTCCCCCACCATCAGGGCGGTGGGTCTATTTTTGAAGTAGGTGGCGCCGAAGTATGGCGCATAGCCGGATCCAGTTACCCCGTCGGGACTCCGAAGAAAGGGTCTGCCGAATGGCTTTCAGAATGGTTCTACATTGATGATGTACCACTTCTAGACCCTGTTCAAGGCAGACTGCCAGAATTTTCTAGCGCCCCCTTGAAGAAGCTGTACAACTGGCGTCCTAAATCCTCCGCCCAAGAAGATAGTGCGGAAGTGATGAACTTGGTAAACAAGATCAAGATATTGACCCATTCCGGACTCTCTATCGTAGAAGTCATGGCCATCACAATCAAGAGATACGTCCAACCACTTCAATCCCGAATAGCTCCTCTATGGGACTACAACGGGGAGGACGACGCATCCCGCTATAGGCGAAAGGGGCCGGATGGCCAAGCCGCATTAGCTGCAGCTCTGGCCGACCTATATAAAGGAGAGGAAGAGGACTTCATGCGTGTAAAATGCCGAGAAGCATACTCCATGTACTCTCATATTGAATGGGTTAGTTTTTTAACCGCTCAATGCCCTTTTACCCATAGGAATGTACCAACAGGATACCTTGGCTATTTATTTTTTGAACAATCATGGAGGCAGGTTGTCAAAAACATCAACTGCCCTGCCCCCCAGCCAGAGGATCATGATCGTAGTGAATACCCCGGATTCCATGAGGATCCAGACATATTTGTAGAGTTCGAAGATGGAGTCTACTATCAGGAAGCCTTGACAGCTCGGAGGTGGCCATTATGGCTAACTACCCCGACCTTTATCCCTTTGTAAAGGTAAGTGTTCGGAAACTGTATTCTCAAGGAAGAGGAATATTTCCACTAGTCTCCTTATTTCTACATTGGACCATGCCCTGCAGGATCGGCGCTCAGCGGGCCGTACCCAAGAGAGGGCGACCAAGAAAAGGTCAGCATCTTCATGGAAGGGCCGTGAAAAATGAAAGGCGGCTGGCAGCACCTCCGAACCTGCTCCACTATCGAAAATGTATATACTTCTTTGTTATTTTTGGTCATGAAGTCAGGCCGTTATTTGAATCCCCCCTCTGTTATCGTAGGAGGGGCATTCGGCGCACCATGGGTAAGGTCCCTGCCAGCCGAGCTGCGGCTAATCCGGCGCCGGAGATACCAATCAGGATGGGGACACACGCTGACGCGACACATGCTCGCTCATCGCACGGAGAGCCGGATCAGATGTCCGTGACCAACTCCGTGGTCGAATGTGCGATGAATCATCGTCACTTAAAAGAAGCCTTATGCGCCCCTGCCATAACGGAGCCATAGTTCAACGCCCTAAGCACTGCAGGTGTTTATATCCGAGCTGTCCAGGACGGGCTCACCGGGGTCGCTCGCCTGTTCTCAAAAGATATGCAGGTGAAAATTTTCAATAACTTAGTGGATAGATAGTAGTAGTATCGCCCAAGACTTAAAGCGGGTGAACAAAACCAATTAAAGGATCGTTTGATGACCACAGGTTCTCAAGGACGAGAACAATGCACTGACCCGGGAGCTTGAAGAAATAAAGAGTGCCCCAATGTATTATAGCAACGATAAAAAATTGGAGGAAGTAAAGAAACATGCCGAAGAGATAAAGAGCTTGAAGGCTCAACTCTTAGAGGTACAACAAGAAAACAGAAACTGAAGGGCGGTATATTCAGTATGTTTTTGTGCACCGTCCGAATTATTTGAGAGAATCATATAATGCAGAATATGATAGTTCAGTTGATGTAGGTATGTTGACCGGCTGCCCCGAGGAGGAAATGCCAGTTCTTCAGAGTGACATTCTGAAGGAGCTGGCCAAGCTGCACGAACATTCTCGGAAGGCAATGAAGAACATGGCCAAAGCCTTGTGGCCCTCTGATGTCCCTCCAGAAAGTATGGAGGGGTTGGCTGATCTTTTCAAGGGTTCCCGGCGTTGGTTCGAGCTGTGGAAGACATCGGCCTGCCGTGAAGGCGCTCGAGAGGCATGGGCCATGGTGAAGACACGCTATACCGGTCTTGACCCGAACAATATGGCCAGGGTTGGACCGCGGGGACCTGACGGGAAGGAAATTCCCGTAAACTTGGTGTATGAACAAGTAATGACAACGGCGAAATTTTCGCAACAGGATTGTAAATTAGATAGCTCATTAGATGGCATAGAAAGGGAGTAAGCATTCGATTTGATGTACCCATGTACTTTACGACCGAACTTATCTCCTGCCGAATTGTATGAAACATCGCACACCTTCGGCTTCCACCTCCTAACCAAAAAGGTTGGAGTGTTTCCACATACTATGTTTTGACAGTAAACATTTAGTATTGTCGGAAACCAGGCAATCCAGTCATATTTCTCAAACAGACAAACTATGGTCGATGTAGTTATGTTATATTACTTTTTAACGTAAGAAACATCTTGCAAGAAAAATAGTTCCATTAGGGGTTCCTTTTCTTAGGCTAGGCCTGTATTTGAAGTACAGATAGCCGCTATTATGCGTTATTCCGAAAACATCATGTCGAATACGTGCTGCCCAAATATTCTCTTAAGAACGCTAGCTTTCGGCTTCACCCATCTGAGATACAGCGCCGGATAACCCGGTTGTAACAATCGCAGAGGTGCTCCCGTTATACCCTAGCCGAACAATCGGGAACGTAGTGTATAAGCATAGAAGCGAGGCAACCCAGCTTGGCAAAAACTTAAGTCATCAAGGTGCATAAAATGGCAGAAACAACGGATAGTATGGAGAAAAGAAGCTTTTTAATAAAATGCTTCTGTCAAAAGAAGCCCCCATGTATGATGGGATGTATACATTTAAAGATGCGTATCCCCAATGATGTGGTTTATCCGGTCATACAATATAAGGAGGGAAGGTTAAAAAATAAGAAAGATAAAATGAAAAAAAAAACTAATTTTAAACTTTAGACATAAGGGGGCTGAATTATGCGTAAAATCTTCGGAGCCGGGCGGTGTTCCATGGGTTTGGCTCAAGGAGATTATCCTTCGCATTGCGAAGGCGATAGGCTCCTCCAGTAAGGACCTCATCAATAATGAAGGGGCCCTCCCATTTGGGTTTGAGCTTATCCTTTTTCTTCTCCGGGAGGTGTAGGACAAGTTCTCCGACGTTATATGTTTTAGCCCACACTTCTCTGCTTTGGTAACGCCTGGCCTGTTGTTGATAGAATGCGGAACGGGCCTTGGCTACATCATGCTCCTCTACCAGTCCATCTAGGTCGTCCTGCCGATCAAGTTCGGCTTCTTTCTCTTCATACATGTGCACTCTAGGTGAGTCATGAATGATATCACATGGTAGTACGACTTCAGCGTCGTACACCATAAAGAAAGGTGTGTATCCGGTCGTTCAATTGGGCGTCATCCGGAGTCCCCAGAGTATCGAATCAAGTTCCTCAACCCATTGCTTATCTGATTCTCATAAGTAGCACATGAGTCTTGGTTTAATACCACTCATAATCAGACCGTTGGCCCGTTCGACTTGGCCATTCGTTTGGGGGTGGTATACTGATGCATAGTCGAGTTCAATGCCCAACTTAGCGCACCAGGTTTTCACCTCATCAGCTGTGAAGTTAGAGCCATTGTCAGTGATGATACTGTCTGGGACACCATAATGGTGGACTACGCCTGATATAAAATCAATCACTAGTCCGGCCTCAGCTATTTTAACTAGTTTGACTTCTATCCACTTAGTGAATTTATCCATCATGACAAATAAGTATTTCTTTTTTGGCTTCCTCCTTTAAGGGGTCCTACCATGTCAATCCCCCAGACTGCGAAGGGCCAAGTAATGGGGATTGTTCTTAATGAGGTGGGAGGCATGTGGCTTTGATTGGCATAGAGTTGACAGCCCACGCAATGTTGGACAAGGTCTTGAGCGTCAGCTTGAGCCGTAGGCTAGAAAAAACCTTTTCGGAATGCCTTGCTTACAAGGGCGCAGGCTGCAACATGATGACCGCCCAGACCGTTATGTATCTCTGCCAAGAGTTGTCGTCCCTCCTCTTCAGAGATACACCTTTGATGGACTCCGGTTGTACTTCTTTTATATAGTCCGCCTTCGTGTACTTTGAAGGCTTTGGAGCGCCGGACTATGCATGGCACTTCATTTTGATCGTCGGGGAGCTCTTGCCTATTAAGGTAGGCCAAGTAAGGTTCAGTCCAAGGGGCGATAACCGCCATGATCTCATGAGTGGAAGGTGTTATCTCGATATCCGAACCCCTGACGTTGTCCGCATTGTGTTCGGCGGTTGGGGTGTGATTAGTTCTGCGTTGCCCTCGCCACTCTCACCTTGCCATACCATGGATGGCTTAAAGAGCCGCTCCACGAAGGTATTAGGTGGCACGGGGTCGCGTTTAGCGCCCATGCGAGCAAGGATGTCGGCTGCCTGATTGCTTTCCTGGGCGACATGATGAAACTCAAGTCCGTCGAACCGAGCTAACATTTTCAATATGGCGTTTCGGTATGCCATCATTTTTGGGTCCTTCGCGTTAAATTCTCCATTGACCTGTGAAATTGCGAGATTCGAATCCCCGCGTACCTCCAAGCGTTGTATGCCCATGGAGACAGCCATACGAAGACCGTGCAGTAGCGCCTCGTATTCGGCTGCATTATTAGAGTCCATATACATGATTTGCAACACGTAGCAGATTGTGTCCCCAGTGGGGGATGTGAGGATTACGCCAGCCCCAAGCCCGACCAGCATTTTGGAGCCATCGAAATACAGGACCCAATTAGAATAGGAGTTGTCCTCTTTAGGGAGTTCGGCATCCGTCCATTTGGCTATGAAGTCGGCAAACACCTGGGATTTAATAGCCCGGCGTGGCTTGTATATGATTTCGAATGCTAATAGCTCGATGGCCCACTTTGCTATACGGCCAGTGGCGTCTCTGTTATTAATGATGTCATTCGGTGGCACCATGGATGCCACCGTGATCGAACACTCTTGAAAGTAGTGTTGAAGTTTGCGAGACGCCATAAAGACTGTATAGGCTATCTTCTGATAGTGCGGATATCGGGATTTGCAAGGTGTAAGGACCTCCGATACATAGTAAATGGGTTTTTGGGTGGGGAATTTATGTCCCTCCTCCCCTCGCTCGACGACGAGGACGGCGCTTACTACTTGGTTAGTTGCCAAAATGTATAATAACATAGGCTCTCCAACGCCGGGTGCGGCAAAGATTGGGTTGCCTGCGAGAAGGTCCTTTATTTCTTCCAATCGGGTTGTGGCTGCGTCCGTCCATTTGAAGTTATTGGTAAGGCGCAGTAGCTTGTATAATGGCAATGCCTTTTCTCCTAATTTAGAGATAAATTGGCTCAAAGCCGCCACACACCCAGCTAATTTTTGGACCTGCTTTAGGTCTGTTGGCGTGGCCAATTGTGATAGAGCTCAGATTTTTATTGGGTTCACCTCAATTCCTCTATGGGAAACAATGAACCCTAGCAACTTTCCGGCTGGAACTCCGAAGACACATTTTTCCGGATTAAGCCGGATGTCGTTTGTTCGGAGATTGTCGAAGGTAAGGCGAAGATTACCCACCAGTGACTCGACGTGTTTTGTTTTAATGACCATGTCATCCACGTATTCTTCGATTATTTTTCCTATTTGTTTTTCCAGGCATGTTTGAATCAAGCGTTGGTAGGTAGCCCCGGCATTGTTAAGTCCAAAGGGCATAGTGTTAAAGCAGAAGGGACCGTAAGGGGTGATGAATGCGGTTGCAGCCTGATACGTCCATTTTGCATCATGCTTTTATATCAATATTTATTACATTATGGGCTGTTATTACACATTATGTCTCAATACTTATCGCTATTCTCTCTTATTTTACAAGGTTTATCATGAAGAGGGAGAATGCCGACAGCTGGAATTCTGGCTGGAAAAGGAGAAAATATTGGAAACCTATTCTACACAGCTCCAAAAATCCTGAAACTCCACGAAATTCACTTTTGGAATTAATAAGAATTATTGAGTGAGGAAAATACCAGAGGGGACCCACACCCTGGCCAGGAGGGTGGGGGGCGCCCCCGCCCCCTACTGGACGCGCCCCCTGTCTCCTGGGCCCCCTGGTGGCCCTCCGGTGCCCATCTTCTGCTGTATGAAGTCTTTTACCCTCGAAAAAAATCATAAGCAAGCTCACGGGACGAAACTCCGCCGCCACGAGGCGGAACCTTGGCGGAACCAATCTAGGGCTCCGGCGGAGCTGTTCTGCCGGGGAAACTTCCCTCCGGGAGGGGGAAATCATCACCAACGATCCTCTCATCGGGAGGGGGTCAATCTCCATCAACATCTTCACCAGCACCATCTCCTCTCAAAACCCTAGTTCATCTCTTGTATCCAATCTTGTATACAAAACCACAAATTGGTACCTGTGGGTTGCTAGTAGTGTTGATTAGTCCTTGTAGTTGATGCTAATTGGTTTACTTGGTGGACGATCATATGTTCAGATCCTTAATACATATTAATACTCCTCTGATCATGAATATGAATATGCTTTGTGAGTAGTTATGTTTGTTCCTGAGGACTTGGGTGAAGTCTTGCTATTAGTAGTCATGTGAATTTTGTATTCGTTTGATATTTTGATGAGATGTATGTTGTCTCTCCTCTAGTGATGTTATGTGAATGTCGACTACATGTCACTTCACCATTATTTGGGCCTAGAGGAGGCATTGGGAAGTAATAAGTAGATGATGGGTTGCTAGAGTGACAGAAGATTTAACCATAGTTTATGCGTTTGTTGGGGATATAACTACTGAGTATAAACCGCCCAGAAGGGGCCGGTTTATGCTCATCCGTATTAAAGCCCAGAAGGGGCGCTCTACCATTAAGGCTTAGAGGCCCAGAGCCCAAAGGCGGTTTAGAGCCCATAAACGTAAACATGCATGAGGTGTAAACTTGTGTTGTAAGTTAGGAAAGGTAGAAACCGATCCGGACACATTTATGAGCCGGTCTCGATGTTCTATAAACCGTCGGGCGTCAACCTATGTATATAAAGGGATGACCCGGCGGCGGTTCAGGGACAGGAAACAACAAATCGAGAGATAGGTAAAGCAGATTCGCTCTCTGCTCATTGAGACCCCATCAATTCCACCACAAATGGATCGTAGGCTTTTACCTTCACCGCAGGGGGCCGAACCAGTATAAACTCCCCATGTCCTTTGTCCGGTTTAACCCCTTTTTGGTAATCTCGTTGTGATGGCTACATGACTAAGTCCTCTCACTAGGACATCTGACGTGTTAATTCCATGACAGTTGGCGCCCACCATGGGGCTATCGCATGATGGTTTTGAGTTCTTAAAGGGAAACTTTGAAGGACTCAAGGGATATGCGGTTGGCCGGATGACCAAGAGTCGTCACGGCAAGTTCTACATCAACGACGCAGGCTGGGGCCCCGAGGCCGGCTCAATTGAGTACGGGTACCGGGTCCCCTTTGGCGGAATTCACGTTTTCATCGGCAAGATCGGTGAACCGGGCCCTGAGCCGGACATCTACACCAACCTTGTCGAGACGGCTCAACGTGCAAGTCCTGCCCGGGTTCGGCCCGCCATGAAGCGTGCGTTCGTACGATTCATCCATTGTGCGGAATCTAAACCGGTGTCCGACGGTGAGACGGCTATCTACTCAGATGGCGAGTCATCCACTGGCAAAACCGAGTCACTGTACCAATTGTAAGACGAGCGGATTGGGGGCTGTTCCGATGGCGACAGTATTCCGGACCCCTTTGAACCGCCGAACCGGGTTGCGATCTTCATGGCCGGTATGCAACCCACATTGCAGTCTTCATCTGCAGCAGCAGTGATTTCCAGATCAGCAGCCGGGGCAGGAGGCCCTGCGCACCGGCCGGCTCAAGTTCTTTCTGGTTTGTTGGATGCTTGGACAATGTTGTTGATCACGACAGTCACCCCGGAGACCCAGGATCAGCATAACACGAAGGTTACAAGGCTAAAGGATCAGATAACTCAGGCCAAGGAGGACTTGGCGGCTGAGGAAGCCAGGATGACTGAAGAGCGGGCTGCTTTAGATGCTCAGCCACAGCAGATCCAGGCGCAGAATTACCGTCTTATGTTGGATCAGAACGCGTCAAACAAAGTACTGAGGAGGACGCACCGGTCTCGCGTGCCGCCGGTTTACAAAGGAATGAATCTCTTCAATACACCAGGAGCCGGGCCAAGTAATCCGGCAGTAGTGAACCGGACCGAGGCACCTAGGACAGCGCCGGGTCAGCCATGGGTGACGGACTCGCCTCGACGAACACATAACCCGCCGCAATACATACCGACGCCGCGGGGTAATTTCTCTAGCCCTTTGGATAATATGATTGCTGCAACGTCTCGCTTGGCAGCTATTCCGATGGAGGGCGAATCGCTGGCGGCGGTTGAAACGCGATGGGCCAGGGATCTTCTTCAAACCGTTGTGGTGCAGCAGCTGGCTTATTCCTACAGCCGAGACAGAATACATTCAACCCGTAGGCCAAGCAAGAGTTACAACAGGCACATTGACGAACCAGTTGTGTCAAGCAGTGCACGGCACCATGACGCCCCTCGAGGGCCTAATACGGTGCGCGGTGGTATGAATGCTCAGGATGTGGTAAACAATGGCAGAGCACGACGGGAGGCAGAGTTAGCAGCACAGTTGGCAGCACAGTATGTGGATCATCAACCCTCTCCGGTTCAACCGACAACATCAGTTGAACGAGCACTGGCTTTCAGCTGTTGGGGTAGTGCCGTGTCTTATCCCAGCTCTACGTAATGTGCGGTTACCCAAGGATTTCAAGGGCCCACGTAAGGTGCCTAATTATAACGCCGATTTACCCCCTGAGGCGTGGATTGAGAGTTACGAGATAGCAATGGAGATGTTGGATGTAGATGAAGTGGCGTGTGCGAATTATTTCACCATGATGTTAGACGGAACGGCTCGCACTTGGCTAAAGAATCTGCCCGTTAACTCGATCAGTTCATGGGGCGAGTTGAAAGCCCGGTTTATAGCAAATTTCAAGGATACGTGCAAACCCATGTCGATCGTGGATTTGGCTGCTTGTGTTCACAGAGAAAATGAATCAACGACTCATTGGGTGCCCCGGGTTTCAGAGATCCTGCATTCATCGGACAGTATCAATGCTGATTCGGCAATTATAACATTGGAGGGCAATTGCCGGTTTAAGTCACTGAAGATGAAACTGGGATGGCTCAAGCGTCACTGCAATGACATGGGAACGCTCATGGCTGCTTTGGTTAGGTATGCCGATTCTGATAATACCAAGGATCCCGAATCTGACGAAGAGAAGCCGGAGAAGGGAAAGAAGAATGCCGGCACAAAAGGACAACATAACCAGGCTGGCCATGGGAATAACGGTAAGCGCAAGGCAAATAATAATTCTGATTTTGTGGCTAACACCAATGTTCAAGGCAATAATCAGCGCCGTAAGGGTAAACCGCCCCCGTGGGGCGGAGGATCAGGGATGAATCTGGAGCGTCTATTGAACCAGCCTTGCCCAAAGCACGGGACGCAAGATAAACCGGCTACGCATTTATGGAAGGATTGCTTCATTATGCGAGAGTTCAAAAATTTAGATCTCTTCCGGTATGATCATGGACCGTCCGGCGGTTCAGGACCCGGGTTTCACGGACCGGGTTATGGTGGAGGTAACTCTGGTTCAGGTTTTCAAGGTAACCAAGGTGGACAGTGCAGTCAAGGCAATCAGGGCAACCAAGGTGGTTATAATCAGAAAGGGAATCAGCAACAGCAGCAGTCGGGTTATCAGAGCAACCCGAAGCAGTTAAATGGTGGACAGTATCATGTCTTCACTACTAGTCTGTGCAAGCGCGATCAGAAGCTCCATAAAAGGGCAGTAAACTCTGTTGAACTGGCGGTGCCCCGTTATTTGTGCTGGTCTGAACAGCCTATTGTGTGGATTCGGGAGGATCAGCCGCCCCGGGTTGATAATCCTGGTCATCTAGCGTTGGTGGTTGCACCGCAGGTTGGAGGTTATAAATTCACCAAAGTGCTCATGGATGGAGGGAGCAGTATCAACATCTTGTATTATGAAACCTTCCGGCGTATGGGTTTGACGGATAAGAATCTTAAACCGTCAAACACCGTTTTTCACGGTGTGGTACCTGGTAAATTGGCTTACCTGGTTGGTAAGATAGCTCTGGAGGTGGTTTTTGGAGACGATCATGATTCAAGGTCTGAGACATTGACCTTTGAAGTGGTCAAAATCAGAAGTCCGTACCATGCCCTGTTTGGACGGCCGGTTTATGCTAAATTCATGGCAAGGCCGTGTTACGTTTCTCTGCAACTCAAGATGTCGGGTCATAAGGGGACCATCACGGTTCATGGTAGCCGCAAGATTGCTCTGGAATGCGAGGAAGGTAATGCAGCCTATGCTGAGTCGGTTTGCGCGAGGGAGGAGTTGAAGTTCTATAAGGACAATGGTGATCCGGCAGATATGACTTCTCTGAAGAAGCCCACTACAGAGCATGAGCCGGCTTTGAAGTTTAAATCGGCTGATGAGACTAAGTTGGTTGATTTTCTTCCTGGCGATTCTTCCAAGCAGTTCAGCATCAGCGTTAACTTGGATCTGAAATAGGAAAGCGCGCT
Organism: Aegilops sharonensis; assembly: GCA_904067115.1. Lineage (NCBI taxonomy): Eukaryota > Viridiplantae > Streptophyta > Magnoliopsida > Poales > Poaceae > Aegilops > Aegilops sharonensis. Next base: position 761,648,886 of record LR880971.1, on the reverse strand, counting down.
CATCGGGTTCATCCGTTAGAACCGGGACATCTTTGCATGGAAACCTTCTGACATGCCAGGTGTACCGAGGGAACTCGCTGAGCACACTCTTAATATTGATCCGAAGTTCAAACCGGTCAAACAGTTTCTTCGCCGCTTTAATGAAGAGAGGCGCAAGCCCATTGGTGAAGAGGTAGCCCGGCTATTGACGGCAGAGTTTATATTATAGGTGTTTCACCCGGAGTGGTTGGCTAACCCGGTGCTGGTACTTAAGAAAAACGGCACTTGGCATATGTGTGTGGACTACACAGATTTGAACAAAGCTTTCCCAGCTGATCCCTTTGCCCTCCCTCGTGTTGATCAAATCATTGATGCTGCAGCGGGTTGTGAGCGTTTGAGCTTCCTGGACGCTTATTCGGGTTACCATCAGATCAAAATGGCAGTAAAGGACCAGGAGAAGACAACCTTTATAACTCCTTTTGGAGCCTTCTGTTATGATCTATGCCTTTTGGGCTCAAGAGTGCTCAGGCGACTTATCAGCGGTGTGTGCAGAATTGCCTTCGTAATCAGATTGGGCGCAATGTTCATGCCTATGTGGATGATATCGTGGTGAAATCTAGGAAAGCAGAGACACTCGTAACTGACTTGCAGGAAACTTTTGATAATCTGAGGGTTTATAAGATGATGCTTAATCCGGCTAAGTGAGTTTTTGGTGTACCGGCTGGCAAGCTCTTGGATTTTCTGGTGTCCAACAGGGGCATTGAGGCTAATCCGGAAAAGATCAAGGCTATCACATCCCTGGCTAAACCGGCGTGTATCAATGACGTTCAAAGACTGGCAGGTTGGATTGCAGCACTAAGCCGGTTTATCAGCCGGTTGGGGGAGAAGGCGATCCCGCTTTATCAGATGATGAAGAAAACAGACAACTTTGTTTGGAGTGATGCTGCTGATGCGGCGTTTGAGGATTTGAAGAAGCAGCTGGCCAAACCGCCCGTCCTTGTTGCCCCCATTGATAAGGAACCGTTGCTGTTATATGTGGCTGCTAATGCCCGGTCTGTCAACGTGTGGCTATTGTGGTGGAGCGCAAGGAGGCTGGTAAGGAATATCCGGTTCAACGGCCGGTTTATTATATCAGCGAGGTGCTTATCGAGTCCAAACAGAGATATCCCTGTTGGCAGAAGCTGGTGTATGGAGTGTTTTTGGCAAGCCGGAAGCTTAAGCAATACTTTCAAGGCCATCCCATCACTGTGGTCAGTTCTGCTCCATCGGGAGACATCATTCAAAACAAGGAGGCAACTGGCCGGGTTGCTAAGTGGGCTATTGAGCTTGGGCCTCACGGGTTGAAATACATGCCTCGCACTGCTATCAAGTCCCAAGCGCTTGTAGACTTCATCAACGACTGGACAGAGTTGCAGGCACCAGAGGATAAACCGGATAACACATACTGGACTATTCACTTTGATGGATCCAGACAATTGGAGGGCTCGGGGGCTGGGGTTGTTCTTACTTCCCCTCGAGGTGACAAATTTTGTTATGTTCTCCGCTTAATGTTTCCCTGTACTAACAATGCGGCTGAGTATGAGGCCTTACTCCACGGTTTGCGGATGGCTAAGGAGATGAACTTAATCCGGGTACGTTGCTTGGTGACTCCGATTTAGTGGCTCAGCAAGTATCAGGCACGTGGGATTCCAAGGACCCACTCATGGCGGCTTACCGGCGGGAGGTGGACGTCATTGCTGGTCACTTCAAAGGTTATCAAGTCGTGCACATTGATCGGCGCAAAAATGAAGCGACAGACGCTTTAAGCCGGCTTGGGTCTCAGCGTAAACCAGTGCCGCCTAATGTTTTTCTGGATGTTCTGCATAATCCGTCAGTCAAGGTACCAACGGAGGAGGATCTGGCGATTCCTGACCCGGAGGCTCAACTGGTGGCGGTTCTTCATGCTATCCCTGATTGGACATTACCATACCTGGCGTACATTAACCGGGGCGAGTTACTAGAGGATGAAGTTTTGGCCAAACAGATAATCCGGCGGTCTAAGTCCATGGCTATTGTCAATGGCGAGTTACACCACTGCAGTGTCTCANACTTCATCAACGACTGGACAGAGTTGCAGGCACCAGAGGATAAACCGGATAACACATACTGGACTATTCACTTTGATGGATCCAGACAATTGGAGGGCTCGGGGGCTGGGGTTGTTCTTACTTCCCCTCGAGGTGACAAATTTTGTTATGTTCTCCGCTTAATGTTTCCCTGTACTAACAATGCGGCTGAGTATGAGGCCTTACTCCACGGTTTGCGGATGGCTAAGGAGATGAACTTAATCCGGGTACGTTGCTTGGTGACTCCGATTTAGTGGCTCAGCAAGTATCAGGCACGTGGGATTCCAAGGACCCACTCATGGCGGCTTACCGGCGGGAGGTGGACGTCATTGCTGGTCACTTCAAAGGTTATCAAGTCGTGCACATTGATCGGCGCAAAAATGAAGCGACAGACGCTTTAAGCCGGCTTGGGTCTCAGCGTAAACCAGTGCCGCCTAATGTTTTTCTGGATGTTCTGCATAATCCGTCAGTCAAGGTACCAACGGAGGAGGATCTGGCGATTCCTGACCCGGAGGCTCAACTGGTGGCGGTTCTTCATGCTATCCCTGATTGGACATTACCATACCTGGCGTACATTAACCGGGGCGAGTTACTAGAGGATGAAGTTTTGGCCAAACAGATAATCCGGCGGTCTAAGTCCATGGCTATTGTCAATGGCGAGTTACACCACTGCAGTGTCTCATGGGCATTTCAACATTGTGTTTCTTCTGACGAAGGCTGTGAAATATTGCGTGAAATCCACGAACGAGATTGTGGTCATCATGTCGGTTCAAAATCCTTGGTGGTAAAGATTTCCGTCACGGTTTTTACTGGTTAACAGCTCATGCTGATGCGGAAGATCTGGTCCGAAGATGTGACGACTGTCAGAAGTTTGCACGTCGAGCTCATGTTCCGGCTCAGGAGTTGAGGATGATTCCAATTACCTGGTCGTTCGCAACTTGGGGGCTAGATATGATTGGGCCTTTTAAGAGGTCCAAGGATAAGAAGACCCACCTCCTGGTGGCGGTTGATAAATTCACCAAGAGGGTGGAGGCAGAGCCAGTGAACAAGTGTGATGCGGCTACGGCAGTTTAGTTCATGTAAAAGGTGATCTTCCGGTTTGGCTTTCCACACAACATTATAACAGATAATGGCACGAATCTCTCCAAGGGAGCTATGGAAGAGTTCTGTCAACGTGAGCACATCCGGCTTGATGTGTCATCGGTAGCCCACCCCCAATCTAATGGTCAAGCGGAGAGAGCTAATCAGGAAATCCTAAAGGGTATCAAGCCCCGGCTTATGGTCACTTTGAAGCAGACGCCGGGTCGTTGGGTGGAGGAGTTTCCTTCTGTTCTATGGAGTATTAACACCACCCCCAATAGATCTACGGGTTACACACCCTTCTTCATGGTTTATGGAGCAGAAGCAGTTCTCCCAAGTGATATGCATCATGACTCGCCCCGAGTGGCAGCCTACATTGAAGCGGATAACGAGAGAGCACGCCAGGATGCATTGGACCTGTTAGATGAACAACGGGATATTGCAGCAGCACACTCGGTGATTTATCAGCAAGATCTGCGGCGCTATCACAGCCGACGGGTTAAAACCAGGACTTTCCAAGAAGGCGACTTGGTGCTTCGGCTCATCCAAGATCAGACTGACATGCATAAGTTTTCTCCACCTTGGGAAGGACCCATTGTGGTCAGCAAGAATTTGAACAATGGGTCATACTACATCATCGATGTTCGAGAGCACAAAGACTCATGCAAATAAGAGGAGGAGACTCGCCGGCCGTGGAATATAGCTCATCTTCGGCCTTACTACACCTGAGCCATAGGCTCCTACTATGTATATATTTTTGACAATATACATATTATGATCACTAAATAAACCGGCATCCTTGCTAAAGCGGGGCCTCTGCCATTTTTTGTCTTATGTCTCCTTGATTACATGGAGGCTCATGCTTACAAAGCGGAGTTTTTTCTAGTAAACCGGCTTATAAATCCACAACAAAGCTTGGGAACTTCACACCCAAGGGAACAAAGAGAGTCTGTTGCCACGCACAGCTCAAACATAGGTACCCATTGAGCACAGCTCACAATGTTACTTGGGGGCTCTTTGTGCATAGAAACAAAGAGTTTGAAAGGACCCTTGTAATAGGCTATCAAGCCACGGCTTGGAAGCCTGGTGTATGCACCTAAAACCCCGGGTTAACCTGCCTTCATCAAGTAAGCCACTCCGTCCAGGTAATCCTGGTATGACCCGCCGAACGTTTGACAAGTCAATCTTATATAGACCCTGAACTTGTCAATGTTAAAACGATGATTGGTTAATTGGAGGTCCATCTTAAAAGGCTTTGTCAAATGGTTTAACTCAGCGGCCTGGCGGCCCATGAAAAGCCTCGAATTTGGGCCTGGCAGCCCTTGAAAAGCCTCGACTACAAGTTTTTATTTGATTGTTTTTTGCAAGTTTTTCTTTCCTTTGATAAGATTTTAAGGTAAACCGGCATCTATAGACCCGGACTGACTATAAGTCGTCTCATCAGCCCGATGTTTCTTAACCCGGCGCGGCTTTCAACTATCAGTTGTTAGCACAAAATCAATTATAAACCGGTGTTTCTTAGCTCGGTCTGGCATTGACTATAAGTCGCCAGGATGATCATCCGGTGTTTATCATAACCCGACGTGGTTTATTATATACCAGCACATCATGGTGAGAGTTATCAACACTCAGGATTTGGGTTATCACCCTTACTACAAAAACGATTGGTAAACCAACAATGTGATTTAAATCACAGGTATGAGGTATTTTCATATGTCATTATCTTTACTGCCTTGGTTATAAACTCTGGCTTCATATTGGGCAGCATAACTCGTCCGGTGGTAAACCGCCAGGATAAGTTTTCAGTTTATGACATGCAGAAAACAGGATTACATATCACTAATCAAGTTCATAAGTAGACATTGCATCTTATGACCAAGTGGCAGTCTCAGGAAAGTGACTATGCACGATGGCATAGCAAACCAAGTATTTCCTGCTATGCACGATGGCATAGCAGACCAAGTGTTTCAAGCTAGCCTATTACAAGGCGCTTTAACTGCCCAACAAGATAATTGTTTTTCTACAAAGGACGATGCACAAATGATAAACCGGTTTCCGGATTATAATTCCGCTTCAGCTTGATGAGAAGTTTGTGGATCACCTTGCGCCGTTTTAGCCTCCGCCTCCCCATCCACTGGCTGGAAGTCAATGGTGGCCCGGTCAATTCCACACAAAGCTCGGAAGACAGCTTCATCACTTATATGATGTGACGGTTCAAGGTCAGGAGCATAAGTGTGCTTACGAGTTGGCGGGATTAAATTTTGGACTTCATAAACCGACGTGGCAATCCGTCTGTTATCTGGATCATAGACGGACCGATGATAAGATAGATCAGTCTCCTCAGCCAGTTTGCTAGCAAGTGGGTGCATTTCCTTTATCAGAGCTCTAAGGGCATCCTCGTCAAACTCTGACCCATCTTCTTTTTGGCTTGGATAACAATTTCCGGTATCCACTGGATGAAGATCAGCTATCCAAGCCTTAGCCCGAGTCAGTGCAGATAAAGCGCCAACTCTTGCAGCAGATCTCTTCATTTCTTCTAACTGGGCTGGTGTCATGGAGAACTATGCCAATGTATCTTTGATTAAAGTTGGCGCCGGTTAGTTGTATGAAGCAGTGCAGATAACTCGTTGAGTGCCGGTATATAGCTGCTCAATTAAGGTATAAGCAGCCTTCAGCTTCTTGCGCATATCTGAGCCAAGATGGGTGACACGGCTACCTGCAATGGTTCCAATATTGTTGTTAAACCGGCAATTTCAAAGCTGATGAAGTACCGTTCTTTACAAAGTTACTTACCAAATATAGCAGAAGTCATAGCATTGATCCGGCGCTTCAAGCCAGTCAGCTCTTCTGCCATCGGTTTAAGGGCCGCTTCAGCATCTTCAGCCCGTTTCAATAGAGTGGCCTTCTCAGCCTCCCAATATGCCCGCTTGCCTTTCAAGCTATCCTTCAACTGCTCAATGGAGGTTAATACGCCCTTCAACTCATCTTTGGCCTTGGAAGTTTCTGCTTGCTGGGACTT
>LR880971.1:761630331-761642218 GCA_904067115.1 Aegilops sharonensis | reverse complement strand
ACATATGCCACAAGGTGGCTTCGTGTGAGGGCAAGACTGCTGCCGATAGGCCCGGGAGCGGGTATGCGAGTAGCACGCGGTGGTTTACCCAGCTTCGGAGCTCTCCGGAGAGATAATACTCCTATTGTTGCATGTCTGAGTGTATGTGGTATATCTGTAGTACAGGGTGCTCCTGGAGCTGTATCCAGATGAGTGCTATATGCTACTAGCCTCATGTATGTATCTGTGGCCGGGATGAGCCAACATGCTCTAGTGGCCGAATGAGTGTGTGCTCATACGTGTTTCTAAGGATGGATGGATGGGGTCTCCTTTTATAGTGGGAGCTAGCTTAGAGAGTAAGCTAAGTAGTGGCATGGGGGCTAGCTAGCTAGAGGCATGGTGGGGGTGTCATGCTTGTCTCCTGGGTCACTTCATAAATAGTGCCCACGGACAAGTGACACTGTACATGATGGCATCGAGGTACAGCCGTCTCGTCCGCCGTATGGCCGCCACGCCGGGGTCTTATCGGTGTCGGGTCGGGCTGCAGTCGGCAGTCGGCAGCCGGCAGCCGGCCGGGCAGAGCAGTCGGACGGGGAGCCGGCAGGAGCGGCCGGGCAGTCGGACTGAGGGGCTTTGCTAGCCCCAATGTCTTGAATAATTGTCTCGCCGTCTTCGGGGTACCCGTGGCCAATTACTCCGACAGACATGATATTTTCTTCAAGATCGGTGATTTGGGAATCCTTGTTGCTCAAATCAGCCTGCAAAAGATAGATAATAAAGTTGTTTATACTCTCTCAAAGTCCCAAGCACATAACAATTTATACACCTGGCACTTGGGGGCTAATGCGGATTGCTTTTATCAACTGGTATTTTAAAGTCCCAAGCATACAACAAGTTATATACTTGGCACTTGGGGGCTAATGCATATCGGTTCAATTCAAGGTCATCCAGGTTTTAACAGTAAGCCGGATCATATTGATAAACTTGAAAGAGTTTTGGAATCTACAAATATACCAGTTCACCTTAAAGGGATAAACCGGTCTACAAGGGATATGCAAGCAACATTCAAATATTTTCCTACTATAAGTCCCGGTTCACATTCATATTGATGAACCAACCCTTGGGGGCTACTAGACTTGATCATTGAAGCAGGATATAAGGAAACGAAGAAGTTATTTAAAAAAACAAGTGTTTACCTCATATCGCTCTTTCATCAGATTTACCAAACCGGCTTCATAATCACGACTGGTATACAGCCGGTTTAAAAATCTGGAATGGATGTCTTGAGCATTAAGATGAGCATAACTTGACAAATCAGTCTTCCACTTGCCTTTCTCCACAGCAGCAAATTCCTCTTTGGCACTGTGCTTTGACAAAGCGACAGGGTTGCCAGGAGTGGTATGGCCAAGGCCAGTAATTGCAACGTCATCCGTTGTGCCTTCATCTGCTGTATTTGGGCTTGGTGGTTTATCAGAGGCCTTGGCTGGGCTTGGTGGATCGGCAGCTGGGCTTGGCGGATCAGCATGAGGACTAGTCTGATTAACTTCTGGTGGATCAACATAACTGTCCTGACCTTGTGGCATAGGATCATCCAGAGCAATATCAGCATCTTGATCGGCAGCTTCTGAGGTCATCTCCGATTCAATAGCCGGGTTATCATCAGTGGGAGCAGTCAGTTTGGCCTTTTTACTGAGTCGGGCTTTGGCACTTCAAGTAACAACCTGAGGTTAATATAATAAACTGGCGCAAGAAAGCAAAACTAAAATTACTATGCTTACCCAGGGACGGTCTTGAGAGGAGGCATCTGAGTAGTCGATGAATCGCCAGAAGAGGAATTGGAAGTACCCTGATAATTTGAATCAGACGGATTAAGAGGGTATCGGAAGTAACTCGCCTTGGGATAAGATTTATTAGAAGTACAAGACACCTCTGGACGGTGTTTTCGGACCGGGGTGTCCGATAAACCGGAGGAGGTAACTTGTTGGCCACTGTGTCGGGTTGTGCGACGAGCTTCAGGTTGCTGTGTCTTCAAAGAAAAGTGTGGATCCAAATAAGTGAGAGGATGTGAACGTTTTACTTTCCGGACTGCGTGACGGAGTTTTCGTACTGGCACATGATCTGAATCGGAAGAAAGGGGAATTACCTCTACATGATCAGCACGGCTGAATTCCGCATCATCCTGACAATGATCACTGTCAATAAAGTGCATGAAAAGTGAACCAAGGGAATTAAGTTCTACCTCTAATTCCGAGTCATCAATGTCTTCGGCCGGATCAGGGGACTCGGCGGTTCTCTTCTTCGCTGGCTTCTTTGAGGCCTTGCTCTTAGCACGAGGCGCTCTCACCAGTTTGTCTTGAGATTTCCTCTTGCAGAACGGGTCATTGCTCTACAAAGATAAACAGAGTCATCATAAAGTTTCAAAAAGAGGGTGAATTAAAAGCAGAAAGGTACAACTCTTACAGCTGGCAGTTAATGGGAGGCATAATAGGGACGCAGCCCAGTCTTGCTGCACTCAGATATTGACAGCTTGAGTAATCTCGTCATCAGTTAGTTGAATATCGACATGATGTTGAGGGTCTTTTAACTCTCCTGTATAGTCGCACATTAAACCGTGACGCTGGCTTAAGGGCAAGATACTCCATGAAACCCAGCAACGGACAAGGTCAATGCCGGTTAAACCATTTGCCATAAAGGCTTGGATCTTAGAAATCTGTGGAGCGTACTTTGATGGTTCCTTGGTAGTAAGCCATTGAGGCAAGGGATGTTCATTACTGAGCCGGTGAGCACGATAACCCGGCAGAGGATTTTCATGTTCAGGAGCGGTATTCCTGCAGTAAAACCACGTTTGATTCTAGTCCTTGGGGTGGCTGTGGTGTTTGGTGTGAGGAAAATTGACTTCTTTCCTTTTCTGAATTGACACCCCGCCAAGTTCAGTGTTGGGGCCGTCAGTAAATTCAGTACGGCGGTTCAAGTGGAAGAAGTCTCTGAAAAAATCGGCGGTCGGTTCTTCTTGCAGATAAACCTCACAAAACACTTGGAAATTGCAAATATTGGACACGGAGTTCGGTCCACTATCTTGAGGGTGGAGTTGGAAGCTGGCAAGCACATCCCGGATTTTTTTTGATCCGGGAGGGCTAAACCCTCGATCCAAATGATGTAGAAAGACAACTACTTCTCCATCTTGAGGTTCAGGAGGATTTTCAGTACCCGGGGCTCTCCAATGGATGGTTTCTTGCTTTGCTAAAGCGCCAGTCACAACATAACTGGTAAGCTGCTCTTCCGTAACCCGGGAGGGAGCCCAATTGCAAGAGAAGAACTGTTTGGCCATTTTTTATGAAAAGATGTAAAAGTTCAAACGCCGGATTACAGTTCAAGATTGATATGCATAAACTGCCACCAGGTCGGAAGAAGGAATCAAGCAAGGAAAATGTACATGTTAAACCGGATACTGATGCTCAGGTAAAATTGGCGGTTTAAGAGAGGGCTAATGGTACCTAATGGACTATCAACTTTTAATGTTTAAACCGCCTATAATGGTGCGGAAGGGACAGATCTAAAATTTTCTGAAGTGTTGTACAAATAGGTTTCACAAGTTGAGGTGATAATTTCGGATCTACCACAGTTCTACAAAAGGGAAGAAATTTTAAACCTAAAGGTCGCGACAACAGAAGAGCGCATATGCTTGGACGGGATATTATGCAGTAAAAAGTGGTTTCTAAGGGTGACTAGGGGCACTGAACTACTACCGCACACCTTTTTATCAGTTTTCAGATCAAGTTATGAGATCTAAGAGAGAAAAAGGACGGACAGTGAAGAACACCGAAGAACAGTGGAACCCTAATGTAGATCTGATATTAGGGACGAGGAGTACTTACTGGTGTTGCGGGGCAGCGGAGGTGTGTTGCAGTTTATCTGGTCAAGAACAGGTTGATGCAGCGGCCTTGTTGGTGCAGATGCGAAGGTCGACGGCGGCGGCGGAGCTCGAGATCTTCGGGGTCACGAGGAAGAAGAGGAGATGAAGAGGGAAGGGGGGGGGAATGGAAAGGACCCCGGTATTATTTATGAAGGCAAAGGGATAAATGACAGGCGCGAGAATCGAGGAGCCAAAAGTTGGATATCTGTCACAGTCGTCGCCTCGATCTTCGGATATTAATTAATAAAAGAAATATTTACAAGTTTTTATACATAGATGATGTCATGATAATTTATTGCAATCTTAGAAGATGACGTCATGGCAGTTTATCAAGCACATATGGAGGATATGTCATGGCGGTTTACAAGGATTACACGAGGATATTCAAGGAGTTTTTTCTAAGTATTGAAGATTAACATGAACAGGTTCAAATCAATCTGGGGCCTAATGTTGGGGATATAACTACTGAGTATAAACCGCCAAGAAGGAGCCGGTTTATGCTCATCTGTATTAAAGCCCATGAAGGCAAGGAGTATGGCGCTCTACCATTAAGGCTTAGAGGCCCAGAGCCCAAAGGCGGTTTAGAGCCCATAAACGTAAACTGGCATGAGGTGTGTAAACTTGTGTTGTAAGTTAAGAAAGGTAGAAACCGAGCCGGACACATGTATGAGCCGGTCTCGGTGTTCTGTAAACCGCCGGGCGTCAACCTGTGTATATAATGGGACGACCCGGCGGCGGTTCAGGGACAGGAAACAACAACTCGAGAGATAGGTAAAGCGGATTCGCTCCCTACTCATCGAGACCCCATCAATTCCACCACAACTGGACCGTAGGCTTTTACCTTCACCGCAAGTGGCCGAACCAGTATAAACTCCCCGTTTCCTTTGTCCTGTTTAACCCCTTTTTGCTAATCCCGTTGCGATGGCTCCACGACTAAGTCCTCTCACTAGGACATCTGACGTGTTAATTCCACGACAGCGTTGCTTTGTAAGGGGCTGATTTGGATCCACTAGTTTCATGCTATGGTTAGGTTTACCTTAATACTTCTTTTGTAGTTGCGGATGCTTGCAATAGGGGATAATCATAAGTGGGATGCTTGTCCAAGAAAGGGCATTACCCAAGCACCGGTCCACCCACATATCAAATTATCAAAGTAACGAACCCGAGTCATATGAGCGTGATGAAACTAGCTTGATGGTAATTCCCATGTGTCCTCGGGAGCGCTTTTCTCATTATAAGAAATTGTCTAGGATTGTCCTTTGCTACGAAAAGGATTGGGCCACCTTGCTGCACTTTATTTACTTTTATTGCTTGTTACCCGTTACAAATTATATTATCACAAAACTATCTGTTACCTACAATTTCAGTGCTTGCATAGAATACCTTACTGAAAACACTACAAGAAACCTGCTTATCTGTGATGGTTTTATGGTGACGGTCCTGTAATCCGTCACAGTCTGTGACGGTCCTCAATTTGCCGTCACGGAAACTGTCACCGATCAGTGAGCCGTGGATGGGCCTGCGTTGGGCATCCCCGTAATGACGGCCCGACCGAAACTGTCACGCAAATCGTCAGGGATTGAACAATTGGGCCTGATCGGGCTTAGTTTTTATTTATGTCAGACCGTCATGGATTACCACTTACGCTGATGTGGCGTGCATCGCCTTGTGTCGCCCACATGTCAGTTGGATAATACAAGAGGATTAAAAAAAGCAGTTCGTGTATATTCCTCAATTAGCCTGAGATTGGAAGAACGAAAAGGAAACCACCGCTCAATCCCCTCGGCCCTCGGTGCCGCTAGCGCCGCCGCCGGCTCCCCCTCGGTTGTCGGTGCCGCCAGCGCCGCCGCCGACAGCCCGGCCAAGGGTTCTTAGATCCGGTGAGTTGGGAGTGTGGGCGCCATCTTCCAGATCCTGTCCAAGTAGCCGCCAGCGCTGACGAGCCAATCGCCAACCGCCGCCCACCATTGTGTCGTGCGTAGAAGTCAGCCACCGGCCGCCGTTTCTGCAACAGTCACTCCTCATTGCTCCGCCTCAACATATGCCCAGTTAGGTACGTCTTAGATTAAAATCTGAATTTGATCTGTTTGTGAACGCTTGAGCGTCCAGAGAGAAATAAGATGGTTTTCTCCTTGGTACTGTTATTCCATTGTACTAGTTGATTTATTGAGCCGAATGTCTTTTTGGGTACTGCAAATTCGAGTGGTGTCGTTCAAAAACAAATTCCTCTTGCTGATTCCAGTGGTGTTGATAGACTGTAGAATAGGAAAAGCACTTTGCAGTCACCATGTTCTCAGTTTCTCACAGATCACCAATATTGTGTGTTAGTACAGACTAGCCAATTTGTATTAAAGTTTATCGGTTTGAAATAATCTACATGTAAGATGGAGCGATTGTGTCGTAGCTTATAATAATACTACCAGTCAGTTAGTCGTATCTACATGTAAGATGGAGAGATTGTGAAGTTTCAGAAATACACCTACTGGATTATGCTTTAGAAATACACCTACAGATTGTTCTTTCTTTTAGCCATATTCATTCCATTAACCTGACACTGCACCATACATCGCAAGAGCATCTGTGACTTTATTACATACCCTCGGGCAATATGAAATGCGAAATAAATTAAATTTTAAACAAGAAAAATATTTAATCTCCTTGAAGAGGATCCCATTTATTGCCAAATCAATATTAACCTTCAGTACATCATATCCTGGAGGAATCCATCTGCCTGTAGCAGTGTAGTAGTATCCTACTTTTCCTCAACCAACAAAATATCCTATACTACACTCTTGACTCGCTTGATTACAGTTGTGGTATTTCTCAGCGGCTCACCTGCGTTCCTTTTATTTCTCGTGTCACACCACACCCAAAGCATCGTGATGCACTTAATTTTCTTTTCGTCAGGTAGCGCTATAATTTTGGTAACTTGCTCCTTAGGCCCCTGCTCATGCAGAAGCTGAATTCTTATTTTGCTCCAATTGCATCTCCCTCCATAGTGGCTTGACATTTTTGCATCAGTCCATGTTCTTCCGAGCTGCTGCCTACTGGAGTATGCGCTTTTATATAACTTTATGCAAGTGATGCACCTGGTACTAGACTCATAAACATGTAAATTTTGCTATACGTTTGTGTTGTGATTTTGTACATTATGTAACAGTAAGTGAACTTGCTTTTCCTCCCCTGTGCAAGTTGTTTTTGTAGGCATGTATCTTACTGTGAATTGATGTTCTGCAGAGCATGTTTCCTGGGAACTACTAGTAAACATGTTTCCTCATTGATTATTTACGTTTGATTAAGTTGGTCTTTTTTCTATAATGCAGATGGATAGCTGGAACCTGCCTTCTGCTATATGTTATTTTGTAGTGCAAACTGCTTATGATGTTGCTGGATGCAAACTAAGTATTTTGCTGGTAGATGGAAGTTGTGTTGGATGTGTTATGTTTGATGGTTAGCGGATTTGGACATGGAAGTTTATTTATGTTGGATCAGTACTTATCTTATTGTAATATTGGAGTTTAATTTGTGTTTATGATGATGTGCATCTGTTCTGTCTATGTTACATTGTTGTTGTACCAAAAGAAAGTTCTTCATTGTGGTGGACCAAAATTGGTTTTTGAGCATTAATGGGCTAGATTTGGTAGAGTGTAAACGGGCTGAGAAACAGCATACTAGACCATCAGAAACAGGCTAACAGATAGAAGTTTTTTTTAAATATGGGCCCGACAAAAATTAACGGGCCAAACAGTCTGGTATGCCTTATTTTTTTTGGATATTCGACCTGGCTCGACAAATTAACTGGGCCGAAATTATAGGCCCAAAGGGTAGAGGCCCAGATGAAGCCACATCAGATCCACGTGGATGCCATGCAACACATCATGGCATGCAGATCGGTGACGGATTTGTCCGTCACCGAAACCCGGGCCTGGGGTGGGCCGAGCGGGGCCGGGGGCCTGATCAGTGACGGTCAGATACCGTCATGAATCTGTGACGGCTAAGCATTTCTGTCACGGAGTGTGCTGGTGGCAAATTGTGATGCGCAATACATGACAGATTCTGAATCCGTCACGGAGGACAAGGCCTGACAGTTTTGCGCACTGCTGTGACGGTTTATATCTGTCACACATAAGCAGGTTTCTTGTAGTGAAATCGCTCGTCATTTCCTTCTGCTCCTCGTTGGGTTCGACACTCTTACTTATCGAAAGGACTACGATAGATCCCCTATATTTGTGGGTCATCACAGCCTGGTTCGATTCCTTCATCCTGATTTGATGATATCCGGAATAGGCATCAAGGAAGCACAACGAATCGTGTCCTGCAGTTGCGTCGATAATATGGTCAATGCGGGGCAATGGGAAAGGATCTCTGAGGCAAGCCTTGTTGAGGTCTTTGAAGTCGACACACAGGTGCCATTATTTGTCCTTTTTAGGGACCATCACCAGATTGGCTAACCAATCCGGGTGTTTGATTTCCTAATGAACACAACCTCTAGCAACTTGGCTAGCTCTTCTCCCATTGCTTGATGCTTGGGTTCGGATAATCTCCATAGTGTCTGCTTTACGGGCTTAAACCCCTTGATTATATTGATACTGCGTTCGGCCGGTCTTTATGGGATGCCGGGCATATTTGAAGGATGCCAGGCGAAGATATCCCAAGTCTTGTGTAAGAATGCACGCAGGGCGGCGTCCACTGCCGGATCTAGCTGTGCCCTGATGGATGCTGTTTTATTGGGGTCCATCGGGTGCACTTGGAATTTTACTATTTCCTCAGCTGGTTTGAAAGAGGTGGACTTGGATCTCTTATCAAGGATTACGTCGTCCCTATCCACTATAGCTCGTAGGGTGGTTAATTCTTCTGCCGCTAGGGCTTCAGACAGTGCCTCAAGGGCCAAGGATGCGATCTTGTTTTCGGCACGGGGAGCTTTGTCCGGGTCGCTTGAGATTGTAATAATTCCATTAGGGCCGAGCATTTTGAGCTTCATGTACCCATAATGGGGTATGGCTTGAAAGCGTGAGAAGGCGTCCCGGCTGAGGATAGCGTGATACCCACTGTTGAAGGGGACCACATGAAAGAGCAACTCTTCGGATCTATAGTTCTCAGGTGTGCCGAACACCACATCCAGTTTTATTTTTCCCGAGCAGTGTGCCTCTCGGCTTGGGATAATACCTCGAAAGGTGGTATTACTTTGCTTGATGCGTGACCTATCCATCTGCATCTTATCGAGCGTGTCCCCATAGATGAGGTTAAGTCCACTGCCGCCGTCCATGAGCACTTTGGTTAGCCAGAAACCATCTATGATGGGGTTTAACACCAAGGCGGGAGGTGCTCGGACGGACCAAGCCTTTGGTTCGTCTTCGGCCATAAAGGTTATTGCCGTGTCGTTCCATGGGCTCAGTTCGGTAACTTGATTGACCTCGGCTAGGTCGCGGAGCGCCCGTTTGCGCCGGTTGTTAGAGGAAAAAGTCTCAAAAACTGTCAGGACGTTGAGATTGTCCTTCTCCGGTGAATATCCTTCTAGGGTTGTGGTGGGGATTGACTCCCCAGTTTTTGCTACCTGTCGGAGTACCCAGCATGCCCGGAGGCTATGGGTTGAGACTGTGTGCGGAGTAGTATGGATCGGGCATGGTTTGTCCAATAGTTCGTCAAGAATGGACCTATATCCCGTGAAGGGCTTGTTCTTCCTACCCGCAACCCGATTTTCGGGTGACCCACCGGGGTATGTTCTTTTAGCCCGGGCTGCACTCTACATCGAGGTGGTGGAATCCAGTTGAGTTTTCTAGGCCCTCCATATGCTTTCCATCGCACAGTACTTTTGTACTACCTATGATAACTCCGTGAAGCTCTGTATGTTGCGGCGGTCGAGGGCGTTCAATATCCCTTCATCTGTGCAGTTATGGTGGAAGGCCGAAACAACGTCATCGTTCGAACAGTCCTTGATCTTGTTTTTAACAAGCAGGAATCTGGCCCAAAAGGGGCTACTGTCGTACATACATCATGTCATATATATCTGGAGGACCTGAGTTGCTTGGAGAGTATAGATTGTGGTGGTCCTCAATATGAGGGGGAGTCATCGGTGGCCGGTTCCTCGACTATTGCCATGAAGTGGGTGATCAGTGGGTGGTTGATTTCCCTCTGGTCGGGCTTGAGCCCAATCCGATCATAGTCCATTGAGACCCCCAGGGCAGCGATGCAATCTAGCAGTTCATTTAAAGACGAGATATCTGTCGGATCCAATTTTCTAGAGTACTTGGGGCCAATGCAAGGACGGTGTCCGACGGCCGTGAGGGGAGTTGCGGGCTCGACGGCTGTGCGTGCCTTCATGGTAAAACCGCCGAACCGGAGGGTCTGCCCTGAAGCCAGGCACCCTCCAGAAGTGATGTTGTTTTTGATGACTAGGCGAGCCATAGATCGCTTTTAGCAGACAGCACAGCGGAGCTCTCAATGAAAGCACCAATGGTAACAGAACCGGCAGATCTCGGGTAGGGCGGCCCAAGTTGTGCGTCTAAAGATCAATGGTAACAGAGGCCAGGGGACACGATGTTTACCTAGGTTTGGGCCCTCGTAAGGGAGGTAAAACCCTACTGCTGCTTGATTATGATTATCGAATAGGGAGATTACAAGAGATGATCTACCTCGAGATCGTGTTGGCTAACCCTAGATGGCTAGCCTATGAAGATTCTGATGGTGATGACTCGGTATCTACGGTCTAATCCCTCCAGTTTATATACACACCGGAGGGGGCCTATAGATGGTACAAAGTCGGTTTATCAGGGAAATAAACCTCCGGACTCTATTCTTGCCGTCCACGCGTTGAGAAGTCCCACCCGGACACAGTAGATAATCTTTGACTTGATCGTGTGCGGCCCATGCAGCCCGGCCAAACTCCTAGGCCGGACATCTGAGGACCCTCGAATCCAGGACTCCCTCACCAAGATCACAGTAAATGGTATGTCGGGGAGGAACATCTACAACTGCCAGGGGCTTGATGTCTACTATGCAACTTTATTCTTGTAGACACGTGTTGGGCCTCCAAGCGCAGAGTTTTGTAGGACAGTAGCAATTTTCCCTCAAGTGGATGACCTGAGGTTTATCAATCCATGAGAGGTGTAGGATGAAGATGGTCTCTCTCAAACGACCCTGCAACCAAATACAAGAAATCTCTTGTGTCCCCAACACACCCAATACAATGGCAAATTGTATAGGTGCACTAGTGCTCAGCGAAGAGATGGTGATAAAATTGTAACATGGATGGTAGAAATATAATTTTATAATATGAATAAAAAAACAGCAAGGTAGCAAATAGTAAACGGGCACGAAAACGGTGTTGCAATGCTTAAAAATGAGGCCTAGGGTCCGTACTTTCGCTAGTGCAACCTCTCAACAATGCTAACATAGTTGGATCATATGATTATCCCTCAAAGTGCAATAAAGAATCACACCCGAGTTCCTATTAGCGGAGAACAAAATATAGGAATTGTTTGTAGGTCACGAAAACACATCAAAGCTATTCTTTCTGTTCGATCTATTCAAGAGTTCGTACTAAAATAACACAAAGCTATTTTTTCGTTCGATCTATCCTAGAGTTCGTACTAGAATAACACCAAAGCAAATTCATATTCATAATACTCAATCCACACAAAGAACTATAAAGAGACCCCAAAGTTTCCATCGGAGAAAAACGTGCATCAACCCCTATGCATAGATTACCCCAATAACACCGCGGGAATCCACGAGTTGAATGCCATAACACATATCAAGTGAATCAATAAGATACCTCATTGTCACCTCAAGTATTCATATTGCAAAGACATATATCATGTGTTCTCATCTCTGAACATTCAATCCGACAAGACAAAACTTTGAAGGGTAAAGATTCAATTCATCATAACAAGAGTATAGAGGGGAGAAACATCATATGATCTGACTATATTAACAAAGCCCATGATATAGATCACGAGAGAGAGAGAGAGAGAGAGAGATCAAACACATAGCTAC
>LR880971.1:761606877-761620730 GCA_904067115.1 Aegilops sharonensis | reverse complement strand
TTTCGGGTGGCCTCGACAACGCTTCAAGGGTTAGGGGTGGCCTCGAGAACGCTTCAAGGAGGGGGTAATATCAACCCCCCCCCCCCCCCACGTGTTGAAGCTATCTGGAGGGGGTATATCGACAACAACAACGAGGACACTACATCTATGTCCCACAAGTGACGTGGGCATCGACGCCCGCGTCACTTGTGGGACGTGGATGTAGTGTCCGACACCGACGGCCACATGTATCTCACACCGACGATACTTGCTATTTAATTAGGGTTTCCTCTACCGCTCGGCGACCCTCGACGACCCTCGTTACCGATAAAAAAAAAGAGGAAGAAGAAGAAAAAAAAGAGGAGAAGAAAGAATAGAGGAGAAGAACTCCTCTATTCTTTCTTCTCCTCTTTTTTTTCTTCTTCCTCTTCTTTTTTTATCCTCTTCTTCCTCTCATGTTCGACGACCCTCGACCCCGATAACATACATCCATCGAAATCATTCCATACATACATAGACATCTACATTATATATGAACAAACATCTATGTCCCACAAGTGACGTGGGCATCGACGCCCGCGGTAGGGTAGAGGGTCGTGGATCGCCGAGCGGCCGAGGGTCAAGGGGTCGAGGATCGCCGAGGGGTCGGGAGGTTTCCTAATGTCAAAGGATTCAACAAAACCATGTCTTCATCATTAGGCGAAAGTAACAGGTGCATGATGGTACGAAGCTCTCCAAAGTTATTTTGGAACGGAGTCCCAGATAGGATTATTCGCTTTTTGGTACAAAGTTCAGCAAGAACCTTCCAAATATCGTTATTTGGAAGGCCTTTGCTGAAATTCGTACAAAAAGGCAAATTATCCTATCCGGGACTCCATTCCAGAATATCTTTGGAGGACTTCATACCATCATGCCCTGGTTACTTCCTGCTAATGATGAAGCCATGGATTTCTTCAATACTTTGACACTAGGAAACCTCTCTCGACCCCTCGGCGATCCTCGACCCCTCGAACCCTCGACGACCCTGGAACCCTCGACCCCTAGACGACCCTGGAACCCTCGACCCTCGATCCCTCGACCCTATAGAAGAAGAAGAAAGAGGAGAAGAAGAAAGGAATAGCTAGAGGAGAAGAGCGAAGAAAAAAAATAAGAAAAAAAAAGAGGAGAAGAAGAAAGGAATAGTGGAGAGGAAGAGAAAATATTCTATTTTCTCTTCCTCTCCACTATTCCTTTCTTCTTCTCCTCTTCTTTTTCTTATTTTTTCTTCTTCTTATTTATTTCTCCTTTTCTTCCTCTCCTCTTGTTCTTTCTTTCCTCTTCTTATTTTCTTCTTTCCTATCCTTCTTTTCCTTCCTTTCTTAATATCACTTAGCGAATTTTACAACGATAGGGAGGGGGTGCTCCCGTGGTCTAAAATCCGTCTATGCACGCTAGAAAATTCTGAAAAAATTCATCTATGATCCCTCAACGTCCCCGCCTCTCTCATGAACAAAAAATAATCTGCGAATTAAAAAAACATCATGTTCTATGAACAAAAAGACATTATATTTCATCCACATTCGTGCATACATCATATATGTGATCATCTATGAAAAAAACATCATATTCTATAAAAAATCATTACATATATATAAAAAACAAGCATATATATATATAAACAAGCATATATATATATATATATATATATATATATATATATATATATATATAACAAGCATATATATGAACAAAAAATGCAAAGGGAGGGCGCCGGCGGCCGGACCAAGCTGAGGAGAGGATGGCGGGGTCGGCGGCGAGGATGGCGTCGGGGCAGAGGCGCGGGCGACGGCGAGGGCGGGCCGGGGCGGCGCGCGTCGGGGCAGGGGCGCGGGCGACGGCGAGGCAACGGCGACGGAGGGGGCGACGAGCGGCGTCGGGGCAGCCTGGCGGCGTCGATGTGCTCGGCGTCGTCGGGGGGAAACTGGCGAGGGAAATCTGAAATTTTCTAAGTGTTGGCTTATATAGCAAAGCCATTAGTCCCGGTTTGTGCCACGAACTGGGACCAATGCACCCCTTTAGTCCCGGTTGGTGCCACCAACCGGGACCAAAGGCCTTGTGCTGCCCCGCGCCCAAATGTTTAGTCCCACCTTGCTAGTTGAGAGGGAGCCGCACCTGTTTATAAGGTGCGGTGCGCCTTCCCTCTCGAGCTCCTCTCTAAAGCAGGCTTTTCGGGCCTAACCGTGCAATCTGTGCCTATGGGCCTACAGGGCCTTCCGCGGACCTGAATCCTGGCCCATGGTAGGGTTTCTAGTCGTATTCAGGCCGTGGGGGCCTAATAGGTCGCACTTTTTTGTTTTTTTGTTTTATTTGTTGCTTTATTTAGTTTATTTTGTTTCTATTTACAACAAAATACTTATTGTTGCTATATTTACTTTTTTCAGTTTTTTTGTTTTGTTTTCTGCATTATTTATTTTCTTTTGTTTTTTGCTTTATTTTTTAGTTCTTTTTGCTTTTAGTTTTAGAAAAATTATAAACTTTCTGTTAGTGCCATTAGTTTACAAATTTGAAAACAATTTTTTTGTTTTCTTTGTTGTTTTATTCATTTTATTTTGTTCCCACTTACAACAAAATACTTATTGTTGCTATTTTTATTTTTTTCCAGTTTTTTTGTTTTGTTTTCTGCATTATTTATTTTCTTTTGGTTTTGTGCTTTATTTTTTAATTCTTTTTGCGTTTAGGTCAGCAAAATGATGAATGTTCTGGTAGGTCCATTAGTTGTGGACAATTTATAAATTTTCTGTTTGTGCCATTAGTTTTCAAATTTGAAAACACTTTTTTGTTGTCTTTGTTGCTTTATTTATTTTATTTTGTTTCTACTTACAACAAAATACTTATTGTTGCTATTTTTATTTTTTTCGAGTTTTTTTGTTTTGTTTTCTGCATTATTTATTTTCTTTTGGTTTTGTGCTTTATTTTTTAATTCTTTTTGCGTTTAGGTCAGCAAAATGATGAATGTTCTGGTAGGTCCATTAGTTGTGGACAATTTATAAATTTTCTGTTTGTGCCATTAGTTTTCAAATTTGAAAACACTTTTTTGTTGTCTTTGTTGCTTTATTTATTTTATTTTGTTTCTACTTACAACAAAATACTTATTGTTGCTATTTTTATTTTTTTCGAGTTTTTTTGTTTTGTTTTCTGCATTATTTATTTTCTTTTGGTTTTGTGCTTTATTTTTTAATTCTTTTTGCGTTTAGGTCAGCAAAATGATGAATGTTCTGGTAGGTCCATTAGTTGTGGACAATTTATAAATTTTCTGTTTGTGCCATTAGTTTTCAAATTTGAAAACACTTTTTTGTTGTCTTTGTTGCTTTATTTATTTTATTTTGTTTCTACTTACAACAAAATACTTATTGTTGCTATTTTTATTTTTTTCGAGTTTTTTTGTTTTGTTTTCTGCATTATTTATTTTCTTTTGGTTTTGTGCTTTATTTTTTAATTCTTTTTGCGTTTAGGTCAGCAAAATGATGAATGTTCTGGTAGGTCCATTAGTTGTGGACAATTTATAAATTTTCTGTTTGTGCCATTAGTTTTCAAATTTGAAAACACTTTTTTGTTGTCTTTGTTGCTTTATTTATTTTATTTTGTTTCTACTTACAACAAAATACTTATTGTTGCTATTTTTATTTTTTTCGAGTTTTTTTGTTTTGTTTTCTGCATTATTTATTTTCTTTTGGTTTTGTGCTTTATTTTTTAATTCTTTTTGCTTTTAATTTTAGAAAAAATATAAACTTTCTGTTAGTGCCATTAGTTTTCTAATTTGAAAACACTTTTTTTGTTTTCTTTGTTGCTTTATTTATTTTATTTTGTTTCTACTTACAACAAAATACATATTGTTGCTATTTTTACTTTTATTTCCAGTTTTTTTGTTTTGTTTTCTGTATTATTTATTTTATTTTGGTTTTTTGCTTTATTTTTTAATTCTTTTTGCATTTAGGTCAGCAAAATAATAAATTTTCTGTTAGTGCCATTAGTTTTGGAAAAATTATAAATTTTCTGTTTGTGCCATTAGTTTTCAAATTTGAATAGTTAAAATTTGAATTCTTTGAAATTTGTGTGAATCACAAGTTTGTGATTAACTTACTAAAAGAATGAACATACATGCACCTATAGAGAAAATTCGACCTAAATTCATAATCAATTTCTATGAATTTCACTTTTTCAAATTCCCTGTATAGGGGCATCTATTTTCACTTTGAGAGGAGCTCAACAAGGCAGAGAGGGACGGGCTTATAAACCGGTGTGAGCGCCCTTCGGTTGGCGAGGTTTTCAAATTCATAGTTTTCAAATGAACTCTGGAAAAGTTGGCATAGCATGTGCATGTACAAAACGGACAATGGTATCATACTCGTCTGTTACAAAGTTGGCATGGTATCATCATAATAGTTGCGGGAGAAAGTCTTCACTTTTTCTTCGCTTGTGTCATTTGCTTATTGCGCCGTAACCATGGATAATCTTCATCGTTTATCAGGATGCTTGGGTCAGCCTTGACTTTGAAGGGAGGAATTTCATGAAACTTTTCATACTCTTCAGACATGTCTGTCTTGCCCTCCACTCCGAGGATGTCCCTTTTTCCTGAAAGAACTATGTGGCGCTTTGGCTCATCGTATGATGTATTCGCTTCCTTATCTTTTCTTATCCTCGGTCTGGTAGACATGTCCTTCACATAGATAACCTGTGCCACATCATTGGCTAGGACGAACGGTTCGTCAGTGTACCCAAGATTTTTTAGATCCACTGTTGTCATTCCGTACTGTGGGTCTACCTGTACCCCGCCTCCTGACAGATTGACCCACTTGCACTTAAACAAAGGGACCTTAAAATCTATTCCGTAGTCAAGTTCCCATATGTCTACTATGTAACCATAATATGTGTCCTTTCCCCTGTCGGTTGCTGCATCAAAGCGGACACCGCTGTTTTGGTTGGTGCTCTTTTGAGCTTGGTCAATCGTGTAAAATGTATTCCCATTTATCTCGTATCATTTCCAAATCATTACAGTCGAAGATGGTCCCCTGGACAACAAGTACAGCTCATCACAAACAGTGCTGTCACCTCTGAGACGTGTTTCCAACCAACTGCTGAAAGTCCTGATGTGTTCACATGTAATCCAGTCGTCGCATTGCTCCGGGTGTTTGGAGCGCAGACTGTTCTTGTGTTCATCGACATACGGGGTCACCAAGGTAGAGTTCTGTAGAACTGTGTAGTGTGCTTAAGACCAAGAATATCCGTCCCTGCATATTATTGAGTCCCTTCCAAGCGTGCCTTTTCCAGTCAGTCTCCCCTCATACCGCGATTTAGGGAGACCTATCTTCTTAAGGCCAGGAATGAAGTCAACACAAAACCCGATGACATCCTCTGTTTGATGGCCCATGGAGATGCTTCCTTCTGGCCTGGCGTGGTTACAAACATATTTCTTTAGGACTCCCATGAACCTCTCAAAGGGGTACATATTGTGTAGAAATACGGGCCCCAGAATGACAATCTCGTCGACTAGATGAACTAGGACGTGCGTCATGATATTGAAGAAGGATGGTGGGAACACCAGCTCGAAACTGACAAGACATGGCGCCACATCACTCCTTAGCGTTGGTACGATTTCTGGATCGATCACCTTCTGAGATATTGCATTGAGGAATGCACATAGCTTCACAATGGCTAATCGGACGTTTTCCGGTAGAAGCCCCCTCAATGCAACCAGAAGCAGTTGTGTCATAATCACGTGGCAGTCATGAGACTTTAGGTTCTGGAAGTTTTTCTCTGGCATATTTATTATTCCCTTTATATTCGACGAGAAGCCAGTCGGGACTTTCATACTGAGCAGGCATTCAAGAAGATTTCTTTCTCTTCTTTCGTAAGAGCGTAGCTGGCAGGACCTTCATACTGCTTCGGAGGCATGCCCTCTTTTTCATGCAAGCGTTGTAGGTCCTCCCGTGCCTCAGGTGTATCTTTTGTCTTCCCATACACGCCCAAGAAGCCTAGCAGGTTCATGCAAAGGTTCTTCGTCACATGCATCACGTCGATCGAAGAGCGGACCTCTAGGTCTTTCCAGTAGGGTAGGTCCCAAAATATAGATTTCTTCTTCCACATGGGTACATGATTCTCAGCATCATTCGGAACAGCTAGTCCATCGGGACCCTTTCCAAAGATTACGTGTAAATCATTGACCATAGAAAGTACGTGATCACCGGTACGCATGGCGGGCTTCTTCCGGTGATCTGCCTCGCCTTTGAAATGCTTGCCTTTCTTTCGACATTGATGGTTGGCCGGAAGAAATCGACGATGGCCCAGGTACACATTCTTCCTGTAGCTTCCCAGTTATACTATCGGTGTCAAGTAAACAGTGCGTGCATGCGTGGTATCCCTTGTTTGTCTGTCCTGAAAGGTTACTGAGAGCAGGCCAATCGTTGATGGTCACGAACAGCAACGCCTTTAGGTCAAATTCCTCCTTTTTGTGCTCATCCCACGTACGTACACCGTTTCCATTCCACAGCTATAAAAGTTCTTCAACTAATGGCC
The DNA here is from genome assembly GCA_904067115.1 of Aegilops sharonensis. Classification (NCBI taxonomy): domain Eukaryota; kingdom Viridiplantae; phylum Streptophyta; class Magnoliopsida; order Poales; family Poaceae; genus Aegilops; species Aegilops sharonensis. The sequence continues at coordinate 761,614,199 of LR880971.1, read as the reverse complement.
TTAGGTACACATCAATGTCGTTGCCGGGTTGCTTAGGGCCTTGGATGAGAACTGGCATCATAATGAACTTCCGTTTCATGCACATCCAAGGAGGAAGGTTATACATACATAAAGTCACGGCCAGGTGCTGTGATTGCTGCTCTGCTCCCCGAAAGGATTAATGCCATCCGCGCTTAAAGCAAACCATACGTTCCTTGGGTCCTTTGCAAACTCGTCCCAGTACTTTCTCTCGATTTTTCTCCACTGCGACCCATCAGCGGGTGCTCTCAACTTCCCGTCTTTCTTACGGTCCTCACTGTGCCATCGCATCAACTTGGCATGCTCTCCGTTTCTGAACAGACGTTTCAACCGTGGTATTATAGGAGCATACCACATCACCTTCGCAGGAACCCTCTTCCTGGGAGGCTCGCCGTCAACATCACCAGGGTCATCTCGTCTGATCTTATACCGCAATGCACCGCATACAGGGCATGCGTTCAGATCCTTGTATGCACCGCGGTAGAGGATGCAGTCATTAGGGCATGCATGTATCTTCTCCACCTCCAATCCTAGAGGGCATACGACCTTCTTTGCTGCGTATGTAATGTCGGGCAATTCGTTATCCTTTGGAAGCTTCTTCTTCTTTATTTTCAATAGCTTCTCAAATCCTTTATCAGGCACAGCATTCTCTGCCTTCCACTGCAGCAATTCCAGTACGGTACCGAGCTTTGTGTTGCCATCTTCGCAATTGGGGTACAACCTTTTTTTGTGATCCTCTAACATGCGATCGAACTTCAGCTTCTCCTTTTGACTTTCGCATTTCATCCTTGCATCGACAATGACCCGGCGGAGATCATCATCATCGGGCACATCGTTTGGTTCCTCTTGATCTTCAGCAGCTTCGCCCGTTGCAACACCATCGTGCACATCGTCTGGTTCCTCTTGATGTTCAGTAGCATCACCGTATTCAGGGGGCACATAGTTGTCATCGTACTCTTCTTCTTCGCCGTCTTCCATCATAACCCCTATTCTCCGTGCCTCGTCCAGACATTATAGTGTGGCATGAAACCCTTGTAAAGTAGGTGGGTGTGAAGGATTTTCCGGTCAGAGTAAGACTTCGTATTCCCACATATAGGGCATGGAAAACACATAAAATCATTCTGCTTGTTTGCCTCAGCCACTTCGAGAAAATCATGCACGCCCTTAGTGTACTCGGAGGTGTGTCTGTCACCGCACATCCATTGCCGGTTCATCTGCATGCATTATATATAATTAAGTGTGTCAAAAATCATTACAGAACATCATGAATAGATAATTAAGTGACCAAATTAATAGAAGTTCATCATCACATAAAAACCAAAGTACATACATAGTTCTCATCTAACAACATAAAGCTCTGCAGAGCATCTAAATTAATTAAACCATACATTGTAACTATGTAAAACATTTCAATGCGAAAACAAATGCAATCATAATCGCAACCAAGTTAACAACTGATCCAACGGCATAATGATACCAAGCCTCGGTATGAATGGCATATTTTCTAATCTTTCTAATCTTCAAGCACATTGCATCCATCTTGATCTTGTGATCATCGACGACATCCGCAACATGAAACTCCAATATCATCTTCTCCTCCTCAAGTTTTTTTATTTTTTCCTTCAAGAAATTGTTTTCTTCTTCAACTAAATTTAACCTCTCGACAATAGGGTCGGTTGGAATTTCCGGTTCAACAACCTCCTAGAAAAATAAAATCTATGTCACGTTGATCGGCATAATTTTCATAAACAATAAATGAACCAATAGTTATGAAAAGATAATATATACCACATCCGAATCATAGACAGGATGAGGGCCGACGGGGGCGGATACCAAAACCATCGCAGTATATAAGATGCAATAATAAAAGTAAGAAAACAATACAAGTATCTATCTAAACATACAAGTAAGAATATTTTTCCTTTCAGAAAGAAGATAAGAACAAGAGGCTCACCACGGTGGTGCCGGCGATGAGATCGGCGCGGGTGATCGACGGCGGTGAAGACGGGGACGGGCGTGACAGACCGCTAAACCTAGATAAATATTGAGGAAAATGGAGCTTGGCGGTCGAGCTTGGAGAGGAGAAACCTTAAGTAGTGTGGCTCGGGCATTCCATCGAACACCTTGTGTGCATAGGAGGTGAGCTAGAGCACCACCAAGCCCTCTCCCCCTCGGCCAGAAAAAACAGAGCAGTATGATCTGCTCTTGCGTGATGGGGTATATATAGGCACCACCATTGGTCCCGGTTGGTGGCATGAACCGGGACTAAAGGGAAGCTTTGGACCCAGTTCAAGCCACCAACCGGGACCAATAGTGGTGGGCCAGGAGCCAGGCCCATTGGTCCCGGTTCATCCCACCAACCGGGACCAAAAGGTCCGGACGAACCGGGACCAATGGCCCACGTGGCCCGGCCGGCCCCCTGGGCTCACGAACCGGGACAAATAGCTCCATTGGTCCCGGTTCGTGGCAGAACCGGGACTAATGGGCTGAACTGGCCTGGGCCATTGCCCCCTTTTCTACTAGTGTTCGGTGCAAATTCTTCTCCTGGATTGCAATCAAGAATAGGTGATGGACGTCGGATCGACTAGCCCGAAGAGGTATCCCCAACGAGGACAAGTACCCGTTCTGCGATCAACATCATGAGATGATAATCCACCTACTTCTCCAATGCGTGTTCTCCAGGCAAATGTGGACAGTACTTGGCACGGCCATGGAGTCACCCTCGAGCATGCCCACACAACATGACATCCTGGCCGAGTGGTGCACCAGAAGGACAGAAAATCGACTCTCGGACAAGGATAACAAAACAATCTTCAAGCCAGGATTATGGACCCTATGGAACACCAAAACGCCATTGTATTCGACGGTGCAATGTCCTCCCTACGTCGGGTCATCGAGACAGTACACCTTGAATGCACAAATTGGAAGCGGGCGGGACTCATCAAGGACGACCTTGACCATCTCTTAGTGGAGCTAGATAGGTGGATTAACATGAGAGTAGGATAGGGATTGTAGAGCCGGCTGTGGCCCGGTAGAGTAGTGCTTGTTTGTAATCACATGTAATGCTACTTCCGGAGGCTTTCTTTAACCCCTTTCCTTCTTTAATAGATGATATGCACTCTCGTGCATATTCCAGAAAAAATAATGATTGACCAAAAGAAGAGCTACATAGACGCATCAGTACAATACTCCAGACTGGCCAAAAGGTGACTAACTAGGACTAATAACTATCGATATGCTCTTCTGTCCTTCTTGGCTTTGAATTCAACAATTATGTCATCGTAACTTCTTTTTACTGCAATTTCTCGTTCTACTTGTGGCAGCAAGCTATCCGCAGGAAATTCATCTTCCATTCTATTGCACAGCCTTGACTTGATAATTTTCAAACTAGACCCAATTATAGATTCTTGCATAATAGACTGGAGCGTGACTTGTTACCCTTCCGACGGGTCATGATTGCTCGACACTTCCTGTTGAAACTGGAAGGGTAACAAGCAATCAAGGTAATATATCGATCCAATTATAGATTATATGCCTTCCTGTCTCAACAAGGCATTGACATGGGCAAGATATGGTTATAGGAATCTTCAAGTCCTCACTACTATTAGCATCTACAACACAGCGATTTTTTTGAAGTTCCAATGCATACCTCTCTTGCTGATTAAAATCACGTGGATAATACTTCTCCACCATTGAGCATATTTTTTTACCGTTGAAAGATCTGAATCCATTTATTGGTATTAATTAACACTAATGTTCAAAAGGTCCATTACTTTCTCATTGAACTTGAGATTTAACTCGGTCAGCTGGCTGTCAATTGATGCTCGATATATCACCACTCGAAAATAATGTTCATTAAATGGTCTGGTTGACGACGAGCACGCCCGCCACGTAGAATGTATGTCTCCTCCATGATTAGAACATCAATGTCATGCTCTGCACAGAATTCGCAACTTTCAAAAAGAATAATCCCCAGCCTTCATCTGTTCTCATTTGTTCCAGGAGCACGTTTGTTGATTTCACTAAGCGAATAGCATTTGCTATGTCACGTGCCTTCTTGTGTAAAGCGTTCTCAAGATCTTCACTTGTTTACAGTATTTCTCTCATCATACATAGCATGAAAACGAACTCAAAGGATAACAAAAAGGTGAAAGAAGTATCCCCATCAGCTCAGTTTGCTCCTGGTGATGAATCAACGGCTAAATTTTCTAAAACAAAATTTACCGCATTAAATATATGCATAAGACTAGCAACCGAACCTAGATGTGAATCCCATACATTCTCTCTTGGGTGCTTCAATGAGCGTATTTGATTTAACCCTTGACATGTTTCAATCTGATTAATAGCTAGCAAAAGTGCTATCTCAACCACTTGGGCATCATGAAGCTCATCATGGCGTTCTGAAGAGGATTCAACTGCGTTTATAACAAGGAGAATCTTTTGAAAAATTGGCTAACATAAACCACATCTCGAGCTGCGGCAACAAGGGAAAGTTGCAAAAGATGGGCATAACAATGAACATAATATGCATATAGGCAATATTTCAAGAAAAGTGCATGTAATCCATTCAACTCCCCTTTCATGTTGCTGGCCCCGTCGTACCCTTGACCTCAAAGATTTTGTACATCAAATCCGTGCTTATGTAATACTTAACACAACTCCCTCTTTAGTGTTAGTGACTTTGTGTTGGCTACATCTATGAAATGAAAGAACCTTTCCTGTGAATAACCATCTTTATCAACAAATCTGAGAACTATTGCCATTTGCTCTCGTTTTGCAACATCACAAGCTTCATCCACAAGAATAGAGTACTCTGAGTCATCAATTTCTGCTCAGATATGCTCCCTGACTTTCATAGCATAAATGCCCAAGATCTCATTTTGAATATCATGTGATGTGTACTTGCAAACTTTAGGAGCATTTTATAGAATTACATCTGCAATAGAAGGACAAAGTTCTGCAAGAAGAATTACCGTTTTAAGGAAGTTTCCTCGGTTTCTTGACTCTGGCCTCTCATCATGGCCTCTTAATGCACAAGGCTAAAATGTGAGCCATTTAACAACTCCAATCATTGTTCTCAGCCATAGGTGGTCCTTTTCTTTGTCCTCACTTCTCTTCAACCCAATTTTTTTTTGCCAAATGGTTTGGTTGATTGAGTAAAGCTTGACAATCTCTCGTTGCATTGTTGTGTTGGAAGCAAGGATCTGATCCTTCATGGATTAAGAATGAACAATTATTTCCATCATGAACTTTCTTCCATCCATTATAACCTTGTGTTGTGAAGACATTATAGCCACTTCTTTTCTTTTTATTTTTGCTGAAGAGATAGCAATGGAGATAACATGCACGATGGTTGTGCTGCTTGGTCTATTTTGGGCCAGCCCAATAACCATTTTTAGAATTTCTAATAAATCCTAGAGACAACCTTAGTTCATTCATGCGAGGAAAGAAGTGAGACTAAAGTTTAATCACATACTGCTCACCTAATTAGAGTTGGACCTTCTTATAAGGGAGGTTGTTTCCCCACATGTATGAGCATGATAATAAGAGATACATTCACGCACGCTCCGCCTTAGCCGCCCGCCTCGCCACATCACGCCTGCGGGAATGAGCCGAGCCGTTGTCTAAATTTTTGCCACGCACAACTGGTATATGAAAGGTCACACGGGAGCTGAAAAGTTTTTCTGTAGTGAAGATTGAATACGAATGCTGCACTCTTCGGCTACTGCATTTCGGGCACCGACTACCGACGACCGACCGAGAGCACCATGATGTCATTTACCATGTGCGTCATCTCGCGTCGATCTAGATAGCAGCATGTGTGTCGTCGAAGTGAGCGCACTTGCGAGAGACAAAGGGAGCCAGCGTGCAACCTCGTCCTCATGGATGTGGTGGAAGGACTGGACTGTGTTTATTAAACATTGCACATGATTTAGTCAGCATCATTGAGACAAAAATCACCTTGAATTCACCCCAAAACAATCCAGGGGCCAGGGTGAGATTTATACCAGTTTTGCACAATTAGTGTAATTAATCTGATTTTAGAGATCGGGGATACTACCTCCAGTCCTTTTGACTCTGTAAATTAGTTTTGACTGAAGTCAAACTTAGTTTGACCAAATTTGTGGAGAATAAGATCAACATTTTAAATACCAATCAATATCATTACATGCATTGTACTCCCTTCGTTCCTAAATATAAGTCTTTGGAGAGATTTCATTATTAACCACATACGGAGCAAAATGAGTGAATCTATACTCTAAAATGCATCTAGATACATCTGTATGTGGTCCATAGTGAAATCTCTATAAAGGCTTATATTAGGAACGGGGGGAGTAGAATATATTTTTATTATATCTATTTGGTATTGTAGATCTTGACATTTCTAATATAAATTGATCAAAGTTTACAAAGTTTGCCTTAAGACAAATCTAAAACGTCGACTGAAAATGAATGAGGGGATTTTAGGAGGAAAACTATATTTTTCTCTTGAAAAATTGTCATGTACTAGAGTTGGTCATCATTAATTAAAAAGGTGATCAAACATTTAAAATATTCATGAATTTTCTCTGAAAATGTTAATTCACTATTAATAAATATTTGTGTATGTTAAAAAGGTGTCCATGTACTTAAAAAGATCCGCCCACCACAGCAATCAAACTCATTCACCGCCGCCCTCCTAACCTACTTCGAGCACCACCATTGTGCTCCTAACCAATCCGTCGTCGTCCTCCGACCGCTCCCGCCGCTTTCGCCTTCCACCTCTTCATCTTCATATTCCACCAGCTCATCGCCAGCTTCGTTGTCATCTCCCCGACCACTTCATCTACTCTGACAACAACGGTCAACATCAAGCCTTCTGCCCCACATTCACTGGCACCGCAACTATCGTCAAGTCCTTCTCCACTGGCCCTCCGACATGACGTATAGCTCATGCGGGTCCCCTTCTACGCATGCCCGGTCCTAGCAACAGTGACACGTGCTTTAGTCCATGACGTGTCCCCGGGCTTGGCAGCCCCGCGGGATGCCTCATTAACTTCGTCTTCTTCCCAGCGCACCACTAGCTCGACACGGTTGCACCAATGACTAACACAGCGCCTACTTGTGCCCCTGGCTCCATGGCGACTACCTCGACACCGGCCAACCCGACTTGACATCAACCACAGCGTCCTTCACACGGCTAACTCAACCATGGTTGCACCATCCTACGCTCTCGGGTACATCAACATCGACACAAATGGCTATCAACTTTCTTGAGCAACCTTGGCGATTTTCATTCCAGCCACGACTTCCGTGATGCATTG
>LR880971.1:761594598-761606511 GCA_904067115.1 Aegilops sharonensis | reverse complement strand
CCACAACTCCGCGATGCATCGACCGTTACGACTGTGGGGGTGTCCATCGGTTTACCTTTGGATTCTTCTCCAGTCTCACCATCTGCGTAGCTACAGTTGTGACTCGGGGGGTGTTGAGTATCATGATAAGTTAGGAAATATAGGATAGACTAGGAATTATTCCAGCTTGTCTTGTACTCCAAATTAATCATGTACTCCTATATATATGCACACAAGGCTCAAACAAAACAAACAACAATTCCACCAATCTCATCTCTATTCCTCTTACACTGAGAACATAGGAACACAGGATTAATTAATTCATCATATTCGCACAAAAAGTTACTATTAAGTGAGGATTAAACCTTTTCTTTGTTTATTTTTAAACAATTTCAAGGAGCTAAATTTATTCATGAGCTAGTGGACCTGATTGCGTTAGATAGTTGAGTCGATTTGGATTCTACAAACTTGTATATTTTGTATCAAGCATAGATATTAAACAATGCAACAAACAATTATGCAAATTTAGTAATGCACCATTATAGAATCTTGGATAAGATCAAAATGCTTACACTCTAGAAACCTGTATCATTATATTATTGGACACATTCACGAAAGCGCTATTTGGTGAATATGTAACCATTTGTCTCTATCAAAATATTAGATACCAAATTGCGTACAGGAATATTTGAATATAACATTCTATCTTTAGTGATCTATATCGTCTTATACTTAATTTACAAAGGGAGTACTACATATAAAATAATATGTAATATTATTACACCTAGCTATATACTGTCAAGTTTTATTATAATTGTCTTGGATATAAGGGGATTGAACAATTGCTCGGATAGTTTTTTAGATGCAGCTTCTCACAATAAATTCAAATACTTACCTTAATATGATATTGTTGTTACTTTTTTTAATGAATAGAAAATATAATAGTGAAAATCTTATGTTGCCATAGTATGTATTAATGTATAACAGTTTAGTATAAAAAATAAGAATTGTTGTTACTGGATACCGTAAATTCAACAATTTACTCTACAATATTACATTACGTAGTGCCAATGGATGTGTCAGGGTCAAGAATTCACCACCACGGATTTCAAAGTCATATCTCTGGAAGTATATGATGCAATACTAGGTATGGACTGGCTCAAGAAACATAGCCCCATGTATATTGATTGCGAAGCATGTCACCTATCAGTCACAACAGGGGTAGGTATTGTTGAATTGTAGGCCGTCACTCAAGATCTGCAACAGTGTGCTGCTATATCATCTCAGGAGCTTCTACATTCCTGCAAGCAAGACAATGTGGCTTATGTTGTTCACCTGAACACTGTAGCAGATCAAGGGATTGTCGACAACACCATGCCCACTGAAATTCTCTGAGTTCTCGAGCAGTACAGAGATGTATTTGAGGACCCCCGCACTCTACCGCCTCGGCGTGCTTGTGATCACTGATGGAAGGTGCTCAACCAGTAAACTTACAGCCGTATCGCCACAAACTTGAATTGAAGACTGAAATTGAAAGACAAGTGAAGGAACTATTGGATGCTGGAATTATTCAGAAGAACAAAAGCCATTTTTCCTTGCCTGCCCTGATAGTGAAGAAGAAAGACGGTACCTGGCACCTGTGCGTGGACTATAGACACCTAAATGCTATGACTATCGTCAATAAATACCCGGTGCTGATCATCGATGAACTTTGGGATGAATTGGTGGGTGCATGTTGGTTTTCCAAACTGGACTTGCGCGTTCCGCATGGCGGAAGGCGAAGAATATAAGACAACATTCACCACACATTCAGGCCATTGGGAATTCCTAGTTATGTCCTTTGGACTAGCAGGCGGACCATCCACTTTTAATGGAGCCATGACAACCACATTACATCCGTTATTACGTGTGTGTGTGTGTGTGTGTGTGTGTGTGTGTGTGTGTGTGTTGGTCTTTTTCGATGACATATTTGTCTTCACCAAGACGTTGTAGGATCATGTATCTCATCTGAAGCAAGTGTTGCAACTCCTACGCAGAGATGGCTGGCAAGTGAAACAGTCCAAGTGCTCTTTTGGCCAACAGCAAATTGCTTACTTAGGGCATGTGATCAATGCTGATGGGGTGTCGACTGACCCAAATAAAATTGATTCAATCAGAAACTGACCAATACCAACATCTGCCAAAGAGGCTTGCAGTTTCTTGGGTCTTGCCGGATATTATCGAAAAAATTCAAACACTACGGCATCATCGCAAGGCCACTATTTAATCTGTTGAAGAAACACCAACCTTTTGTTTGGACAGATGACACGCAGAAAGCTTTCACTCTATTACAGCAAGGTCTCAATTCAGTACCTGTCTTACAGTTGCCATATTTCTCCAAACAATTCATAATTGACAGCGATGCGTGTGACTATGGAGTGGGCGCGGTGCTACAGCAAGGGGGGGCATCCCATTGCTTACATGAGCAAACCTTCGGGACCAAAGCACAGGGGCCTCTCCACTTACGAGAAAGAGTGTTTGGCTATACTGATGGCAGTAGAACAATGGCGCCCCTATCTCCATCATGATGAGTTCCTGATTCGCATGGATCAGCGCAGCCTAATCCATCTCGATGATCAACGGCTGTCCACCGTCTGGCAGCAGAAATCCTTCACAAAATTGTTGGGTATGCGTTACAAAATCAGTTATCACGAAGGCACTGCCAACAGTGCAGCTGACACACTCTCATGCCGCTTACACAATTCAAACCAAGTCATGGCCATGTCAGTCTGCCAACCTACTTTGGTGGAGGACATTCGTGCCAGTTATGCAGAGAATGGCCAAGCTACACTACAAGAAATATGTAAACTTGTGACCTTCTCTCAGTGACCCTGGAAGAATTGGTCATAAATCTACGACCATTTGAAACCAATTGGCCAAAAGCTGTTCGGTGGGCTCCAAACCCTAAACTATATCGACCATTTTGGTCAGAAAGGTCATAATTTCCTTACACGAAATGGTCATAAAGCAGACAACACTGGTCCGCTGCCTTATTTCTAGCTGATCACGACCAATATAGATGGTCATAACCTTGTAAATTGTGGTGGATTGCTATGACTAGGCGCCACCTCATCAGTTTTGCCTATGTGTCATGTCCATGTGTCAATTTTGCCCTAGGTTGTGAAGCAACCTATATTTCTGTCATTCCCAAGATTCCCAAAAAAATCTCATAAATTCTTTGGGTCATATCTTCGTCAAATATGTAAAAATCCTTCCTTGCCTAGTTCAAAAATAATGCAACAATATTCATTTTCCTATTCTATTCAGAACAACACTTTGTGAAGGAGCTGCTATTTATATATTCTTGATTGCCCTCAAAAATTTTGGGCACTCTTTCCTATCCAAACAATTGCCTCATGACAAAATTCAGCTCCCTTTGCCAAGTAAATCTTCCTTAGAAAATTTCCACAATTTTTGTCCACCTAGAAGCATTGTGAAGGAAGTACCATTTTTATATATCCAAATGACATGAAATTTATACAATTCCTTCATATGCCCAAATTATCACCCTCCTCCAAATTGCAGCTCAGTCAAATGATCTATGTGAGCCCAGGTTCAGTTTATATTTATGGCCAGATTGGCACATTGCAAAGCAAGTGTCATCTAGACCCCTCCTATTACCCTCAAACTTTTTGGGCATTCTTCCATACCCAAATCATTGCCACATGATAATATTCAGCTCTATTTTCTTGGTAAATTTTTCTCAGAAAATTTCCAAAGTTTCTATCTCGAGAGAAGCTTTGTGAAGTAAGTACTAGCTAGACTTACCCAAATGAGCTGAAAATTTCTCAGGGCGTGACCATACATATGTAACTTACCTACACCAAATTTGAGTTCATTTCATTTATCCAATTTCACTCTCTAATTTTCCAAAGTTTCCGTCTAGAGAATTGTGAAGGAAGTACCACTTTGGCATGTCCAAATGGTATCAATTTTCTACAATGCTTCCTATGCCCAAATAACCATCCTCGCCAAATTTCAGCTCAATCCATTCATTATTTTGAGCCCAGCTTCAACATTCATATTTTCCTCCAGTGTGGTACTTTGCAAAGCAAGTACCACCTAGGCTCCTCCTTTTGAGCTAAAAATTTGTGAAGACATTCTTCTTAGTAGATGATCATCCTCAATCAAAACTCACTCCCATTGGCCATGTGCATTTTCCGTACCGCTAATCAAATACTTGGCTGCTAATTCATGTTTGAGCATAGTTCGGTCCCCTCATGAGAATATTATGTTGTAATTTTTCTTCCTAGCACCCACCTGGGGAGTGCTCAACCCACTAGACATGCCTAGGCCGTCCAAAACGCATGACAACGCCACGGTCACACGGTGACCATGCGGCGGGCATGCGAGTTTACGCACTCTAGAGTTGGGGCCCTCAGACACTGTCCAAACCTCGACGGATCGCCACCAAACCATGTATTTCTGATTAAATAGATACTTATGTAACTAGAAATGATTTTTGAAAAAAAATAGCAAACTATAAGGCAGCTGCAGTTCAAATTTGACCAATTTCCTATTGAATCGGCGGAAATTTGTCTTTTTCACAAGAGGTGGGTCAAAAAAATTTACACCCAAACATTTTGTCAATTGTTAATTAAATATGGGCTGCTATTTTATAAAATTGATTTGGTCCAATTTTGCAATAAATATATAGTAGGTCCTTCACACAAAAAACTCATTTTGGGCACTCAAAAATGGAAAAATCTATTTTTCGTCCAAAGAAAATGAAAACTTACTTAGGCATCATTGTTTGCCATTCCAATATGCACCCTTGTGCACAATATTAAATCATTTGAATAAACTATTCCATGAATGTGGCCATAAGATTGATCATTTGGCTTGAAAGCCATGAATCACTGGTACAGCGAGGTGCTATACAAACGGTTTTAACCCTTTTCCGCGACGGCACTTGGAACCGTCGTCAAGTGAGTGTGGGCGATAGGGGGGTCCTTCCCACACGACCCAGAAACCATCTGGGATAGGGAGCCTTGATGCATACAGTTGCCCCTATATAACCATTTCCGATGTCGCCCATATCCAAAACGCTTCATCCTTGCTACTCATTTGTGCTCGCATTGCCATCGCAGTCGGAGTTTTGTGGTTTTACCTAAAACCAGGAAGATCCAGGCACGAGAGTTTTCTAGGCACGTACCAAACTGGCTCTACGTTTACGATGCCTGCCACATCACAAACAGTTCATGATTATAAACCATGTACGATAGGTAGACATTCGCACACATTTAGTTTTTTCGCACCATATGTGATAGTGTCTGACATCACACACGCTTTGCAAACAGCAACTATGTCCATTGTTACACACGTTTCCACTTTGTGAACCGTGTCGGATTATGATGTATACCGCACAGGTTGTGCTTTATTAACCATGTGCGCCGTAATAACCTGCACAGCGTAATTTCGCCCTAATTTAATTGCTGCTATTAAAAATTGTACCTAATTTAAACTTGAAAGTAGGCTATAGCTTTATTCACAGGTACATATGTTTAATAATTACATAAGCACCAAATAAAGAATGATGAACCAGGGTTCTATACTTGTACTATTACAGATGTTAAAGAAAGAGGCGACAGACATTCTGGTTGCCGAACAAGGTGAAGCGGAATGGCCCTATTGTGCTCTCCTGGATGCAGAAGGTACGCATGACTCTAGTCCAACCCCTTGTGATGGTCGGCCACCAATCATGTAGTTTGAGAGGTAATCTTGATTAAAGTGCTTCAGGATCCACTACAAAGGAAAAAAAGATTCAGACATTGTCATCTAATACAACTCATTACGGGCAATAAAAAGAAGGCTACAGGGTTCTTACTTACCATCTCGCAGTTCACTGTTGTCTTGCATAAAGCATAAACATATAGTTTGATTGACATCTTTTGACCCATTTTAATAACAATCTTTATCAGTTTCCTCACTTGATGCTGATTCATGAATATCTCATTGCCCCATACGCAGAAAGGGTCGAAGTGTGGATCTTTGGCAATGACATGTGGACCTAAAAGCACCAAGTTAATATTAGAAGCTAAACAACAATTCCAAAAGGATGTAGTACAACACTCCCTCCATCCCATTATATAAGATTTTATACACGTATATCTAGACATCATCAGAACATTAAGGTAACACGAACATTAAGGTAACACTCTTCCTTGTTGTTATGTAGCCTGAGATTGCATATTTAGTCATTCAATACAATGCATGTTGCTATGTAGCCTTAGATATATTAAATATGGCCCTAGTTAACCTACTGATAAGTGGGTTACAGATATATTCAGTGAAATGTCCGATTCGACGATTAATCCCTTATCAGCCCCAAGGCTATATGGTAACAGCTACCGAGATCCTGAACAGTGAGTACATATAAGCAATGCGATAAAACTAACCTCGATGGAAAAATAGCACTGTTCTTAATATTGTCCTATATAAGTACATATAAAGGCATGTTAAGCACAACAGGCTAAACATCAACCAAATATATTCATGGTAGACAACATAATCTACAAGTGATAGCTTCAGTGTGCAGGCTTAGCATGCTAGTTCAGCAAAACAAGAAGTGAAAAGGTGTGTTAACTGCATGAGACATAACATTTATAAACAAGCAAATAGTCATTCAAACTGGTATTGTGCAGGTCTAAAGTACACCAGTTATTGTTAAAAAATGAAAAGGCATGTTAACTGCAATATCCTTAACAGCGACCAAATATCGTAATTCATAGTGGTATTGCTGAAACTGTTATTGATAAAATTGAATTGCACGGTAAACAGATGCACATATAGAGCATCACATTGTGAAGAACTGAAATAAACAAGGCATAATGTCATCTCTAGCCGATCCTTTAAAAGTTAAAGGACTAAAACAATTAGTGGATATATATATATATACTCCAGCATTTTTTGGCTGTTTCTAGTTGATCCCCTAAACTTAATGTTGTAAACTTCAATTTGATCAAGTTCAAAGTAGGTTCAACCGAAAGTAGCGTGCATTCGAACATAAACATAGATAGTTTTGCATAACCGAGCATAATACATAAATTTAAACTAAGATAAACTACTTTCGGTCGAAGTAGAGGTCAAGCCAATCCTTACTCGTCAGGTACGGTGTGCCACGAGCCGGGTCCGGGCCGGTGCCGTCATCAGGGTCGTTGGGGAAGGCAATCCTCCACTCATCGTTTGCGTGATGTCATCAGATGGTTGGTGCAGATATGGCCACTGATGCAGTTTGCCGATTGTGGATCTAATCGCCTTTTTTGCTCGCCTACATATAGCTTTGATCTTATGTGCGAGCGTTGGTGTTGTCTGTGTGCATGCTAGTTATGCAGAAGCCGGGTGTGCTCATTGTGTTTGTATACTCTTGATGCTTTATTTTGAGTCAATAAAATTCATCGTTTGTTAAAAAAAACAAAAGTTTTTTTCTTTTGCAGGGAGGAAAAGCATACTATTGATAGTATATAGCTACATGCATCATGATCAAGGCATGTCGTTATATAGTTTTTTGGACGCCGAAGTGCCACACATGTGGGCGTTAGGAAGACTGCCCACACATTTTGTGTGGTGTATAAGAGGAACAGCCCACACACCTACGTGTGGGCAAAACAACTAATGCCCACACACCTCATTTTTTCCTCCCGGTCCCTCTCACACGCGTGCATGTGGACGAAGTAGATAACGCCCACACGCCCCGTATGTCAGGCCTCGGACCTCGTGGACCCGCACGCCACGTGTGACAGTCACTGCGCGCCCGCAGTTGCCATGGTCCAGACCCTCGTCCATGTTCGTTCAACTGCAGTTGCCATGTCGCTGAACTACGGTTTCCATGTCGGACAACTGCAATTGCCATGGTTGCCCAACTGCAGTTGCCATGTATGGTCTGATCTACTGTAGTTGCCATGATTTCAAAATTTTAGGAGTTGCCACATACTAACACTAGGCAGTTGAGAGAGTTGCCATGTGCTCACAAGCATGCTAGGGCAGTTGTCATGTAGAAAGGAAGAGTTGCCATCTTACGTGCACGTTAGGGCAGTTGCCATGTACCATGCAAAAACACATGGCAACTCGGTAAAGAGAGAGCTGTCATCTGCTTACGTGCACACTAGGCAGTTGTCGTGTACCCTGCAAAACACATGGCAACTCGGGTAAAAAGAGAGTTGCCACCTTCTTATAAAGCACACTAGGGAAGTTGCCATGTGCGGTGCAAAACATATGGCAACTAGCAGCTTGGGTGTGGAAGAGGAGACGGGCGTGTGGGCGAGATGGCAAATGCCCACTGAGGGAGTCCTGGATTAGATGGTGTCCGGATGGCCGGACTATAACCTTCGGCCGGACTCCTGGACTATGAAGATACAAGATTGAAGACTTCGTCCCGTGTCCGGATGGGACTTTTCTTGGCGTGGAAGGCAAGCTTGGCGATACGGATATGTAGATCTCCTCCCATTGTAACCGACTCTGTGTAACCCTAGCCCTCTCCGGTGTCTATATAAACCGGAGGGTTTTAGTCCATAGGACGAACAACAATCATACCATAGGCTAGCTTCTAGGGTTTTGCCTCTCTGATCTCGTGGTAGATCTACTCTTGTACTACCCATATCATCAATATTAATCAAGCAGGAGTAGGGTTTTACCTCCACCGAGAGGGCCCGAACCTGGGTAAAAACATCGTGTCCCTTGTCTCCTGTTACCATCCGCCTAGACGCAGAGTTCGGGACCCCCTACCCGAGATCCGTCGGTTTTGACACCGACATTGGTGCTTTCATTGAGAGTTCCTCTGTGTCGTCATCTTTAAGCCCGATGGCTCCTCCGATCATCAACAACGACGCGGTCCAGGGTGAGACTTTTCTCTCCGGACAGATCTTCGTATTCGGCGGCTTTGCACTGCGGGCCAATTCGCTTGGCCATATGGAGCAGATCGAAAGCTACGCCCCTGGCCATCAGGTCAGATTTGGAAGTTTGAACTACACGGCCGACGTCCGCGGAGACTTGATCTTCGACGGGTTCGAGCCACAGCCGAGCGCGCCGCACTGTCACGATGGGCATGATCTAGCTCTGCCGCTGAACAGTGCCCTGAAGGCCGCACCAGTGTTCGCTCCGACCCTTAGCTCGGAGCCGACTGCGCCATCGAGGACGGGTGGCTGGACACCGCCTCGGGGGCTGCAATCTCTACGGCGATCGAGCCGAACACCAGCCTTGTCCTTTGCGAAGCTCGTGACTCCAAGGTGTCAGACTCCTCTCCGGACTCTGAACCTTCCGTGCCCCTGCCAATCGAATCCGATTGGGCGCCGATCATGGAGTTCGCTGTCGCGGACATCTTTCAGCACTCGCCCTTCGGCGACATCCTGAATTCACTAAAGTCTCTCTCTTTATCAGGAGAGCCCTGGCCGGACTATGGTCAGCAAGGTTGGGATACGGATGACGAAGAAATTCAGAGCCCACCCACCACCCACTTCGTAGCCATTGTCGATGATTTAACCGACATGCTCGACTTTGACTCCGAAGACATCGACGGTATGGACGACGATGTAGGAGACGAACAGGAACCAGCGCCTATAGGGCACTGGATAACCACCTCATCTCATGATGTATACATGGTGGACACACCTAAAAGAAACGACGACGAGGAACAAAGGGACGCAATGAGGGATCGTTCCCTCGAAAAGCAGTCAAAGCGGCCGCGTAAGCGCAGCTCCAAACCCCACCACGATAGAGAAAGCAGCCATACAGACCCAGCCACAAAGCAGGGCGAACCGGCGGACGACGAACATGCCATCGAGCAACCGTCTGAACAGGGCAACTTGGATGAACAAACCGAGCAACCCGTCCCTGGCGAAGATAACAGTCCGGACGATCTCACGCCGGACAAGTTGCTGGAGCATAAGAATCTCCACAAAAGGCTCGTCGCCACTGCGTGTAGCCTGAAAAAGCAGAAGCGGAAGCTCAAAACAGCGGAAGATGCACTCAGAATTAGATGGAGCAAATTACTCAACACCGCAGACAAATGCGGCGACAGTCGCCACACAAAGAGCTATCCGAAGCGAAAATTACTGCCGGAATTTGATGAGGAGGCCTTAGAGCCCCCGCAATCAAACAATAAGGAAGCCACCCGGTCGGGTAAACAACCCCATGGCCAACAATGAGCGGCAAAGGGCGCCGCACACAAGTCGGCACGCGATCCGCACAAGGATTCGCATCAAAAAGATGGCCCAGCCAGATCTATCTACGGGCCAAGAAAGCAAGCTCTAGTAAGCAATGCAGCGCATCAAGCATCCGAACATCACGGTACACCCAAATATAGGGGTGCCGCACACCCCATATGTTTCACCGATGAGGTGCTGGATCATGAATTTCCAGCGGGATTCAAGCCCGTAAACATAGAGGCATACGACAGAACAACAGATCCTGGAGTCTGGATTGAGGATTACATCCTCCACATACACATGGCTAGAGGAGATGACCTCCACGCCATAAAATACTTACCCCTCAAGCTCAAAGGGCCAGCCCGGCATTGGCTTAAAATCCTTCCCGAAAACACCATTGGAAGTTGGGAAGAGCTCGAGGATGCTTTTCGGGCAAATTTTCAAGGGACCTATGTCGGACCTCCGGATGCAGACGATTTAAGTCATATAACTCAACAACCCGGAGAGTCAGCCCGGAAATTCTGGAACAGATTCCTTACTAAAAAGAACCAGATAGTCGACTGTCCGGACGCCGAAGCCTTAGCATCTTTCAAACACAGCGTCCCAGACGAATGGCTCGCCAGACACATCGGCCAAGAAAATCCAAGAACAATGGCCGCATTAACAAGCCTCATGACCCGCTTTTGCGCAGGAGAGGAAAGCTGGTTGGCAAGATGCAGTAATAGCGACCCAAGTATATCCGAAGTTAGGGATGAAAACGGGAAATCGCGACGCAGCAAGGACCAGCGCCGGACCAAGGGAAACAGCCCGAAGAACACGGCAGTCAACGCCGGATTCAAAAGCTCTCGGCAGAATCAGAAAAAGCTGCCCCTCAAGGATAACAGGGACGAGCTATCTAACCTAAACAAAATCTTGGACAAGATATGCCAAATCCACAGTACTCCCGGGAAGCCTGCAAACCATACCCATAGAGATTGTTGGATCTTCAAGCAATCCGGCAAACTCAACGCCGAACACAAGAGGCTCGACACACCAAGCCAGGACGATGACGAACCCCACAAGTAGAGCACCGGACAACAAAAGAATTTCCCACAAGAAGTCAAAACAGTAAACTAACTTCACGTGACAAAAGGGAAAATAGAGTGGCGCCTATAGCGATACGCGCCATACGGCCTATCCCAGAGGAGTCCCGCCACTGGTTGTTAAAACCTATCACCTTCGACCATCAGGATTACTCTAGAAGTATCCGGAATGCAGGCTGGACTGCCTTGATATTAGATCCGATAATTGACGAACTTCGCTTTACACAAGTCCTAATGGACGGCGGCAGTGATCTAAACCTGCTATATCAGGACACAATCCGCAAAATGGGGATAGACCCAACAAAATTCGCCATAGCAACACTTCCTTTCAAGGGGTAACGCCAGGCCCAGATGCCCATTGTACGAGCTCTCTCCTGCTAGAAGTTATGTTCGGCTCCCCCGACAACTTCCGATGTGAAAAGCTAACCTTCCACATCGCCCCATTTACATGTAGCTATCAATCACTACTGGGACGCGAAGCTTTCGCCCGCTTTAACGCAATACCGCGTTATGCATCTCTTACACCTAAAATGCCCGGTCCGCGAGGCATCATCTCATTAAAGGGAAATATCGAGTGTTCCTCGAGCGCGGAAGATTGTGTGGCTGCCTTGACAGCCACACACTAAACCGGCTTCACTAATCAAAGCACCTAAACAGGTCGTTCAGACCCC
>LR880971.1:761556162-761594300 GCA_904067115.1 Aegilops sharonensis | reverse complement strand
CACTACTGGGACGCGAAGCTTTCGCCCGCTTTAACGCAATACCGCGTTATGCATCTCTTACACCTAAAATGCCCGGTCCGCGAGGCATCATCTCATTAAAGGGAAATATCGAGTGTTCCTCGAGCGCGGAAGATTGTGTGGCTGCCTTGACAGCCACACACTAAACCGGCTTCACTAATCAAAGCACCTAAACAGGTCGTTCAGACCCCGGACATGGCTAGACAAGTCCGGCGTAAACATACAATGGCTCACTAGCCGCATACCCCCGCACAAGGGGCTCCGTGCATGTACAACAAGAGACAATAAAGCTTTATTTATTAATTTTTTAAATTATACTTTGTTTATTTAAGATAACGTACATTTTCGCAAGATCTTTTTCAACTAAGTTCCTCTCTTTTACTGATGAACACCGTGCTACACCCGTCCAAGATACGGCACAACGGAGACACAGGCGCAGACGTGCAGTAGGGACCCGTTCCAAGGATTCTTTTTAGATTAAGACCCTGCGTAAACCTTTTTTTACTGTCTCTTGTTGATACACATCCCCCGGTTTCGTGATATAACCGAGGAGGAGGCTGGCGTCTTGGCATGTGGCCACGTCAGAATTTTGCGCGTACCTGGACGCCAGGGGCTTATTACCAAGGGCGTTGTTCAGCCCATTTTCATAAAGACCGAATACCTTAGGGAGTGTTCGGCGTCGCAAGTTTGGCCTTATATGCATCAGCTCCGAATCATGTCTTTGGTCAAATGTTGGGTTTGCCCAGCTCATGTGTTTTGCTACCTTACGTTCCACTCTATCATCTAAGGCGGCACCAGGAGAACTACCGCAATTGTGCCCCGGTTTGGCCAGGCGAGCACCTCAGTAGAGAAAGCCAAAAACTGACTGTCATGATATAGCGTGAGACTGGTCAACCACTCGATGACCCGCCGGAATCTTTAGGATTCCTCCGCATTAACGAAGGGCCGTTTCCCGACGCGGCACACACGCGCCCCGAATTCGGGTGAGCGCGGTGCCCCTAGGGGCTATATAGTAGCCCCACTGTCAAACTCCTATGGCTAAGTGAAAGTGATAAAGCATTATAGTCCGGTTGCCTAGTTCGCTGCGCTATCACCTCCTTAATAGGACCAAGACGTTGTATCAAGAGTGAAAATGCGCCTTTTGCGAACACCCCCGCATTATATGCGTGGGGGCTGAAGCCGAAGACTGCCATCTTTCAGGTTATATATACATATACATTAACGGCCGCACAGGAGCTATTTTAATTCTTGAAGGCACAAGTATAAAAAGCTTTTATATTCCCCCGAAACATTGTTTTACAATAATACATGTTATTCGAACATAATATCCTTCGAGCACTGCGTCTCTATTAAACGAGCGCCCTGCAGAACTTCCTAAAAATAGTGCTCGGCAGGTACTCGGCTCCCGTCCGAATCTTGGGATGCAACCACGACGGCCTTCATCTCCGTCCAGTATGTCTTGACACGGGCAAGAGCCATCCGCGCACCCTCTGTGCATGATGACCTTTTCATTGCATTGATATGCGGCACTGCACCAAGGAACTGCTGCACCAAGCTGAAATAACTCTTCGGCTCAGGCCTTTCCGGCCACATATGACTCACGACATACTTCATGGCGAGTCTGGATAACCTATTCAGCTCCGCCCATGCGGCAAAACGATCGGTTAATGGAACTGGGCACTCTGGATTGTGGAACTGCGACCAAAAAAGCTTTTCCACTTCGTGATCCTTTTGATCTCGGAAGTGTTCGGCGGCGTTCGCGGCACTCGCCGCCAAGTCCAGATAAGTGTCCGCCGCACTCCACAGCCGGTCCAACGGAGCATATTTAGGATCCCCGAACTTCATCCGCAGCATAAAGGGCTTTCCAGCCGGGATATCTCCGGCCTGACGTAGCTCTTCCTTCATAGCTCTCATCGCAGAGCGAGCATCCTTGGCCTCGGTAGTGGCCTTCTTCAGGTCCTTCTGTTCCGCCCGATCTCCTTTTTCAAGAAGCTAGCAGCGGTCGGCAGCATTCTTCAACTTCACAGCCATCTCGGCCATTTCCTTCTTGCTTCGGCAGTGAGCAGCCTGTTCGGCTTTCAGCTCTTCAGCCGCCTTTAAGGCAGCTGCATCACTTTTCCTGGCCTGCTCCTTGGCTGGGGCAAGTTCCACCCGAAGGTTCTCCATGGCAGCGGCACCATCTGCATCAAGCACATATGTTGTAAGATACGGGCATCAAGCTCCTCTTACCAGGTGTCTTCGCAGAAATTACATACCTTGTGCCTCGTCAAGCCGCTTGTTGACAAGCGCGATGTCGGCATCTGCCACGTCAACTTGCCGCTTTAGCTTGGCAAATTCATCAGTCCGACCAGCCACCGAACACTTCGCCACCTACATACGAAGGGCGACATATTATACCTGGGATTATGATCCTCGGCGCGCCGTCATTTTTTACAACACACCGAGTCTCAGGGGCTACTATCTACACAGGGCGCATCTCATATATGCGAAACTGTCAAAAGGTACATCATTTCGTGTACCTCAAAACCTGTCAGTAAACTCCTGACGGCCTCGTACAACCCGCTCTCCGCGGATGAAACCCTTTCAATCACCGTACCCATCAACGCACGGTGTTCTTCTGAGATAGACGCTCGCCCGAGCAGATCCTTCAGCTCCTCCGACCGTGCACCGGACGGTGCCGGACTCGTCCGATGGCCATTTTCGAAGGCCGGACACGGAGGACCTTGGGGGGCCATACGATTGCCTTCCGGACCTGCTGGATTCGGAGAAACCCTCCGTGACGAGACCTCAGGGTCGCCCGCCTCGCAAGGCGGTACAGCAGGGGGAGGCGTTCCGCTCTCCATCATCTCCGGACGAAGATCCCCTGAAGATGAGCTCTGCTGAGAAGGGCTGAGATCCGAACTACAAGGTAAAATTTCGGTTATCTTCCTCATAAATAGAACAGGGATGTCTCTTATTTTAAAACTCCCGTCTTTACTTACGGCTCGGTGGAGGGCTGATCCTCTTGGGGGCACAGTGCGGCCGAGGCATCCCCCGGCGCAGGACCCTCTGACGAAGATTTCTTCCCCCGCTTTGAGACCATGGTCTCCGGGTCTTCAGAGGTGGTCCTCTTCTTCCCCTAGATAGAGGAATTCTCGATTCCTCCTTTCCTGACAGCCTCCTTCGGGGAGGCGGTAGCTTCCTTGTTTCCCCCTTCGCCTTCTTCCGAAGGCGCAACCTCCAGCATCCTGGTTAACACGGGATCCGGCGTGGTGTCAGGGAGGGGGGGGCGGACACCTGATTAGCTTTGCTTTCGCTATCCACTCCTGTTTAAGGGACAGCTCTTTTAAGGGAAATTTTATGATAAATACACGGATAGCGTGTCCGGGTCCAGGGCTACTTACTTGAGTATCCGGGCGATTGCAGCTCAGACCTACGTCCTCGGTCGAGTCCGGTCACATTGCTTGTGATCCGAAGAACAATTTGTACATCTCCATGGGCGTCGCGCCCGTAAAATGTTGGAGGGCTCGTGGTCCCTCCGGATTAAACTCCCACAGGCGGAGGGGGCGACGTTTGCAAGGCAGGGTGCGGCGAATCAACATGACCTGCGTCACTACGACCAGATTGATGTCTCTTTCTAGGAGATCTCGAATGCGGCCCTGCAACAAAGGCACGTCCTTGGATAGCCCCCAGTAAAACCCTTTATTGACCCATGACACTAGTTGTGGTGGGGACCCGAGCGAAAGGCAGGTGGCGCCACCCACTTGGTGCCCCTGGGAGCTGTGATATAAAACCACTCTCGTTGCCATAAGCTGAACTCCTCTTGAAAAGAGCCCTCGGGCCACGGAGCGTCAGCATTCTTGCTTATGACAGCACCTCCGCACTCTGCGTGCTGCCCCTCGATCATCTTCGGCTCTACTTTGAAGGTCTTAAGCCACAATCCGAAGTGAGGAGTAATACGGAGGAAGGCTTCGCACACGACAATGAACGATGAGATGTGGAGGATGGACTCCGGAGCCAAGTCGTGAAATTCCAACCCATAATAAAACATGAGCCCCCTCACGAAGGGGTCCGTCGGGAAGCCTAGCCCTCGAAGGAAGTGAGACGCGAACACCACGCTCTCACCAGGCTTCGGAGTGGGAATAACCTGCCCTTGAGCAGGCAGCCTATGCGAGATTTCGCCGGTTAGATACCTGGCATCTCTTAGCTTTAGCACGTCTTCTTCCGTAACGGAGGAAGGCATCCACCGGCCTTGAAGGTCGGAACCGGACATCATCGAAGGTCCGAAGCGCCTGAATCTGGAGCTTTGGGTGTTGGAACTCAAGGTGAGAGGCGGATTCGATTGAGATTGAAAGAAAGGAGTCGAGCTTTGGTCTCTTTATAAAGAGGTTGGATACCAAGAGCCCTCCCCGTGACCGTTTGGGACTCGCCTTCGATAGAGGAGACATACCAATGGGCACGATTGGGTTACCCACGCCCGTATTGATGAGAATCCCGGAATAAGGGGACACGATCTCTGCTTCGACAAGACGTGCCAAGGAAACCGCCTCGCTAAACGCGCTGAGGTGGGACAGTAAAACGATTCGAATAAAGGCTTGGCCGTGGTGTGATGTCCTGCTGCGGAATACGTCAGCAGATTGGATTTGTGTAAATAACTAAATATTATTCTCTCTACGGTGGTATGTGGAACTTATTTTGCAGAGCCGGACACTATCCTTGTGTTCAAAATCTTCTATGAAGTATTCGGAGGAGGAACCCGTCTTGCAATGCCGAAGACAATCTGCGCGCCGGACTCGTCGCCATTGAAGCCTGATTCAGAGGCTACTGAGGGAGTTCTGGATTAGGGGGTGTCCGGATGGCCGGACTATAACCTTCGGCCGGACTCCTGGACTATGAAGATACAAGATTGAAGACTTCGTCCCGTGTCCGAATGGGACTTTCCTTGGCGTGGAAGGCAAGCTTGGCGATACGGATATGTCGATCTCCGCCCATTGTAACCGACTATGTGTAACCCTAGCCCTCTCCGGTGTCTATATAAACCGAAGGGTTTTAGTCCGTAGGACGAACAACAATCATACCATAGGCTAGCTTCTAGGATTTAGCCTCTCTGATCTCGTGGTAGATCTACTCTTGTAGTACCCATATCATCAATATTAATCGAGCAGGAGTAGGGTTTTACCTCCACTGAGAGGGCCCGAACCTAGGTAAAAACATCGTGTCTCTTGTCTCCTGTTACCATCCGCCTAGACGCACAGTTCGGGACCCCCTACCCGAGATCCGCCGATTTTGACATCGACACCCACACACTAGCCCTTATGAGTGTGTGGAAAGTGGCGTGTGGGCAAACTGCTCAACGCCCACACACCAGCCCCTCCCGTGTGGTGAAACAGCCGTATGGGCGACCGGGTAAACGCCCACACGCCAGGCCAGTCCTACGTGGCACTGGAAACATGCCAAGATTCGTGCGCTCACGAACGAACGCGGATCCACGCGTGTGGGCGAGATGCAAACGCCCACACGTGTAGGCGTTAACATTTCCCTTTTTTATTAAGACTACTACATTTGTTTACGGAGAGAACAAAGTAACCGTGAAAACGAATACGCGTAGTATGGATTGTTTACATGTACAAACACATACGCATCTAAAATAGAAAGATCAATAGATGCATGGCTGTTTTACCCTCTGTGGGGCACTTTCTAGAACATATATGTAGCGTGACGCACGTTGTGATTAAACCTGCTGCCAGACTGCAGTTGATGCTGGATTCTTTAGAGTTCTCGTCCATGCACTCAACGTTACCGTGTAAAATGCACAAATAATACTCGAGCAATCCAAACCCCATCCATGGTTTAAGCAAGATAATTACATCCACATATGGCTGGTGCCTAATCAATCTAAAACCATCCACAGATTAAGCTATATGATTAATTAAAAGATAAACGCCATCGGCAGGACAGCAACGCAGAGTAATTTCATACCGGCTAGAGAGCTTAGCTGTAGAGGTATTACTTTCCTTTTCTTTGTGCGCCGATCGTTGTATATATCACAGTCCATTTTATTTGGTCACCAGATGAGTTAATTACCTTAAATCCTTTACAACTGTTACGGTGCTTCCTTACATTGGATTATTCAGTCAAGATTTTGTGTGGAAAATTTGCCGACATTAGTTAAGTAGGAGTAATTACTATCAGGTGAATATATTCTCTCCCACCAAAGATTAAAAATTATAAATTAATGCAACTGTACTCAGATTATTAAAAAAAAGTACTCTCTTTGATTTATATTATTTGTTGCTCAAACGGATACATTTAGCACCAAAAGTTGATAGAGATGTTAGTGTACGTATGTGGAGAGCAGTAATCCGGCTGCAGACCACGTGAATGGTGATCGGCTGATCGTGTGCCCATTTTGTCCTCGAACTGACAATTTCAAATCTAGCTTGTAGTTTCTCCAATGGAACCCTTGAAAGTGAGCTGAAAGACCTAGCAAATTAAGCACGCTGTCAATTAATTAAGATGCACTGCAACTACTCCAAAAAAACATCTCGATCATATGATCAATACTCTAAGAGCTAAAAGATGGTGATTTCAGAAACAGGCCAGCAGGTACAAGGTGTGGACGATCTGAGCACCGAAAAGTCACGATATTTTGTGCTGCTTGCTTTCCGAAGAGCCGATCAACATTCTGGGGGATATTTTCAGAAATATCATGAGGATAATTAGTTAGATAATCTTTATTTCTTATTGAACCATTCTCATTTCCAACTTAGTTTTTGTAGCACCGACTGCGATATACATGAACACATGGAATAAGGAAGCGGCGACCTGGAAGGGTGCGGTGGCAAGGAGACGTCCGGGCCGGAATGGGGCATGGGGTAAAAAACTCAATAGTTTAATGATTGCCCAGTTTGTTGGCATCTGTTGTGTCAAAGGTCCACGCTTTAAACAATACTCGTCTCAGCCAAACTTGTGGCCATATTTGAATTTTTATGCCAAACAAGGTACTCTACAAACCAGTTTTAACAAAAAAAAAAACTCTTAAAACTCATTTTGCAAAACTTATCGCAAATACTACCTACCCAAACAACCACATAGAGTTCATAATTCGCGCAATAGTGATTTTTCAGATGAGAATGAAAATATATCTTGGTTCATCTCCCATTCCCCGAACAAGATCGGACCACTCGGGACCTGGCCCTCGCGTCGCTCCCTCCCCAGGGGCGACACGGGCGGCGACCCAGCAGTCAAGGCCTCCGGCCGCCCCACCCCATCCACTCCCTCGCCGTCGCCGGCGCCTCCCGGGGGCAAAGCTCGCGTGGAGCAGGCGGCGGCGGGGCTAGTTTTTTCCGCGACGGGCAGCGCCTCACGAGCGTAGATCTCTGGGCGGCGCGGCGGAGGGCGGCGGGTGGCGCAGCGGTGAGCGGAGGACGGCGGTTGGCGGCGCGTCTGGGGCTCCGGCGGGCAGAGGCTTTGCCGGCCTGTAGGCGCTGGTGGCGGATGTGCGGCGCCGGCTGCTGCTCGCTTTTGGGGAATGGATCCGCCCGGATCTGGCTTCCCTACGGCGGCTGCGCCTTGCTCGCCGGCGATGGAGCGCTGGGGCGGCGGCCCCAGGACGTGGTGGTGTCGACGTGCACCTCCCTCACGGAGGTTGTCCGGCGGCAGCCTGCGAGGCGGTGGATTCGGGGCCCTTGCGCCCGGATCTGGTGGTGAGGCGGGCCGTCGGCCTGTGGCGGCGGTCCGGCAGAGGCGTGCCTGCTCCGGTCCACCAGGGTGGCGGGGAGGTGCGTGGGGTCAGGGCAGCGGTGGTGCTGCCCTGCGTGCTGGGCGGCCGCGGTCTCGACGGCGCCGTTGTGGAGGGAGGTGGGCTATAGTGGTTTCTGCAGCCGGTGGTGGTTGGCGGCGACGTGCTGCCTTGTCTGCTTGGTCATGTGGCTGGGCGAGGATGGTCGGCATGATGCCGGAGACGGTTTGCTGGGCAGGCTGCGGTGAGGATGGATTTGGTGAGCTCCGGCGAAAGCCTAGCTCGACCTCGGTCGTTGCCGGCGTCGACAGCGTCCTCGGACATCGTTCCCTCCTTGGAGGCGTCGTCGTGGAGCCCCTTCACCACCATTGTCGCTTCGGTCTCGGGTTCTCCGGGTGAAAACCCAAGTTTTGACCTTGGTCGGAACGGGTGTCGGCGGCATTCTTATCGCTATCCTCTTGGGGGCGACGCCTTGGAGGTCTGGTCCTCGTCAGCTCGCGGTGGCTCGGGTGGCTTTGTGGGTTCTTCGTCGGCCAGGCGTGTGCGCGGCCTCGGGGCCGGTGAGGAAGTCGGAGCGGCGGCTCCGAAGAGCATTGTCGTGGAGTGTTTGATCTGGTCGCGTGGGCGGCAGCGTCATCGGCTCAGGTGGAGCGCGGCCTCGGGGCCGGCGGGAAAGTCGGAGCGGCGGCTCCGGAGAGCACCCCTGTGCTGTGGAGTGTCGGTTCTGGTCGTGTGGACGGCAGAGTCGTCAACTTGTATGGAGTGCAGCCTCGGGGCCGACGTGTGTGAGTTTTTTTGTGATTTGTAAGCCGGAGTGGCGGCTCCGGGTCATGTGGTGGAGTGGCAACTCTGGTTGTTTGGGCAACAGGGGAGTCGGCTCGTTAGGTACGTAGCCTCGGGGCTGGTGTGTGTCGATGTATCGGTTTTCGGCCAATTTTCCTTATAAATTGGTCAATTCTCTTCTTCTTAATGCAAAGGCAGAGCTCCTACTGTTTTCTCGAAAAAAAATCTCCCATTCCCCTCGAACCTTTCATATAACATGGTTTCTTTAGCACCGGCTATAAATATATGCGTAGCTATCATCTGTGTGTGTACAAAACCATACCAAACAGCGATCGGCTGGCTAGCCATGTGACTATGAAAAAATATTTTTTTCATGGGCTATATCATGCGAGTTATTGCAGTCCTAGGGTATTTGTTCGGTGTCTCGGAGTTGTCATATTCCTATTAATGAATGTGACAGCTTTTATAAGATACGTTCCACCTTGGGGTCAGATGAGCTAAGAAGCCCGCACCCACGCGGGTAAAGCCCAGCGAAGCTGTAGAGAGCACTGAGCAATGGGGGGATGAGGGCGACTCCGCCCACGGGTTGGACCACACCACAGGCAAAAGTCCTTCCACAGCAAGAGAAGGGTGAACGGAACAAGAAAAGGGAGCTAGTCGTTGGAGGGAAGACAAGGCTCGTTCCGTGCGACTCCACAGAAGATTACGTGCGCTAGAAACGGCAGCCAGCTTAAAAACGCTAGCTAGCTACTTTTGTAGCCTTATTTAGTTTGGTTGCCTACGCTTGCTCTCCGGCGCGCTACGGCAACACCCCCTGCTTACTTCTTTCTGTTCGACGCGGAGCTTGCAGCCTCCCAGGCTGTTTCAGAGAAGAGTACGTGGGTTTTCACATAGCCGGATATAAAAAGAGACCCTAATGAGCAGCTTTTTTTATTCATAAACCCTTCTTTCTGTGTTTATGGAATCAGCTAGTGGCAGGTCTTGGCGATTGAATTCATCCCGTTTTACTTTGTTGAGTGTGATCTGGTATTGACTTGCCCTTATTTTCCATCGATCGGGTAGTTAGTTAGGTCCCGCGGACAAGAAGTCCTATATACTAAAATAAGAGGGACTCCTTCCAGGCATCGCCGTTAAGGTGCTCTTTTGATAGATTTCTATACTTTCCTAGCGCAGGTAACAATCTTTGAATTGACAAACTGAAGTTTTGTAGTTTTTCCGGTGGACCCTGAAAGGGAGGTGAAGAACATTTGACCAAGTTCTTTTGCCAGAATCTAGGGATTCTCCCAGAATCCGACCCCTACCCAGCTTCTCCCAGAATCTTTGAGCCTCATTTATTTTACAATCATATCTAGTTAGAGTCTAATTAGACAGGATTGTAAAATAAATGAGGCTCAAAGATTCTAGGAGAAGCTGGTTAGGGGTCGGATTCTGCGAGAATCCCCGGATTCTGGCAAAAGAATTGGGATATAGACCAAGAAGCTCACTGGAAAAGAAAAGGAAAAAAAAAACATCTCCATCCCGTGTTAAAAGATGATTTTGCCAGAGCACCGACCAGCGTAGAAGCTGTGGACAATTCAGATCGGGCGATGCCATGAGGCTCATCATGAGCCACCCAACTCAACGGATCGACAAATCTCAGATGGAAATATCGTAGGAATTAGTACTTTTGTTTCAAGAACCAACTCGATATACGAAATATCGGTATTTGTACAGATGCATTGACCTGGCGTATTTGGCGGATGAACTTCTTGTATACGCAAGTTAACCCACGACACCCGAGTAAACACATCAACAAGTATCAATGATGCATCATTGGTTCAGTACGAATTGAAAATATATCTGCAAAGTTAACATGCGACTGCCCAGGTCCCTTGAGTAATTAGAGCAGGAGATCTGCATTGCAGTCTGACAAGCTATGCGTTCTTCAATGCCCCAGCATCAACATTTTCTCTTGGCCAACACCGTCTCAGTCTCAGGAGGTAACCACTTCTTCTGAAGCTGAACTGCCTGCCTCGTGGCTGTACTGTTTGTTTCTGAATCTTCGTCAGTTTTACCTCCTCCAAATACCGATTATATAATAAACCCACACCCAGAGACGGGACTCTGAAATTCATTTTCATGAATGACCCGTAAATTCAGCAAAACACGAGTAAGTAAATCAGAGCGATTCAAAGTATCCGTTAGCTCACACAGCGATTGCTTGGCTTCTTGAATCTCAATTAGCATCATTGATGCTTGCTAGAAAAATGCATTCGGTACAGTTACGGACGGGCTCATCAACTGTCCAGGCAGGAATCGAATTGGTTCTAAAAACTCCAATTCTTCAGGCAATTTCTTTCCTATGTACTACTAGTACTCTACTGCTATGGCATGTCGACGCTGTTCGTTTAGTGGCTGTCGCCGGCCATGGACACGGCGGAGAGCCGGCTCGGTCGGGGACGGAACACGCCCGCGCGCCTCCGGTGCTGCAGCGACTGCTGCGCCGCGGGGGACGGCGCGAGCGCCCTGCGTGCCCAGTGCCCGCTCCCCATGGGGACGAGCCTCGCCAGCGCGCTGCCCGTGCTCTTCGAGGTGGACGGCGGGGAAGGCGGGGAGGCGGGCCTGCTGCTGCTGCCGGCGGGGGCCGCCTGCTTGCGGTCCTTGTGGAGGCTGCAGCGGAACGAGCCCGGGTGGTTCGTCGGGGAGCACATGCAGGGCCGACGGCTCCTGGTGGAGGACGGGGAGGAGAAGCTGACGGACTTGCCCGGCGAGCGGGTGGCGCCGGAGGTGGCAGGGAGGTTGACGCGGGTGGGCGAGGCGGAGCGGTAGCTGGGGATGGACAGGACCGGGCCGCTGGGCCGACTCGCGGTGGCCGTCGCCATGAGAGAGAGATTAGAGTGGTGGAGCAGTTGGAAACTTGGAATCCGGTGCGCGGAGGGGGATGGCTTTGTTTTGGAGACTTGAGAGTTGAGAGTAAACTGAGAAGGGGGCGGGTTAGGCGGAATTTATATAGCCGGGAGGGGCATTCTGGTAAATTCATGGTTGGGAGCTGGGATAAGGTCGGGTTTGTTCCGCAACTCCTGCCGGCGAGTCCGGTCCAAGGTTGCGGAGCGGGAGCGGGCGTCGTAGACGAAGTAGTCGAAGTAGTCGTACACGCGAAAGTAAATGACACAGAGAGATATGAGGAGACCAGCTTTATTAATCAATCATCAGGGGTTACAATGATGGGCTCCTCGTTGCTTTATATAGGGACTAGGGGGTCAAGGGATAAGTACCCACTTAACGTAAAGTGGGGAAACGGGAGGGGCTACCCCGTGCGATACGCACGAGGCCGCCGCCACCTACCGGGTGACCCGGTTTCCCAACACTCCCCCTTGGGTAATTATCCGTATATCCATGCCTCAAAACTCCGAAAAACCCAGTGGGAAAAAATATGGAGAAAGAGCACATAGTATACGTTGTTGTATTGCACGAATTGCCTCGTCAAAAACCTCGTGTGAGAAACATCAGGAAAACTCACTTAAGGGAAAAAGAGTACAATCCACTCAACCATCATGTTGAGTACTCGATCATCGGGATTGAGATTTTAGCGACGAGTTTGTGAAGTTTCTCCCCCTGAACCTTGCATCTCTCTAAGTCTCATCATACCGATTCCACGCACACACCTCTCTAAGGTTGATGCCGGTAATGATTTAGTGAACATATCAGCAAGATTGTCACAAGACTTAGTATGCAAAACTTTCACCTCATTCAACTGCTGCAGCTCATGTGCATAGAAGAACTTGGGACTAATATGCTTAGTGAGGTTACTCTTCACATAACCCATCTGGACTTGTGCAACACAAGCAGCATTATCTTCATAGATAATGGTAGGGGTTTGTACGGTGTTCAGTCCACATGTCTGCTGAATGTGGCCGATCATCCGCCGAAGCGATACACACTCTTTTGACGCTTCGAATAGTGCCATGATTTCCGAGTGGTTCGTGGAAGTCGACACAAGTGTTTGCTTGGACGATTTCCAGGAAAACGCAGTTCCACCACAAAGGAAAACATATCCAGTCTGCGATTTGCAATCATGCGGGTCCGATAGGTACCCAGCATCGGCATAGCCTACAATAGATAGGTCTTGGTTCCTTTTATAAAACAGGCCAAGATCTTTGGTCCCTTGCAGGTAACGGAAGACGTCCTTGACACCTTTCCAATGTCTTTTGGTAGGTTCAGAACTGTACCTCGCAAGCAAACTGACGGCGAACGCAATGTCTGGCCGTGTACAGTTTGCGAGATACATGAGTGCTCCAACTGCACTCAGGTAAGGAACCTCTGGTCCCAGAGTTTCCTCCCCCTCTTCCTTTGGCCTGAATGGGTCCTTGTCTGGCTGTAAAGACCTCCCGACCATCGGGGTCTTAGAAGGATATGCCTTATCAAATCCAAATCTTTCCAACACCTTCTGGGTGTAGGCCGACTGGTGCACTAGAATCCCATCAGGGGAATGTTCAAGTTGCAGACCTAGACAGAACTTGGTTTTACCCAAATCCTTCATCTCGAATTCCGACATCAGGTAGGAACTCGCTTCCTCAATATCCTCAGGTGTACCGATTATGTTTAAATCGTCCACGTACACCGAGATTATACAGAATCCATCTTGGGATCGCCGTATAAAAACACATGGGCAATCTTTATTGCTCGTGTAGCCCTTCTCATGAAGGAAATCGCTTAAGCGATTGTACCACATTCTACCAGACTGTCTGAGTCCGTACAATGCCTTTTGAAGTTGGACACTGTATAGACCCCTGTTTGCTCTATCATGGTTCGGAACAGGGATACCTTCTGGAACCTTCATGTATATGTTCGAATCCAAGTTACCATACAGGTAAGCAGTGACAACATCCATTAGTTTCATTTTCAAGCCCATGTTTACTGCCATCGAGATCAAGTATCTAAAGGTAACTCCATCCATGACCGGGGAATAAGTCTCCTCAAAATCGACACCTGGTCGTTGAGTGAACCCTTGAGCGACGAGCCTTGCTTTGTACCGTACTACCTTATTATTTTCATCTCTCTTTCGAACAAAAACCCACCTATGGCCAACAGGGCGAATGTGGGGAGGAGTTCGACAAACTGGTCCGAACACCTTCCTTTTGTTGAGAGATAATAATTCGGCAGTAATTGCCTGCTGCCAATCTTTCCAATCCGACCTTTTCTTGCAATCAGCGAGCGTGTTAGGCTCAGGGTCAAGATCTATGATTGAGGCAATTTTCGTAGCAAAGTTGATGTCGACAATCACCGTTGCTCGGTTCAGGGACTCCCCCGTATAAATATAATTTATGGCCATTTCGTCATGGAGCGCATCCGGCGCAAACNAACTTGGTTTTACCCAAATCCTTCATCTCGAATTCCGACATCAGGTAGGAACTCGCTTCCTCAATATCCTCAGGTGTACCGATTATGTTTAAATCGTCCACGTACACCGAGATTATACAGAATCCATCTTGGGATCGCCGTATAAAAACACATGGGCAATCTTTATTGCTCGTGTAGCCCTTCTCATGAAGGAAATCGCTTAAGCGATTGTACCACATTCTATCAGACTGTCTGAGTCCGTACAATGCCTTTTGAAGTTGGACACTGTATAGACCCCTGTTTGCTCTATCATGGTTCGGAACAGGGATACCTTCTGGAACCTTCATGTATATGTTCGAATCCAAGTTACCATATAGGTAAGCAGTGACAACATCCATTAATTTCATTTTCAAGCCCATGTTTACTGCCATCGAGATCAAGTATCTAAAGGTAACTCCATCCATGACCGGGGAATAAGTCTCCTCAAAATCGACACCTGGTCGTTGAGTGAAACCTTGAGCGACGAGCCTTGCTTTGTACCGTACTACCTTATTATTTTCATCTCTCTTTCGAACAAAAACCCACCTATGGCCAACAGGGCGAATGTGGGGAGGAGTTCGACAAACTGGTCCGAACACCTTCCTTTTGTTGAGAGATAATAATTCGGCAGTAATTGCCTGCTGCCAATCTTTCCAATCCGACCTTTTCTTGCAATCAGCGAGCGTGTTAGGCTCAGGGTCAAGATCTATGATTGAGGCAATTTTCGTAGCAAAGTTGATGTCGACAATCACCGTTGCTCGGTTCAGGGACTCCCCCGTATAAATATAATTTATGGCCATTTCGTCATGGAGCGCATCCGGCGCAAACACTTGCTCTACCAAATTTCCCATTATGGGAGCAAGGTCCTTTAGATTTCCCGCGCCGATGTGTGCGCTCACATCTCCGCTGGGTGTTTCCCCTATGGGAAAGTTTAAGTCCGGAATTTCGTGCACTGAATTTTCCGTACTTGTGCCAGGTCTCGACTGGCTCCCCGTTTCAATTTGGGGTACTTTGGCGACAGGCTGCGATAAATCTCTCTTATCCTTTTTCGTCAGGCGTCCCCGAGTACTTGGGATTTGAGAAGCCGGATTTCTCGTCCTTTTAGGCCTTTGGACGGGAGCGGGTATACCATCATTTTTCTTCGGTATTTCAACCCTTTCCGGTGCATTGCGCGCGTGCACATGCGATTTTGTCACAGTCTTTAAGTCACTAAAGTGGTCAGGCAGTTGATTTGCTAAAGACTGCAAATCGATTATCTTTTGGACTTCTCTCTCAGTCTCAGCAGTGCGCGGGTCATGAGCGTGGATCCCCGTGGCTTGCCACGTGATTTCTCGACTTTTAGCATCAAGGGGTTGATTCTCTCCCCCTAAAGTCGGGAAAAGATCCTCGTCAAAAATGCAATCAGCAAAACGAGTCGTGTGACAGTCACCTGTCATGGGGTCCAGATACCTGATTATGGACACAGTCTCATAACCAACGTATATCCCCGACTTACGGAGCGGGCCCATCGCCGATCGCTGAGGGGGTGGTATCGGTACATATACCTGGCAACCGAACCTACGAAGGTGGGAAATTTTCGGTGCCGACCCTTGCGCAAGTTGAACAGGAGAGTGGATGTTGTAGGCCGACGGTCGAAAGTTGATGAGATTAGCCGCGTGTAACACCGCGTGGCCCCAACATGTAGTTGGTAAATTACAACCCTGGAGGAGCGGTCGGGCAATGAATTTAATTCTTTTAATCAATGCCTCGGCAAGTCCATTTTGTGTATGAACATGTGGTACCGAGTGCTCAACTTTGATTCCCATTGCCATGCAATAATCATCGAACGCCTTTGAAGTAAATTCTCCGGCGTTGTCCATTCGAATAGACTTTATACGATAATCCGGGAAATTATTCCTCATTTGTATGATCTGTGAGATCAATTTTGCAAAGGCATGGTTCCGTGTTGACAGCAGGCAAACATTGGACCATTTAGAGGAAGCATCAATGAGCACCATGAAGTACCGAAACGGCCCCGTGAGGGGCTGAATTGGACCGCATATGTCCCCTTGGATACGTTCCAAGAATGCGGGGATTTCATCCCTCACCTTGAGGGGCGATGGCCTAATGACTAACTTCCCCTTAGCGCATGCGGAGCACACGAAATCATCGGGATTCGGGAAGTTCTTCACGTTAACATTATGGCCATGCGAGTTGTTAATTATATTTCTCATCATCCTAAGTCCGGGGTGGCCTAACCTATCGTGCCAGAGGCAGAAGAGTTCAGAGCTTCTAAAGACGGTCTTGAGGGTAGTGTACACGGGCGGTGCTACTATCTTAGTGTAGTATAGCCCTGTGTCAAACGAAGGAAGCCTTTCGATAACATGTTTACCACCGGCATCCCGCTTTGTGATGAGTAGGCACTCCTTGCCGTGTTCATCATCGGTCTCAGCATGGAAACCATTAGCGCGGATGTCTCTAAAGCTCAAAAGAGTACGAGTCGACTCCGGGTACAACAACGCATCATTAATGATCAAAGTTGTTCCCATGGGGAGTATAATAGTGGCTCGTCCGGAGCCAACTATGTGAGAACCGCAGCCGGCGATTGTCATAATACTTCCCGGAGATTTTTTAATGGACTCAAAGTACTTAGTTTCTCGTAAAATGGTATGAGTGGTGGCGCTATCGGCAAGGCACGTTTCCTCCATTCGGGCGCCACACGCGTTCTAAAATATGACATCTAATTAATGTAATGAGGAAGAAAATACATTAAAAATAAATGCACACATCTCAGAACATAACATGCTATCATGTATAAATAATGGAATAAATGAATAAATGTCATCCAATCGCCAAAGTAAAGAATAAGTTTATGCTCTCATAGAGCTTACAACCAAATCGAATTTATTCAATTTTATTGTATCCAATCACGGAATCATGACAACCAAAGAGGTATGCTAAGTGGACTCGGTGAAGAAGCCATTCACTTCAGCCGCAATCTCCATACTAGTGAACTGATCCTCCTTAGAAATCATCTTGGAGGCAGCATCAATGTCTAGTGGCGGCGCCGCCGCCGAGGCGACCATGTGGTCAACCTCCATGGCGACGTGGGCGTCGGTAGAGACCGCCAAGGCTGCCGCGATGGGCACCACGGGGGTCGCCTCTATGGGCGCAACAGGAGGAGTAGCGATCATCACGGGTGCCGCCTTGGGCGCCGGTGGTGCTCCCTCCTGAACCAAGGCGAGGTGCGTCTCACGCGCCTTCCGAGCCTTGTATGCTTCAACGACCTCCGGTGGTGCGCGACACTGGCGGGAGAAATGCTCCANCCGCCGCCGAGGCGACCATGTGGTCAACCTCCATGGCGACGTGGGCGTCGGTAGAGACCGCCAAGGCTGCCGCGATGGGCACCACGGGGGTCGCCTCTATGGGCGCAACAGGAGGAGTAGCGATCATCACGGGTGCCGCCTTGGGCGCCGGTGGTGCTCCCTCCTGAACCAAGGCGAGGTGCGTCTCACGCGCCTTCCGAGCCTTGTATGCTTCAACGACCTCCGGTGGTGCGCGACACTGGCGGGAGAAATGCTCCACCGAGCCACAACGGAAGCAGTCCTGAGGCCGCTGTGCTCCCTTGCCCGGCTTGTTCTGCTTAGCGGGGGCAGGAGGGTGAGGGCCCTTCTTCTTGCCCTTGCGGCCCCTCTTCTTCTGTTGAGGCTTGCGGACTTTGAGAGCGTTCACCTCCTGGCGAGAACTCCCCCCAAGTGGTTGCGCGACAAAGTTCTTTTTGAGAACCTCATCCTGCGCCTCCGCCACCTGGAGGACGTCAATCAACTCTGAATACCTCGTGTAGTTCCCCTGGCGGTAGTTCCGTGAGGACTGGACCGCGTCGGGGTGGAAAGTGGATAGGGTTTTCTCAATCTTCTGGGAGTCGGTAATCTCAGTACCACACAACCGAAGAGTCGTACAAATCCGGTGTAGAGCCGAATTGTACTCCCCAACCGTCTTGAAGTCCGCAAACCTCAGACGNCCGGTGTAGAGCCGAATTGTACTCCCCAACCGTCTTGAAGTCCGCAAACCTCAGACGGATCCACTCTGCCTCTGCACGTGGCTTCACAGTGTACTTCAGCCGCTCAAACCGCTGCTTAAGAGCGGTCCAAAGGCCAGAAGCACTGCGCTCAGCCATATACTCATCTTTCAGAGTAGGTGACAGGTGATGACGGAGAAAGTGCAGAGCCTGCGCATTCTCAGTTTCGAACTTGGGATCAGTGGCGGCCAGCTGGGCCCCCTTACCGATCGCCCGCAGGAGGGATTTGCCCTGGAGAAAAATCTCGCAGTCCGAGGACCATGACAGGTAGTTCAGCCCTGTCTGGGCCAACTCAGCAAACTCCTTGTGGACAATTCCGGCCATCTGCGATTTATGCAAAAATCATGAGATTACAGCAGGTAATCTTTTGCACAAAGCGATGTTGATAAACTTATTCAATAAAAAGACGTTCCAATATTTAAAAACATGCTATTATATGACTTACTAAGTGATTAAGAGTGCTAAACAATTAATCTACAGCAGTAAAAACATACAATAATATCATGTTACAAAAGATAGCATGTTAAGCGCATCTCGTATGTGAAAACTAGCCCAAAAATTGAATTCCCGAGGCATTTTTAAGCCCAAATACGCATTTTTCAGCGAAAACAGACAGTTCCAGGGGCTTCTACGCGAAATATTACTGCAGGAATAAAATTCGCGTAAAATCCGGAAACTACGGGGGCTAAAATGCAAAGAATCGCGCGTGCGTGCGCTCTGTGGCCTGGTCCAGTGCGCTCGCAGGCCGAAAAATGGGCCGTCGGCCCGAATGGCCAGCCCCACCGCCCTCCCCCCAGTTGTTTTTTTAGAGGAAAAGGAAAAAGGGGGGNGAAAAATCTCGCAGTCCGAGGACCATGACAGGTAGTTCAGCCCTGTCTGGGCCAACTCAGCAAACTCCTTGTGGACAATTCCGGCCATCTGCGATTTATGCAAAAATCATGAGATTACAGCAGGTAATCTTTTGCACAAAGCGATGTTGATAAACTTATTCAATAAAAAGACGTTCCAATATTTAAAAACATGCTATTATATGACTTACTAAGTGATTAAGAGTGCTAAACAATTAATCTACAGCAGTAAAAACATACAATAATATCATGTTACAAAAGATAGCATGTTAAGCGCATCTCGTATGTGAAAACTAGCCCAAAAATTGAATTCCCGAGGCATTTTTAAGCCCAAATACGCATTTTTCAGCGAAAACAGACAGTTCCAGGGGCTTCTACGCGAAATATTACTGCAGGAATAAAATTCGCGTAAAATCCGGAAACTACGGGGGCTAAAATGCAAAGAATCGCGCGTGCGTGCGCTCTGTGGCCTGGTCCAGTGCGCTCGTAGGCCGAAAAATGGGCCGTCGGCCCGAATGGCCAGCCCCACCGCCCTCCACATCAGCCCGCTGGGCCGGCCTGCTCGCCAGCTCAGGGTCGCTAGGGTTTCCTAGCGCCCGAGCGCCCGAGCGGCGGCGGCCTCGACATGCCCGTGCGCACGCACGGTGCGGCACAGCGCGACCAGCGAGGCGGGGCGGCGTGGCGCGGCCACGACACAGCCACGGCGCGGCCAAGGCACGGCCACGGCGCGGCCAGCGGGCGCGCGGCCACGGCACGGCCACGGCGCGGCCCCAGCGCGGCGCAGCCACGGCGCGGCCCCGGCGCGGCGCAGCCACGGCCACACAACGCGGCGTCGGCAGCGACGCGCGGGTGGCGGCCATCGAGGCGGGCTGCCCGCAAGCACGCGCCAGCAGGGCGCGGCGGCGACGAGCCGGCCATCGGGACGGCAGCGGCGGCGTCAGCAGGACGCGGCGCGGCGCGTGCGACCAGCGTGGTCTCGGCCAGCAGGGCGGCACGACGATGCGTGCAGCGGGCACTCGAGCGCGGCAACGGGATGGCCAGCAGGGCCATTGCGGCGGCGACGGGGACGTCGTCATCTGCCTCGGGATGCGTATCTTTGTCGCGTTCATCCGGAAAAACGACGGCGCATGGCACATCTGGTGCTGTTGCGGCGGTACCGCGATCATCTGGATCGCGATCTGTACCGACTCCCTATAGTGCAGTCAACAAGTTCCTCTTAGTCCAAGAACATCGACATTGGTCGGCGACGTATTCGTCCGCTCGGTTCTTGGGAGGAAAATCCGCACCATAGGTAGATCAAATCCGAAAAACAATCTAATCGCAGAAACGGAATCGTAGTAACGAGATGAATCCATTTTTGCAAAGAGTGGAGATCGGATCTTATACCTCCGCGGGATCGACGAAAGCCTGCGTGATGCAGGCTTGACGGAGAGTTGATGGAGCGAAGCGTGCTGATAACGTGTTCCGCAACTCCTGCCGGCGAGTCCGGTCCAAGGTTGCGGAGCGGGAGCGGGCGTCGTAGACGAAGTAGTCGAAGTAGTCGTACACGCGAAAGTAAATGACACAGAGAGATATGAGGAGACCAGCTTTATTAATCAATCATCAGGGGTTACAATGATGGGCTCCTCGTTGCTTTATATAGGGACTAGGGGGTCAAGGGATAAGTACCCACTTAACGTAAAGTGGGGAAACGGGAGGGGCTACCCCGTGCGATACGCACGAGGCCGCCGCCACCTACCGGGTGACCCGGTTTCCCAACAGGGTTAACTAACTAATTGGGGTTAATGGGCGTAAAGCAGTGGGCGTCTGTGCCGTGGGCCCGGACGGCTAGTACACCGGAATCGGTTCACAATATTTTAGGACTCGTGCCAACTTGCTTTGAATATTTTGATCTGATGAAATGCTGCGTGCTGTGCCCATCCAAAGTTGTCGCTGTCAGAAAACCGGTTTCGGCACACTGAAAGGACGGACCCAGAAAAAAAGAGAGTTATTCTTTGAACGCTCGGAGCGAGGCAGGTGACGGTCAGGTTGGCACGATTAGGACCTGAACGACGTGACGCGCCAGCAGCCGGACGGCAGCGACCGGACGGACCACAGCCGCCGGCCGCGGGATCGCCCCCGCTTTGCTTGAAACGCGGCCGACCTCTTGACGCTCGACACAGTATAGCATCGGCATCAGTCGCCGTAATGGCATGTCCATCGGTGCGTGCCGAATCTGTTCACTCGCGGCCATGTACTACGTTGGTTCGTGGAGTCCGCACGAAGAAAGGGATCATGGAGCCCGCCGGCGATGTGCATGCGATCCAGCCGATTCCGTCGCGAGGGATAACTGTTGCTGCTGCTCTGCGTCTTGCTTTCTTTGATGCTGGTCGACCGGACGATCGAACGTGGCCGCCTCTTTCACTCTCTCTTCCTCTTCCCCTTTTTTGATTTTCGTTGTTTCACTGTGAACGTCCGTCCCTGGCAACATGGACACTGTTAAACAGAGGTGCATATTCCTCTCTGTTTAAAGTGTGCCCAGTGCCTCTGTAAGTCTGTGGGCATAATCAGTAATCCAGCCACTGACAACGCAGTAAAGGACAGTTCTGGTGCAGATCTGGTGCTAAAAGGGCAGCACTGTTCATGTCACGGCCGCGCACATGCGCACGGTCACCACATCCCGATGCCGTGCGCAACGGCTACGCCGGATACGGTCACATGCATGGTCGACATCGCGCCAGAGACTGGGAGGCCGTGGACATTTTCACTGTTTTGACCCGTCTGCTTAAGTTTAGCATGATTTGACCCTATATTGAAAATATTTCAAGATCTGACCCATTTCAAAACGCCGTCAACTATGGCGTTTTGGTTACACGGAGGACGCCACAGCCTATGGCGTTTGACTCTAGCCCACACACAACAACTGGTACATGTGGCAAAGCTAGACGCCATAGGAGCTGGCGTTTGCCCAACACGCCACTCTCTTGCCGTTTGGCCCAAGCCCATAATTAGCAACTAAACAAATGATCAAATGGACATGAGATATGTTTGCTAGCGTGTGCAACTCCGTACTAGAATCAAATGTTTCAAGTAATGTAACAAGCATTTTAATTATACTTTTATTTTGAATTGTGAACTGATTGATTATTTAGTGTATCTAGTAGTAATAATGTTTCACTCTAACTAATTCCATATTGTTAGTCCGTGGTTTTTCTATTTTTATTTTTGTTTTCACATGTGAGCTGACTGATTATTCACTGTAATTA
The DNA here is from genome assembly GCA_904067115.1 of Aegilops sharonensis. Classification (NCBI taxonomy): domain Eukaryota; kingdom Viridiplantae; phylum Streptophyta; class Magnoliopsida; order Poales; family Poaceae; genus Aegilops; species Aegilops sharonensis. The sequence goes on along the minus strand of LR880971.1, from coordinate 761,572,271 downwards.
GTAGCAATATTTATCCCCTACCTAATTCAGCATTGTTAGTTGGCCTGCAATTAACCAGGCATTATTTCATAAGTTTAACTAAAACAAAAAACATAAACAAAACTACGTGTGGACCGGACGATGAGCTCGTACGCATGGCTGCCCTGGCTGGCAGAACCTCCCTCATTGTTCGGTCCGCTGCCGTTGCCATTGTTGTCGGGTTCATTTCTGCAAACCGGCACCAAATCGGGACCTCTAGTGCGGCAAGGCGAGGGCACCGCAATCCATGCCTGGTCGCCATGAACAAGAAGGAGCCCTCCCTGGCGACCGCGGACACATGCAGGTGCCTCCTCTATTACCTCAGCCGCGGAGGCGTCGACACATTGCAGCAGAGCACTGTGACAGCGTCCGACAAGGAGGCAACACGACGGGAGTGGTGCAATGCACAACTCATGGCGGCGTCCACGACGTCGAATGTCACCCTATAGTGCGTTCGGACAAACCTCTACTTTGCATTGGCCTGGGACGAGAACTAGTCCAGGCAATGGAGGAAGCCAATCGACTGCATCGCGACCACCAGGCGGCAGCCAGTCAGGGCCGTCGTGCCCTTTTGCGGCTCATATGATGGCACCGCCGACAACAACAGCGGATCAGAGAACGACGGAGGTGCCACCGGCCAGGGCGGCCATGTATATGAGCTCACCATCCGGTACCTCGCGTAGTTTCATTGTTGTTTTTTATTTTAATTGAACTTATGTAATATTGTCTGGTTAATTACGAGCCAACTAACAATACTAAATTAGTTAGAGTCCAAACATTGTTGCTACTAATTACGATGAATAATAGTTAGCTCACAGGTCAAAATAAAAAAAATCCGTTGACTAACAATATGGAATTAGCTAGAACCGAACATTACTACTAATTACATTAAATAATAAGTTAGTTCACAAGAAAAAAAAACATATAATTAAAACGCTTCTTCCAACACTCAAAAACCTTTGATTCTAGTATACAATTGCACACGCTAGCAAGCACATCTCATGTCCAGTGATCATTTGTTTAGTTGCTATTTGTGCTATAGACTGTGCTAGGCCAAACGCCAAGAGCAGTGGCGTTTTGGGCAAACGCCATCCCATGTGGCGTCTCGCTTTGCCATGTCGGCGGCAGCTGGTGTGTGTGGGCCAGAGTCAAACGCCATAGACTATGGCGTCCTTAATGTAACCAAAACGCCATTGTTGATGGCGTTTCGAAATGGGTCAGATCCGAAAATATTTTTGATGTAGGGTCAAATCGTGCTAAACTTAAGCAACCGGGTTAAAACAGTAAAAATGTCCGAGGCCGTGAGGCGACGGCCGGCCGCGCGCACATGGTCGACATCGCTGCATGGCGTGGCGACGGCCGGCCGCTGCAGCTGGCGCACGCAGCGCTCTGGGGCGGGCGCTACTAGGGTTCATTTTGTTTACGTTTTCTGGCCACACCATGTCGTTTGGATTCCGAACAGCTTGCTTAACTGTGCCGACCCGGCCTGCCGTTGCCTGGCTCCATGCGCTGCACCACTCACGGCGGTTGACACATACATACCCTCATCACATGGCCTGATGTTTTGATAGACAATTCCAAAATCTAGATTCGTTTTGTGTAGAACGTTGATCGATCTCCAATCATACAGAGCTTGGTGGTGGATCTCCATATCTTGCCGCGTATTCTTGTACGTATTCTTCGGTTGATTGCGCACAAAATTCCGTATGGTTGTGCCCGGTTTTGGAGAAATCATAAAATAGCATAGCATCATGTGCGCTGTTTCCAAGTTGATCGCGGAACAAGACCTGAAAAACAAAAGTTCATCGTGGGAAATCCTAAAAGGGACGAGCTAGATTAGTGCACCGGTCCGGGATTAGACCTGGGATGCAATCCGAACACGATGCCGCATTTGGAAGCATCTCGTTGATACGTTTGGAAAGAGGATGATATTTGTTAGTCCTTTAAGACCAAAGCATGCGTCACATGTGTCGATCGGATCTAAGCCTGGCCCGACCCGATCTCGATGTAGCGTGATCTCCTGCGCCACTGGCTCTGCCACAAGTGAAGCAAGCAAGATCAGACCCCGTCCGCTTGATCAGCACAGCACGGAAAGGCTAAGTTTGGTAACGATGAAAGGCACGAAGACCCTGGCTTGCGCAGTCGAGCCACCGGCCAGTGCGGGCGGGCATGTACATCTGGCACGGAACGGGAAGTTTTGACGGCGACGTCATTCCGTTGGCCGGTGCATCACGTGCCGGACCGAACTGGCCGGTCGGCGAGGCAGTTATCCCGTCCCGGTCACCATGCATGGGCGGCAACCAGTGAGAGCCATGCACGGTCTTGGAGCAATTTTTCGTTGGGCAGAGATAGAGGCCGGCTGTCGATTGATCGGGAACAGCAACCCATGGTGCAGTGCTGCCATTTTTTGAAGTCGACCTCATAATTATTCACTCTTTAATATTTTACTTACACTCGTGCCTTCATTATTTGGTCTCCCTTTGTACGAGTAGTATAGTAGGCGGTCAATCGGGTCGTCAAAACTGGCCGAGGCGATTTATTTACTGCTGTTCGTGCGGACCATGAGCTGCTGAAACCTGCCATTCCATGCATGTGTGCACGCTAATGACACGACAGCTATGCAAATCACGAAAATTTACCACCAAACGACATATACTAAGCCTGACACCAGCCACGTACACCCACATGTACGACTAATTAACTAGTCTAAACCCTAAAAAAACTAGTTTTCTCGACAGCAAAAGATCCAGAAATTTAATCGCGGCCAACGACGACATGGATCCACGACGTAACAGCGACATGGTGAGGCGCAGTGAAATTAAGCGTTCGTCGCGGTGCCTGTCGCCAGGATCACGCTGCGTGTAGATCAACTCGGTAAGTTGGTGGGAGGCAGAATAGCGACCGGTCGACATGTAAACTGAGATAAAATTTTCGCATGCGTCCGCCGTTCCTGCAGATATCATATTTCAGTTTACGTATATGTAAAATCTTCTAGAAAGACAGGGTATACAACACTTTTTTTGAGGGCTAATGGCAGGTGATCTGCCTTTTCATTATAGATTAGGAATTTACAAGAGAGAAGTCTAAGCCCTAGGGCAGACAAAAAGCGAAAAAAGAACAGAATTACATAGCTAGAGGCCTCGAAAAGGCCATGTCCAGGTATGTTAAGTCAGACCTGACTAAGCAAGCCACCATATCAGCAGTTGAAGATAGGTTTTGAAAGATTCTTCGGTTTCGCTCATTCCAAATGTTCCAGGCGAAGTAAAGCGCAGCTGCTGCCTTGTTTTGCTGCCCGTAGGCAAAGCTTCTCCACCAGGATGTGGTAGTGGTGAACGGCAAGGTTGTTTGTAGCTGACAGTTAGGGAGCATGACAATAATCTTCTGCCACACTTCCTTTGCAAAAGGGCAGGAACTGATCAGGTGGGCGGCAGTCTGAATCGTTTGATCGCAGAGAGAGCAGGTGTCGTTGTGTTGACATCCTCTCGCACGGAGACGATTTTGAGCTAGCATTCCATCCTATCGCACGAGGGTATACAACACTTAGTTCAGCAGTTGGCAGTCCATCCTCTCGCACGAGGGTATACAACACTTAGATCTCCTAATCCTCGATTGTAATCAAACTGCACGTCGTAGTCTCATGTTCAGTCACACAAATTAATTAGCTTCTCGAGGAGTAATTTTCATGAGTGATGAATTTCTGACGGAATACAATTCACTGTCATCAAGCGAGCAGTATATGTGTGTCCAGTCTGATCTGAAATCTTACGCATTTTTTTTTCTGAAACATGTACCCTAGTGCTAGTACTCCCTCCTTTCCGGTTTATAAGGCTTATCTCAAAATTTTAGGTTTTCCATTTTATAAGGCTCAACTTGGTTGTTTCCCATCACATGTTCAGATTTCAAGGTGCATTAAATCATTGCATGCAAGTATTAAGAGAAAATTGACCAATGCATGTAATTTATGCATGCATGCATTGCAATTAATGCATTGATAAACGTACTTGTGAAACAGTTTTTCTTGATCCTGATGCACAAAGTCAGAAGTTTGGTTGCAACCAAAGCATGTATCGTAACTCACTCGGTTGACATTGCCCCGCCTACAGGTTAGCATTAGCCATCCCAGATCATCATTCATCATGTTCTAGTAGCTAAATAAATTGTCCGGTCCCCAAGTCCAACACCCTGCGCCCGAGGGAAACTAAATTTGTGTTGCATACTCTGAACTTTGAACTAGTGCAGAGACCGGTGTTGCAGGTCAAAAGAACATGACGGGCACATGCCAGTGCACACCACTGCCCAGTCAATTACCAGCTCCAGCCCCCGATCTCTCGGGCTTACTGTTGTATTACTTTATAAGGTCTTTGTGAATAATAAATAATATGGCCGCATACATCACCCATATACAGAGGCCGGGGGTGATTCCTTCTTTTTACTGTTGTATTACTTTGTAAGGTCTTTGTGAATAATAAATAATATGGCTGCATGCATCACCCAGATACAGAGGCCGGGGGTGATACCGAAGTAATACGACAGTAAGCCCGAGGCCACCATCTAGACGACACCTGTCGCTACTCCTATCCTCTTGATGAAGGGGTGTCGAATGTCCGGTCCAAATACCAAACAGACATCGCACGAAAGCCTCACATCTAACGCCGGATGCCCCATCCATGCCACATAGGCGGGACTGGGTAACACTCCGGTCCGGCAAACTCTCAGTGAGTACCACACGCACAAGCTGCAAAGGGCCGTCACCTCCGTCTTCCCTCGATCCATCCTCAAAGCATGTACTGACGCATCGACCTTGTCAGGCCTCTATGCCATCGACGCCACCACGACGCCAGACAACGTCGACCTCCTGCGCGTGTCCCTCGCCACACATCTGACGCCAAGCCTTCACTGCTCCATGCCATCGAGAACCGCCGCCATGAATATGTAGAAAGAAACACCGCTCCACCGCAGATGCCATTCGCTGGTCCCTCAGCCCGAGTGCATCTCCAAGAATGCCGCCCCCAAGGGGGTAACGACACATTAATGCCGCCGTCATCCGATCAACTGATCTAGGGTTTCCCCCAGAGGTATTGGGTGGGGTTGGGAGCTTCACCTCGATGATGCCTTAATGAAGGAAAGGATGATAAGGCCATCGTCATCACCGGCTCCGGCCAATGACCGAAGACCAAGTTTTCACCCGGATCCGTCCCAAGAAATTCACCCGAGAACCTGTGCACTATCTTGACCGCCTTCAAAGCCCCAGATCTAGCCCCTAGAACCGGCGACCAACCGCAACAGCAGTGCCACCGTAGGAGCCCTAGCACACCGGCTGTCGTGGTTCTAAGACTGACAGTGGAATGGGGGGTAGGTATGAGGAGGCAAGATCCCAGCTATGGTGAAGTTGTACACACAAGATTTATGAGTTCAGGCCCTTCACGGTGGAAGTAATAGCCCTACGTCTCGGTGCCCGGAGGTGGTCGACTGGATTATATGTGTGTGGAGTTACAGGGGGTGCGAACCCTTGTCTCTGAGGAGGGGGGGTGGGGGTGGCTTATATAGAGCTCGCCAGACCCCCTCCCGCCCTCAGTTACACAGGGTTTTAAGGTACATAAAGATGGGACGTTTCTGGTAACGCCAGTAATAAAGATACATAAATGATCATTAAGTCTACAGGGTAAACGTTCGACCGTTGCCATGCAGAGCGGCTTTAGATCTTCTGTCTGTCTTGTGATTCTTGCTACGGTCGAGTGAGTACTATCTCTTGGTCGAATGAACTTGAATCTTCCGAGTGGAATACTTCTGGTCGAGTGGATGATGGTATCCCTTGAATGCTTCTGACTTTAGGGTGATGTCCTAGGGAAGGGTGTCTAGGTCAGCCCTATGACCCTACCCTAGGTACATAGCTTCATCATTAGCCCCCGAATGGTTCAGGGTTTGAATGGAGAAGGAGTTGGAAATACTTCTGGCTCAATTTTTGCGCTTCGGAAGAGTCTTGCTGGAATCAATGACCAACGCGATGACTTCAACTTCTTTTTCAGTTGCCTTGATCCATTCTCAGTTTGTCGAGTGAACTTTGCTGCTAAGCTTCGGATATTGATATGGAAAAAATCTTCGGTCTGACAGGCTACTCTGCTGCTCCCAGATCTTGCGGGATTCAAAATTTTGGGAAGCGCGCGGGATGGAGGAGGCCGCAGTAATCGGGACGGATTAGGCAGGGATGCCTTGATATCCGTGCCACCTTTTTCGCCACGTACTGAGCGAGTGCCAGTTGCGGGATTTGACAGAATCACCCGGGCCCAGTGGTCAGTCACTCGGAAACGGTTCCATATAAGGCATTGGATTGGGGAATTCTGCACAGTGCGGCCTAATTCCCCTTTCTTCGTCCTCTGCTTCTCCACCGCTGCCGCTTCCGTTCTCGACGCCACCTCTCGCCCGCGCTCCTCTTGCTTCGATGGCGAAGGACAAGACGGCGGCACTGGAACGCGCGAAGAAGGGAGCGGCGAAGGGGAAGGGGAAGAAGACCAGCAGAAGCGGGTCGTCGTCGCGATCTGGCTTGCCGCGCAGCTGGGTTCAGGGCGACTGGATCCAGTCCACCATTGAGTTGGATGATCTGCGAGATCTGGCCGAGAGTGGGCTAATCGAGCATGGTTCCTGGAGGCTCCCGGGGGACGAAACAGAGCCTCAACCCCAAGAGGGCGAATGCATCTTGCTCGCCACCCACGTCGACCGTGGTTTTTCCTTGCCACCACATCCCTTTTTTCGTGATTTTCTGAACTTCTTTGGAGCTCAGCTCCACCATTTCTCTTCCAATACCATCACGTAACTTGCTGCCTTTGTCTCGCTGTGTGAGAATTTCCTGGGTTGCCGACCGCACTGGGGTCTGTTCAAACATATCTTCACATGTAGCTCGCAGACTGTGAAAAAAGCTAGCCTGAGTGACGAGAAAACCCAGGTAATCCAGTGTGTGGGGGCTTAGGCATCCAGATGCGGGGGAAGAGCGCTTTTCCTGCGATGGCTCTCCCTGACTCGGTTAGAGGGTGGCAGTCGACTTGGTTTTATTGCAAAGACAAGTCGACTCCCGGCCACTCGACTGATCTCCCTCCCTTTTCTTTGGCCCGAGTCCAGAAACCCACCACCTTGAAAGTGACTCCAGCAGAGAGGGTGGAGGTGAATATGTTGATGGAGCGAGTAGTCCAGCGGATCCATGAGGGCGTGACTGGTATGGACCTGCTAGAGGTATTCCTCAGTCAACGTATTCATCCTCTCCAGGCTCGTGACCATTCCATGTGGATGTACTCGGGGATTGAAGATTCCACTCGGATCCACCCGGAGGATGTTGATGAGAAGACAGTGGCGGAGTGGGTGCAAGGCATCACAGGAAATAAAGATAACTGTCGTGGATAATTCACGGCAGATGTCCTTAGTGTCAGGACTTAGTCGCGAGGCCAACGCATCTATGCGGTAGCTTGAGAGGGGTTGATCGGGACGAGAGACGCAACACACAAGACAAGGATTTAGACAGCTTCGGGCCCCGGGAAACATAATCCGGTAATAGCCTTACATGTTGTTTGTGGCTAGATCTCATTATGCTCATCAGGGAGACGCCACATAAGCCGGCTGCCCTTTAGTTGTGTCTAGCCTTAAAGATTGTTTCTTGCTTGTCCCTCTTTGGGGAGCCCTACCCCTCCTTATATAAGTTGAAGGGGAGGGTAACATGTGGAGTCCAACTCGGACTTTAACTTAAACTATTTTGACTTCCTTTCCTGGGCTTCTCAACGTCAGCCGATTTAACATTGTCTGCCGGTTTAACATTGTCTGCCGGTTTAACATGGTCTGCCAGTTTAACATGTTCTGCCGGGTTATGATTGACTTAACACCTGCTGGTGCTACCATCTGTCTTAACTCTGCCGGTTTAACACTCGCCGGTTTACCGTCTGTCTTAGCCATCTGTCTTAACTGTCTGCCGGTTTTCCATCCGCCGGTTTACCAAGTCCCGGCCGGGTTACGACTCCGACCAGGTCATACCGCGGGGTATATCCCCGACATTAGCCCCCAGTTTAATTTGGATTTTATCCATGTTAAACTGATCCTGAGCATCCTTAAGTCCTTGTCATTTCCTTCTTCTAGAAAATCTGGGTCAATAGGCCAGCTTCATAATCAACTTGCTGACATTAGTTTCTCATAGAAAATATATTGTGAAGAATATCTCCTTTGATTCAGCTCCCAATGCTTAAAACAAATATTGGTCCTTGAAATACTCATCTGATCTTCAGCCAGTTTAAGGACGTAGAACTTGCCGGTTTATCATAGCCAAGATCACCAGTTTATAAATATTGATAGCACTGGGTCATACTTGTAGTTAACATCCAGCTTGAAAATATACCTCTTATATGCCTATCACTTGTAGCCCCCAAGTCTTAAGAAGGTAGCATAGCAACGGCTTAAGACTTGCTTCAATATAAATATCACAATCTTGAAGAAATCCAGGTTGTTCATCTCAATCACTAATCAGAATTGAGTATTCCACATATGTAGCCCCCAAGTGCCGGGTTGTCATGCTTGCAGCAACCTGGGACTTGTAATTGCTTGATGCTCATAAAAACTTCAACCAGTGTAGCCCCCAAGGGCCGGGTCATTATGCAATAATGAGCAGGGACTTTGTAAATATAATTATGTAAACTTTGAACAGCACTGGTGTATCCCCCAAGGGCCGGCTCAGTAAGATAATATTGAGTTGGGACTTGATATATACTTCAATGAAGCCGAACGGAGAGCAAGAGCAGTACCAGGAAGGAGAAGGCAGTGGAGACGAAAGCATGGACTGGAAATCTGACGGAGGTGGAGAGGAGGAGGAGGAGAGTGAGGACTCCAGCAGTGGCGAGGAAGTCGAGTCGCCGCCTCGCAACGAAAGGCGTTCCAAACATACCCACGATCCAGCGAGTATCCGTGGCAAAGTGGCAGTGCTGACTGGACAAACTTCCAAGCGCGCTCGAACCTCTTCCCCTGCGCTGACTGAGAAAGCTCCAAAGCAGCCCAAAGTTGTAGTGCCTAAGCCTCGGAAGGCTCTGCTCAGGATCAAGATCAACGTTCCTGTTGCTTCTGCCTAAGCGTCATGTTCTCATTCTTTGCTCAAGTATCTTTGCCGTCGACTCACTTCTCAGTTTACAAGGGCAACGATGAGGAAACTGGGATGCCGCCACCTCGAAAGGAATCTTGAAATTTTGTAGCGCAGCTACTTCCGAAACTTCTACGGACCTTTACAAGGGCAACGATGAGGAAACTGGGATGCCGCCACCTCGAAAGCCGGTAAAAATCTGTTGTCTTGTTTTAACTTTGTCATCTGATTCTCTCGGTCGACTGAACTCTTATGGTCGATTCCTTTGTAGTTTCACAAAATGTTATTGAGCTTCCAGACGATGATGAGGATATGGTGCAGAAGCCAACGGGTAGGAAGGGTAGGCCCTCAGGAAGGAGGGTGCCAGCCAGCCAAACGCCTCAGGCCGCGCCTGTGCTGGAACCAGTGACTCAGCAGTCCGGAGACCCCAGCCGAGCTTCAGTTACCTTCGCTTCACCATTGTGGAGTGTGCGCCCCTTGGTGTCGACTGACCCAGTCCCTGCTTCGCCTGTGCAACTCCACGCCTCAGATTCTCAGGCTACTGCAACTGCTCCATCAAATTCACTCTTTGCTGCCCACCCTGCCCCAAAGGACCCAATGAATGCTGCAAAGGAAGCCATACGCCAGGCGGGCCTTATGATGGAGCAGATGAAGGTGGTGCGTGATGATAGGCAGGCTGCCTAAAACGCTAGCTCAGCTCTCCAGGCCAATGTCCAGGTTAGTTGACTTTTGACTGGTCCTTATCTTGACGCTTGTTCTGTTAGGATATGCTACCTGAAAAATTTCTTTGAGCATCTTTTCATCAGTCTGCTTTTGGCATTTGTACACCCACTGGGTGTTTGAACTTGCTGCTGAATAGTTTTGTTTCTTGGTCGACTAGGCTGTGTCGACTGAGTCTTTGAGCTAGTGGGGGCACGCTGAGTGCACCCACTGGGTGTAGTCCCCGAGACCGTAGTCGAATGCAGGCAGTCGGCTATGGTCTGAGAATTAGAATTTTCCCACTCGGTCTGAACGGATCATGTCGAGTGGAACCTGAACTAGTGGGGGCACGGCAAGTGCACCCACTGGGTGTAGTCCCCGAGACCGTAGTCGACTGCAGGCAGTCGACTGTGGTCTAAGTACATCTTTCCTCTCTTTTTTTACTCACGTCGAGTGTAAAGCAGAACTAGTGGGGGCACGCCAAGTGCACCCACTGGGTGTAGTCCCCGAGACAACTGTTGAATGTTTGATTCGACAATAGTCTTAGAACTCTTTTGCAGTAGAAATAATTTGAACTTGAATCCCTTTCGCTCGGAAGCGATTTATCTCAGTCTCAGTCGATTGACATGTGTTGTTTATGAACTGCAGAAATCTTGTGACTTCGGGAGTCAGTTTGCTGATTTGCAGAAGCAACAGATCCAACTCAATCTCAACTTGTCTTTCGCCAAGGAAAACTTGAAGAAGGCACATGACGAAGCAACTGCCATGGGAGGTAATGACTTGTCGACTGTTTACTTTGACTTCTTTCTTTTTCATACGTTGAACCGAGTGACACTACCCGAGCAGATGTGCATAGTGAAAACAGACAGCTCAAGGCTCGTCTGAAGAGTGTTATTTCTTTAGAAAAAATGAAGCAGGCGCTGGAGACGAAAGATCTTGACCTTGCCGAAGCTCAGAAGACGGCGCGAGAGAAAACTGAACTTGCAGACAAGAAGCTAGCTTCAGTCGGCAAATTAGAGGAAGAAAATGCCAGACTGAAGACTGCCATCGGTGAGGCCAACCAGGAAGTCATGCAGCTGAAGAAGGACAGGGCGGCTCTTGTTGACAAAGTTGGAGATCTCGCTCAGAAGAGAGATGAGTTGGAGGCTTATCTGGGAAGGCTCGCGAAGAAAATTTTCCTTATGCTTGAAGGTGTTTTTCCCTGTCCGATTGATTTTTTGTTGTCGACTCATCATACAGCCGTTTGACTCATCGCTTTATTGTGTGCGCAGAATTCTGTCAAAACTTTGAGGAAGAGATTAGACGAATTGAACCAAGTCTGGATCCCATCAACTCTCCCATCAAAGATGAAGCTGCCATGAACATACTCTGACTGGAATCCCGCCTCGCAAGTGCCATGGACTATCTCGCGCGACTGAAGGTGGCGGTTTTGCGGATTGACATAGCGCTCTGGCCAAAGGTGACTTTCCAAAACGATCTCGAGTCTCTGATGACTCGACTTAACGAGATCGCTGGCCGAGTGCAAGAATGGAAGAAGTCATCTGCCCGATGCGGTGCCGACGTGGCTCTGTCTCTGGTTCTTGTCCACTGAAAGGAGGCCAGGGAAGAGAAACTTGCAGCGATCACGGTGGCCAACACCAAGAAGCTTGACTTCCAGTCCTTCATGGAGACCTTCATTGAAACAACTACTCGCATTGCAGACGGAATCAGCTTGGATGAATTTGTCGAGCCTGCCAGCCCTCCTTCAGCAGAGTGAACAAAATTTATGGTCCAATTAAATTTGCCTCGGAATGCCGAGTGATTTTGTAATCGTTAAACTTCTTCGGGCCTAACGCCCGAGTACTTTTATCTGCGGTTCGGAACCTCTTGGGATTTATCCAGACTTGGCTTTTTCTTTGAATACGCTTGTTTTTGTCTCTGAGTGGCACACGTTTCTTCACTCGGAAAATACTTTTATACATGTGGAACAGATCTGAAGAAAAGGTCGCAGACGACCTGCACCTCATCGTCCTTGCGGATCGGGATGGAACGCTTGTTGTACTTGTGACGGAGCTCTGAGGAGAAGGTCGCAGACGACCTGCACCTCATCCACTACAAAAAAAAATACACTTCCATGATGATACGTGTTTGTCACAGTAGGTCGCGTTTTCTGTCATGCATGTACATCCATGACGATTTTATGACAGAATCAAGATAGTCATACCTGTGTTGTCGTAGAAGTGTTCCATGGCATTACCAAAATTATCATCACGGAAGTGTCCACTTCCATGACGATAAATCGCGCGTCACGGAAGTGCTTTCGTCAAGGGTGACCGACACGTGGCATCCACCGTAACGGAACACCGTTAAGCTATCGGGTCGGGTTTTGGATCGGGTAACCCCTTAACAGCCCCGACAAATGGGGATTTTCCACGTGTAAAATTATCATTGGCTGGAGGAAACACGTGTCTGCTCATCGTTGGGACAGATGTCATCCACTCATTGGACGTAAGGCGCCTATGATACGTCGACATGTGGCACGGCCCAACAGAGGCCCATTCCTATGAAAAGGCCGGCCTGTTTGACTTGGACAAAAGGTGGCGGGCCGGCCCATGGAAAGCCAGTTAACGGCCTGTTCACATATAGCCCATTTACAGCCCGCTAACCGAAGGCCCGTTACGCCCTATCCGAATTAGGCCAGTAGCGTCATCTGGGCCATCCAAATGATTCCAGCCTGTTTTCACTTCTGGCGCATGTATGGCCCATGACGTCTTTCAGCCCATATGAGGCCCTATGTAACTCTTGGCCTATTAACGGCCCGTGGTGAAACTGGCCCGTAATGAACAGTGTATCACTTTACACCCATTAACGGCCCGTGGTGAAACTGGACCGTAATGAACAGTGTGTCACTTTATACCCATTAACGGCCCGTTATTACGTTGGGCCGTTTCCAGCCCATGTTATCTTTCGGCCTTCTCAGAGCCCATTTATTCTTGGGTCATTTCCAGCATTGGTTTACCTACGGCCCGTTCCTGTCATTTTCTGCTTGTGGGCCAAATTCAGCCCGTGGTTACAGTAGGCCCGTTTGTGGTCCGTTAATACGTTGGGCCGTTTTCATAGCTTCATCAAATACGGCCTAGTAACGATGGCCCGTTATGGTTGGCCCATGAATAGACGATTTCAACTCTAGCCCGTTTACGGCCATAATGCGGTCTGTTTGGCCCATGTTTGGCCAATCGATCATACGGCCCGTATAAGGCACATTGATGATACGGCCCGCAAAAAGCCCATTATTTCTATGGCCCGTAGAAGGCCCATTGTTTCTACGGTCCGTAGAAGGCCCACTGTTTCTACGGCCAGTAGGAGGCCCAGTGTCATTACAGTAAATATTAGCCCATGGTTATTGTGGCCTAGTTTTAAAAAATAGGTTATTGCAGCCACTAGCAAACCGCGGAAAAAGAACTTCAATGACTACAAGCAAACAAATAAACAAGACAATAAGGAAATAAATAAGCAAGCAACTAATGCTAGGCTATCACGGCTATTACACATATTACATCCACTGGGCATCAAAGTTCGCCACCAGTGCAAATATAGGGAACAAAGCAGCATATCATATACACTGGTTGTCAAAGTTGGCGACCAACATAAATAAACGCCGCAGCAAAACAAATCTAGAACCGAAACCACTTCAGAAGATCTCAAGAAACAATATCCTGGGTACCCATAGTGCTGGCAAGATGCTTAGCAAGCTTATTAACTTACTCTTGTTTGGCGCTTAATTCCTCCAGCGCTTGCTGTTGCACCAGAAAATATGCATCTGAATTATGCAGGGTCTTCCTCAGTCCTTTAGCTTTCTGTTGCAGCACATCTGATCGATGTCTTTCAACTTGAAGTTGAGACTCAAGAAGACGAACTGATTCAGGCAGCGAGTTCGAAGAGCTTGTGCCAGCAGTAGTGGCCAGTAACTCGAACACTACATCAAGACATGCCTTTTGGGTTCCCTCACTGTCGTCAAGATAGTTTTTATCAGCTTTCTTGGAGACCAACAGAGATGTCTTACTATCTTGAACCTTATCTGCATTACTTCCTTAACCATTGGATAATGCGGTACTGTTCTCCAATATTTTGTCCGCATTCTAAAAGAGAAACAAGCAGACACATCACATGTTTACCATGTTGTATATGAAACTCAATTTGGTAAATGAGTTCAGTAGTAAAGTGGACAGGATAACAGCATGAAACAAACATATATCTATGTACCATGGTCACTTTATGGTCTATATCATTCTAGTTTTTGTTGCCAAATCAATATAGAGACACAGTTCAAATAATATTTGTTCAAGACAAAGCAGAATAGACAGAATATAAGTGTGGGTAACTATAGAGCAAAAACAACACTTGTAATGTGCATGACATGAGAACATAACTGTTTATTCAATTGAAACTGAAATCAACATAGAGCAGGTTACAACAGAAAACCAGTTAAAGAAACAGGTCTAAAACATACCTGTTGCGCCATTAGAGTTTCAGTTCCATCCTTCAAATTTGAAAATAGTTGGTATGAGTAAATACAGTAATGCAATAGCAAAGGAGTATGAACCATAGCTACAGAACCTGACCTGAGAACAAATCTTCTTCTCCTTTAAGCGTTGAGTTGGGATTCAGAGTGGTGGTCCTCGTGCTTTGGGCACTGCAGTTCCCTTACTAACTACTCGTGTTTGGGTGCTCTGTGGTGGAGACAGTGATGTGTCAACTGGAACTGGGTTACTATCTGCCGGGGTTGGGGTTAGAAGGGGTGTAGCTGGTTCTCTGTCCAATTGGGTAGGGGTACAATCTGCGAGAGTCTGGGTTATGTGTGGTGGATCTGGTCCTTGGGCAAGTACAACCATGGTTCTATCTGCATCAACTGGTAGCACTATCTTTTCTGAAAACCGTGTTGTTACTCCCTTAGATACGACCATCACGCTCTCCAATTCAAATGGCTGATAAACAAGAAAAGTAATTGAAATTATAGACATTGTATGATAGACAGGTGCAATGGATAGTGGGGAATAAAAGAGGGCATGAAATAATTCATATTTATGTTGTCTAACCAAACAGGATAGCATGACACAATTTCACATATATGATGGCTAACTAAACAGGATAGCATGACACAATTTCATATTATGATGGCTAACTAAAAAAGATGGAAAGACATAGTTCAAAATATGAGACTATGTAAACAGGATGACATGACATAACTATATAATGTGTTTATTAAATAGGTTGGCATGCCATAATTCACATACATTCACGGATAGAATGCCATAATTCAAAATATGATGACTGTAAACACTAAACAGGATGAGATGATATAACTATATGATGTCTTTATTAAATGGGTTGCCATGCCATAATTCAAATAGATGATGTGTATGTACTATGTAAACATGATGGCATGATATAATTCAAATATATGATTTATATAGTAAGCAAGTAAGCAGATGGCAATCCATATATGATGTAAAAACTAAGCAATACAAGACAACATGCATGACATGGGTAATATAACCCTGCCAATTTGAGAATAGACCTCAGGGGGGAAATAGGACTGGTCATCGGTCTCTGAATCCTCCTCTGAGGAGCTCTCTGTAACCAGCAAGATGTCTGCTTCAGCAGGTAGCATTGTCTGCTCTGAATACCTTGTTTTCACTCCAGATACTTCCATCACTGCTTTAAATGGCTGATGCACAGGAAGAGTAGTTGAATATACAAACGTTGTCGAGAAATGGAACACGTAATACAAAAAATGATAGCATGATATAATTCACATACATGATGATTGGCTAAACAGCATGGCATTGCATAATTCACATATATAATGCCTTTGCAACAAGATAGCATTGTATAATTCACATATATGGTAATTAGACACTGAACAGGTGGCATTCACACAAAGCATGTCTAAACTAATCAAAGGATGGCCTGATATAAGTTACATATAAGATGACTGGCTAAGCAGGATGGCATTGCAAAATTCACATATATGATGCCTGGCTAAACAAGAT
Source organism: Aegilops sharonensis (assembly GCA_904067115.1). Lineage (NCBI taxonomy): Eukaryota > Viridiplantae > Streptophyta > Magnoliopsida > Poales > Poaceae > Aegilops > Aegilops sharonensis. Next base: position 761,556,419 of record LR880971.1, on the reverse strand, counting down.
GGCGTTGCATATTTCACATAAACGTTGAATAAACAAAATAGATGGCATTCACACAAAGGGTGTCTAAACTAAGCAGATGACATATTTGATGTATAAAGTAAGCAATGCAAGACACCATATGCATGATATAACCAACATCAGCATGCCAAGTTAGAGCGAAGACCTCAGGGGGTAAATAGGAGTTGTCTTCTCCTTTTGAATTCCCCTCAGAACAGATATCTTCCTCTCGATTACAATCCGAAATACGTGGAGGGGGG
>LR880971.1:761540999-761553295 GCA_904067115.1 Aegilops sharonensis | reverse complement strand
CGATTCAGTCGACTGAAGTGTAGCCAAATTGGAGCAGCATCGCAAGCAAGAGCAAGAGCGAGAGCAGCAGCGCGAGCAAGAGCAATAGCAAGAGCAGACCAGGCAGGGGACCGAGAGCAAGAGCAGAGCAGCAGCGCAAGCGAGAGCTAAAGCAGCAGCAACTCCTACTGATGTGGACGTCGCCGCCGAGGGAGCGACGCCGTGGAGGAAGTGGCCAGCGACGCCGACGTGGATGGAGCCGCGCCTGTCGGCTCGGGACCGAGCGTCGGCAGCACCGTGAGATCGAATCAAGAAGAAAATGCGGCGATTAGTGTACAACCTCTTTGGTGGCACCGATTAGGCCGCAGCTTCATCCGAGGAAACGGTGATGATGATGCTCTTCCGGTGGTGCAGGTGAAGACGGCAGTGTGGGAATGGAGGTGTCGTGAAAGACGAGGCGAACATCGGAGCAGCTCCTTGGAGGTGGAGGACGGGGTGGCTGAACTGGCGGGACGATGAGATCGACGACGGATCCTCATCCGGTACGGTGGATGAGGGACGTCGAGGTGTTGCTGTGGACGACGTCGTCGGGGAAGAGGCTCCGGCTGGGTGGCGGATGGAGCAGGGTGTGGGGTTTCGTCGCGGGTTTTCACGGCCTCGGTGTACGAATGGGTGGGCGGATGGGATGGCAGTGGGGAACCATGGCTTAGAGACGCGCTTGTCCGAAATGTGGGGTAAGTTACGAAAGTACCCCCATCGATTTGAGGCGGTTCTTACGGTTCAGGGGTACCACAGGCATTTCATGTGTCGGGATTTCACATGAGGTGGGAGTTTTCGCGCGTTGTAATTTCGGAATAGCAAGGCGCGGGTTGAGATGGAGGGAGTTGTCAGAGCACAACGAGACAAAGATATATCTTAAATATTTCGGGCTAACCAGGCGCGGGTTGAAATTTCCGGACAAGCCTAGCGTGTACTGTACCAAATCAATGCGCACTACAAATGTCATTCAAAACTTTGAAGTCATGTTATGTTCAATTAAAATATTCCGCTACGTGTATAATGCATGCGACCTACTACTCAAATGAACGTTTTAGTGCATTCCAAACGTATATATTACCGCTTCAATATGAACTAAATTTGAATTCGTTTCTCTATTTGAGTAAGATCTACAGTAATGATTGTTTTGAAGTCAAAGCATTTGAATTCGTTTATCTGTTTTAATAAGATCTACAATCATCATTATTGTCAAGTTAAACCATCGTTTGTGTATTATCTTCATAGCACGCCACATGATTAGTCTCGAGTTACATATGAACTATGTGTACTATATGAACTCGAACTAGATTTTTTGAATCCACTTTAATTTGATTTCAAATCACATTACATTTCTATCTCTAGCTAGATCTTCATAATCTAAACCATGTCTCATATGTATAATGTGTTTATCTCATTATGTATGGTGCCCCGCGGAGGGAGTCCTGGATTAGGGGGTATCCGGACAGCCGGACTGTGTACAACGTCCGGACTATTGAAGCGTGAAGATACAAGACTCAAGACTTCGGCCCGTGTCCGGATGGGACTTTCCTTGGCGTGGAAGGCAAGCTTGGCGATCCGGATATTATATTTCCTTCCTTGTAACCGCCTCCATGTAAACCCTAGCCCTCTCCGGTGCCTATATAAACCGGAGAGGTTGGTCCTTAGAAGGCCGATCACAATTACATGCATACCATCATAGGCTAGCTCTTAGGGTTTAGCCTCTACGATCTCGTGGTAGATCTACTCTTGTACTACCCATATCATCAATATTAATCAAGCAGGAAGTAGGGTTTTACCTCCATCGAGAGGGCCCGAACCTGGGTAAACATCTGTGTCCCTTGCTTCCTGTTATCATCAGCCTTGATGCACAGATCGGGACCCCCTACCCGAGATCTGCCGGTTTTGACACCGACATTGGTGCTTTCATTGAGAGTTCCTCTGTGTCGTCGCCGTCAGGCGCGATGGCTCTTCTAATCAGCTTCAACGACGCTGTCCAGGGCGAGACTTTCCTTCCCGGACAGATCTTCGTGTTCGGCGGCTTTGCACTGCGGGCCAACTCGCTTGGCCATCTGGAGTAGATCGACAGCTACGCCCCTGGCCACCAGGTCAGGTTCGGAAACCTGAACTACATGGCAGACATCCGCGGAGACTTGATCTTCGACGGATTTGGGCCCATGCCAGGAGCATCGGACAGTCTCGACGAGCACGGCTTAGACCTGCCATCGGACGAAGCTTGGGGTGTCGCCCCCGTAGTATCTCCGGACCTAGATCCGGAGCAGGCTGCGTTGCCTAGGGACGGAGGGATGGACCCCGCCCCCCAGGTCGCGCCCTCATCGGCAGTAGACCCGAACACGGGTCTTACCTCTGCGGTGGCCCGCGACTCCGAACCCTTGGATTCGTATCCGGACGTCGGTTCCAGTCCATACACTCCCGAGCCCGTCGGGCCAGGATGGGCTCCGATAATGGAGTTCATCGCTGCGGATATCTTCCAGCACTCGCCCTTTGGCGACATGCTGGACTCATTAAAGTCTCTCTCTTTGTCAGGAGGCTCTTCACCGAACTATGTCCGGCTCGAGTGGGAGGCAGACGATGAAGGAATTCTTTGCCCACCCACCACCCACTTCATTGCCACGGTCGATGACTTAACCGAGGTACTGAACTTCGACTCCGAAGACATCGACGGCATGCACGACGATGCAGGAGAAGAACATGAACCACCGCACACTGGGCGGTGGACAACCACCTCTTCTTATGATATATATATATATATGGTGGACACTCCAAAGGAAACAAATGGCGATGAGTCAACGGAGGATAAAACCTCGGGGAAAAAAGCAAAGAATGGACGCCGTCGGCGCCACTCCAAGCCCCGCCACACCAATACCGGCCCAGGAGACGAAAACAATCTGAATGGTGCCGAAGAAGAATACAACCCTGATCAGCCCGCCTTCGAGCAGGCCGAACAGGAGGATGAGCAGGTCAGCCCAGAAGAACAGGCGACGGACGAATACCCGGAGGAGGACAGCTACATGCCCCCTTCTGAAGACGAGATTAGCCTCGGCGACGACGAGTTCGGCGTGCCTGGGGATCCCGTAGAGCAGGAGCGCTTCAAGCGTCGGCTTATAGCCACTGCGAGGAGCCTGAAAAAGAAACAGCAGCAACTCCAAGCCGATCAAGATCTGCTCACAGATAGATGGACGGAAGTCCTGGCAGCCGAGGAATACGGACTCGACAATCATACGGCTGACCGGCCACCTCGTGGCCGGGATAAAATGGCATACCAGTCCGCGTACCAGCCAACACCCCCACGCCAACATACTACGGCCCGGGGCAACAAAACGGGACAGCCAAGATCGATCTACGGATCGCGGGGGCGCGCCTCGGTACGCGATGAGGACCGTCACGCCGGACACACCTTCAACAAGTCCGGCCGGGCCGAATATAGCCATCCAGAGCAATTCGACCTGCGTAGCCACATAGCCCGGCACAGAGGCACCGCACACCCCCTCTGCTTCACTGATGAAGTAATGGATCATGAATTCCCAGAAGGGTTTAAACCCGTAAACATCGAATCTTACGATGGCACAACATACCCCGCAGTATGGATCAAAAGTTTCCTTCTCCACATTCACATGGCCCGCGGAGACGATCTACTCGCCATCAAGTATCTTCCACTTAAGCTCAAAGGACCAGCCCGACACTGGCTAAACAGCCTGCCAGCAAATTCCATTGGCATTTGGGAAAACCTGGAAGACGCATTCCTCGACAACTTCCAGGGCACATATGTGCGACCACCTGACGCCGATGACTTGAGCCACATCACTCAACAGCCCGGAGAGTCAGCCAGGAAATTCTGGACTCGGTTCCTAACCAAAAAGAACCAAATAGTTGACTGTCCGGATGCCGAAGCCCTAGAGGCTTTCAAGCATAATATCCGTGACGAGTGGCTCGCTCGACACCTCGGCCAGGAAAAACCCGAGTCCATGGCAGCTCTCACAACATTAATGACCCGCTTTTGCGCGGGCGAGGACAGTTGGTTGGCTCGCAGCAGCACTACGCCACAGTCTGGCAATTCGGATGGACGCGACAATAACGACAAGCCATGGTGTAACAGACATAAGTGACAAAACAACGGCGACAGCACTGAAGACACGACATTCAACGCCGGATTCAGTGGGTCCAAGCCCGGTCAGCGGAAGAAGCCGTTCAAAAGAAATAATCAGGGACCGTCCAGTCTGGACCGCATACTGGAGCGCTCGTGCCAAATTCATGGCACCCCGGAGAAGCCAGCCAACCACACCATTAGAGATTGCTGGGTATTCAAACAGGCCGGCAAGATAAACACCGAAGACAAGGATAAGGTGCTGCACAGCGACGACGATGAGGAGCCCCAACGTCCGAACACGGGGGGACAGAAGAAATTTCCCCCTAGGTGAAAACGGTCAACATGATCTACGCCACGCACATCCCCAAGCGGTAAAGAAAGCGGGCACTAAGGGACGTCTATGCGATGGAGCCAGTCGCCCCCAAATTCAACCCATGGTCAGCTTGTCCGATCACCTTCGACCGTATGGATCACCCTACTAGCATCCGTCACGGTGGCTCAGCCGCATTTGTCCTTGACCCAATCATTGACTGATTCCACCTCAAGCGCGTCCTTATGGACGGCGGCAGCAGCCTGAACCTGCTTTACCAGGACACAGTGCACAAAATGGGCATTGACCCTTCAAGGATCAAGCCCACTAAAACCACCTTTAAAGGTGTAATTCCTGGAGTAGAGGCCCGCTGTACAGACTCTATAACATTGGAAGTGGTCTTCGGATCTCCGGATAACTTCCGAAGCGAAGAGTTAATCTTCGATATCGTCCCCTTCCGCAGTGGTTACCATGCACTGCTCGGACAAACCGCATTCGCCAGATTCAATGCGGTACCACACTACGCAGATCTCAAGCTCAAGATGCCAGGACCGCGCGCGGTCATAACGGTGAATGGAAATATAGACCGCTCCCTACGAACAGAAGAACATACTGCAGCCCTTGCGGCGGAAGTACAATGCGGCCTTATCCAACAAACCAATCCGGCGACAACAACTTCGAGCACAGTCAAGCGAGTCTGGAGCACCTCGCAACAGGATCGTCAGGCACGCCAAGAGCGCGACTAGCAGTCCGGCCTCCGCTTAAGCCCCATCAAAGCAGCATTCGTGCCACGTGCACACAATTACGCACTTAAAATACCATGGGCATAGGCGGAGGCGCATCAACGACTCAGTCAATAGTGCGGGTAACCGCCAAATACTTTCATACTCTTTCCCTCTTACCTTTCAGGACACCACGTTGGCGCAGCATCCTCAAAAGAGCCGAATTGCCGAACTTATAGGGAAGAGACATCCAAGGAGGCAATAGACGTTGTGCACAGAAGGAAATACCCAGGTGGAATCTATTTACGATCATTATACCTGCTTTATCTACCTGAACACAACCTGCCCCTGGATAGGACATGTCAAATAGTCCTATTTTATCTCTGCTTAACGCACCCATTGTAAATGTATGCTTAAACGTATTTTTCGTCAATGGGAGATTATATATAGCGTCAACTTATTTTTCTTATTTGAGCATTTTTTATTTTTGCATCCGTACACCTTGATGCGGACGGTTTGCCAGGGGCTTCTTATGGCGCCCCTCTATATGGCAACTAAAGTCCGAACACTTTAAACAGTGCGGCACCCCGAACTTATAGCACTATATGCATCAGCTCCGAATCATGTCTTGGGTCTACAGTTGGGATAGCCCGGCTACCTTGTTTTGGTGCCTTACGTTCCGTTATATCGGCTAAGGTAGCGCATGGAGAACTACTGCGATTGTGTCCCGGTTCTTCCGGATGAGCACCTCAGTAGAGAAAGCCGAAACTGACCAGCATGATGTGGCGAGAGCTGGTCGCTGTTCAAGAGGTTTTAAAATCCTTAAAGATTTTCCGCTTTAGGCGATAAATCGGCTTTGTCCGATCTAGGCATGTATAGCGCCCCAGTTTGGCCTTCCGGATTCTAGGGGCTTCGCCGAAATTTAAAATTGTAGACTTCTATGGCTAAGTGAAAGTTATAAAGCCGCATAGTCCGATTGCCTTGTTCGCTGCACTGGACACCTCCTTAAGGGACCAATCATTTGGGTAAAGAGTGTCCGGGTTTTCCACGAACACCCCAGTGCTAGTCACGTGGGGGCAGAAGCCGACGACTGGCCTACTTTCAGGATTTTATAAACAGCCGCACAGAAGGTAATATTTTAAATAACAAACGCGCTACATAGCGCAAGTAACTTCGTCTTTAATTACAACAATGACAGAAGCGGATTCATTCAAAAATGGTGTCCTTGGTACATTCGTCAGCCACGAGGCGAGCACCCTTCATAACACCTTCATAGTACAGCTCGGGGTGGCGATGCGCCTTGCCCTCCGGCGGTCCGTCATTGACCAGCTTCTCCGCATCCATCTTGCCCCAGTGCACTTTGGCGCGGGCAAGGGCCCGGCGGGCACCCTCGATGCGCACGGATCGCTTGATCACTTCAAGCCGCGGGCAGGCATCCACCATCCGCTTGATCAGGCCAAAGTAGCTAGTGGGAAGGAGCTCACCAGGCTACATCCGGACTATGAAGTCCTTCATAGCCAGTTCGGCCGCTCTGTGGAGTTCGATCAACTACTTCAGTTGGTCGCTCAGAGGCACCGGATGATCGGCCCCAGCATACTGGGACCAGAATAGCTTCTCCGTTGAGCTCCCCTCCTGGGCGTGGTAGAACTCCGCAGCGTCTGAGACGCTGCATGGCAGATCAGCAAATGCCCCTGGAGAGCTCCGTATTCGAGTAAGTAAAAGAAACGCCTCCTCCACATGTTTGCTTTGTTAATGAATTTCTTACCCGTTGCTATCTTTTTGGCCTCCTGGATCTCCTGCTGTGCTTTCTCGGCTTCGGCCCTGGCATCTTTCAAATTCACAAGGGCCTTCGCAAGCTCGGCCTCCTTTGCCTTCAGCTCATGCTCCACGGACTCGCACTTCTTGCCGAGGTCCTGGAGCTCCTGCTGTACCTCGCCCACTCTAGCACTTTGCTTTTCGCGTTCCTTACACTCCGAAGCCGCCTTGTTTTCGGCCTCGGACAACGCCTTCTTCAGGGACGCCAATTCGGCGGTGGCCCCTGTTACACGGTCATGACACTTAGGTGTTAGACTCATCAATTCTGCATATCCTTAAACGCATAAGAGCGGGAATTACTTACCCTTGTTCTCTTCGAGCTGCCTCTTCGTGAGGACGAGCTCTCCCTGCGCCTGCTCCGGGTGCCGTCTCAGTTCGGCAACCTCGGCAGTACGGGCTGCAGCAGCAAGCAGCACAGCCTGCTTATTCACAATAATACTTATTATTAGACTCCTGCGGATTATAATTGACCCTCCATTTGACTTTTCTCTCCGAACACCAAACAGAGTATCAGGGGCTACTACCCATCGGGTGGTAATTTTATACATTTTGATTACTTACCTCAAAGCCCGTCAGGAGGCTTGTGCAGGCTTCGGTTAGTCCGCTTTTGGTGGACACGACCTTTTGAATCACCGCACTCATAAGAGTACGGTGCTCCTCTTCCATGGAAGCGCCTCGAAGCGCTTCCACCAGACTATCGGGCGCCATTGATGCGACGGAAGTGCTTGGCACGGGCGGCTCGCCCTCCCTAACGAGGGGCTGCCTGCCCAAGTCCTGAACCGTTGGAGGTTCCGGGGCAGTGTTCGGTCGGGAGTCGGCCTTGTTTCGGCTCTTGTCGACGCGATCCGCGGGGATCTCGAACCCCGCATGCCCGACATCTGGAATCCCGCCGTGGGGCGTCTCCAGAGTCACCTCCCCCTGCTCTGAGAGCCTTCGGGAAAACACCTCCGTGTCATCGGCGTGTGGAGGGGTAGTGGCTGTCAGGTGCGAATTTATCACCGAATCGCTCAGGGACCCGGAGGAGGATTCCTCGGGGTGAGCCCTGGCCGGACTGCATATATGTTCGGCACTATAAGTACAAAAACTATGAAGTAAAACCACGATATGATGTGGGCACTTACGATCGCACCGGGGGCTTCCCCCGGGGCAGCCACCCCTCCTCGTTGTAATAGGCGGCCGTGGCGGAATAGTCCGAAAGGGTTACCTTCCCCTTCTTGGACGCCCCAACCTCCCCCTCCGGGGCGGTTTTCCTCTTCTCCCCCCTAGTGCGGGGAGGTGGAATTTCTTCTTGATTCCCCCTCCGCCAGAGGAATGTGTCTCGTCGTCATCGGACGACAGAGGAATAACGGCCTTGCGCCGATGGCCTTTTCCGGCCCCTGGCCCGCTTCGCGGGCCCCTCATCCTTCTCGGATGGGGCGTCTTCTTCTTCTTCCTCCTCCCCTTCGTGGGAGGAGTCCACCTCGTCGTCTTCGGATGAGGCTTCGGACGCAACCTTACGCCGGAGACCCTTCCTGGTCCCCGGGGCCTTCTTCTCGGCCTTCTTCTTCGGCACCTTGTACGGTGCCGGGACTAGCATCTCCATCAGGAGAGCATCCGCTGGATCTTCTGCCAACGGAGCCGGACAGTCAATCTGCTCTGCTGTCTTCACATAATCCTGAGGCAAATATATATAAATATTTAAAACTACCCCATGAATGTACTGGGAAAAAACTAAACCCGGTGGTGGTCCCAAAACTCACCGGATTCAGGGGCCACGCTGCATGAAGTCCGCGGTCCTCGGATGTGGGAGGAGGTACTTTGGAGGCCTTGAACAACACTTTCCATGCGCCTTTGTGTGTCATGCTGTAGAGCTTCTGGAGCGTCTGGTGTTCGGCCGGGACGAACTCCCACAGATTTACCGCCCGCCTTTGGCAGGGCAGGATCCGGCGAACGAGCATGACCTGGATCACATTGACAAGCTTGATGTTCTTGTCCTTCATGCTTTTGATGCATGTCTTGAGTCCGGCCAGCTCCGTGGAATCGCCCCAGGACAGGCCCTTCTTTTCCCAGGAGGTGAGCCGCATGGGGATTCCGGATTGGAACTCCGGGGCCGCCGCCCAGTTGGCGCCGCGCGGCTCGGTGATGTAGAACCACCCCGATAGCCATCCTTTTACGGTCTCCGCAAAGGAGCCGTCCAGCCAGGTGACGTTAGGCATCTTGCCCACCATGGCCCCTTCGCACTCCGCTTGTTGGCCGTAAACAATCTTCGGCTTCACGCAGAAGATTTGCAGCCACAAGCCAAAGTGAGGCCGGATGTGGAGGAAGGCCTCGCAAACGATGATGAACGCCGAGATGTTGAGGACGAAATTCGGGGCTAGATCATGGAAATCTAGCCCATAGTAGAACATGAGCCCGCGGATGAAGGGATGGAGTGGAAATCCTAGTCCACAGACGAAATGGGCGACGAACACGACTCTCTCGTGGGGTGCTGTGGTCGGAATGACCTGCCCAGTGTCCGGTAGCCGGTGCGCTATGTCTGCGGCCAAGTATCCGGCCGCCCGAAGATCTGTGATGTGCTTCTCCTCGACGGTGGAAGCCACCCACTTGCCTCCTGCTCCGGACATGTCTAGCTGTGCGGAGGAGACTTGGGCTTGGGCGCTGGAGCTCGAGGAGGCAAGAGTGGGCAGAGAACGAAGGAGGCGTGGGTAAAAATGAGGAAATCTTATCCCTTTATAGAGGCGGCGAAAGCGGTGCACCTCCCCACTTGCCCGTTGGGAATCGCTTGCTTCCCAAGCGCCACGATTAATGATGTGGTGGGATTACCCGTACCCGTATTGATGAGAATCCCGTAATGAGGGGGCATGATCTCTGCTTTGACAAGACGTGTCAAGGAAACCGCCTCGCAATATGCGATGTGGCTGGTTGTGGAAAGACGGTTCGAATAATGACCTGACCGTAGTGACACGTCGCGTTGCCTAAAAAGTTGTCAGCAGATTGCATTTGTGAAACATCATTCTCTCTATGGTGGCATACGAGGATCATCTTGGGGATCCGGACACGGTTTGAGTGTTCGATAATTACCTTGGAGTATTCGGAGAAGGAACCCGCCCTGCAATGCTGAAGACAATACTGCGCGCCGGACTCATCGTCATTGAAGCCTGGTTCAGGGGCTACTGAGGGAGTCCTGGATTAGGGGGTATCCGGACAGCCGGACTGTGTAAAACGTCCGGACTATTGAAGCGTGAAGATACAAGACTCAAGACTTCGGCCCGTGTCTGGATGGGACTTTCCTTGGCGTGGAAGGCAAGCTTGGCGATCCGTATATTATATTTCCTTCCTTGTAACCGACTCCATGTAAACCCTAGCCCTCTCCGGTGCCTATATAAACCAGTGAGGTTGGTCCTTAGAAGGCCGAGCGCAATTACATTCATACCATCATAGGCTAGCTCTTAGGGTTTAGCCTCTATGATCTCGTGGTAGATCTACTCTTGTACTACCCATATCATCAATATTAATCAAGCAGGAAGTAGGGTTTTACCTCCATCGAGAGGGCCCGAACCTGGGTAAACATCTGTGTCCCTTGCTTCCTGTTACCATCAGCCTTGACGCACAGATCGGGACCCCCTACCCGAGATCCGCCGGTTTTGACACCGACACCCACCCCCTATGCCTACAAGTATTTAGATGTGAGTTGCAAACACCACACATTACCACAAATTCAAGTAAAATGTGAGAATGTTCGATATATAGTATTGTTTAGATTGTTCGATATTTAGTTGTAAGCTGCAAACGCCACACATTATCACAAATTCAAATAAAATGTGAGATTGTTTGATGTATGGTATGGTTTAGATTGTTCGGCATTTAGTTGTGAGTTGCAAACGCCATGCATTATCACATTATGGTATAACATGTGCACAACACGTGTATCACCGCTATATTCATGCATGCAATGTTTAAAACACTATGAACTCCTGTTCAAAAACATGAATCCGCTTTCATATCACATTATGATCTTTGTTAGTCTCTTACACCCACACAATCCACTAACCTTTGTAGCTACCACTAACTTTCTCTCGTGCATGCACACGCCCTCCTCGCCCTCCCCCTCGCTCGGCATTCTATCCACCGGGCACATTCATTTTTTCCTTTAGGTCATTCTCCCAGAGTCTCAACAACTCCTTTCCGACACACACCGATCGATAAACCTCTCCAGTGATGCCTGCCTACAACATACACACACACACCTTCAATCTCCTCCTTTATGTGTCCTTGCCTCGTGTCTCTCATACGGTCAGACACATGTGTAAACTCTTGCCCCTCTTTTCATCGATCTCACAACCGCACACTCCTCCCCCTATCAAGCTAGTAGTTGGGCCTCTCGCACCACCTCCTAGCTCCATTCTCTCTGTCTATCCATCTCGCTGGGCCTTATTTGTCTCTAACAAATGGACGTACACCGACCGGTCTCTCGCTATACATATAGCTAGCTAGGTCCTTATAACTCGTTTTTACCCACACGTCGATCGATCTACCTCATTAGTTGTGTCTCTCCCTTCCTCCGACAAACAACAATTGATCTACCGATCTAGTTAGGTTTGCTTACCAAACACATGGTTCCCCTTCATCATCCATGGATGCGTCCCGACAGATCTATCACGCACAGGCACACATAGAAACACATTCCCACTCTTATTGATAACATTGCAGTTCCGCCCTCAGTTTGTCTAGTAGGCCTCTCCCACCATCTCCGAGAAGCAACTCCATCACCCATCCAGCACTCTACCCCTCTCCCTCCCTCTCCCTCCCTCTCTCTCTCTCCTCTCTCTCTCTCTGTCCCATCATATTTCCCGTCCTTCAGTTATGTATGGATGTCGACCGATCTCCCTCAAGACATAGCTGGGTCTCTCCTTCTCAACACATATACGAGTCGTTCTACCTCTATAGTTAGGCCTCTCCCTACCCATCCCCCCACCCCCTCCCCCCCACACACACCGATACATCGAGCGCTCTAGTCATGTCTTCCTGCCACACACAAACTTGACATGTGCCCTCTAACGTTCCGGTAGGCCAGTCGCCCTATATCTTTGACTTGCACACACACACAATTTCGATGGCTCTCTTCATTGATCTCGCCCCCACCCACTTGATCCTCTCTTCGACTCTATCGATAGCTATGACCCCTCCCTCTCTTCTCGTGGATTGCCCGACTGAGGGAGTCGTGGATTAGGGGGTGTCCGGGTATCCGGACTATGACCTTTGGCCGGACTCCTGGACTATGAAGATACAAGGCTGAAGACTTCGTCCCGTGTCCGGATGGGACTTTCCTTGGCGTGGAAGGCAAGCTTGG
>LR880971.1:761522307-761539578 GCA_904067115.1 Aegilops sharonensis | reverse complement strand
GCACGTACTCCCGTCTCTTTCCCAACCACACCCGCGCGGGTACACGGTGGAGCTCAATTCTGTACGAAAAAGGCAGCCCACGTGGTAATTTGGCACGTGTACTGGTTGTCCACTTGGTGGAGGGAGGATCGTCTACCACGGGCGAACAAACAAATTGCGACTTGACGTCTTATGTTAAAAAAAGAGGCAAACCATGTGGGGCCTACCTTAGAGGCAAGACTTTTGATGTGTCCCGTCAACTCGCAGAACGAGAAGAAGCTTGCTTAGTACGTCGTCTCCCCCGCCCACGGGCGCGGTGGCTCGCAGGATGAGGTGAAGCTTGCTCCGCCTTACGCCCGCTCCCTCGCCCATGCGTGCGGTGGCTCGCAGGACGAGGAGAAAAATTTACTACTCCCTCTGTTTACTCCTCGTCCCTACTACATTGGTTATAGGGATTATATCATATTGTTTGGAATATATATGTCCTTTAGTAGATTTCAATATGAACTACTAGTACATACTCCAAACACTGATGTATATAGACGTATTTTAGAGTGTAGCACTCATTTTACTCCGTATGTAGCACTCTCCCTCGCCCCTCGACCCTCGCCCACGTGGTGGACATGCAGCAATTCATTCGGTCTCATATAGCCAGAACGATATATACTGCACTACCATTATTGCTCGACTTCCCGAAGAGGCGAAGAGCCAATCGCAAGGTTAATATTTTGGAGATGACAAGCACAAGGTTATAGGAGAACGAGTAGTAGGTGCCGCGTCATTTATAAATAAAGTTTTTTTTTCTTCAGTGGCACGTACGCAATATGATAGGTTCATATGGAGAGAAAAGGAAACCGCTCCACTATATACATAGTCAGGACGGGTCAGCCTACACAGTTGCTTGCTGGGGTTGCTCTCTTCACACTCTCTCGCACAAAATGACTGTGGCCACATCTCTAACATCCCGGCGGATCACGTCCGCTTGGGGAAGGGGTGGATGCTTAGTGTAGATGCGGTGGCCATCGCCGACGGCGAAAACCCACTGTCGGCACGTCCCGATCAGGGGTCCCCGCCGTTCTCTCTTACAAAGCCAGTGAGGTTTCCTTCGTCCCTTGCTCACTTCCGCGACGTGGGCAGTTGCCGCCTCCCGCCGCCCTCCTCAAGATTGAGCTACGTCCCTCAGGTACAACTCCCTTTACAGCCGGCTTGCACCACTGCTCCAGCTGCCCACATCACTCCCTGTGGATATTTCTCTACTTCTTTGCCCCGCACATACCTCTACTGGCTTCTACGTACTGTATTTGTGATGAGTTTATGTCTCATCAACTAGTCCCAGTAATATTATTCTAATCACGCTTCTTCAATTTCTTTGCCACAGGGATGCTCATCTCGATTTAGGTGAAACTGCACAAAATGATCCGATGGTCAAAAGGTTGCAAACTTCACTTATTAGGAAGCTCGAACGTTGCCAGCAAATTGAAGCCTGGTCAGGGTTCACGGTTCAAGGGCTAGGGACTGCATGGATCGTTTTTTTCTTTAGCTGCCTCTGTTCCAAAATACTCCCTCCTTTCTGGTTTATAGGGCTCAATTCAAAAATCTCACCAACCAAGGTAGATGGTGAGTGGTGGAATATTTTTTGTAGTTTGCAAAAGCACCTAATTAATGCTCTTGTTTTCCTCAAAAAATTATGTTTATCAATGTATTAATTGCAATGCATGCATGCATAAAGTACATGCATTGGTCAATTTTCTCTTAATAGTTGCATGCAATGATTTAATGCACCTTGGAATCTGAACATGTGATGGGGAACAACCAAATTGAGCCTTAATAGTTACCGGCATTCCGGTTGCAACAACACGGGACCGAGGAATGAGAAATGATGGCAAGAAGTATCACTGCGTCAAGAATTCATGAGAGATGGTGCAATTATCATGACAATCATGGCATAAAGGGGGTAATACTCCAGGGTAGAACAGAGCAAAAGCTGGATTGGCATTTGATCTGCAGAATACAACTGCTTTGACCCAATCCTAGAAATGGATGAAGTACTGGAGTTTGTTTCTCCTAGTCATTCCGGAATAGAATGGCTTGACGGACCACAAGAATAATAGGCATCGATGAACGCGAATGCACAACTATTCCTGGCTATCAATTGATAGACTAGGGTCGGAATACAGCTGAGGAGGGTCAACTCAAGGAACATATAACTTTTTGAGTTGTGGATGCATAGATTAGTATGTCGAACCAAGTTCAACAGGTTTCTTCCGGATAACCCATGCAGAGAGGTAGGACTGGCAGAGTCACAATATAGAATAGGGAACTCATCGAGAGCACTCTTGTTGTGATCTTTTGGTTCAAAGAACTTCTGCCATAAGAAGTTCATGGTATTCGGAAGAAGGAAATACCACAGACCTCGAGGACTATCGCAAGGTTACTAATATCATAAAGGAACTAGCAACACTATAAATAGGAGGTAAGTAGAGTGAATCTCGGGTTCAAGAACCCAGGAATAGAATACCTGCTAACTAATAACATCACGGGATGCTTTCGAGAATGATGGCCAGAATCATCACACTAGGAATATAAAGCATGGCTAGCTTACTAGGTGACTCCCTAAAACACCTAGGGTCATAATAATAGCTCCAACATATATGTCGAGGCAATAGAGTACCTCAACTCACCGATTAGTGTGATTAATCTGGCCCAAATGGACATCAAAACGGGAGGAAGGGATTTTGCAAATGCTTCAGATTGTTTTAGAAACCTGGGATGACTCCGACAGCATAACGGCTGTAAATGCTCAAAAGATTTGAGACATCCTACAAAAATGGTGGCGTAACCACTCAGAAGCACAATAACAAGGTTCCGAGACCAACTATGAACACACAGAGGTATTATAAACTGAACTGGGGCTTGAATCCAAAAATCCTATAAGTCTACGGATTAGTAACACGTGATCCTGGTAGAAAGATGAGAAATCCTAGTTCTTAATCCCCGTAGAAGAGAAGAGGATGACTCAGATCAGAAGGGCATAAGATAAAGGAGTAAAAAGAGCCTTACATTCCCTTCCACAATCAATTCCCTTATATAACTAAAGCATTTCTAGACACAACTTCGACCAGTTTGGCTTGGTAATCCTACAGGCAGTCAGGATCTGATACCAAAGCTGTCAGGACCCCGATTCCACACATCGATCTAGCCGGTAACACCTCATATCACTTTGCGGCCTCACACACGGTATTCCCACGGGTGTCGCCTTACCATGGCCCGGGATCGTTTGCGCCTTTTGGCTCACGTATATGATAGTGTCGCTAGCATCCATATGACAGAGAACCCGGGCCGACATGACTAGTCATGAACCCAAAGTGGCACTAACTTATAGGGACAGGCATACATGAATCAACATCGAGCATGTCGGTCAGCAGCGTGCGAATCCGGGCTGTAGCACTGGGCTAACAGGACTCCGGGAACCCGGGTTGTAGCAGGCTAGCCAGGACTCTGGATGTTACCGCGTGACATTTCCCTGAAGGGACAGACACAGGAACGAAGTGAATCACATGCCGGCCAGTCAAGTGTTCCGGAGCAGCAGTGCTGGGCTAGCAGGACTTCGGTGAATCGGGCTGTAGCGGACTACTATGGCTCATGGAAGCACAAGACTACATTTCCCCATAAGAGAGGCTACCAAGGATAAACAACTAGGTTGTCGGATCCCACACATATCAAGCATTTCAATCATACACACAATATGCTCGATATGTGTAAATACAACATGGCATCACAACATAACTCTACGACTCAAGTATTTATTCATTAGGCTCCGAGGAGCGAGATATTACAAACATGGGTCTCTCGACCCAGCATTCAGAGCATACAAGTCAAACACATGCGGAAGCTTAACATGTCTGAGTACAGACAACTATAAATGAAAAAGGCTGAGAAGCCTGACTATCTACAAGATCCTGCCGAGGGTACGAGATCGTAGCTGAGGTAACAAGCTAAACGTCGATGTCCACGCGGAACTACTAGCGAGACTGAAGTCTCTCTGCAAAACATAAAATAGGCAAACGTGAGTACAAATGTACCCAGCAAGACTTACATCAGAACTAACTACATATGCATCATTATCAACAAAGGGGGTGGTGGAGTTTAACTGCAGCAAGCCAGCTTTGACTCGGTGGCTATCCTAAACTACGACTGCAAGAAACTCTTTTGAGGTGGCGCACATGAGTCCACATATTCACCAATCAGTACACCACTATGGATCCGCTCCCGTCTACCTACGAGAACGCCATCCATAGCACTCACGCTTATCTTGAAAGTTTTAGAGTATCCACTTTCACTTGTCTATGAACTATACAGGCAACCCACAAGTCCTTTACCGCGGACACGGCTATTCAAATAGATCATTTATAACCCTGCAGGGGTGTACTTCTTCACACATGTTTCCACCACTTAGCGTCTGCAGACGACATGTGCTCGGCAGACTTCAAGCGAAAGCCGATGTGGGTGTAGACCACGACCTGACTAACCACACAAGTCTCTAGTCCAGGTTTATCGCCTATTCGGGTTCCATCCGCGAGGAGATCCGGCCGGAGTTTCGCTCATAGCCCCAAACGATGTGTGCAGGGTTCCCGAGACACCAAATGGGCGCTCGGTACACCGGGCCATGGTGTATCTACCGCATCATAGCCCACCCCTAGGGTCAGCGCTACGCACGACCTCCAACACATATCCTACAAACACCAGAAACTAGTTGCAACTCCTGGACAGAGGACAAGGGCGGTTAATAAGTCGAGCGTGGTCATATTTCAGGGCCCAACGTGTGGTAGTAGTTGTTTCATGGATCACAAACACAGAACTCAGTTCCTGAGGACGGCTGCCATGAGACAACCCACCATGTACTCCTACATGGCCTCTCACCGTTACCTTTACCAAATCGTGTTCACACACTTAGCTCACACACAGTAGGATATGTTCATCACCATTCCAATTCATCCCCGATGAATCAGACCTGACTCAACTCTAAGCAGTAGCAGGCATGACAAACAAGCATGAATGAGTAGGCACCTCAGGGCTCAAACAACTCCTACTCATGCTAGTGGGTTTCATCTATTAACTGTGGCAATGATAGGTCATGCAAATGATAAAGGAGTTCAGCTACCGCAACAAGTAACAGATGAATCGGTGTTGTCCTAATGCAGTAAAAGAGAGCAGGGCAAGAGAGTAGGATTGTATCGGAATGAACAAGGGGTTTTTTTCTTGCCTGGCACTTCTGAAGATGATATAGCTCTTCATCGGTGTCATCGAACTCATCGTCGGAACCACGTCTACTGAGAGGGGATAAATACCGGCAACAGAGAGAAAACACAATCAATGCAATGCAACAATATGATGCATGAATATTACAAGGCAAAATGAGTGTGTTGGCTAATGCATCTACAACCAGATGGGTTTGAGCTATTTTGAACCAAAGATTCAAAGTTCAAACTCATTTGTGATCTTAAATAGTGCTTTATCATGTTTTGCACTAAACAACAAGTTAACTTGTTTAAACATGCATGAAACCAGTACAGATGGATGGATTGGATTTTTTGATAATTTTTCATATATAACTTATTTCATTCTGAGCTACGGTTGAATTTCTATGATTTTTAAAAGTTAGCACTATTTTCTGGAATTTCCTAAATAAGAATAAATCCAAAAAAGGATTTACTGCGTCAGCCTGGCGTCAGTGTGACGTCAGCGGTCAACTGACCCGGTCAAGGTCAAACCTAACCAGTGGGGCCCACTGGTCAGTGACACATCTAACTAACAGCGTTAGTTAGTGTTAGATTAGGCACTAATCTAGGTTAATTAGTACTAACTAAACCTAACTAGGAATTAACAGGGGAGGGCCCACGCGTCAGTGACCCTGGGGGTCAAACAAGGGTCAAACCCGGGTCAACTCTTCGGAGTTGACCTGCGGCTCGTCGCCGGCGACGCCAGAGACGGCGGAGGGCGTCGGGATTCCTCGTCCGACGACCAAATGGCCGATGGAGGGCGTCTACGTGACGCGGGCACTCGTCGCGTCGAGTAGTGGCAGTGGCTGGGCCTAAGGTGGCTGGATTCGTCACCGGCGTCGACCTTGGCGATCGCGGGAGCTCGGGTGAGCTCGGGGTCGACGCTACGGTGGTCGGGGAGGCTCGTGCGGGCACCTACGTGCTCTACATGGTGCGGGAACGGAGATGAGCGTGACGGCCGGACCGCTAGCTGGCCGGAGGCACGTCGGCGGTGGTCACAGACGGCGGCGCATGCGGGTGAGCAGGGTGCAGCGACTACAGCGCACGAGAGCGAGAACGGAGAGGGGAAGAAGGGTCAGTGGCTCACTGTGAGTGCAGGGGAGCGAACGGTGAGCTCGGGGAGGGGCTGGTGAGGTCGTGCGGCTGTCGGCGATCTCGGAGCAGAGGCAGTGAAGATGGCAGGGCAGAGGTGATGCAGGGCGTCCGGCGTCGGGCGGCTCGGTGAGGAGGAGGAGAGAGACTAGGTGGAGCTCGTGGGCAGCTCCAGGGGGCGAGGGAGAGGCGGTGGCGCCGACTACAGCAGCGGCGGCTTACGGGCGCATCGGCCGTAACGGGAGAGGAACGAGGGAGAGGGCAGAGGAGGGGAGAGTGGTGTCCAAGGGGTCGAGGCGGCGCCAAGGAGAAGACGCGAGGCGTCGCGGTGGCCAGGCGACGCAGGCAGGCAGCCTGATGGCGTGGTGGCCGCGCGCGCGCCATGCGTTGTCCCTCCTCTGCCTACTGGCAAAGGTTGGGGATGACTAGCACCAGGCCAGGTGGGCTGGGCCAGCACAGGTGAGGCCCAGGTGGGCTTGGTGGGCGCCAGGTAGGTTTCCCTCTCTTCTGTGTTCTAATTTTGTTTTTGTTTTCTAATTATTTGCCTCTGTTTTGAGCTTAGGAAAAATACCAAGGCATTTCCTAAAATCCTGAAAATATTCATGGACACTTGCTGAATTATTTCAGTGGCCCAAAAATAGTTCCAACATTATTTGAACATTTAAATTATTTATAGTATTTTAAATGCCCAAAGTCTGATACAATAAGATTTAATTCAAAAATCCATAATGGCCTAGAAATATGTGCATCATTTTTGGCAGAGGTTTTCACCTTTAACAAAAATGATGAACTTTTCTAAAGGGCATTTGGATTCATTGAAGATATTTTTATTGAACCTAGTTGAATTCATTTGGTGCTAGGGTTTCAACAATCCCCATTTCAACTTTCAAAGAAATTTAGACATGATGAATGGATGCTTGTGCAATTATTTGCAATCAAATTCTAGGGCTGTGACAACTTCCTCCGTTCCTAAATATAAGTCTTTGTAGAGATTTCACCATGAACCACATGCCGATGTATATAGATGCATTTTAAGTGTAGATTCATTCATTTTGTTTCGTATGTAGTTCACCTAGTGGAATCTCTACAAAGACTTATCTACTAGTAATAGCTAGCCCCCACTAATAGGAATTCTCTATCCTCTCCTTGAGCCACATCATCAAAATTGATGTAGCCATTAGATGAAGTAAATCAGTCCATAATAGCCGTCTGATCTAGATGTTGAGTGAGGCTCCACACTAAGCCACATGCAAGCATGCAGAAATACCGTGGCACATGCATGTGAGTGGGTTTTAAATCACATCAACATGTCTGCATGCAAGCATGCACAAGTAGCATGCATGTAGTTGAGCTTTTAAGTCCCATTAACATGTCAAAAAGAAAAATATAATCCCATTATGCAGTAGGAGTTGGATGATCTTTTTTCCTTACGTGGGATGATCTAAATGATGATGGGAGTTTATTTAGTTTGGCTACCACATTTGTCATGCGGTTATAGAGTTTTTTTAGTTCTATGAAATCGATAATTTTGCGCAGAGAGATATACTGCTGTTCCGCGGCAACGCGCGAGGACTCATCTAGTAATATTTAGGAATGGAGGGAGTACTATGTAAAGAGTTAGGTGTCGCACGGTGATAGTGTGAGGTGGGCCATGTAATCACTGAGCCTGCGTGTTTCCACTGCTCTTTCACTCCTCCGCTGTAAGAATGGAGAAAATTGTAATTGTCACGCCCAATATGCGACCCTATCCAAAAAGGAACTCGAAGGTCCCACCAAGGATGGACCCGCATATTGAAACGCTTTTGCAAGGTGGATATCATTACATCAACATTACATAATACATAGGGATACAACCAAGACATACAATGTCACATGAATACAACAATACAACATACAAGATCGACATCCGACTGCGGATGAAATATAAACAGAAACTCAAACAATATCCACCCTGCTAGCCCAGGCTGCCGACCTGGAACCTATCCCCTGATCGAAGAAGCAGAAGAAGAACTCAAGACAAGCAAGCATCGCTCTCGGGTCATGATCATCGCACAACCTATACCTGCAACTGTTGTTGTAGTAATCTGTGAGCCACGAGGACTCAGCAATCCCATTACCATGGGTATCAAGACTAGCAAAGCTTAATGGGAAAGGAAGGGGTAAAGTGGTGAGGATGCAGCAGCGACTAAGCATATATGGTGGCTAACATACGCAAATAAGAGCGAGAAGAGGAGCAAAGGAACGGTCGTCAACTAGTAATGATCAAGAAGTGATCCTGAACTCCTACTTACGTCAGACATAACCCAGAAACCGTGTTCTCCTCTCGATCAACCCCGAAAAGAGACACTCATGGTTACGCACACGGTTGGTGTATTTTAGAAGAGTTTGCTTCAAGTTTACTACAACCGGATATTAACAAATTCCCATCTGCCACATAACCAAGGGCACGGCTTTCGAAAGTTCAAACCCTGCAGGGGTGTCCCAACTTAGCCCATGATAAGCTCTCGCGATCAACGAAGGATATTCCTTCTCCCCGGGAAGACCCGATCAGTCTCGGAATCCCGGCTACAAGACATTTCGACAGTAATAAAACAAGAGCAGCAAAGCCGCCCGGATGTGCCGACAAATCCTGATAGGAGCTGCACATATCTCGTTCTCAGGGCACACCGGATGAGCAAGACGACGGGTTGGCATAGACCCTGGTTGCCCAGGGAGCGCCGGACATCGCTCGGTTTGGACCAGCACTCAGAGGGGAACTGGCCCGGGGGGCTAAAATAAAGATGACCCTCGGGCTCCGGAAACCCAAGGGAAAAAGGGCATAGGTGAGGCAAATGGTAAAACCAATGTTGGGCCTTGCTGGAGGAGTCTTGTTCAAAGCGAACTGTCAAGGGGGTCCCATAAATCACCCAACCGCGTTAGGGACGCAAAATCCGGGAACATAATACCGATATGACGGAAACTAGGGCGGCAAGAGTGGAACAAAACACCAGGCATAAGGCCGAGCCTTCCACCCTTTACCAAGTATATAGATGCATTAATAATATAAGAGATATTGTGATATCCCAACATAATCCTGTTCACCATGGAGCAATCTTCAACTTCACCTGCAACTAGCAATGCTATAAGAGGGGCTGAGCAAAGCAGTAATATAGCCAAACAATGGTTTGCTAGGAAGGGTGTCAAAGGTTAGAGGTTCATGGCAATTTAGGAGGCTTGAGGATCAAAAGATAGGTAGCGCAGCATAGCGATAGAACGAAGCAACTAGTATAGCAATGATAGTAATGAGATCCAGGGTAGTGGTCATCTTGCCTGAAATCCCGCAAGGAAGAAGAACGAGTCCATGAAGAAGACGAAGCCACGAAGACGAACCAAGCGTAGACGAACGAATCCTCACGATCGCAACGAAACGGGAACTATCGAGAAGAAGCACACAACATAGGTAAACACAGCACACATGAACATGACAATATGCACAACAAACATGATGCATGACAAGGCTACATGAAGCTACTCATGGCAAAATATGATGCAAACAAGAACAACACATCAAAGCAAGTTTAAGTGAGGCCGGAAACAACATAGAACAATTCCGGTAAGTCCTCATATGCAAATTTCGAAATTGGTCCAGAACTGAATCACCTTATGTTCAAGTTGTTAAACAGCAAGTTAAAATGCACCAAGACGATCTACACGAGATTCCAGTCAAGTTACATATAAAGTTCATTAGATTCGGAGCTACGGCCTAGAAGATATGAGCAAAACAAGTTAAACATGGCATTGATGCAAAATGCATACAAACCTCAAGCAAACACTCTCAAAACAAGGATGCAACATGATAATATGAAACTACATGCAAAATCACGCAAGTTTCATATAGAGCACACTCAAAACGGAGCAACGGTTCAACACATACACACTATACAAGTTTAAAGGACAAGCTGTCCAAACAACAACTAGGTATATTGCAAGCATCAAAACAACATGCTACAGGACCTCAACAAGAAAACAAAAGGCATGGGCATGATGTACAGGTAATGCATAACAAAACATGAACACTGAGCTATCTCCAGAAATAACTAGAACATGCTCAAAAACACATGGCAAGATTGCAAATAATAACAGTTTCAGTCATTAGCAGAAATAACATCAGGTTGCAATGTTTAGAGCTATCAAACAACATGCTACAGGAACTTATCATGGCAAACAAAGGCATGACATGAATCTACTAAATGCATAGATCAAATGTCCTTTAGTGACCATGAGCCAAAAAGGACCAGAAGATATGATGTCACCCATGTAAACATGGCAAGTTATATTACAGATTCATACATGGAAGGAACAACAATAAGTAGGCATGTTGGTGAGCTTGAACCACTCACCACAGAGTGATACATGGCATGGAAAGGCAATCAACCGTAATAAGACATGTTTGTAAAGCTAAGAATGGCAAGAGCAAGTTCATAGAGTGCATGGATCACTAACAACAATCATGGCAACATTGAACTTAATGTTAACAGGATGACAGCAACATTATTTAGCAAATTTGGAGCAAGATTACAACAAGTTACAGTAGGCTATAAATGCAACCATAGGCATGGATGGATAGAGCATGACATGTATAACAAAACATCCTTAGTGAAAATCTCCAGATTATGCATAGAATGACTTGTAGCAGCAGGATAACATAGCATCATGATATAGCAGATTCAGACATGCAAAACAGCAACAGCAAATACCCTACTTAACAAGCTTGATGCACTCACTACAGGAATCACAAAAATACATGGATAGCACCCCTGGAAAGATGGCATGCCATAGATCAAAAGTCATGCAGGGCTCATGCTCATAAGATGCACACATCAAATGCAACAAAAATGACAAATCATCAAGTTATAACAGTTTCAGCAGGTTAACATCATATAGCACTCTTGCAACGAAGCTTCAGGCATCAAGATGAACTCAAATGAATATGATGCAATGGAATAAAATGAAGTGCTCGTTGAGACGAACAATTTGACATATTATACGCACAAAATGGAGCAGTATGCATGGAGATATGATGCAATGAACATGGCATGATAATGTTGAAATAACTCGGGACTTAGACGAAAAACGGGGTCAAC
Source organism: Aegilops sharonensis (assembly GCA_904067115.1). Classification (NCBI taxonomy): domain Eukaryota; kingdom Viridiplantae; phylum Streptophyta; class Magnoliopsida; order Poales; family Poaceae; genus Aegilops; species Aegilops sharonensis. The sequence continues at coordinate 761,528,105 of LR880971.1, read as the reverse complement.
CTCTTCGGATCTGGATCTGGAGTTCGCTGGAGTAGTTCGCCGGAGTGGACGGAGGGAGCCTCCGGCGAGGTCGAGAGAGCCGGGGAGGCACGAGGAGGCGGCCGGCGAGGTCGAGGCGGCCGGATCCGGTCCGGCCCGACCGGATCCGCGGCGCGCGGGCGGCGAGCTCGGCCGGGGCGGCGCGAGCCGACGGCGGCGGCGACCGGCGGCCTCGGGCGCGGGGCGACAAGGGGCGGAGGCGGGCGCTGGCGGCGACCGGCCCGGGCGGCGAGGCACGGGAAGCGCGCGGGCGCTCGGGCGCGGGCGTCCCGCGGCGGGCGGCGGCGGCGGATGGACCGGGCGGGCCCCGCCTGGGCCCGGCGGGCCGCGGCTGCGGGGACGGCGGTGGAGGCCAGGTGGCGCACCGGGATTGGATGGAGCGGCGGCGCGCGGTGGCGTTGGACATGTCCGGCGGCGGGGACGAAATGTCCGGCGGCGCGCGGGGAGCGGGGCTAGGGTTGGACTGCGCGAAAATCCGGAGGGGGTCACATATTTATAGGAAGAGGGAGCTAGGAGGCTCCAAATGAGGTGCGGTTCTCGCCCACACGATCGTAATCGAACGACCGAGAGCATGGAGGGGAGTTTGCTGGGTTTTGGGCCACTTTGAAAGGGGTGTTGGGCTGCAAAACAAAAGAAGCCTTTGCGGTTACCCGGTTAACCGTTGGAGTATCAAACGACCTCCAAATGGAACGAAACTTGACAGGCGGTCTACCGGTGCTATACCAAGGCCGCTTGGCAAACCTCGGGCCATTCCGAGAACGTTTAACACCCGCTCACAAAAAGAGGCAAAAGGGGGCGCCGGGAGACATAGGAGTGCCGGATTGCAAAACGGACAACGGGGAAAAAGCTCGGATGCCTGAGAAGAACACGTATGCAAATGCGATGCACATGATGACATGATATGAAATGCAGATGATGACATGGAAAAATGCAACACGCAAGCAAATGACATGGCAACGACGGCGAATAACTGACGGACACCTGGCGCATCGAATCCGGGGCGTTACAGTAATCTAGTACTAGTAGTACCTCCTTTCGCCGAAAGCGTGGGACATCCAGCAGTCCTACCACCTCAGTAATAAAGACCAATGAGCCGTCAAATCACATAGACCCAGCATTATGTTGGACGGACGAAGCAACCATCACTCTTGCGCCAGTGAGAGGTCGCGTCCGCTCTGCCCGGGCATGAATGTGGCACCGATTCATTGGAGCGGCGCTGACCGTTTTGGGCGGGAAGCGCGCGCAGGCGATGGAGGGGCTTTGGGTGGGCCAGGCTGGTTAGGAGCGGGCGTGGCAGCTGTCCGCATGTCCCTACCAGACACGCCCGGAAACGAGAGGATGAACCGACTCTCGCGGCTAAAATCGTACACTACACACCATCTCTCTGTAGGAGTAGGTCGATCTGTCGCACTCTCTAACACACACATGCTGTTAAACACACACACGCACACGCACGCACCTTGGTCCCGTTGCACCTTCTAACGTGACTTATTACACCTAGACGGAGGGAGTAGTAAGTATACGAGATACGGTGGCACAATGACTTAAGTCGAATACAAGTGCCCAAAATTTGTGTGCATGTTATAATAAGGATTCACTTAAAATAGTACGTGAGCGAACAACGGGACCAATTGGACAGTGTTCCCGAGCAGTATTGAGATATGTGAGATAAGATACACCGCTGGCGCTTTTAATTTTTCTTATTAATTTGTTTGTTTCACCCTCTGACTGGTGGGACCCTACGTACTACATGGAGAGAGTTAAGGTGACTAAGGCTGCATTATTTCTGCACCACTGTGGATAGTCTTACCACCAAAGCCACATGACACAATTATGATTGAAATCCCATTGACTCCCACACACACACAAAAAACACGGCATGCTTGTCACACGAATGCAGGAATGTATAAAAGGTTATTTTCCTCTCGTTCAACATAACGGGAGGGTTGTGTAGCTGGTTAGCCTGTTCGCTCATCAAACTAGAGGTCTCGGGTTCGATAACTACACTTGAGCATAATTTTTGCCAGGAGGATTCTTTGACTGGTCAAAATGTTTTCTAGGGTCTGCACGCTTCACACTCTCTCTCCAGTATATATATACACGCTGGAGCCTCAGCGCTTGTAGTTGCTCTCCTCACACTCTCTCGCCCTCTCCCGTTGGAGCCTCGCGCTTGTTGTTGCTCTCTTCACACCCTCTCGCCCTCTCCAGATCTAAACAAGACTTCGTTGGCCTCTCTCTCTCCCCTCACTGCTGCTCAAAGAGCCGGCAGGATCCGTCCGCCAGGAAGGGAAGGAGGCTTAACGCTGTCGCCGTCGGCGAGGAAGGGAATCCACTATCGGCGCAGCTGTTCACTTTCCACCCAGCGGCGGAGCGGGAGGGCCTCCGACCCCTTCTTCTTCGTTGTCGTCCCGTCGCCCACCGAACCACGCACCAAGAACCTTAAGGTATAATTTACTTACTCCACATGCATTGCTCTAGCTGCATGTATACCATGAATCTAGGACGTGGTTCAAAGAGGAAAGGAGTGGGGGAAAGTTGTGGGAAAAGTTGTACTCCCTCCGTTCCTAAATATAAGTCTTCGTAGAGATTTTACTAGGACTACATACGGAGCAAAATGAATGAATCTACACTCTAAAATGCATCTATATATATCCGTATGTGGTTCATAGTGGAATCTTTACAAAGACTTATATTTAGGAACGGAGGAAGTATATAGCATGAATCCAGGACGTGGTTCAAATAGGAAACGAAGGGGGAAAGTTGTATAGCATGAATCTAAGACGTGGTTCAAAGAGGAAAGGATTGTGGGAAATTAGTGGGGAAAGTTGTATCACATAAATCTAGGACGTGGTTCAAAGAGGAAAGGAAGGAGCGAAAGTACTAGTTGAAAAAGGAAAGGAAGGGACAAGGCTGTAGAGTTTGAGCAGGACTAGATTTGCTGCGCTCACATAGGGAAAGGTGTCTAAAGATAACAAAACTGGGACCAACACAAATATGCTCCTTGGTTGTTTGTTCTTTGTTGCAACAGACTGTGCACGACCACAGTACATCGGTAGATGCACATGGTGCTGGTGCGTCCACTGTCCCGTGCAACTCATTAGCTGTTGTTAATCTAAGGCCCTGCTTGGTTAAAAACTCCCTAGTCCCTACCTGCTTGGTTCCAGGGACTAAACATGTACTAGAGGTTATTAAATGACATGCTAAAAGACCATGTTAACCCTAGTAATGAACTAATAGAAACAAGGTGCGATGCGTGGTAGGGGCAACTGTTGGAAAAAGTCCCAAAAAGACTCCCTCGGGGTCTTCTTTATTTAGTCCCAAATGCCCACTTTTAGTCCCTAAAAGTCCCTCCTGTTTGGTTTAGATGGGACTGACACGGAGTTTTTTTAGTCCCTACACCAAATTGTCCCTGTAAACAAACACCCTCTAATAATGCCGCTGGAAAATTGATGCAATGCCACAGTTAAAAGCAAATTACATGTTTATCGAATTTTATTGTTAATATAATCTCTATGTTAATATTAATCAATGCCCCCGTTTGAGAAATGCTACTATCTTGCTTTCTTTCCCATTTAGAGAAGGTAGATGCTTCTTTTTGTTGGCTTCTGTGTCATCCACCGTTATTGAACACTAATTGTTTCCTTCGCACCTCTGTGTAAACAGGGTTATCTACTTCACCTTGTTGCCATTGTGACCTTTTGTTGCACTGCACAAAACACTTTTGTTTTAAGAGTGTTTTGTGTAGTTCAACCAAAATGTCACACCGACAATGTTGCTTGATTGCTTGATCTTAGTGGAACTGCACAAGAGGAGATCTTACTTCCTATCCGTTAAGGATAATTTGGTTCAGATCTTCTTCTTGTGAGTTGTTTGAATTCCGATCATGAGAGGTTAGTACTAGCCTTCTTTCACATGATTCTGCAGTGTGCTTTCATATTTTGTGCTACTTGTACGATAATGTTGCTTGATTTTAGTGAATTACACAAATGGAGACAAGACTTCCAATCTGTATGTGCACGGTAATATCCCATTGAGGTAAGATAAGGATATTTCACAACTGTTGGCCTGTATTTTGCCACTTTCATCAGAAAATTAAGTTTGATACTATACTTGTGCTCCCTAATTGACATGCCAAATCTTACATTGAAGGCGAAGCTTGTCTGTTATTGAACCAAGTGATGAAAGGGAAGAACAAACGGAAGAAAAACAAAAATCAACTCCCAGTGCTGTAATGAAGCACTGGAACTATGATGACACAAGTAAGGATATAGGTTTGCATTTTAATTTATTGCTATGGCTGCAACGAGAAATTGGTTTGCCATTGATTTGATGCCATACGTAATTATCTCTACTTGTGCAAACATGGATCTTCTTTGAAGATACCATATATTTTAGTGGAACTGCACAAGAAGATGTTGGAAACATTAAACTAATCGAGGAGTATATAGTAAGCATGGCCACCCCCGTAGATAGCAACAGAGGGTTCCGGAGAAGTGCTTCATCTGTATGCTCTACACAATCAGCCTCCTGACAAAGGTTGGTACTCGCCCACTAATTTCATCCGTATGATTGAGCTTTGTCATCTCTATTGGTGTTGTGCTACTGTTTAGATACTTTCATGAAAAAGTGGTATTGTCCTTGAGAAGTGCTTCATCTGTGCTATTTTAAATATTTCCTTTCCTTTTTTTGAGCAAACATGGATGCTAGCATTTAGTAGTCCTCTTGTCTTTGCACAACAGGATCATCTTCCTCTGAAGAAGAATATGGAGTACGTGAAGTGACTAGTTCCGATTATGCCAGGATGAAGAAGCCATGTCTATCTTCTCATCAGAAGGAGCAGTTGCAGGATGGTTACATTACTCCCCACAAGACCAAACTAACTTCAGCTCAGAAGGACTGACAAATCTCCATTTTTTTGCTGTGATGCGCGAGTACAATGTTGTTCTAGGATTCTTTCTGGTGAGTTCCATTTTTCTAAAAGTGTGCTCTACATGGACCATGTATGTGCCTGTTGAAACTGTCAAATCATAGTACAGTTTGCTTTATACTAATCACTTCTTTGTATTTGTGCAAACAAGGGTGCTCAGTTTGATTTCAATGGGAACTGCACAAAATGTTCATGAATACATCGAATCATTCATTTCCACCACAAGAAAGGAGGTGCCGATAAGTTCAAGGCGTTGCAACATATAAGGGCGAAATCATACAAGCTACGCGCGAATTTGGTTGATTTTGGTCGAACTGGACAAAAAGAACAGCTGGTTTATTTAACACGAGGTGCCATGTCAATGTCCGAACTAATGGCAAACCCTGCCCATTCCACAATCGTAGGCATTTGATATTTTGGAATGGGACAACCTTGTCAAATTTTGCTCATGTATTTTAGCAAGACATGCGTTTGATATTTTCAAATGGGACGCCCTTTGCTGTCAGCAGCGTCGATCAATTTTTTCTTTATTCTTTAGTTGTGAAGTAAATACTGCCTATGACATGTGAGTCGTTGAGATGCATAATCATCGATTGTTTTTAATGTTCTCTATGAATTGCCAGGCCTGTGTGTTTGATTGAAATGTACAGAAACGCTAAAAAGCTGCTCAAACTCTTTATACTCCTTCTGTTCCTTTTTACTTCGCAGATTGTGAAAGTGCATACTTTTTGTATAAGATTGGTCAAAGTAGAGATACTTTGACTGCAGACAAAACTTGTATGCAGACTAGAAAGGACCGGAGGGAGTACATGTGAAATTGCTGCAAACGAGG
>LR880971.1:761499887-761510223 GCA_904067115.1 Aegilops sharonensis | reverse complement strand
ACAGCTGGGACCAAGCAGCTCGAGCAGTATTTGTGCAGAGTTTTTTGATGTTTAGCCCAGATATCAATTTTTCTCCTCTGAACAACAACGAAAACATCGCTGCAGGTATTAACTTGGCAGGCTGTGGCCCGTCTAGCCCAGGCCAGATATCCTGCCCAGATATTAATTTTTTTCAAGTTGAAAATGGCTAGCCCAGCTATACTTTCTTTTAGGAATACGCAGGCAAGGTCAAGTTGTTATTCTCCGCCCCGCTGGGCTGCAAATCTTTCCTGGGAGGGATGCATTAGGCTTAACAATAAAATGGGCTTTAAAAATAATAAATGGGATGTAATTGTAAAAACTGGGCAGTAACTATAAAAAATGCACCAAACACGTGATTACTTTATAAATTATTATTTTTGGATATTGAAAATTTTAATTTCATTAATTGTTGTGAGCGCAATGTTTCGTTGGATTTTTACGTAATATATATTGATATTGAAATTGTATTTAATTTTACTAGAAATTTCAGGATAAAAATATTTCGGATCCCATCAAAATGTGGGAAATTTTATTGAATTCTGTTTTGAACGGTTGGTTGAAATGGGCTGTACTTTTAACAAACTGTAAATGGGCTGTAGTAAATTCCATTAGAATTCAAAAATGGGCTACACATTCTTACCAATCTCAAATGGGCTATAAGTTCTCTGCCACACACTTCTGGCTTTACTAAGTTGACGCGTATGCAAGGCTTTGTCAACTTATAGTCAACACATGGTTCTAGCAGCAGTGGCCGTTGGATGTCCATCCAATGGATGCCGTGCTTCTTCTTCAATCTCGGATATTCTAGCTTCACCCGCCCAAAAAAGATTCCTCCCCCTGACATCTGGGGCGCACCGTTTCGGAAGCTGACCTGCGGGCCTACTAAGTTGACGTACCAAGGGATTTGTCAACTTAGTCTATATAAACGATTCTAACTGCAGTGACCGTACGATGTCCATCCAACGGCCGTCGTGCTTCTTCAACCTCTGGTCTTCTTGCTCCAACTGCCCAAAGCAGCTCCGGTCGTGCCGCCTGCTCCTGCCTCCCGTGGTCGGCTGTGCTGCCGCGGAGGCCTCACCGCCCCCTACTACTCCCACCGTTGGCCAGGCCATCCCTCCACTCACCCACACCCCTTGTTATTCTGCGGCGACGGCAGCGCAGCCAAAACAGTGAACCCTCGTACTCCTCTCTGCGTGTGCATCCACTGCCGCGTCTTCCCCGGCTCCGCGTCGTCCCCTTCCTAGGCCTCACTGTCGTCCACCGCCGTGGTGCTCTCGGTGCGGCGTGGTCAACGTGGTCAAGGAACGACTTCCATCGGACGTGGAGAGGCTGATAGCTGGGTCTACGGCAGCCGCAAGGAAGTGCCTCCTTATTACGCGCAAAATAATTATTCCTCCACCTGACAGCGGGGACCCACCGGACGGGCCACCGTATTTCGTGAAAAAAATGATTCGCCCCCTGACTACTGGGACCCACGAGCTACATCTTCGCATGCAAGGAAGTGCTTCTCGAAAAAAAAAAGATTCGCCCCCTTGACTGCTGGGACCCACCAGCTACATCTTCGCACGCAAGGAAGTGCGTCCGAAAAAAACGATTCACCCCCCGACTGCTGGGACCCACCTGCTACACCATCGCACGCAAGGAAGTGCGTCCGGGCAAAAAAAATGATTCGCCCCTGACTGTTGGGACCCAGCAGCTACACCTTCGCACGCAAGGAAGTGCGTCCGGGCAAAAGAAACCAAAACGATTGCGCCCCCCTGACTGTTGGGACCCACCAGCTACATCTTCGCACGCAAGGAAGTGCGTCCGAAAAAAACGATTCACCCCCCGACTGCTGGGACCCACCTGCTACACCATCGCACGCAAGGAAGTGCGTCCGGGCAAAAGAAACCAAAACGATTGCGCCCCCCTGACTGTTGGGACCCACCAGCTACATCTTCGCACGCAAGGAAGTGCGTCCGGGAAAAAAAAACGATTCGCCCCCTGACTGCTGGGACCCACCGGCTACTTCTTCGCACGCAAGGAAGGGCGTCCGGGCAAAAAAAATGATTCGCCCCCCTGAATGCTGGGACCCACCAGCTACATCTTCGCACGCAAGGAAGTGCCTGACAGTCCGGACCCACCTGGTCGAAGCGTACGTAGCGTTGTCATTCTGGTCGCGAACGTGTACGTACATATATACTGGTCGATGTAGAGGCGCGCACGTGTCGTAGTAGAGGCGCGTACGTGTCGTAGTACAGGCGCGCACGTAGCATGTATACGTACGTACAGCGGCCAGGGTGCAAGAAAGAAAATACGGCCACATATGTGTACATACGGACGGGGTCTCGAACGCCTACTCGCGCATACGTACGGCTAGGGCTCGTGTACATGGCTGGGTCGGAACGAAGAAACAGCGTCGTCGTCGTGTTCATGGGGAGGCAACGGAATGCGTCGTGTTCATCGGGAGGCAACAGAATGCGCCGTGTTCATCGGGAGGCAACGGAATGCGCCGTGTTCATCAGGAGGCAACGGAACGCGTGGGAGCCAACCGGCTTGGACGGAACAGGCGATGGAAACGAGGCCTGGCGTACCACACAATGGAGGAAACGGCCTTGTGTTCGACCGGCCACGTTCGAAACGGGGTCCTGTTGATCGGGAGGGGTGTGGCGTACCGCAAAACGGAGGAAACGGACTTCCTACGGTCGAAACGGGGGTCCTGTTGATCGGGAGGGGTGTGGCGTACCGCAAAACGGAGGAAACAGACCTCCTACGGTCGAAACGGGGGTCCTGTTGATTGGGAGGGGTGTGGCGTACCGCAAAACGGACGAAACAGACCTCCTCCAGTCAAAACGGGGGTCCTGTTCATCGGGAAGGGTGTGGCGTACCGCAAAACGGGACTCCATGGGATATTGTTCATCTCCACCGTCGACCTCCTCCAGCCTCCACGGGCTCCTGTTCATCCAGCCTCCATCGCGCGCTACTCCACCGGCTACTGTTCAACCACCCCTCCACGGGCACCCCTCCACCATCTACTGTTCATCCAGCCCTCCACACCACGGGGTCCTGTTCATCCACAGACCAACGCCACCCCTCCCCGCCCCCCCAACACCCACCCCCCCCCCCGCCCTCCGCCACCCACACCAGAAAACCCCAACCACCTTTTCCCACCCCCCCCCCCGCCCTCCGCCACCCACACCAGAAAACCCCAACCACCTTTTCCCACCCCCCCCCCCGCCCTCCGCCACCCACACCAGAAAACCCCAACCACCTTTTCCCACCCCCCCCCCCGCCCTCCGCCACCCACACCAGAAAACCCCAACCACCTTTTCCCACCCCCCCCCCCGCCCTCCGCCACCCACACCAGAAAACCCCAACCACCTTTTCCCACCCCCCCCCCCGCCCTCCGCCACCCACACCAGAAAACCCCAACCACCTTTTCCCACCCCCCCCCCCGCCCTCCGCCACCCACACCAGAAAACCCCAACCACCTTTTCCCACCCCCCCCCCCGCCCTCCGCCACCCACACCAGAAAACCCCAACCACCTTTTCCCACCCCCCCCCCCGCCCCCCCGCCCCCCCCCCCCCGCGCAACGCTCACTGTTCATCCGAGTGGCAGCATCGATCGACTTCAGTTAGCAGCAGTAGCGAAGGAATCGCTCGATCGGGTTCAGTTAACAGCCATCGATCGATCGCTCGGGTTCAGTAATGCGTAGTCTGCAGTGCAATCGCTCGGTTTCAGTTAGAGCCCAACGCCTCGCTCGGGTTCAGTTAGAGCCAACGCCTCGCACACACGCGCGTACGTGTACGAGAGAAACGCGCATCGCTCGGCCCCGACCTCCCACCGTAACCGGCAACTCCCTGAAATTTTCCTCCCCCTCGCTTCTACCACGGTTTTTTCCGTCATGGACGGCCCAAAGAATGTCATGCAGCTGCGTCTCCGACCCGCCCAGGACGAAAAGCCCATTTTCTGTCATGATTTTTTGTCATAGAAGTAGGAGCCCACCACATCTATGATGATACCGGGTTTTGTCACAATTATCGTCATAGAAGTGTCATATGTATGACAGAAAAAAATTTCGTTCGGCCCAAAATGTCACGGATGTGTCTTTTTTTTGTAGTGATCGTCCTTGCGGATCGGGATGGAGTGCACGTTGTACTTTACGGAGCTCCGAAGAGAGGGTCGCGGACGACCCGCACCTCGTCGTCCTTGCAGATCGAGATGGAGCGTACGTTGTACTTGTGGCGCAGCTCTGAGGAGAAGGTCGCAGACGACCTGTACCTCGTCGTCCTTGCGGATCGGGATGGAGCTAAGTCCCCGAGTGAGAGGTTTTCTCACCACTCGGTATGATTTTTTAAACTTAGGCGAGTACGAGACTGCAGCTAAGCCCCCGAGTGGGAGGTTTGCTCACCACTCGGTAGGACTTTTTAAACTTAGGCGAGTACGGAACTGCAGCTAAGCCCCCGAGTGGGAGGTTTGCTCACTGCTCGGTAGGATTTTTGAAACTTAGGCGAGAACGAGACTGCAGCTAAGCCCCCGAGTGGGAGGTTTGCTCACTACTCGGTAGTATTTTTCTAAACTTAGGCGAGTACAAGACTGCAGCTAAGCCCCCTAGTGGGAGGTTTACTCACCACTCGGTAGGATTTTTTAAACTTAGGCGAGTACAAGACTGCAGCTAAGCCCCTGAGTGAGAGGGTTGCTCATCACTCGGTAGGATTTTACAAACTTAGGCGAGTGTGGGACTGCAGCTAAGCCCCCGAGTGAGAGGCTTGCTCTTCACTCGGTAGGATTTTTTAAACTTAGGCGAGTACGAGACTGCAGCTAAGCCCCCGAGTGAGAGGGTTGCTCATCACTCGGTAGGATTTTACAAACTTAGGAGAAACGGTTTCGCAGCTAAGCCTTCGAGTGAGAGGCTTGCTCTTCGCTCGGTAGGATTTTTCAAACTTAGGCGAAACGGGTTCGTAGCTAAGCCTCCGAGTGAGAGGCTTGCTCTTCACTCGGTAGGATTTTTCAAACTTAGGCGAAACGAGTTCGCAGCTAAGCCTCCGAGTGAGAGGCTTGCTCACCACTCGACATGATTTTTTATTTTTTTAAACTTAGGCAAAACGGATTCGTAGCTAAGCCACCGAGTGAGAGGCTTGCTCACCACTCGACATGATTTTTATTTTTTTTTAACTTAAGCGAAACCTATTCGCAGCTAAGCCACCCAGTGGGGGATTCTGAACACATATATAAGCTACAAAAATCATTCAGGAGACTGTAAAACTGTGTCTTTGATAATCAATCTAGGAGGTAGTTCTTATTACATCTCAACAGTCTGAATTCTTAAGTATAAAAGGGGCGGAGCAGCTCCGCATTCCAAGCATGTGGCTCGTCTTTATTGTGCTCCACATTGAAGAGTTGATACGCTTCGTTGTGGAGAACCTTGGTGATGATGAAGGGGCCTTCCCAGGCAGGAGCGAGCTTGTGTGGTCGCTGCTGATCCACTCGGAGAACCAAGTCTCCCTCTTGAAATGCTCGACCTCTCACGTTTCTAGCATGGAGTCGACGCAGGTCTTGCTGGTAAATGGTCGATCGGATCAAGGCCATCTCTCTTTCCTCTTCCAAGAGATCGACTGCATCTTGCCGAGCCTGTTCTGCTTCATCTTCTGAGAAAAGCTTGACTCGGGGTGCATTGTGAAGTATGTCACTCGGAAGCACAGCCTCAGCTCCATAGAACAAGAAGAACGGAGTTCGAACAGTCGACCGGTTAGGAGTTGTTCTTAATCCCCAAAGTACTGATGGAATCTCGTCAACCCAAGCGCCTGCTGCATGCTTGAGATCTCGCATCAGTCAGGGTTTCAATCCTTTGAGAATCAACCCGTTTGCTCTTTCAGCTTGTCCATTCAACTGGGGATGGGCGACTGCAGCATAGTCGACCCGAGTGCCTTGGGAAGCGCAGAAGGTTCGGAACTCCTTGGAATCAAAGTTTGACCCATTATCCATGATGATGCTGTGTGGGACTCCATATCTGAATATTAACTCTCTGATGAAGCTGACACCAGTACTTGCTTCGAGGTTTTTGATGGGTTTAGCCTCAATCCATTTGGTGAACTTGTCGACTGCTACAAGGACATGGGTGAAACCACTCCTGCCAGTCCTCAGAGGTCCGACCATATCTAATCCCCAAACAGCAAAAGTCCAGACGAGTGGAATGGTCTTCAGGGCTGATGCAGGCTTGTGAGACATGTTGGAGTAGAACTGACAACCTTAACATTTGTCGACTATATCTTTTGACATCTCATTTGCCCGTGGCCAATAGAATCCCGCCCGGTATGCTTTGTCCACGATGGTCCGAGAGGACGCATGGTGACTACAGGTCCCCGAGTGGATGTCATTGAGGATCACTCGACCTTCTACATGTGTAATGCATTTCTGAGCGACTCCAGTTATGCTTTCTTTGTAAAGTTGTCCACCCATTACTGTGAAAGCTTTCGATTGACGGACAATCTGATGGGCCTCTTCTTCATCCTCTGGGAGCTCTTTCCTGAGAATATATGCAATGTACAGCACTGTCCAATCGGGTATGATGACCAAAACTTCCATGACCAAGTCGACCACGACTGGGATTTCAACTTCAGTCGGAATAGTAGGGCTCTTAGGTTGTGGGGGCTCTTCGGTGAAGGGATCTTCTTGAACTGATGGTGTGTGAAGGTGCTCCAAGAACACATTACTTGGAATAGGCTCACGCTTGGAGCATATCTTTGCCAAATCATCAGCTGCTTGATTTTTCAGTCGGGTTATATGATGGAGCTCTAACCCCTCAAACTTCTTCGCTAACTTTCTCACTACATTACAATAACCAGTCATAGCCGGGCTTCTGATGTCCCACTCCTTCATCACTTGATTGACCACTAAATCTAAGTCGTCGTAGACCATTAGGCGACGGACGCCGAGTGAAATGGCCATACACAACCCATACAGAAGTGCTTCATGTTCAGCTTCGTTGTTGGAGGAATCAAAGTGAATCTGGAGGACATATCCGAGCTTGTCTCCTCGGGGGGATACCAGTACTACCCCAGCACCAGAACCATTCAGCATCATGGATCCATCAAAGAACATAGTCCAATGCTCCGAGTGAATCTAAGTCGGTTGTTGCTGCTTGATACGTCTCCAACGTATCTATAATTTTTGATTGCTCCATGCTATATTATCTACTGTTTTGGACCATATTGGGCTTTATTTTCCACTTTTATATTACTTTTGGGACTAACCTATTAACCGGAGGCCCAGCCCAGATTTGTTGTTTTTGGCCTATTCCAGTGTTTCGAAGAAACGGAATATCAAACGGAGTACAAACGGAATGAAACCTTCGGGAACGTGATTTTCTCATCAGATATGATCCAGGAGACTTGGACCCTCGGTTAAGAAAGGAGGGATGCGGCCACGAGGGTGGAGGGCGCCCCCCTAGGGCATGCCCCCTGCCTCGTGGGCCCCCCGAAGCTCCACCGACGTACTCCTTCCTCCTATATATACCTACGCACCCCCAACAGATCATATACGGAGCCAAAAACCTAATTCCACCGCCGCAACTGTCTGTATCCACGAGATCCCATCTTGGGGCCTGTTCCGGAGCTCCGCCGGAAGGGGAATCCACCACGGAGGGCTTCTACATCATCATCATAGCCTCTCCGATGAAGTGTGAGTAGTTTACTTCAGACCTTCGGGTCCATAGTTAGTAGCTAGATGGCTTCTTCTCTCTTTTTGGATCTCAATGCAATGTTCTCCCCCTCTCTCGTGGAGATCTATTCGATGTAATCTTCTTTTTGCGGTGTGTTTGTTGAGACCGATGAATTGTGGGTTTATGATCAAGATTATCTATGAGCAATATTTGAATCTTCTCTGAATTCTTTTATGTATGATTGGTTATATTTGCAAGTCTCTTCGAATTATCCGTTTGGTTTGGCCAACTAGATTGGTAGTTCTTGCAATGGGAGAAGTGCTTAGCTTTGGGTTCAATCTTGCGGTGTCCTTTCCCAGTGACAGTAGGGGCATCAAGGCACGTATTGTATTGTTGCCATCGAGGATAACAAGATGGGGTTTTTATCATATTGCATGAATTTATCCCTCTACATCATGTCATCTTGCTTAAGGCGTTACTCTGTTTTCATTAACTTAATACTCTAGATGCATGTTGGATAGCGGTCGATGAGTGGAGTAATAGTAGTAGATGCAGGCAGGAGTCGGTCTACTTGTCCTGGACGTGATGCCTATATACATGATCATACCTAGATACTCTCATAACTATGCTCAGTTCTGTCAATTTCTCAACAGTAATTCGTTCACCCACCATAAAATACTTATGTTCTGGAGAGAAGCCACTAGTGAAATCTATGGCCCCCAGGTCTATTCTCATCATATTAATCTTCCTACGCTTTATTATTGCTTTGCTTTTTTACTTTGCCTTTTATTTTACTTTGCATCTTTATACCAAAAATACCAAAAATATTATCTATCATCTCTACCAGATCTCACTCTCGTAAGTGACCGTGAAGGGATTGACAACCCCTTATCGCGTTGGTTGCGAGGAGTTATTTGCTTTGTGCAGGTACGAGGGACTCGCGCGTAGCCTCCTACTGGATTGATACCTTGGTTCTCAAAAACTAAGGGAAATACTTACGCTACTGTGCTGCATCATCCTCTCCTCTTCGGGGAAGACCAACGCAAGCTCAAGACGTAGCAAGAAGGATTTCTGGCACCGTTGCCGGGGAGTCTACGCAAAAGTCAACATACCAAGTACCCATCACAATCCCTTATCTCCCGCATTACATTATTTTCCATTTGCCTCTCGTTTTCCTCTCCCCCACTTCACCCTTGCCGTTTTATTTGCACCTCTTCCGTTCGTCCTTCTGTTTGCTCGTGTTACCATGTGCCTTCTTTTTTCTTGCATCTTCGCTTGCTAAAAGGTTATGGATCCTCATCCACTTGCTAATATATTTAGGAGATCCAACTATGATGAACCTATTTCTAGTGAGTTTTGTGCACTAGATTATCTTTATGAGGTTTTGCTTGAAATTCGTGAATCTGAAAATTGTGATGAAGTGTTGAAAGAAGAAGCTTATGAAGTGATTCACGATAGATCTTTGAATAAAAAGCATGATTGCAATGATTTTACTATAAATTCTCTTGATGGCAATTGTGCTAATAATATGCAAAACCCTAAGCTTGGGGATGCTAGTTTTGCTATGTCTACTACTTGTTGCAATGATCATGATTGGGGTGATTCTTCTTATGATCTTGAAATTTATTTAATCCCCATGATGAATATGAGATTGATAATATTGTTTGCAATAATATTGAAAGTGGGTTTGGAAGAGTCAACTTTAGATCCCACATATTTGGAGAATATTCAATCTTATGAAATTTTTGATAAAAGTGGATTTGGAGAGGTCATGACTTTAGTTAATGTTAGTCTCACTATTTCGGAAGACTGTCAACTTTGCATGCATGTGGATCGTGTTGAAAATATTTTATGTGATATCTATTTTGTTGAATTTTCTTATGATCCCACATGTAATTATTATGAGAGAGGAAAATATGGTCGTAGAAATTTACATGGTGATAAATTACCTCTCGTTATGTTGAGATTGCTATTCTTTCTTTCCGCTTCCTTGCATATGCTAGTTTTTGCTTGCTATGATAATTTGTTTTCCTATAAGATGCCTATGCATAGGATGTATGTTAGACTTAGATGTGTTTTTCACGTGATTTATGATGCTCTCTTTGTGCTTCAATTCTTGTCTTTCATGCGAGCATCATTAAAATTATCTATGCCTAGCTAGGTGCATTAAACGACAGCGCTTGTTGGGAGGCAACCCAATTTTATTTTTAGTTTTTTCTTTTTGCTTCTGTTTAGGAATAAATCTTTGATCTAGCCTCTGGTTAGATGTGTTTTTATGTTTTAATTAGTCTTTGTGCCAAGTTAAACCTATAGGATCTTCTTGGATGATAGTTATTTGATCTTGCTGTAATTTCCAGAAAATTTCTGTTAACGAAAACAATTGTTGAAAATCAGCAGAACGTGATAAAATAGTGATTCCAATTGCTGCTGATCAATAAAAAAATTTATTAGGTCTTCCTATTTTGGATGAATATTTGGAGTTCCAGAAGGTTGGATTAGTTACAGATTACTACAGACTGTTCTGTTTTTGACAGATTCTGTTTTTCGTGTGTTGTTTGCTTATTTTGATGAATCTATGGCTAGTAAAATAGTTTATAAACCATAGAGAAGTTGGAATACGGTAGGTTTAACACCAATATAAATAAAGAATGAGTTCATTACAGTACCTTGAAGTG
>LR880971.1:761421532-761433297 GCA_904067115.1 Aegilops sharonensis | reverse complement strand
GGCACCAAAGGAATCGCATCAATTAGCGGTGAAGCGAATTCTTCGATATTTGGCTCAGACCCCAACACTCGGATTATGGTATCCAAAGGGCTCAGAATTTGATCTGGTTGGATTCTCGGATGCTGATTATGCTGGTGACAAGGTGGATCGCAAGTCTACATCAGGCACATGTCACTTTCTAGCACGATCACTGGTCTGTTGGTCTTCAAAGAAGCAGAACTGTGTATCACTCTCAACTGCTAAATCTGAATACATTGCTGCTGGATCTTGCTGCGCTCAGCTTCTATGGATGAAGCAAACTCTCAAGGACTATGGCATCAATCTGAAACAAGTACCTCTCTTCTGCGACAACGAAAGCGCCATCAAGATTGCCAACAATCCAGTCCAGCACTCGAAGACAAAGCACATTGAAATTCGTCATCACTTTCTCAGAGATCATGTCATGAAAAAGGATATTGACATCATTCACGTCAACACTGAAGAACAACTGGCAGATATCTTCAAAAAGCCCTTGGATGAGAAAAGGTTTTGCAAGTTACGGTGTGAGCTAAATATCTTGGAATCCTCAAATGTCATGTGATCAGGCACACATCCTAACACTTATGCATGTTGATGACTTAGGTGTGCAACACACGAAGTAAAGTATATCTTAAATCAATGAAGACTTACATTCTGAGTGTGAATACATTAACGTGGAATTTGACTTCGGAGCGCCACGATAATTGTGCGCCGTGTCTGGGTCTAATACTTCCTATACGGTGGGTAACACCACCACCAAATTTCTCTGTTTGAAGTGTTTCACTCATGGCGTTATTTTAGCTATGTCTTCACATTTTGTTTGTCTTCAAATTTCAACTTATCTTCATGATTTTCTTCACTATGCTGATTTGATTGCTTTCTGATATATATACTAGTGTTCTGTCCTCTACATCATTCACTTATAGCTATGTCTTCCTAGTTGAATCTTTTGAACTAAGTAAATGTGATCGGACCCTAATCTCTCTATGCTTTCTATCTCAAACTCTATCTGTCCAAATCATATGCATTTTATTGAAACTGTTGAATGTCTTTTCTGCGTCCTTGTGAGCAGAAGACACAGAGATAAACATTAATACTGTTTTAAATGATTCATCCTTATTGTTTGAAATCCGGAGAAGCCGGAACGACCATCCGACAAACCTGGAGGGCGTGGGAACGTGGGACAGCTCTGAGTATGTTGCATGCTTGCCACGTACCCCTCAGATGTGAACCGCCAGGGGCACCTGAGTAATTGTGCTGAGCCGCACACCTCCTTATAAATACATGTCCCCTGCGGTAAAGAAAACCTTCTTCCACCTCTCCACCTCGTCAAAACCCTAGTGCCACCGCTAGCTCGCGACGATGCCGGCGACAAAGCGCTTAGCTGCCGCGTCTTCTCCGACGCCGTCCTCACGCCGGCCGTGAACATCGTCCTCTCCGCCGCCGCTGTAGCCGTCCTCCGTCGCCAAGTTAGGGCATGATGGATTGAACTGCTCGGTCTCCTACTCATCCCATCTAGCAGTTCTTCGTGTGGTAAATATAACTCTATTTTTACCATCTTTTTGATCCTCAAAGATTCATCCTGTTCTCAAAATTGGTTTTTGTTTATACAATGTTAGATCTATTCTGTCTGCATCTCATACTTCCTAGTATATTCACTTAAGCTTCATATCTAGTTAGATTCCTCACTTGTACCTATTCACGGATTGTACAAATCTGGAACCAACTCTCAACGTATAAGTGAATGTCTTCGCATCATGAGGTCAATGTCTTCAAACTGATTTATCTTCAAAATCTTCTGAGAATGCATATGACCTCTTCCCCTTCCCTCGCATCTCTAATGCTGTCACAGGTACATGTCCGTGGGAGAATCCCTTGGTTCTCATAGTCTGCATTCGTTTGCAGAATTCTTACAACATCACATTAACTCTCCCGACGCCAGTTCCTGTTTGTCCAACAAGCGAAAGCTTTTGAAGCCTTTGAACGTGTTGAAGCCATTCAGTTTGAAGTTCATGGCTGCAGAGAAATCAGTAAGGAAGGGTGGCAGACAGCGTCGTGAGGGAACATCAAAAGATTTTCCTGATGACCTCGCAGAGCTTTACAAGTCAGATTCTGAAGAGAACTACAACCAGTGCAAGACACGAATCCAATGGATTCGACGATATTGGGCTGAACAATGGTTCAAATACAAGTTCGTGACCCAGGAATACGCTGAGAAGAATGCTATCAAAAGTCCTTGGGGTGATATTCTCTTTCGAGGCCTTCCACCCAAGAACAGAGTTGAAGCTATTGCACAAGGTTTCTATCCTTGTATGGTCCGTGGACCTCAGCCTGAACATGCCGACCCATCGTCATTGCTCTGGTGTCGTGACAATAATCTCTTCAAGCAAAACTTCCAGCACGCAAAGGCATCGGCCAAGGAAAACAATAAGTCATTGGGATTAGACTTCAACCCTGGTCCCTCTGCTCCCCGTGCTGACGGCTCCCGTGATGCAGAACCCAATGTCATCGGTCCTTTCTACAACCTTGATGGCCTAATCACTCACATCTCGGTTCAAGGTGCCAAAGTGGATCATTCTGATGATGACACTAACACTGATGAAGCCCCTGCTCCTACTCCAAATCCATAGAAGCCAAAGAAGGCTAAGGCTTCAAGATCAGCTGCTCCTCCAAAAGCTTCACGTGCGAAGCCACTGGCCACTGCGCCTCCTAAAGACAGTGTGCAGTCTGAAGATCAATCACGTATCTCCAAGAAGACGGAGAAGAAAAAGAAAATCATCAGACATTCTGATCAGCCATTGACTCCTGCTGCCATTATGCGAGAAGAGCACATTGATCTATCCAGCGATGAAGATCTTGCAGATGATGCTCTTGAGCAACTGATCAAGAGCAAGGAAGAAGCAGAGATCTTCAATGATTTGCCTCTCTT
This sequence comes from Aegilops sharonensis, assembly GCA_904067115.1. Taxonomy (NCBI): domain Eukaryota; kingdom Viridiplantae; phylum Streptophyta; class Magnoliopsida; order Poales; family Poaceae; genus Aegilops; species Aegilops sharonensis. The sequence goes on along the minus strand of LR880971.1, from coordinate 761,430,350 downwards.
TGATGTGGCAATCATCCATCACTTCATTGATGAGTGGTTTGACAACCCAAATCTCAGCTTTGAAGATCTGCAACTTCCCATTGGCCTCAGCGTCTCCTTCAATGGAGCCATTGCTTCTGAGCTAGCTCTTGCTCAGCGTCTCGTTGAACTGAAGCACAAGATCGACTATGAGAAAGCTCCGTTCAAGAAGCATGTGGCAAAGCTCAGCGTGCAAGATGTCAAAAACTTCAAGACCATGCTGCACGAGCTCAAAGAAGCCTTTCACAAGAAGCGCGACGAAGCTAAAGGCTCTCGTGAGCGCATGAAGAGTCTGGCTGACAAGTGTGTGGTAGCCTACAATGAGGCTGAGAAGCACAAGGCTCTTGGTCGTCCTGGCATTGACCCCAGAATGGCTGCAAAGAAGAAGAAGCAATCAACTGACCAATCTGCACCTTCAAGGCAGGAAGAACCTCGCATAGTCTTCCCAAGCAGCATGACTGGCTCGAAGCCATAGGTCAGGTCAACCGCTTCAGAACAGAAGAAGACGAGGGCCGCCGAGGCTGAAGCCAGAAAAAGGAAAAATCTTGAAGCCTCTGATGCTGCTCCCTCCAAGAAGAAGCGCAAAACCAAGAAGGATCGGGCTGCTTCCACAGAGCCCTTAGTTGTTTAACCTATCTCAATGGTTCGACCTGCATCTGAACTCCAAGAACGATGAATGATAGTTCATGAGCCTGCTTCCTCAGAGGCTCATGAAGCTGAAGACATTCCAGCAGTTGATCCCATCACTGATGAAGACATTGGTCACAATGACAATGTTGAAGATGATGAAGTTCTTCCTCAGATCGAACACAACTTGGTATCATCGCCTGTTCCCACGAACAGCGAACTCATCAGCATTGGTCGTCCTCTGACGCCAATTGCTCAGGATGCATCATGGGCTGATCACCCACAACAACAAGACTTCCAGAGTACTCCCCAACAACAACAAGTCACACTACCGGTGCAAGAAGTAGAGGAAGACCTTGAGGCCCAGCCAACTCCATCTCCAAAGGCGTCGCCAGCATTCCGCAGGCTTCGCAAAGGACCAAGGCCTCAAGTCCCTCTCTCGAGCGTTCCAGAAGGAGAAGTGCACCACCAATCTGTTGCACGTCAAGTGTTTCCAGAAGCCACTCCGACTGTGAATGTCTCTGTGTCTGAAGCCAAAGCTACTGAAGACAATCCGGCTGCATCAGTCGATGACAACCAAGAAGAACGAGTCCCTACTCCCCATATTACTGAAGAAGCTGTTCCTGATATGAACGTGCCAGTGCCTGACCCTCCAGCTCATCAAGTGGAGGTTGAAAATCTTGAGGCTGCCACCACCAACACAAGTGAAGCCAATGACATAGTCATGGCTGAAGCAAATGTGGAGCCTGCACCAACCAATGTGCCCAAAGCCAATGATGCAACTGCTCCTGAAGCATCTGTTGTGCAACCTGAAGCCTCTGTTGTTGCCATTGCTCCTGTTCCGCCACCAAGGCCCTATACATTTGAGCAAGCTTACAACTATGGTCAGTTAGTCACTGTCAGATGGCCCGTTTTGGTCCCTCCGCCTCATGCCTCTGGTCCTCAGTTTGACTATCATATTGAGCATAGGCCTCTGATCCAGAAACCAAAGCCAAGACTGCCAAGGTTCCCTGGTACTGCCACCTCTACAGGATCCTTCAATGAAAATGGCTTCAAAGCCCACAACACTTTCTTTGACAGAGCAAAGAACCCCTACTCAAGGCCAAGAATATCATGAGATCATTTCTGGAGCTATCAACAACGAAGCTATTACTCCTGCGTTCTGTATAATCAAGGGCGCATTTTCCCTCATATGCGCCTCGACACTGAAGCCATTGCAGGACTGCCATGCTTAGAAGAAGCACTTGACTGCTTTCGTGATGCAGGTCTGCTCAGCTTTGTGACAGACAAAGAACATTGGAATGAGGAACTCTTACTTCAATTCTATGCTACCCTCCACATTCGCGGCTACTACAGAGATACAAAGAAATGGGTTCTCGAGTGGATGACAGGAAATGTTCATCATGAAGCCAAAGCTCTTGACGTCATTGAGCTTACAGGCCTACCCACTCCCGGAGAGTTGTTCGAACCTAATTGTCAACTCCACCGCAATGCACTGGAGAGCATCTTCCATAAGCCAGAGCCCAACATGAGCGAGAAGTTGAGCATGATGAAGCCTTTGCCACCTGACGCTGAATACCCAAAGGAGTTCTTTGTTGATGACCTTGAGTACCTGCCTCGCACAATATATCACATCATCAGGCGAACTCTATGGCCTATCAAAGGGCATTCGTCATCTGCAAAACTTGAAGGAGCCATGAAGACATTGGTCTTTTACATGCTCAATGGCATCAGCTTCAATACACAAGAATTCTTCATTCGGTAACTGGCTGCGTCTGGTTCTGACTTTTTTGGCCTGAAATTCTATGCTCCATGGGTCATGCGCCTCATCAAGCTACACTCTGCTATCAACTATCAGCCCTCTGCTCGCAATCATCTGATCTTTCTACCCGAGGTTGATATGTCAGTTGAAGCCATATACCCTGAACCTGCCAAAACGCCTCTTTTTCTTCAAAATGCAGGTCACCATAGCTTCTCTCAACCCATGGAAGGCGTCCAAGCAGTGACTCGTGTCTATCCAATGGCTGGGAACACTCGTATGCCTCACCGTGCACAAACTGAAGCTACTGAGAGCACAATTGCCCAAAGGCCTAAGAAGCGCTCTCGCGTCCTAAATGACCGAGAACTTCTTGTGGCACTGCATCAGAAACAAGACAAGCATCACTTTTGGCTCAAGCGACAGATGCAAAGCCTCTTGGTGGACGTCAATCGCATTCAAAATCTTGCCACCAAGAATGCTTTTGTCACTCACGAGACCTGTCGTCGATCATGGAAGAGTTTGACGCTGCTCAGTGCTGAAGCAGATCTTCAAGACGATGGCTTCACTGAAAGATTCAAGTTTGACTTCACTCCTCCATGGAATGCGGTCCTACGACGAACTCCATCTCTTGAAGACTCTGACTATTCTTCCTCCACGGCAACTGCGAATGCCAGAGTGATCGATGATGAAGACGATGCTACTTCACCTCCCCCTACTTCTGCATGCATCAACACTGCACCAAGTTCGTCTGCACCGCCAAACAACAACGACAACCCTGCTGCTTCAACATCTCCTCATGAAAGCGAGTAGATGCTCTATGTCTTCAAACCTTTTTGGTCCTTACTGACAAAAGGGGGAGAAGCATATGAGTTTGATAGTCTTCAAGCGGGTTCATATGGGCGGTTGCTTTATATTTTTCCTAGTGTTTACAACTCTCGCTTTTGATACATTTGGCTCTTTGAGTTGTAACACTTAAACTTGATGGTCGTCTGCTACTTATTTGCTTTTCTGTGATGCGATGATAAATTCCGCATGTGCGATGATAACTTCCGCACTTAGATCATTCTGCAGACGTCCATTTTTCATTATGCATGTCATTCTGTTAGTTATATCATTTCATGCATTATCTTCATAAGTTGAAGAGGATCTCCACAAGTACAACCTGCCATGTGCATTTGCATTCCAAAAGCAAATTACTTATATGCACATCTTCAGGGGGAGCCTTTGCCACTTATGAAGACAATACCCTATCCTTTACAATTTCACATACTTTATCCCCGTTGAAAACTTCAACCAGTTTGTCATCAATCAGCAAAAAGGGGGAGATGGTAAGTGCATCTAGTGCCACCCCTAGTTGGTTTTGGAGTATAGATGACAAATTTGGTTGAGGGACCAATGTGTTTGTGAGAATTGCAGGATAACACAGGTTGTGTCCCTCATTGATTCGGTTTACCTACCGGAGATGACCCCTAAAAATGTATGAAGACATTGACGACAATGGTGGTATATGAAGATATTCATATTGAAGACTATGACATGAGAAGACATTGAGTGAAGACTATGGAGCGCGAAGACTGTGTTGTTTCGTTGTTTCCTTTTCTTCTTTGTTGAGTCATAGGAACCACCGTACTGTTAAGTGGGTCCAAGTGAACAAAGTCAGAATGACTGAAGTGATGCTCAATCCAAATCCTATGTCTTCGATCGAAGACAATGAGAGTAAATCTTATCCAGAGTTGGATGAGTCAGCTTTGCTTGTAGTCCAAGTAAAGTTGCCGTGTGTGTTTGAAATCTGACCGTTGGAACACGTGTCAGTTCCTTAGTGACCCAGGGTCATTTCGGACATATCAGGTCGGGTTGCCTAGTGGCTATAAATAGCCCACCCCTACACCATAAATTAGTGGCTGCTCAGAGTTAGTGCACGGCTTTTGTCGTTTGAGAGCAACCCACCTCGAAGCCTTTGAGAGAGAGAAATCCTTGCGAGGACAAATCCCAAACACCCAGAGCCAAAGAGTGTTAGGCTTCACTGAAGTCTTTCTGTCTGCGTGACCTGAAGACTTATTAAACTTGAGGATTGTGAATCCTCCAGCCGGTTAGGCGTCGCGTTCTGAGCATCCAAGAGTCATTGTGGATCGCCGGTGAACAAAGTTTGTGAAGGTTCGGAAGTCTACCTTGAAGACTTACCAGAGTGATTGGGCGAGGACTGTGTGTCCTCAGATCAAGGGGAATAAGGTGAAGACGCGGTCTTCTGAGTTGAATCTCAGCCTCCCTAACCAGACGTACAGTTGACACAGCAACTGGGACTGGTCCAACAAATCATATGTCTTCAACAAGTGACTGGTTCTATCCTCTCCCTTTCCTTACTTAGTGTTTGTCTCGTGAAGTCATTGCCTATTTGTCGTACCTGTTTGACTTCATTGCTTCACTACTATAGTTGGTTGGCTTCATACTATCTTCCATCCTGATCCATACTACTAAGCTGCTATTAGTCTTTGTACTTTCACTTTACTGCATACTTGACTATGGTTTGCTTGTTGTAGTTTATCTTCCGCTGCATATCAATTAGGTCATTTCTATTGGTTGTCTTCGAAACTTCCACGTTTTGAAGACTTTCATAAAAATCGCCTAATTCACCCCCCCTCTAGTCGATAACTAGCACTTTCAATCTGTCTCTGAATCCTCCTCTGAGGAGCTATCTGTAACCAGCAAGACATGCGCTTCGTCAGATAGCATTGTCTGCTCTGAAGACCTTGTTTCCACTCCAGATTTTTCCATGACCGTGCCGAATGGTTGATGCATAGGAAGAGTAATTGAATGTACTAAAATTGTTGACAAATTTAACACGTAATAAAAATGATGTCATGATATAATTCACATATAAGATGACTGGCTAACCAGGGTGGCATTGCAAAATTCACATATATGATGCCTGGCTAAACAAGATGGCATTGCATGATTCAAATATACGATAAATAAAATAAACAGATGGCATTGACATAAAGCATGTCTAAACTAAGCAGATGACATCTTTAATGTATACAGTAAGCAATGCAAGGCACCATATGCATGATATTACCAACATCAGCATGCCAAGTCAGAGCGAAGACCTCATGGGGTAAATAGGAGTGGTCTTCTGCTTCTGAATCCCCCTCAGAACAGTTATCTTCCTCTTGATTACAATCCAAAATTGGTGGAGGGGGGCTGCCTCTGCGCCCACCATGGAGCGATGTCTGCATGAAATTTTATTGCCACGCAAGGCTCGTCTCTTTTGCTCTACATGTTCAGTTCCATTGTGTACAATAACTGACATGCATAGGAATAAAACATAGTGAGATTATGTAAGGAGTGCACGCACAAATCCAGAGTGATGGTAGCAAACTGTGGATAGACCCAAAACAAATGATAGCAGGCAGATAATAGCTTTAGTCAAAAAACAGATAATGGCTCCTTTAATGTTTGTTTGCACCCAACATGAAACTCATAGTAGACACCCGAGATTAACCAGATAGTAGACAGATAGTACTGATTGCTGCCCCAATATGTACCCCACAACCATTTAAAAACTCAAGTTTCAGCATAAGTTTGGACCTGAGTCGGAGTCTAATAGGTGAACGCGATGATAAAGTAGCATGTCATCATATTAAGCGATGCATAACGTAAGCAGACACAGAAGAGTGCGACCTCTCTTGCGGACCCGTGTAGTCCTCAAGGTCATCTGCTCAGTTGATGATGGTAATGCAGTTATCGTGGCTGCCGCCGGCGGGGAAGAAGATCTGAGGTGACGAAAGACAGTATGGAGAGCGGATCCCTGCTGTGGTGAACCCTTCCGTAGTTGGAGAAGCTGAGCTGGGGTGGAACACAGCACCGCAGGAGCAGGACAAACGACACAAGGTTTTCTTTGACACATATCTGTAACAGAAGTAATTTGAGGATTCTAACAATGCAGGGATAGGAAATAGACATGAATAGGATAGGAATGCACGTGCAAAACAGAGTATTTAAAAACACAGGATTTCTGCCAATCTGGGTGTTTGGTTCACATGAATTGGAAGATCAGAGATTAAGTCAAACCACAAGAAGTGTACAACCTCTTTGCTGAAGCCATGTCGATCTCAGCGTGATTGGGTTGGTCGGTGAGGATGCTCCGGCTGACTTGGCTGTCGGAGGAGGGGAAGAAGATCTTAGGCGTCTGGAGATGGAGCCCGAGGTACTGCTCCACTGTGATGGAGGGTTTCGTCGTTGGAGCAGCTCCGGTGAGTTGTACGACGCCGAGGCTGAAGCAGGACAAGAGAGACAATTTTAACCTGATTGGAATTCTAATAGCATCTCCAATAGATGACGTAAAATACATAACCACAAAGTGCTAGATGTATGCATCAGCCGCTCATCTCTGAACTTAACTGTCGGAACTGAATTTAACTGTCGAAACTGAACTTAACTGTCGAAATTGAATTTTGTTGTCGAAACTGAATTTTACTGTCGAAACTGAATGCACTAGAGGTGAGGCTACACGTCAGTCGACTGACTTTTTCATCTCTGGTCAGTCGATTTTGCAGTCGTTGGATACGAAATCAAGGGCCTGCAGTTCATCTTCAAACTCCACCCCCCTGAGCCGCCAGCCACCACCGGCCAAACAGCCGCCCCCCGCCGCCCGCGGCCGGCGGTGCGCCGTCCCGCCCACCCTGAAAACACTCCCCACCGCCGGTCCGCCGCCGCCCCGGCCATCCCTGTAGGCCCCCTGTGCCGAGCTTTTTCTCCGGCGATCCCCACGCCACCGCCCCACCACCACCGGCGACCACCGCTCCCACCCTGAACCCTAATATAGATAGTGGGGTACCTCTCCGGCGAGCCCCCTCCCCGCTGCGGCTGGTTCTTCCTTAACTCCGGTGAGCCCCCCCACCCCCTGAAAATCGACTGACCCAAAAGTCGATTCAGTCGACTGAAGTGTAGCTAAATCGGAGCAGCATCGCAAGCAAGAGCAAGAGCGAGAGCAGCAGCGCGAGCAAGAGCAAACCAGGCAGGGGACCGAGAGCAAGAGCAGAGCAACAGCGTGAGCGAGAGCTAAAGCAGCAGCAACTCCTACTGATATGGACGTCGCCGCCGAGGGAGCGACGCCATGGAGGAAGTGGCCGGCGATGCCGCCGTGGATGGAGCCGCGCCGTGTCGTCTCGAGACCGAGCGTCGGCAGCACCGTGAGATCGAATCAAGAAGAAATGTGGCGATTAGTGTAGAACCTCTTTGGTGGCGCCGATTAGGCCGCAGCTTCATCCGAGGAAACGGTGATGATGATGCTCTTCCGGTGGTGCAGGTGAAGACGGCGGTGTGGGAATGGAGGTGGCGCGAAAGATGAGGGGAACATCGGGGAAGCTCCTTGGAGGTGGAGGACCGGGTGGCTGGACAAGCGGGACGACCAGATCGACGATGGATCCTCATCCGGTACGGTGGATGAGGGATGTCAAGGTGTTGCTGTGGACGACGTCGTCGAGGAAGAGGCTCTGGCTGGGTGGCGGAAGGAGGGTGTGGGGCTTCGCGGGTTTTGCCGGCCTCGGTGTACGAATGGGTGGGCGGATGGGATGGGCGTGGGGAACCATGGCTTAGGGACGCGCTTGTTCAAAATGTGGGGTAAGTTACGAAAGTACCCCCACCGATTTGAGGCGGTTCTTTCGGTTCAGGGGTATCACGGGCATTTTGCGTGTTGGGATTTCACAGGAGGTGGGAGTTTTCGCGCGTGTTGTAATTTTGGAATAGCAAGGCGTGGGTTCAGATGGCGGGAGTTGTCGAAGCACAACGAGACAAAGATATATCTTAAATATTTCGGGCTAACAAGGCGCGGGTTGAAGAGGCGGGAGTTTCGCAGCACGATAGACAGAGACACTAGCTTGAAATTTCAGCATAACAAGGCGCGGCTTGAAATTTTGGGAGAACAAGCTTAACGTGTACCCAAAAAGTAGACAATTTAGACTAGTATGATATACTACGTACAATGTGTTTAACACGCACAACACACACACAGACACCATTTAGACTAGTAAGGTACACGTGCATTGCACGCATGAGATTTGGCAACCAAATTATGAATAAATACCACAATATAGCATGTAAGCTTTGAGTCATATATGCATGATGTAGATGTTCGTTTAATTATTATAGTTCATTTCATTCAAAATCATCTAGTTTTTATAAGAAAGCTAATCTATTTTAAGATTCATGGAATTGTGCGTTGTAAGGCATAAAGTAAAAACAAATCATGTAGAAAAACATTTTGGAAATTCTGATACGGAAGATTCTAGAACAAATAAGAAGTTCTTGTGTTTTGAGGTTTGTGCATTGTGCTTAAGTTCAACCATAGAGTCTTCTAGATTGTACATGTGGCAAAATCTGGTGGAATCTAGATGATATCCAACGGCCAGTGGTGCT
>LR880971.1:761359320-761397416 GCA_904067115.1 Aegilops sharonensis | reverse complement strand
GCTCCACCGACGTACTCCTTCCTCCTATATATACCTACGTACCCCCAAACGATCAGAGAGGAGCCAAAAACCTAATTCCACCTTCGTACCTTCCTGTATCCACGACATCCCATCTTGGGTCCTGTTCTGGAGCTCCGCCGGAGGGGGCATCCACCACGGAGGGCTTCTACATCAACACCATAGCCCCTCCGATGAAGTGTGAGTAGTTTACTTCAGACCTTCGGGTCCATAGCTAGTAGCTAGATGGCTTCTTCTCTCTTTTTGGATCTCAATACAATGTTCTCCCCCTCTCTCGTGGAGATCTATTCGATGTAATCTTCTTTTTGCGGTGTGTTTGTTGAGACCGATGAATTGTGGGTTTATGATCCAGTATTATCTATGGAAAATATTTGAATCTTCTCTGAATTCTTTTATGTATGATTGAGTTATCTTTGCAAGTCTCTTCGAATTATCCGTTTGGTTTGGCCAACTAGATTGGTAGTTCTTGCAATAGGATAAGTGCTTAGCTTTGGGTTCAATCTTGCGGTGTCCTTACCAAGTGACAGAAAGGGTTGCAAGGCACGTATTGTATTGTTGCCATCGAGGATAACAAGATGGGGTTTTTATCATATTGCATGAATTTATCCCTCTACATCATGTCATCTTGCTTAAGGTGTTACTCTGTTTTTAACTTAATACTCTAGATGCATGATGGATAGCGATCGATGAGTGGAGTAATAGTAGTAGATGCAGAATCGTTTCGATTCTACTTGTCTCGGACGTGATGCCTATATACATGATCATTGCCTAGATATACTCATAACTACGCTCAATTCTGTCAATTGATCAACATTAATTTGTTCACCCACCGTAGAATATTTATGCTCTTGAGAGAAGCCACTAGTGAAACCTATGGCCCCCGGGTCTATTCTCATCATATCAATCTATGTCACTTTATTTACTTGCTTTGTTTTTACTTTGCTTTTACTTTTTTACTTTGCATCTATCTATCAAAAATACCAAAAATATTATTTATCATCTCTATCAGATCTCACTATCGTAAGTGATCGTGAAGGGATTGACAACCCCTAATCGTGTTGGTTGCGAGTTGGTATCGTTTTGTGAAGGTACGAGGGACTTGTGCGTGGTCTCCTACTGGATTGATACCTTGGTTCTCAAAAACTGAGGAAAATACTTATGCTACTTTGCTTCATCATCCTCTCCTCTTCGGGGAAATCCAACGCAGTGCTCAAGAGGTAGCACTCATGATTGGGGCATGAATATAAAATTGACTTAAGCCTCCCCCAAGCTTGGGCGATGCTTTCTCCTTCGCGAGGCCAAAAATTATATATATATAATTGCGATCACGATGATCAAGATGCATAGGATAAAACTTCTGGTGAAATTCCAATTTCAATCGTTTATAGTCCCAAGATCCCATATCATCACATAGCCTATACCATGTCAATGCGTCTCCCTTCAAAGATAAAGGGAAAACCTTATTTTTGAATAACATCATCGGGTATACATGCAAGCTTAAATAATCCACAAACTTCATCCACATAAATTAAGTGTAAATCTAGATGCAATGTTCGATCTCATGCAAAAGGATTAGCTAGCAGTTTCTCTACCATACCGAAGGAATTGCAAAGTAAACATTTTCATTTTCAGTAGGTTCAGTAGGTTGAGGAGCAACTCTTTGCTATTCTGGTCGGGGCGAAGATATCCCGAACAAGCCCCTCAGAGGATTACTTTCCATAGTAACAAGTGACAGTAAATTTCAGCACACTATGTAAATTTTTCCTTACCAAATTCCACCTACCAAAGGCGCTTCACTCCCCGGCAACGGCGCCAGAAAAGAGTCTTGATGACCCACAAGTGTAGGGGGTCTATCATAGTCCTTTTGATAAGTAAGAGTGTCGAACCCAACGAGGAGCAGAAGGAAATGACAAGCGGTTTTCAGTAAGGTATTCTCTCCAAGCACTGAAATTGTCGGTAACAGATAATTTTGGGATAAAGTAAATGGTAACAAGCAACAAGTAATAAAAGTGAATAAGGTGCAGCAAGGTGGCCCCATCCTTTTTGTAGCAAAGGACAAGCCTGGACAATTTCTTATATAAAGGAAAACGCTCCCGAGGACACATGGGAATTATCGTCAAGCTAGTTTTCATCACGCTCATATGATTCGCGTTCGGTACGTTGATAATTTGATATGTGGGTGGACCGGTGCTTGGGTGTTGTCCTTACTTGGACAAGCATCCCACTTATGATTAAATCCTATTGCAAGCATGCGCAACTACAAAAGAAGTATTAAGGTAAACCTAACCATAGCATGAAACATGTGGATCCAAATCAGCCCCTTACGAAGCAACGCATAAACTAGGGTTTAAGCTTCTGTCACTCTAGCAACCCATCATCTACTTATTACTTCCCAATGCCTTACCCTAGGCCCAAATAATGGTGAAGTGTCATGTAGTCGACGTTCATATGACACCCCTAGAGGAGAGACAACATACATCTCATCAAAATATCGAACGAATACCAAATTCACATGACTACTAATAGCAAGACTTCTCCCATGTCCTCAGGAACAAAAGTAACTACTCACAAAGCATATTCATGTTCATAGTCAGAGGGGTATTAATATGCATATAGGATCTGAACATATGATCTTCCACCCAATAAACCAACTAGCATCAACTACAAGGAGTAATCAACACTACTAGCAACCTACAGGTACCAATCTCAGACTTGGAGACAAGACTTGGATACAAGAGATGAACTAGGGTTTGAAAGGAGATGGTGCTGGTGAAGACGTTGATGGAGATTGACCCCCTCCCGACGAGTGGATCATTGATGATGATGATGGCGATGATTTCCCCCTCCCGAAGGGAAGTTTCCCTGGCAGAACAGCTCCGTCGGAGCCCTAGATTGGTTCCGCCAAGGTTCCGCCTCGTGGCGGCGGAGTCTCATCCCGTAAGCTTGCTTCCAATTTTTTTCTCGGACGAAAGACTTCATATAGCATAAGATGGGCACCGGAGGGCCACCAGGGGGCCCACGAGGCAGGGGGCGCGCCCAGGGGGGTAGGGCGCGCCCCCACCCTCGTGGCCAGGGTGTGGGCCCCCTCTGGTATCTTCTTCGCTCAGTATTTTTTATATTTCCCAAAAATAACTTCCGTGGAGTTTCAGGACTTTTGGAGTTGCGCAGAACAGGTCTCTAATATTTGCTCCTTTTCCAGCCCAGAATTCCAGCTGTCGGCATTCTCCCTCTTCATGTAAACCTTGTAAATTAAGAGAGAAAAGGCATAAGTATTGTGACATAATGTGTAATAACAGCCCATTATGCGATAAATATCAATATCAAAGCATGATGCAAAATTGACGTATCAGGCGTCATCCGGCAACTAGGGGAGGGCAATGTGAAGCTCCGGGGCGAGCGCGGCCTGCTGAGGGCGAAGATCGCTGGAAGGGCGAAGCAGGAGGAGGAGAGCGCTGCCGTGTCGTAGAGGACGTGCGTCATCATCAAGAAACTTATGGACGAGAATGCCATGCTCCACATCGAGCGCAACAGGCTGGTGGAGGAATCCATGGATGCTGCCAAACAGCGTATTAAGGACATGAAACTGATGAAAGAGATCATCGCCCGCCGCGCGAACTAGTCTCCGCGACCTGCAGCGCATAAAGAAAGTAGAGATCAGCGAGCTAGATCGGTGTATGCGTCTTCCTTCTTCTTTTGACCTTGTGTATTTCGGGCGTAGCCGCATGTGGCTTTTTTAATTATCTTCATAATTATGTAAGACAATTATTATCCACTCTCGTCGTCCTTATATATATTCATCAGTCTTGCTATAAGTCGCAGTAGATGCTATATAGGTCTGTCGTATCTTACATCAAGATCCGTGAAAATTTATCTTTTCAGATTTTCTTTTTTCTCTCTTAAATCTCAGTTGAGTGAGACATTACCATGCCATTAAACAGAGGCTCGGGTGCCATTAATGGAGACCTTGGGAGAGAGGTGGACGACAGATGGAGGTCAAAGGGTTGTCCTCCTGATAAGCACGCGCAACAACTCAAATAGCTACCCTGCATGGCGCCTCCTAGCTAATAAAAAAAAGGGACGTGTGGCGGCACGTAAATGGTAATTAGAACGCCCACGGTTAAAATAATACTTGTATTTCTGATTGTAACGTGACAGGACTTGTTCCAAAATGACTTTGTTGATTGTTAATGTGTGCGCCTTCGCAAATCGGACATCAAAATTACCACAGCATGTTGGTGCCATGTCATGGCACCAAGCCAAGTTTCATGATTTTCATGCGTGTTTCGGATTTACAGGAATTAAAAAAACAAGTTTCTCAATGTTTCCAGCCGAGCCATGACGCCCAGATGCTTGAATTTCATTCCCATTTCTGGCATGGGAACTAGAAATTTACCCGAGGACACACATGTGATTTTTCAACTAGCTTTAGTGCACTGGAGCATGTGCTTGTATTTAAAATTTGAACTTTGCACACAAAGATGACACGTTCCCTCTCAGAACCACGAGCCTTCTTGAGAGAAGCTCCGGTTTGCAAGAAACTTATACCAAAACTTGTTCCTATTCTGCAATTTTTTTTACCACAGCATGGTAGTACCATGACATGACACCATGCCAAGTTTCATGATTTTCAGGCGTGTTTTCGATTTACAAGAATTTTAAAACCAAGCTTCTCAATGTTCTCGACCGAACCACGATGCCCAGATGTTTGAATTTCATTCCCATTTCTTGCATGGGACCTAGAAATTCACCCGAGGACACACATGTGATTTTTCAATCAACTTTGGTGCACGGGAGGATGTGCTTGTAGTTCAAATTTGAATTATGCACATTAAATGACCAGAAACGCAAGTAATGTATAAAATGGCCAAACGAACCCGGAATAATTCCAAAATTTAACAGGGCACTCATATAGTTCTATGTTGCATCTGTAAAGAAAATCTGGCGGGAGGCAGCGTATATTGTTTCGCACACAAATGTATAAAGAAATAAAGAAATTAGCCTATTTAATTCTTGGGTACTTCTTATTTATGCCACTAGTGGTATATCACTACTCAGTTTTGCCATTAGAAGTTACAACTACTAAAAAAATGCCATCGATCCGTGAGATGCCTGCTCAAAAATGCAATTAGATATCTAAAAAATGTCATCGTTAAGTTAGATGTTTGCTCAGAAATGCCATTAGACATTGTTATTTTCACGTCAAACCCGTTGACCATGTTACATGACAAAAATAAGCCGATTCTCACAATGATAAGTTAATGGTGTCCAGCATAACACACCCCTCAAATAAAACTAAGCACCTTGGAATTCTTTGACAAAACTAAGCACCCTGAAATTCTTTGACAACTAAACTGCTGGCTATATGATGTTAGCCATATATATTGTACGTATATAATGTCAAGAAACGAGTGGTAGTACTGTACCAACTAAAAGATGAAATGTACGAAATATAACGAGAAGAAACATAACATAGTTCTGCTGGGGGCTCAGCACAGCACACCCCTCAAATAAAACTAAGCACACCAGAAATTAAACTAAGCAACTAATCCGGTAGACACTGCACTAGAATCACCATGAGCAACGACACTGCCACATTACTCGGAGTCCTTGTCCACGTCCTCGACTTCGTCCTTGTCCCTCTTCCTCTTGGGCGATACTTCTTTGCTTGAACCGCACACTTGCCTCTTGCTCTTCATCCAACCCTTGTAGATATTGAAACAAAGGTAGCCATCCATTGCAGCGTAGTGGATGTGGTCTATATCTAGTACAGTCCACTACCATGCACGATGAAACGTGTGTGGAGCTTTCTTCAGTTCACCGTACATAGGATGAACCATGGCTCCTGCCAGGGTCAGCATTGAAGGCTGATCAAGGGAGGGCACCAGCCCTTCCTTCTGGAGGTCGAAGGGGTCGCCTACAACGAGGCCTATCCGACCCAGGATTTCCTTGTCGTTCCAAAAGTCTACGATAACGAATTTGACTCGGCCACCCTTGAGGAACTTCTTAAATTCCTCACACTCAACGTCGGCATGGCATATGTGGTAGACCAAGCATAAGTCATGCACGCAAACCTGGATCACGGCGGGTGAGGGAGCCCTGGACTAGGGGGTGTCCGGATAGCCGAACTATCATCGCGGCCGGACTCCAAGACTATGAAGATACAAGATTGAAGACTTCGTCCCGTGTCCGGATGGGACTTTCCTTGGCGTGGAAGGCAAGCTTGGCGATACGGATATGTAGATCTCCTACCCTTGTAACCGAATCTATGTAACCCTAACCCTATCTGGTGTCTATATAAACCAGAGGGTTTTAGTCCGTAGAACGAACAACAATCATACCATAGGCTAGCTTCTAGGGTTTAGCCTCCTTGATCTCGTGGTAGATCTACTCTTGTACTACCCATATCATCAATATTAATCAAGCAGGAGTAGGGTATTACCTCCATCGAGAGGGCCCGAACCTGGGTAAAAACATCGTGTCCCTTGTCTCCTGTTACCATCCGCCTAGACGCACAGTTCGGGACCCCCTACCCGAGATCCGCCGGTTTTGACACCGACATTGGTGCTTTTATTGAGAGTTCCTCTGTGTCGTCACCTATAGGCCCGATGGCTCCTTCGATCATCAGCAACGACGTAGTCCAGGGTGAGACTTTTCTCCCCAGACAGATCTTCGTATTCGGAGGCTTTGCACTGCGGGCCAGTTCGCTTGGCCATCTGGAGCAGATCGAAAGCTACGCCCCTGGCCATCAGGTCAGGTTTGGAAGTTTGAACTACACGGCCGACATCCGCGGAGACTTGATCTTTGACGGATTCGAGCCACAGCCAAGTGCGCCGCATTGTCTCGATGGGCACTGACGGTGTCCTGGACTAGGGGGTACTCCACGTCGTCCCCCAATCGGTTAGATTGGGCCGAGGACCCCCAGGGCCGCATACTCATGGGCCAGTCCAGACAGGTGCCGCATACAAAGAAGATTCCACAAGACTTGGTGATCAAGACAAGGACTCCTCCCCCGCCGGTGTATTCGGCTAGGACTCTTGTTATCCTAGACCTCTGGTGCATTATATAAACCAGGGCCAGGCTAGTCGACACATATACAATATACAACAATCATACCATAGGCTAGCTTCTAGGGTTTTATCCTCTTTGATCTCGTGGTAGATCTACTCTTGTAACACACATCATCAATATTAATCAATACCGTAGGGTTTTACCTCCATCAAGAGGGCCCGAACCTGGGTAAAACATCGTGTCCCTTGTCTCCTCTTACCATCCGCCTAGACGCACAGTTCGGGACCCCCTACCCGAGATCCGCCGATTTTGACACCGACATTGGTGCTTTCATTGAGAGTTCCTCTGTGTGTTCGGCAAAAGGTCGATGGCTCGCCTGCAGATTAACTGCGACTTCGGCATCTTCGTCACCAGCTCGACTGGTCACCTTGGTTCGACCAAGGATTATGCCCTATCTCCGATCGTCATGTTCGGATGAGGGCCTTCATCAACAGCAACTCCGATCTCTATTAAGATCATGGAGGAATCATCCAGGGAGCCCGAGGGCTCAACGTCAACATTGCCCTAGGGCGACCGTACTGTTTTTCTGGACGGCGGACTTGTGTCCGCCGCCACCGCCTCCTCAAGCGTCGTTTTAACGATTGCTTCGGTGGAATTGTGCGGAATTGAGTCTGCAACAACCCTGGAAAATTTCGTCGAGTTCCGATGGAGGTATCTCCGGCAATCTCCGATATACCGGAGCCGCATTGAATCTGGACGAGAATCCGGACGAGTTTAGGGCGTGGTGTCCAGCTTCTAGCTCGGATTTCCTTTGGAAGATCCAACTATTGATCGGCTGCGGAATTCCTATATCTACCACCCCTCAAAATTGCAGCTCGATCCGACCGTCCAAACTCCGGTAACCGTCCGATTAGTGCATCACTTTTCGGATCTGTTTTCTGCGCGAAAACGAATCCGACACGAGTTCGTCTTTTTTATGAACGGGATTTCGGACATCCTTTTTGAAGGAAGTTTTGTGTGGGGTGTTGTGTTTTTTTTCCGAACACATCCCACTAATTTTAAAATCTTTTGAACATGATCTTCAATATCATGCTGGTGTCAAACCAGTCCGGCGATATTGCTCCACGGTTGCCGACCTACGTTAGACACGTCGTCACTTTGTTGAGCCGAGATCAACTTCTTCGGATCATCATCTCGGCAAGCCGAACAAGAGTCCGGCATAGCAAAGGATAAATCATCACCAACATCGCCGCCCCACGGATTACACGGAGCGGTCATATCGGCATCGCCGCACTGTCGCTTCATCAAGCCGGCATCGACCACGTCACAACCTGCATCGACATTGACTTCGGTGCCAGGCCATATTTCTTTTATTACTCACTTTGCATAAATTATTTATTATGCAACATTTTTTTAAAATTCTTATTATTACTATTATCCCCGGTCTGCACTATTTTTTATGCACGGGAAAATGATCCAGCCGGACTATATCCTTTGGCGTCACCTCAGGTGGACGGGGGGCTTCGTCAACACTTCATTACCCCATGCAGGGGACTTCGGCATCACTCTGCCATCCTGCATTGACCGTGCTATGTCACCACTCCGGAGTGCCGAGCTCTTTTGCTCCGCCACCTCGGGATCGGCTTGGGGGATGGAACCTTGTCCCGCATCAAGCTCGGACCGCGTCGTCAATACCGAACACATTAACCAGCTAAGTTGCCTTCATGCTCAAAGTTTTCAATTTTTAACTTGTGTTCGGCTCGACCAAGCATTATACTTTTTTTGGAAAAAAGTTGCTTGTAAAAATTTTCCTTGTCCAAACTTTGTTTGCACACACTTGACGCGCTACCCGCGCTCATTATACCTGGGGGCTTCTTTAACAGAAGCTTATTAATACGGGCTTTATGCCCAACACATGTGTCACACTTCCGCATGTACCTTTTATTCACCATTATATGCATCGATATGACTTAAGTTTTGGCCAAGCTGGGTTGCCTGGCTCCTGTGCTTACCCCTACGTTCCCGATTGTTCGGCTAGGTGGTAAAGGCAGCACCTCTGCGATTGTTACTGCCGGGTCAGCCGGATGTGTACCTCAGACTGGGTGAAGCCGAAAGCTAGCGTTCTTAAGGGAATACTCGGTCGGTGAACTAAAAGATGATTTCTTACCTATTTATTAACCTGCCCCCAGATGTTTTTCTGCTCTTTTCGTAGTCCGGACATGCACTTTAGGGCATGCCTCCCAGGGAAAGGAACCCCTAACGGAACTATTCTCCCTGGAAGATGTTTCTTACTAACCATGTAATATAACATAACTAGTTGGGCACTTGTCTGATAAAGCACTAATGACCCCTACGCCTGGTCTCCACGCATGCCCCGGTTTTTATAACCACGAGGGTATTCGGACACACTCCGGACTATTGGGTGCAGAGGTTGAAGCGAAAAGGTCCGCTACGACAAACGATCTACAATCCGGCTAGAAGGCATTCTACATGTCACCTTACATTTTATAGTCAACTTTTACCCAAGTCACTTGGGGGCTCTTATGTTTATTTGAGCCGTTTCATACTAAGTGTTTTTCTTCTTAGTCGTTGCAAAGTTAAAGCACGGCAGAAGCACTTTTTTTTCTAAAGTCCAATTTTCGGATTGGCACCGAACACTTGATCTTGTTCGGACGTCATATTTTTACTGACGTTTTTTTGGTTTTCCAAGCTTTTGGCACTTTTAACTATTTGTGTGTTTTCAGCACAAGTCTCGCAGTGCAACGCCGGACACCTTTAGAGATTCGGCAAAAACATTCTCGGATATTGCTATATATGCATCAGTTTCGAATTGTGTCTTTGGTCAATAGTTGGGTTACCCGGCTCCCGCGCTTGCCTCCTACGTTCCGCTTTGTTCGGCTAGGTGTGCAAAGGGAGAACCACTGCGATTGTGCTTCCAGCTCGCATGGTCAAGCACCTCAGTGGAGAAAGCCGAAAACTGACTGTCACAATAGGTGTAAACTGGTCAGCGATCCGATGACTATATTAAATGATGGGCCATTCATAAAATTGGCCGAAGTGTTTCCGGCTTGACCTCGACTGTCGCCGAACACTACCGGGGGCTATTAATGGGCCTCCCAAACTAAATCCTCGATCTTTTGCTCTTACATTGGAGCTGAGGTTTCATGATCATGCTTAGCATGACAACCCAAAGAAAGGAACCGATAGCGGGACTATTTTCTTTGGAAGACATTTCTTCTGTTCAACAGTAATATAACATATCTCTCTATGTACCTTTGTTTATAAAACCGTATGGCCAGATTGCCTTGTTTGTCGTAAATCTTTGCCCTCACAAAGGCTTTATAAAGTAGGATAAGCACTCCTCGGCTACTGTCCGAGGAGGTTGAAGCCGATGGTCGGTCAACAAACTTTTGTACAATGTGGATCCGAGCATTAATGACACAAAGTACTTGGATACATAGAGTCATTACACATAATTTGTGATTTTACTATGGATATCGATCCTTAATTCGGCCACCCGTGCCCGTATTAAGGCTCGGGGGCTACTAGGCTTCGGGCTTATTATTTACAAATATTAAAGGGGCACATCAATCCCCTGATCTGGTGTTGCCACCCGACCAGTGTCTCGGGGGCTACTGCATTGCCTGTTCTATGCAGAAAATTTTAAGTGCAATACAATTTCTGAGGAGATTTTGATCCTCAGGTTGGTCAGCCGCACCCAACCTGAGTCTTGAGGACTGAGCACGCTGCTTTTTGTGTCCCGAAGTATTCTGCCGAGCTAGGACTTGATCCTCAGACCGATTTTGCAAATCAACCTGAGTCTCAGCGGCTACGGGGATCAGCGGTCTTATGTCATCCTTCATGTGCATCTCGGGTTTTAGACCGATACCCACCTTGAGGGCTACTGGCTATGTATCTCGGCAGAGAGTAAATTGCACCAATAAAAAATATTGACCAAAAAACAGCCCACATTCGGGGTGGTGCACCACCTCGGAAGCAATTCGGCATATAGTTCGGATGCAAGTGGCTGGCTCCTTAGAGGGCACTTCCGGCATTAAGCTCGGCTAAACTCCTTCAAACTTCTTTGAACCAAGGTGATTTACAACACCTCGGATACAGTCCGGAGTTGGAGCTCGGATACATAGTCCGGCGTTGGAGCTCGGATACATAGTCCGGCGTTGGAGCTCGGATACAGTCCGGCGTTGGAGCTCGGATACAGTCCGGCGTTGGAGCTCGGATACATTCCGGCGTTAGAGCTGGGAAGCGGTCCGGCGTTGGTGCTCGGCTGCAAAAGATACCTCGAATGCAGTCTGGCGTTAGAGCTCGGACGCAAGAGGACACTACCACCCGGGAACAACTTCAAACCCGAGGTGTGGCATAAAAATAACGAGGCATTGATAAAGGCCGGAAACTAAAGGGGCTCCTCGGATACCCGACGTATAAACTCGCCGAATGCATTTCGGCGATCCTCAAGATCGAAGATGAGAAGATTTGTTGAACCAGTTTTGAAGACCGGCAACCAAAGATGAAGAACAGTTCGGAAGAATCGAGGAGCGTCCCTACCTTGAAGACCGGTTCAGGGGGCTACTGACGGTGTCCTGGACTAGGGGTACTCCACGTCGTCCCCCAATCGGTTAGATTGGGCCGAGGACCCCCAGGGCCGCATACTCATGGGCCAGTCCGGACAGGTGCCACATACAAGGAAGATTCCACAAGACTTGGTGATCAAGACAAGGACTCCTCCCCCGCCGGCGTATTCGGCTAGGACTCTTGTTATCCTAGGCCTCTGGTGCATTATATAAACCAGGGCCAGGCTAGTCAACACATATACAATATACAACAATCATACCATAGGCTAGCTTCTAGGGTTTTAGCCTCTTTGATCTCGTGGTAGATCTACTCTTGTAACACACATCATCAATATTAATCAAGAAGGACGTAGGGTTTTACCTCCATCAAGAGGGCCCGAACCTGGGTAAAACATCGTGTCCCTTGTCTCCTGTTACCATCCGCCTAGACGCACAGTTCGGGACCCCCTACCCGAGATCCGCCGGTTTTGACACCGACAGGCACGATCTAGCTCTGCCGCCAAACAGTGTCCTGGAGGCCGCACCTGCGTCCGCTCCCTTAGCTCGGAGCCGACTCCCCCGATCGAGGACGAGTGGTTGGACACCGCCTCGGGGGCTACGATCTCAACGGCGATTGAGCCGAACTCCATCCCTGTCCTTTGCGAAGACCGTGACTCCAAGGTGCCGGACTCCGAACCCTCCGCGCCCCTGCCAATCGAATCCGATTGGGCGCCGGTCATGGAGTTCACCGCCATGGACATCTTTCAGCACTCGCCCTTTGGTGACATCTTGGATTCACTAAAGTCTCTCTCTTTATCAGGAGAGCCCTGGCCGGACTATGGTCAGGAAGGTTGGGATGCGGACGACGAAGAAATTCAACGCCCACCCACCACCCACTTTGTAGCCACTGTCGAAGATTTAACCGACATGCTCGACTTCGACTCCGAAGACATCGACGGTATGGACGACGATGCCGGAGAAGACCAAGACCCAGCGCCTACAGGGCATTGGAAGGCCACCTTGTCATACGACATATACATGGTGGACATCCCAACAGATGGGAACGACGATGGAACAGCGGAGGATGACCCCTCCAAGAAACAGCCCAAGCGCCGACGTCAGCGGCGCCGCTCTAAATCCCGCAACAGTAAAAATGGCGATTCCGGCATGGGAGACAATAATACCCCTGACAGTGCCGAAGACGACCCCCTCCAGCAGGACTCAGCGCAGGAGGAGGGAGAAGCGAGACCGCACGATAGTGCGGCAGAAAGAGAGGTAGAGGACGATAATTATGCGCCCCCCCTCCGAAGACGAGGCAAGCCTCGACGACGACGAATTCGTCGTGCCAGAGGATCCTGCTGAACAGGAGCGTTTCAAACGCAGGCTTATGGCCACGGCAAGCAGCCTCAAGAAAAAGCAGCAGGAGCTTAGAGCTGACCAAGACTTGCTAGCTGACAGATGGACTGAAATCCTTGCAGCCGAAGAGTATGAACTCGAACGCCCCTCCAAGAGATACCCCAAACGCAGGCTGCTACCCCAATTAGAGGAAGCAGCACCCAAACCTACATCACCAGTGCATGATGCGGCCGACCGGCCACCCCGTGGTCGCGACAGGGAGGCCTCTAGACCCTCCATTCAAGCCGCACTCCGGCGTCGCTCGAAAAGTACCAAGGCACGGGAAACGCGCCAGACCTGCGAGACGTATTGGAGGACAAGGCAAGACATACAAGATCGATCTACGGATCACGTGGGCGCCCCATGATACGTGATGATAATCGTCACGCCGGATACAGTAACTCCGGCCGGGCCGAACACAGTAGACAAAGCTCATATGAGCTACATCGTGATATAGCCCAATACAGAGGCGCCGCACACCCACTATGCTTCACAGATGAAGTAATGGATCATCAAATCCCTGAGGGCTTCAAACCCGTAAACATTGAATCATACGATGGTACCACAGATCCTGCGGTCTGGATCGAGGACTATCTCCTCCATATCCACATGGCCCGCGGTGATGATCTACATGCCATCAAATACCTCCCACTCAAGCTTAAAGGACCAGCTCGGCATTGGCTTAACAGCTTGCCAGTAGAATCAATTGGTTGTTGGGAGGACCTGGAAGCCGCATTCCTTGATAACTTCCAGGGCACATATGTGCGACCACCAGACGCCGATGACCTCAGCCACATAATTCAGCAGCCAGAAGAATCGGCCAGACAATTCTGGACACGGTTCCTAACCAAGAAAATCGTTGACTGTCCGGATGCAGAGGCCCTTGCAGCCTTCAAACATAACATCCACGACGAGTGGCTAGCCCGGCACCTAGGACAGGAAAAGCCGAAATCCATGGCAGCCCTCACCACACTCATGACCCGCTTTTGCGCGGAAGAGGACAATTGGCTAGCTCGAAGCAACAACTTGACCAAAACCCCTGGTAGTTCGGATACCAAGGACAGCAATGGCAGGTCGCGTCGCAACAAGAACAAGCGCCGCATTAACGGCGATGACGATGAAGATACGGCAGTCAATGCCGGATTCAGAGGCTCCAAACCCGGTCAGCGGGAGAAGCCATTCAAAAGAAATACCCAGGGCGCGTCCAACTTGGACCGAATACTCGATCGCTTGGGCCAGATACATGGCACCCCCGAAAAACCAGCCAATCACACCAATAGGGATTGTTGGGTGTTCAAGCAAGCAGGCAAGTTAAGTGCCGAACTCAATGACAAGGGGCTGCATAGCGATGACGAGGAAGAGCCCCGGCCGCTGAACAATAGAGGACAGAAGGGCTTTCCCACACAAGTGCGGACGATGAACATGATATACGCAACCCACATACCGAAAAGGGAGCGGAAGCGTGCACTAAGGGACGTATATGCGATGCAGCCAGTCGCCCCAAAGTTCAACCCATGGTCTTCCTGCCCGATCACCTTTGATTGAAGGGACCACCCCACTAGCATTCGTCATGGCGGTTTCGCCGCATTGGTTCTTGACCCAATTATTGACGGATTTCACCTCACCAGAGTCCTGATGGACGGCGGTAGAAGCCTGAACCTGCTTTATTAGGATACAGTGCGCAAAATGGGCATAGACCCCTCAAGGATTAAACCTACAAAGACGACCTTTAAAGGCGTCATACCGGGTGTAGAGGCCAATTGTGCAGGCTCAGTTACACTCGAAGTGGTCTTCGGATCCCCGGATAACTTCCGAAGCAAAGAGTTAATCTTCGACATAGTCCCGTTCCGCAGCGGCTATCACGCACTGCTCGGACGAACCGCATTTGCAAAGTTCAATGCGGTGCCGCACTACGCATACCTCAAGCTGAAGATGCCAGGCCCTCGAGGAGTAATCACGGTCAATGGAAACACCGAACGCTCTCTCCGAACGGAGGAGCACACGGCGGCCCTCGCGGCGGAGGTGCAAACCAGCCTCTCACAGCAATTCTCGAGTCCGGCCACTAAAGGTCCGGACACTGTCAAGCGCGCCCGGAGTAACCTACAACAAGACTGCCTGGCACGATTCAAGCACGCGTAGCAATCCGGCCCCAACCCCAGCCCTCGTGAAATTGCGAAGCCAGTACTACGCATACATAACTACGCTCTGGAGATACCATGGGCATAAGGGGAGGGGCACGACCACGGCACGCCCAGAATGCGGCTCAACCGCACCAGGGGCTCCCGATTGTGTCATTCTTTTTCTTTTCTTTTTCTTACTTTCAGGACTCCATTTTCCAGAAGCCCTGTCCGGCACTGGAATTGCCGAACTAATGATGCAACAGCCAGGGAAGCAGAAAACTGCGTCGAGTGTTCAGGTGGTCTCTACTACGAGCATTATACCTGTTTTGCATACCATCCCGCAGCTTACCCCTGGAGGGGGACATGTTAAATAGTCATATCCCTTGCTTATCGCACTATTTGTATCATTCTGCTTTCATTGCAGTCCCCTTTTGAATAAACAATACATAGCTTTTGCCTATTATTGCACTCTTTTCTTTATCTATATATATGTTCATTTCATGATATGTTGCACCCGTACACTTTGGTACGGCCAATACACCAGGGGCTTAAGTACCCCAAAATGATGGTGTGATAAGTCCGAACACTTTCACAAGTGCGGCACCCCGAACTTATAGCATTATATGCATCGGCTCCGAATCATGTCTTGGGTCAATAGTTGGGTTTGCCCGGCTCCTGTGTTTTGCTGCCTTACGTTCCATTCTATCGGCTAACGCGGCACCAGGAGAACCACTGGGATTGTGCCCCGGTTGAGCTGGGTTGAGCACCTCAGTGGAGAAAGCTAAAACTGACCGTCATGATGGGGCGAGAGCCGGTCGCTGTTCGAGAGGTTTTTTTCGGGTCCCTAAAGACTTATGCCGCTTAGAGCGAGGAACCGGAATTGTCCGGCCAAGGCGTGGATAGCGCCCCGAACTCGGTCTTCCGAATACTAGGGGCTTCGCCGAAATTTAAAATTATAGAATTCTATGGCTAAGTGAGAGTGTTCAAGCATTATAAGCCTGGTTGCCTTGTTCGTTGCGTTGAGCGCCTCCCTCGATGGACCCAAGAATGGGAACAAGAGCGCTCAAGTTTATCCCGAACACCCCAGCACTCGTGGCATGGGGCTGAAGCCAACGACTTGCCATCTCTCAAATTTGATAAACGGCCGCACAGAAGGTAATATTTTAAATTAACAAGCGTTGCTTAGCGCATATGAACAAGTTTTCAGCGTACAGGATAACAAATGCGAGTCTATTCAAAAATTACATCTTTGGAACACTCATCCGCTATACGGCGGGCACCCTTCAGGACGCCCTCATAGTACATTTCGGGCGTGCGATGCTCCTTGCCCTTCGGTGGCCCGTCCGTCACAAGCTTCTCCGCATCCAGCTTGCCCTAGTGCACTTTAGCACGGGCAAGGGCCCGACGGGCACCTTCAATGCAGACGGAGCGCTTGATGACTTCAATCCATGGACAGGCGTCCACCAGCCGCTGCACTAACCCGAAATAGCTCCCAGACATGGATTCCAATGGCCACAGCCGAACTATGAGGCCCTTCATGGCCTGTTCGGCGACCTTGTGGAGCTCGACCAGCTGCTTCAGCTGGTCGCTCAGGGGCACCGGACGGTCGGCCTCAGCATACTGAGACCAGAACACCTTCTCCGTCGAGCTCCCCTCCTTGGCGCGGTAGAATGCGGCAGCATCAGACACACTACGGGGCAGATCTGCGAACGCTCCTGGAGAGCTCCGGATTCAGGTAAGTACTAGATAATTGACTTTTACATTCTTGCTCTGCATAAAGAATGCCTTACCCGCCGCGATCTTCTTTATTGACTCAATCTCCTGGAGGGCTTTTTGGGCTTCGGCCTTAGCAGCTTTGGCACTCTCAAGAGCCGATGCAAGATCGGACTCTCGGGTCTTCGAGTCACGCTCCAAACCCTCGTGTTTTTCCACGAGAGCCTGGAGCTCTTGCCGCACCTCCGCCAGCTGCGCCTCCCCCTTCTCTCGCTCGGTGCGCTCCGCAGCCGCTTTGTTTTTGGCCGCGGACACCGCCTCCTTCAGGGTCGCCACCTCGCTCGTGGCCCCTGCAGTACCCATGTTATTCCTGTTATTTTTTGCAACCAAATCCTTTCTAGAAGGTATTTCTTTAATAAGGTATTACTTACCTTCCTTGTCCTCGAGTTGCTTCTTGGCAAGGCCGAGCTCGTTCTCGGACCGCTTGAGGCTCTGCTTCAATGCATTGACCTCCGCAGTCAGTGCGGCAGAGGTCAGCAGCGCAGCCTGCATTCGCATATTGACATACTTATATTAGACTCCCGCGTATATCTTTTTAGATCCTTAGTCCAGCTTTTTTTTCCGAACACCGAACTAAGCATCAGGGGCTACTATCTATGCGGTAATATTTTTACATATTCTAAACTTACCTCGAAGCCTGTTAGAAGGCTGGTACAGGCTTCAGTCAGCCCGCTCTTGGCGGACTGAACTTTCTGGATCACCACACTCATAACAGTGCGGTGCTCCTCCTTGATGGAAGCGTTGTTAAGCACCTCCAATAAGCTATCCGGTGCCTCCGGTTGGACGGAGGACACCAGTGTCTTACCCTTCCTACGAAGGGGCCGCTTGCCGGACTTCGGAACCGCTGAAGGTTCCGGTATGGAGTCCGGACGAGGGTCGGGCTTAGAGCCCCTAGGGATCTCGCTCCCCTCGCGCCTAGAGTCCGGGAGGTTGCCTTGCGGCGCCTCCTGCGCCACCTCCTCTTGACCAGGCCCTCCTTGGGGCCCCACCTCGGCGTCGTCCGCAGCGTGAGGCGAGGAGGCGGTCGGAAGTGAAGTACTCTCCATTTCCGATGAACTCAGGGACCCGCTCGACGAAGCGGCGAACTCGCCCTTGGGCGGGCTGCATGATTGTTCGGCATTAGAGAACACTATGCAATGGAAAAACCCATGGGTATCCGGACACTTACGATCTCGCCAGGGGCTTAGCCCTTGTTGGCCACTCCTCCTCGTCGTTGTCGGCGTTGGTGGAGAAGTCCGGAAAAGGGTCCTTCCCTTCTTGGACCCTCCGGCCTCCCCAGTTGGGGCGGCCTTCCTTTTCTTCTCTCTCCCCGCTGGGGGAGAGGCTTCTTTTTCCTCCTCCTCGTTCTCAGGAGAGGATTCTGCTTCAGAATCTGACAGCGCTTGGCGCCGGGAGCTCCTTCGAGTTCCCGTGGCCTCCTTCTTGGCCTTCTTCTCCGTCACCACGTGAGGTGCCGGAGCCAGCAGTCCCGTCAATCGGGCGTCCGCTGGGTCTTCTGGCAAAGGAGCCGGACAGTTAATCTGTCCGGACATCTTCAGCCAGTCCTGTCAAAGGTTAGGTAGTTTTAGATCCCACATAGAGTCAATCAATGAAAAAAGAGTCCTGTAAAGGGTAAAATAACTTACCTCGCTGGCTTGATGCTGCAAGCTGAATCCGCGATCTTCGGTAGCGGATGCGGGGGCTTCGGCGCCCTTGAACAGCACCTTCTTTGTACGTAGTGTCGAAGAGCCGACTCAAGGTCTGGTGCTGTGCTGGATCAAACTCCCACAAATTGAAGGCCCGTTGCTGGCACGCGAGAATCGGGCGGATGAGCATAACCTGGACTATGTTGACAAGCTTGAGCTTCTTGTCCACCAGGTTTCGGACACAGGTTTGGAGTCCGGTCAGCTCTTCCGAATCACCCCACGTCAGGCCCATCTCTTTCCATGATGTGAGCCGTGTGGGGGAGCCAGATCTGAATTCGGGGGCCGCGGGCCGCCGCCCATTTGGAGTCGCGCGGCTCGTTGATGTAGAACCACCCCGATTGCCACCCCTTTACTGTCTCCACGAAGGAGCCCTCGAGCCATAGAACATTGGGCATCCTGCCCGCCATGGCGCCTCCGCACTCCGCCTGTCGGCCGCCCACTATCTTCGGCTTGACGCTAAAGGTCTTCAACCATAAACCGAAGTGGGGTTGGATGCAGAGGAAAGCCTCGCACACGACGATAAACGTCGAGATATTGAGGATGAAGTTTGGGGCCAGATCATGGAAATCCAGGCCGTAGTAGAACATGAGCCCCCGGACAAATGGGTGAAGTGGAAAACCCAGTCCGCGGAGGAAGTGGGTGAGGAACACCACCCTCTCATGGGGCCTGGGAGTGCGGACGAGCTGCCCCTTGTTGGGGAGCCGACACGCGATGTTGTCGGACAAGTATCCGGCCTCCCGTAGCTTTGTGATGTGCCCCTCCGTGACGGAGGAGGCCATCCACCTGCCTCCCGCTCCGGACATAGTTGGAGAAGGTTGAGGTGGGATGTGCGGACTTGGGCGTTGGAGCTCGAGTGCGCGGAAATGAATGAGCAAAGGAGGAAGAAGGCGTAGGTGAGAAGGTGGATCCTTATCCCCTTATATGGACGGACGAAGCCATGCGTCCCCCACTAGCCTGGTAAAACTCGCTTATCTCCCAAGCGCCGTAATCAATGGCGCGGATGGGTTACCCACGTCCGTATTGATGGGAATCCCGGAATAAGGGGGCACGATCTATGCTTTGATAAGACGTGCCAAGGAAACCGCCTCGCTAAATGCGCTAAGGTGGAACAGTAAAAAACGATTCGTATAAAGGCCTGGCCGTGGTGTGATGTCACGCCGCGGAATACGTCAGCAGATCCGTGCAAAAATTATTCTCTCTACGGTGGTATGTGGAACTTGTTTTGCAGAGCCGGACACTATCCTTGTGTTCAAAACCTTCTATGAAGTATTCGGAGGAGGAACCCGCCTTGCAATGCCGAAGACAATATGCGCGCCGGACTCACCGTCATTGAAGCCTGGTTCAGGGGCTACTGAGGGAGTCCTGGACTAGGGGGTGTCCGAATAGCCGAACTATCATCGCGGTCGGACTCCAAGACTATGAAGATACAAGATTGAAGACTTCGTCCCGTGTCCGGATGGGACTTTCCTTGGCGTGGAAGGCAAGCTTGGCGATACGGATATGTAGATCTCCTACCATTGTAACCGACTCTGTGTAACCGTAACCCTATCCGGTGTCTATCTAAACCGGAGGGTTTTAATCCGTAGAACGAACAACAATCATACCATAGGCTAGATTCTAGGGTTTAGCCTCCTTGATCTCGTGGTAGATCTACTCTTGTACTACCCATATCATCAATATTAATCAAGCAGGAGTAGGGTATTACCTCCATCGAGAGGGCCCGAACCTGGGTAAAAACATCGTGTCCCTTGTCTCCTATTACCATCCGCCTAGACGCACAGTTCGGGACCCCCTACCCGAAATCCGCCGATTTTGACACCGACAGCGGGCTTCTTCTTCTCTGCCTCCTTTAGTTTCTTCTCGCTTCCCAGGACTGTGGTGTACTCAACATCTAGCCCAGTAACCCACTCATCATTTGAGTTCTCGAACATGCGTTTGAAGCGAGCAAGGCATTCTTTCACCATTGTGGAAGAACGGGTGTAGATGACGTCGAACTCATCGACGGTGATGGTTCTAACCTTGTACTCACTGCCGATCATGGAGATTTGGGACGCCATGGATTTGGGAGGAGGGTTAGGATTAGTGGAATTGTCGTAATGTGAAAGGACGGGACGACTAGGAGCGGTTTATCGATTGTAAAAATGTCGAGTGGGGGGCGCGTGCGAATGGCAGGGTAGTGGCTTGCCTGGTGGATAGATGGATTCTGCACAGTACTATAGGGGCCCAATTAGATGTCATGTCTACTCGACGCCCAATTAAATGGCTTTCGATGTCATGTCAAGCGTTGGGAAAATTACAGGTGATATGAAGCTTTCCATTCTCCCATGGTACGGGCTTCGAGAACCCTTGGATCTGAGATCGAACGGTTGCATGGCGTGATTCTAGACCTATGGATGAATATCCTATCCTGGAGGGTTATTCTGCAAATTTTCAGCAACTTAGCATGCGGCCGTTCGATCTCAGATCCAAGGGCTGCCAGCAGCCCGTATCATGGTCGCGCCTACCACGACCGTCGCCTCGCTCGCGCTTTCGCGCCCTTGGAGATTTAACACGATGTGTTAGGCTATCTGATGTTGGCATGTCATACATAGTCATCACTTAGTCACTCATACAACAAGGTTAGCTATAAGGTTGGCTATAAGAGTATTTTTTTGTTTACTTCTCTCTATCTCTTTCTTTGTAGTATTTATTGCATTTGCCAAGGAGTGACCTCTTCCAATGAAATGGTGCTTAGATGAGATGCTATGAGCATTAAATGGCTTAGCAACTCAATTCCCCAATGCACAGGTGCTTAGTTTTTTGTTGCTAAGTTTGCTTCATCTAGGTACACGCGCTTATCACCGTTTCTTCCTGGGGTCACCAAACTAGTCTCTCTCTTTTTAATTAACTTGCCACATCAGACTTTATGCCTATGTGGCAGGCTTAGCACCCGTAGGATCAAGTACAATAGTGGGCTATAAGCCCGCTTTACATGGCATTTTTGCAAATGTGGGGGAAACAGGCAAGGAAAAAGTGGAGGAGTGGGCTCTCAAGCAAGAGCCAGCCTCTACATGGTGGAGCATCGGGAGAGGCACCTGTATGGAGGTGGTCAGGAATCCGGCTTGGCAGCTAAAATGATAATGGCAAGTTAAATCACCGGGGCCCACCTGTCCAGCAGTAACTCACTGTCAAATCACACATACCTACGTTTGCAGCAGCCTACTCCCTCATCTTCTCGCGTCTCTATCGAACCGACAAGGCGGAACTGCCCCGCCTACCGCACGGGAAAAGCCCCACCCTCGACTTTTAAATAGTACAGTATACTAATTTTGTATCCATGGATTGCGCCATGGAGCAAAGCCTTAAGAAAACGGCGGTACACATGTACGGAGTATACAGCACGCCCGTCGCGTTCACGTCGCACCCCAGACGGTCGGTCGGTCTGGCACGCCACTCTCCGAATGGAACACGCATCATATTGCGTTTGCACACACATGTGGGACTGCAATTGAGAACCAACCATAGGCACACTCCCCGGCCCCGCAAGTCGGGTGAGTTAATAGAAGTACAACGTTGGTACCTGGACGGTCCCTGCAAGACACGGAAGATCAGTTCATCCATGCATGTGACCAGACTCCAGCAGACACGCCTGGATTGGCTATCGTCTACATATCGTGCAGGCTGTGTTGTACAGGGCTGTAGTTCTGGTGAGAAATCTAAAAAATGTTTCTTGTCATCTCGCAAAATTAGGTGTCATGTGCTTCGGATCACTGCGAGGGTTAAATAGCGACAACTGGGTTGGGCTAGTCATTGGGGGCACATGCACGAACACTACTCGGCTGCCATCTACGCCAAGCCGGCTATGTTAATTAGGACATCTATCGACGGACCCCTTTTCTATGAGTTTATCTTTAATTTGAGATTTGATCCTCGTCTAGTTTGTCCATCGGGATTCATCTTGTCTCCTTTTGGCAGTGAGGTTATGATTTCTTGTCATGTGGCATTTTTTCGTGTTATATGTTATAATCCGGTGCTTCAGATCAAAATGACGACAACTGCGCCTCCGGGGCACGTGCATGAAGACTTCTCNCCTGGACGGTCCCTGCAAGACACGGAAGATCAGTTCGTCCATGCATGTGACCAGACTCCAGCAGACACGCCTGGATTGGCTATCGTCTACATATCGTGCAGGCTGTGTTGTACAGGGCTGTAGTTCTGGTGAGAAATCTAAAAAATGTTTCTTGTCATCTCGCAAAATTAGGTGTCATGTGCTTCGGATCACTGCGAGGGTTAAATAGCGACAACTGGGTTGGGCTAGTCATTGGGGGCACATGCACGAACACTACTCGGCTGCCATCTACGCCAAGCCGGCTATGTTAATTAGGACATCTATCGACGGACCCCTTTTCTATGAGTTTATCTTTAATTTGAGATTTGATCCTCGTCTAGTTTGTCCATCGGGATTCATCTTGTCTCCTTTTGGCAGTGAGGTTATGATTTCTTGTCATGTGGCATTTTTTCGTGTTATATGTTATAATCCGGTGCTTCAGATCAAAATGACGACAACTGCGCCTCCGGGGCACGTGCATGAAGACTTCTCGACAGTCATTGCCGAGGTCAAGTCGGCTCCGGCCGGTAGACAAAAGAAAACTAGTACTCCACTATATAGGTAGGAGCCTCCGTGCTTTCTTGCTAGTGTTGCTCTCTTCACACTGTCTCGTCCTCTCCAGATCTAAACATGACAGCGGTGGCCACACACACTCTCTCTCTCTCTCTCTCTACTCATTGCTGGTCACAGATTCAGCCGGATCCTCCCCGCCGAGGAACGTGAGAAGGTGCAACGTTCACGCGGTCGTCCTCGGCGACAGTTCTTACCCACTGCCGGCACGTCCCGATCAGCGTGCCTTGCCGTTCTCTCCCAAGCATCGCTGGCGAAGGAGGGCCTCCCACCCCTTCTTCCTCACTGCCGTAGTGTGGGCAGAACCGGCCTCCCGCCGCCCACCTAGCGACATCCCGGTGACCCTCGGGTATAACTTCCTTCGAAACCGGCCTTGCTCTACTTCCCGAGCTCCTGACGTCGCTGCATTTGTATCTTTTACTATTTCTTAGGCCCCCTCATGTAGATAGGATCGATCGGCCGTTCGAAAACCACCTAATTTTTTACTGTTATAAGAGGTAAAACTAGTTCATGCACTCCAATCTAGTAGTACTTGGTTCAAACAAGGAATAGGGACGAAAAGTAGCAGAGACTGGCTATCCAACTGGTCTCTAGGTCTAATAGGGAAACAAAGAGAACGCAGTACAAACTCAATATAAACCCGATCTATTGGTTGAAAAAGGAAAGAAAGTGGGGACTGGGGGACAAGTCAACAGAGTAAGTCCAGCACTAGATTTGCTAGCCTCACACTGTATAAGGTGGCTATATACCGAACAAAAATGGGACCAACCCAGATATCCTCTTCTGATGTTTGTTGCCCCGAGCCGCTCTTATGTAATGCCACTGGTAAAATGTAGCAGTCGCACTGTTAAAAGTAAGGACACGTTAAACCAATGTTGTTTTCAATGTAAAGCCTCCAGTAATATGAATCAATGGCACTTTTTTTCATGTCCTGCTAAATTTCCCATTAAGATAAGTTGCTTCTTTAAATTAGAGATGCAACTGTCCTGGTCTGCCTACTCTCCCGTGCCCAAATACCGACTCTGTAGCAGCTGTTAATGTAATGTTGCTGGTAAAATGAAGCAATGGCACCATTAAAGTAATGTCATATTTAACGGTTGTCATAATTAATGCCCACACTAATATCTAGCAATGCTGCTAGAAATTGCTATTTTCCTTGTACGATTGCCATTCAGATAAGGAACATGCTTTTTTTTTCATTTGATGCATGTTTCATAACTTGTTAGTCACCCTCCTTTCCACCTTTTTTGTGCAAACAGAGATATACATTTCACGCTTGATCTTAGTTGAAGTGCACAAATGATATCCAAATTATAGTTGAACATTCCAGGAGCTTCACAACCAACCTTGACGTTGTTCAATTTTATTGAAACTAATGAAGAAGAAGCTCTGTGGGTTTCATTTTCTGATGGAAATGGAACCGGGGCTGGAGCCCTTTTCTTAAAAGAAGAAGAAGAAGAAGAAGAAGAAGAAGAAGCTACTGATACGTCTTCAACGTATCTATAATTTTTGATTGCTCCATGCTATATTATCTACTGTTTTGGACAATATTGGGCTTTATTTTCCATTTTTATATTATTTTTGGGACTAACCTATTAACCGGAGGCCCAGCCCAGAATTGCTGTTTTTTGCCTATTTCAGAGTTTCAAGAAACGGAATATCAAACGGAGTCCAGACGGAATGAAACCTTCGGGAACGTGATTTTCTCACCAAACGTGATCCAGGAGACTTGGAACCTAAGTCAAGGAAGCTTCAAGGACGGCATGAGGTAGGGGGGCGTGCCCACCCCCCAGGGCGCGCCCTCCACCCTCGTGGGCCCCATGTTGCTCCACTGAAGTACTTCTTCCTCCTATATATACCTACGTACCCCCAATTGATCAGATACGGAGCCAAAAACCTAATTCCACCGCCGCAACCTTCTGTACCCATGAGATCCCATCTTGGGGCCTGTTCCGGAGCTCCGCCGGAAGGGGCATCCACCATGGAGGGCTTCTACATCATCACCATAGCCCCTTCGATGAAGTGTGAGTAGTTTACCTCAGACCTTCGGGTCCATAGTTAGTAGCTAGATGGCTTCTTCTCTCTTTTTGGATCTCAATACAATGTTCTCCCCCTCTCTCGCGCAGATCTATTTGATGTAATCTTGTTTTTGCGGTGTGTTTGTTGAGACCGATGA
This sequence comes from Aegilops sharonensis, assembly GCA_904067115.1. Classification (NCBI taxonomy): domain Eukaryota; kingdom Viridiplantae; phylum Streptophyta; class Magnoliopsida; order Poales; family Poaceae; genus Aegilops; species Aegilops sharonensis. Next base: position 761,372,016 of record LR880971.1, on the reverse strand, counting down.
ATTGTGGGTTTATGATCAAGATTATCTATGAACAATATTTGAATCTTCTCTGAATTATTTTATGTATGATTGGTTATCTTTGCAAGTCTCTTCGAATTATCAGTTTGGTTTGGCCTACTAGATTGGTTTTTGTTGCAATGGGAGAAGTGCTTAGCTTTGGGTTCAATCTTGCGGTGTCCTTTCCCAGTGACAGCAGGGGCAGCAAGGCACGTATTGTATTGTTGCCATCGAGGATAACAAGATGGGGTTTTTATCATATTGCATGAATTTATCCCTCTACATCATGTCATCTTGCTTAAGGCGTTACTCTGTTTTCTTGAACATAATACTCTAGATGCATGTTGGATAGCGGTCGATGAGTGGAGTAATAGTAATAGATGCAGGCAGGAGTCGGTCTACTTGTCTCGGATGTGATGCCTATATACATGATCATGCCTAGATATTCTCATAACTATGCTCAATTCTGTCAATTGCTCAACAGTAATTAGTTCACCCACCGTAGAATACTTATGCTCTTGAGAGAAGCCACTAGTGAAACCTATGGCCCCCGGGTCTATCTCCATCATATTAATCTTCCATCACTTTTTTTATTTCATTTGCTTTTTACTTTTGTTTTCTTTTATTTTTCATCTTTATCATAAAAATACCAAAAATATTATCTATCATCTCTATCAGATCTCACTATCGTAAGTGACCGTGAAGGGATTGACAACCCCTAATCGCGTTGGTTGCGAGGAGTTATTTGCTTTGTGCAGGTACGAGGGACTCGCGCGTAGCCTCCTACTTTATTGATACCTTGGTTCTCAAAAACTGAGGGAAATACTTACGCTACTTTGCTGCATCATCCTTTCCTCTTCAAGGAAATCCAACGCAGTGCTCAAGAGGTAGCAGCTACTAGCTCATGGGACATTGCTTCATTTTAGATGAACTGCACCAAAAGGTCCCATGAATTGAATCATCCATGTTGGTGACTGGTGTCATCCCTTCTACGATGGCGTTGACTGCAGATATGGTTCCCATCACGAGGTATGTTCCTTTTTGGTCTGACCGTTTGCCAAAGATCTTGCATGTTGATCCTGCTCTTGTGCTACTGTTTTGGCCCTGCCATGATAAAGCAGTAATGTTATTATTTTGCACCTTAATCTAGTGGCACTATTAATTTGAGGCAATGTTTTGGCACCGCTAGTGCCACTGTTTTTTTTGTATATCGAAAGCGGGGATTTCCTCCGGTTTCATTAAAGAAACCCAACCATAGAGAACCATTATCCGACAACATCTCAGTGTAAACGGGCAGTTATGCAACTACTACTGGAACGGACTGAGTACTAGCAGGAGACATGTTCGCCACATAAGCTAGGCAGGTAGGGGAGCGCAGCACCAGCTCGACCAAGTCTGGATTACAACCCAAGTGCTACCACAGAAACATCAGGGGGAAGATAGGGACTGAAAGAGCCAGCTTCAGCATCCCAGTCTAAGCACCCCCGGCCTTCATCCTTGCGACGCACGGTACACCTCATTTGCCACCTGCTTGGCCCTAGTGTCACTGATAAAATGAAGTAATAATACAGTTAAAATAGAGCGAGTGTCCTCTCTATCATTTCATTTCCAATCTAGATAAAGAAAGTGCTTCTCTTTGTTAATGTATGTTTCATCAACTAGTCCCATTGTTAATGTTTAAGCGTTTCTGCAAACTGGGGTGCTTAATTTTTGTTGATCTGCACAAAAATAGAGATTTGAATGTCTCAAGGCCCCTCCTTGTACTACCGCTGTACACTGATGTTCATCACTGGCAGAAGGTGTATCGGGGCGACTTGGGTCGATTTCCAGTATGATGTAATATTTTCTTCTGTTTATTAGTGTATGTTTCATCAACTAGTGCCACTATAATCTAATCACGCCTTTTCATTATCTGTGCAAGCAGGGTTATTCAGCTGCATTTTGGTGGAACTGCACAAATGTACGGATGGAACCGGCATATATGCAGAGTGCGAGGTGCCAAGTAAAAATTACTGACACCAACCCTGCTCCATCTAAGCATTGGCATCCACCACCATCAGTGGGATGTGTGGCGCTCACTGTGAACGGATCTTTCTCGGCAGCAAATCCTCTAACCAAATACTAGTAGCTTAGACTTAAAAAAATACTAATAGCTTATATTGACAGTTTTCTAGTGGTGTACTCTTTTCTGAAAGAAGCACCAATCTATTTTTCTTTATTTGTACACAGTGTCACAACTTTGACCCAAAGGTCCAGAGCTATTTTAGGGTGATTGGCATAGTACTCAGAGACTGATTGTAAGCATGATTTTTATTAGTTGTCACACTGATTGTAAGCATGAGCAGATGGAAGATTAGGTTAGTGCAAAGCTTACCTTAAACCCTACCGACGCCGATGAAACGATGCGAGCGTCGAGGGAACCGTGAAGAACGGCGGGGAAGCGACGCCGCGCCATCCAGCCTCCTCTTGCGGTGGGAGAACGAATACTCCTGTGGCTCCGACTGGCTCTACACCCTCACGAACGACACACCGTACTCGATCGATTCTTTATCCTCTGGGTGCTCGACCTTCGACCTGTACGCCCACCACCTCCGCCTGACTTTCGCCTTGGGCGAATCTGTCTGCTCCATCGCCCAGAGGAGATACTCAATGAACTCAAAGGACTGTGGCGTGACTGCCGTCGAGGAGTACATCGCCGCCCTCATCGTCGTCGTCTCTCTCTTTCGCATACATTGCCACATGGCCCTCACCGTCCTTAAAATCTCCCACTCATTGTCAAACCAAGTAAGGATCTCCTTCAACCTGGCTAACTTTGCCTGGTCACCGCCGGCGATCTGCTTGATTCGCTACTGCATCCCCTCCATAGATGTCCTTCTGAGTGGTCCGGTGCTAGCTTTGGAAGATGGGAGGAGAGACGATGGTCTTGCAATAGAGAAGAGGGAGAGGCGAGACGGTGGCTTTGGAATGGAGATGATGGAGAGGAGAGGGAGTGGTTTTGAAATGGAGAAGAGGGAGAGGCGAGACAGTGGTTTTGGAATGGAGATGATGGAGAGGAGAGGTTCCCCTGCCTTTCGGTCAGTGACAGGTGGGCCCCGTGCTTGGTGGGACCCATGTGTCATTGTCTTAATGGCAGGATGGACTACGTCAGGGGATCCTCGTCCGAGGAGAGAGGAGGTGGTTTTGCAATGGAGAAGAGGGAGAGGCGAGACAGTGGTTTTCGAATGGAGAAGATGGAGAGGAGAGGAGGTGATTTTGCAATGGAGAAGAGGGAGAGGAGCGTGCGGTAGCGATTTAGGATTGGACGAGCGGCAGAGCAGACAATGTGATTCTCAGAGAAGAAACTACAAGCTTCAGTTCCAGATAAGAAACTCCAAGTTCAGTTTCAGATAAGAAACTGCAACTTTCAGAGGCAGAGCATTTATATTAACACGGCCTTTTCAAACAGTGTTAACATCATGCTAGAAGTTTTATTCATGGTCGAAACTGGAACTACCAGCCAGTTAACATCATGCTGATCAACATTCATGCATAGCACATCTTCATATGATGCACAGTCAAAAAGATATGTTATTTTCAAAATGCCCACACAATGTCAAGTGTGCGAAAAACAGAGAAAACGAGGGACGAAGTTTTGGCAAGTGTAGGACGTGGTGTGCGTAGATGACAATTGGGACCCACATGTCAATAAAGGCAGAGGCAAAAAATTTGGAGATATTTTCTCTGCCACAGGTGGATTCGAACGCGGGCGGAACAGCTGTCGGGTAGTGTCACTCGGCCACTGGGCTAGTTCAGTTGTTTCATTACTAATAAGGCACTTTCTCATGTTGTCGGATCTCCTCCTGCGCCTTTTTGTGTGCTCGCCGCGATGCCGCTGTCTGCCGTTGTGAACATGCTAAACAAACGAGAGGAATCTGGAGAGGACTGTACGTGGAGAGGCGGACAGTCGGGACCCACCAGGTCTATGGCCGTACGCAAGCAAGTGCCTCATCGAAAAAATACTTCCTCCTAATGCTATACTGACGTTGGGGCCCGTGGGTTTGTCAACTTAGTTACATGTTTAGGTGCTTCAACGTAGTTACTATAGGAGATAAATTCACAACGAAGCCGGGGAGCTGGCAGGTATCATTTATTATCATTGGGGCAGCAAGTATCAGTTGGGTTTTGGGCTGCCCCGTCTAGGCTTTCTTTTTTAACATGCGTAGCCAACGACCTCGGATGGGAGGTCCATAGGCCTGCTTGTATTTTCTAGAGGGCCGTCATGTATCGACCGGCCTATGGACCTCCCATCAGAGGTTTTTACTTTTCCAGAAACATCGGCAGCCCAAGTTATGTATTTTTTTTAAAGAAAACGCAGAGGTCTGTTCTATTTTTTATATAAGAATAGGAACGCCTGGTCCAACTTATGTTTCCCTTCTAACTATATTATATATATTTAAATTATTTTATATGTTATTATATATTATTGTTATTGTCACCATATATTTAACAGATACTTACATATGTAAAAAAACAATATCCCACATCTTGTTAACTTATAAAAATAATTTCTTAACAATAAAATCCTGGATTTTTTTTAGCAACGAAAATCCTGGTGATTGTGTACAAAAGCTTGGTAAGATTTAAGGACCAATTTAATAATAAATCACTTATTATTTGAATATATATATATATATATATATATATATATATATATATATATATATATATATATATATATAGCAAAATACTCGGCCCTTGTTTATTTTTTGATAACATTGCTACGCCCACCCCAACATTATAATTAGAATCAGCCCAGCAAAATCGTGTATTTCGAGAAAGTGCAAATGGCCTGTAATTTTTTAGGAAAAACACAAATGGGCCGCATGGATGCTACGTTATTTGTTCACCCAGCCTAGCTAATGGACTGTAATTCAAAAAGAGATCTAATGGACTGTGAATTCTACCCCGCAAAAAAAGACTGTAAATTCTAAAAAAAATGGGTTGAATACGTGCCACATTTTTTGAGGCTGAAATGTGGGCCAATAGGCCGAAGCCAATGCAAGTCGTTGTCAACTTAGTCAACAAATTATTCTGACATCGTTAGTCGTTGGATTTACATCCAACGACCGGCATCCATCTTCAATCTCTCGTCTTCTTCCTCCAGCGCCGCCGGGACCACCTGCTCCCGCCTCCTGCTGCTAGCAGCTCTGCTTAGCACGCTTTGCTGTGAAGCACTACTCCACCGTTGGCCAGGCCATCCCTCCACCCCTCCACACCTCATGTTCTTCTCCACCGACTGCCGAACCACACCGCACCAGAACCAGTTAACTGTTGTACACCTCTCCGTCTGCAACTCTACTCCCGCGTCTTCCCATCTCCAGCTCGTTGCTGTCCGGGGCCTCGCCGTCGTCCACCACCTTGGATGCGCTTGGCGCGGAGTGGTCAACGTGGTCAACGAACGACACCATCGGAAGTAGACTATGCATGGAGAGGCTGACAGCTAGGTCCATGGCCGCACGCAAGGAAATGCCTCCTTATTACGCGCAAAATAATGATTCGCGAGAAAAATGTTCCCACCGCTGACAAGTCGGACCCACCAGCTATATCTTGGCACGCAAGGAAGTGCCTCCTTATTACGCACAAAAAATGAATACTCCCCCTGCTAGTTGGGACCCACCTTGGTGGGAGGCTGACTTGTGGGCCTACTAAGTTGACGGGGACGGAGTGCTTTGTCAACTTAGTCAATATGAACGATTCTAGCTCCAGTGACCGTACGATGTCCATCCAACGGCCGTAGTGCTTCTTCAACCTCTGGTCTTCTTGCTCCAGCCGCCCAAAGCAGCGCCGGTCGTGCCGCATGCTCCTGCCTCCCGTGGCTGGTTGTGCTGCCACAGAGGCCTCACCGCCCCCTACTATTCCCACCGCTGACCAGGCCCTACGGTGACTGCAACCTCACACTGCAACCGAACCAGTGAACCCTCGTACTCCTCGCTGCGCGGGCTTCCACTGCCGCGTCTTCTCCGGCTCCGCGTCGTCCCCTTCCTAGGCCTCGCCGTCGTCCACCGTCCTGGTGCTCTCGGAGCGGCGTGGTCAACATGGTCAAGGAACAGCTTCCATCGGACGTGGAATGTACGTGGAGAGGCTGACAGCTGGGTCCACGGCCGCAGCAAAGAAGTGCCTCCTTATTACGCGCAAAATAATTATTCCTCCACCTGACAACGGGGACCCACCGGACGGACCACCGTATTTCGCGAAAAAAATGTTTCCCCTGACTGCTGGGACCCACCAGCTACATCTTCGCACGCAAGGAAGTGCGTCCGAGCAAAAAAACGATTTGCCCCCCTGACTGTTGGGACCCACCAGCTACATCTTCGCACGCAAGGAAGTGCCTGACAGTCAGGACCCACCTGGTCGAAGCGTACGTAGCGTTGTCATTCTGGTCGCGAACGTGTACGTACATACTGGTCGATGTAGAGGTGCGCACGTGTCGTAGCAGAGGCGCGCACATAGCATGTACACGTACGTACAGTGGCCAGGGTGCAAGAAAGTAAATACGGCCATGTACGTACATACGGGCAGGGTCTCGAATGCCTACTCGCGCATATGTACGGCCAGGGCTCGTGTACATGGCTGGGTCAGAACGGAGAAACAGCGTCGTCGTCGTGTTCATGGGGAGCCAACCGGCTGGGTCGGAACAGAATCCGTCGTCGTGTTCATCGGGAGGGCTTGGATGGACCGGCCGATGGAAACGAGGCATGGTGTACCGCAGAATGGAGGAAACGGCCTTGTGTTCAACAGGCCACATTCAAAACGGGATCATGTTCATTGGGAGGGGTCCGACGTACCGCAAAGCGGAGGAAACGGACCTCCTACGGTCGAAACGGGGGTCCTGTTGATTGGGAGGGGTGTGGCGTACCGTAAAACAGAGGAAACGGACTTGTGTTGGAGAGCTACGGTCGAAACGGGGGTACTGTTCATCGGGAGGGGTGTGGCGTACCACAAAACGGGACTCCACGGGATACTGTTCATCTCCACCATCGACCCCCTCCAGCCTCCACGGGCTACTGTTCATCCACCGTCAACCTCCTCCAGCCTCCACCTGCGACTGTTCATCCACGGGCTCATGTTCATCCAGCCTCCACCGCGCGCTACTCCATCGGCTACTATTCAACCAGCCCTCTCCACGGGCTCCTGTTCAACCACCCCTCCACGGGCTACTGTTCATCCAGCCCTCCACCATCTACTATTCATCCTGCCCTCCACGGGGTGGTCCTGTTCATCCTGCCCTCCACAGGGTCCTGTTCATCCAGCCCCAACCGGCTCGATCGATCGGGGTCCTGTTCATCCACCCCCACCAGGAACTGTTCATCCAAACACCCCAGCAACGCTCACTGTTCATCCAGAGGCAGCATCGATTGGCTTCAGTTAGCAGCAGTAGCGAAGGAATCGCCCGATCGGGTTCTGTTAACAGCCATCGATCGATCGCTCGCGTTCAGTAACGCGTAGCCTATAGTGCAATCGCCCGGGTTCAGTTAGAGCCCAACGCCTCGCACCCACGCACGTACGTGTACGAGAGAAACGCGCATCGCTCGGCCCCGACCACCCACCGTAACCGGGAACACCCTGATATTTTCCTCGCTCTCGCTTCTACCACGGTTTTTTTCCGTCATGGACGGCCCAAAGAATGTCATGCAGCTGCGTCTCCGGCCCGCCCAGGACGAAAAGCCCATTTTCTGTCATGATTTTTTCATAGAAGTAGGACCCCCACCACATCTATGATGATACCGTATTTTGTCATAATTATTGTCATAGAAGTGTCATAAGTATGACAGAAAAAAATTTGTTCTTCCCAAAATGTCACGGATGTGTCTTTTTCTTGTAGTGCTGGGTACACTCGGCATGTCAGAAGGTTTCCGCGCAAAGATGTCCCAGCTCTCATGGAGGAACTGCATGAGCACTTCTTACTATTTGCTGTCGAGTGTTGTTGAGATATGAGTAGGAGCAGCATTAGGATCGGTCGGGTGAATATGAATTGGCTATGTTTCACCGGACGACTGAAATGCAGAATATGTGGCAGGCTTCTTGGCTCGCAACAAATCACTCGGATCTGCATTTTCTGATACTCTTGCATTTCAACTACTGCCATTTGTGCATCGGCAATTTTAGAACCCTTCTGGAAGCATTCCTCTACCTTCTGCCAATTGCCAGTGACCGTGATTAGTCCTCTGGGACCAGGCATTTTCAATTTGAGATACACGTAACATGGTCGAGCCATAAAGCGTGCATATGCAGGCCTCCTCAGTATGGCATGATAAGCAGTCTGGAAATCTACTACTTCAAATGTCAACTTTTCCTTACGGTAATTCTTTGAATCACCGAAAACCACGTCAAGGGTTATCTGGCTGAGTGATTCAGCCTTCTTGCCAGGGATGACGCCGTGAAAGCTCATGTTGCTCTCACTAAGTTTGGACATCAGAATGCCCATCCCATTCAAGGTCTCAGCGTAAAGGATATTCAAACCGCTACCACCATCCATCAACACTTTAGTCAGTTGAGTGCCCCCAACGACTGGGTCGACCACCAACGCTTGCCTCCCTGGAGTGGCCATGCGAGCAGGATGATCAGACTGGTCGAATGTGATAGTTGTTTGTGACCACTTCAGGTATGTCGTCGTTGCCTGAGCAACCATATTCACTTCTCTGTTTATTACTTTCAGTCGACTTTTGCTCTCAACATTAGCAAAAATCACTATGGTGGAATTGACATTAGGAAAATCATCGTCTTCCTCTTTGTCCTCATCCTTGTCCGACTCCTTTTCCTTTTCACTGGGCTGTTTCTCTCGGAATTGCTGGATCAAGAGTCGACTTTGTCGAGTGGTGTGTTTAGGACAAATCAGATTACCCTCTTCATCCTTCTTGGTGTGAATGTGACATGGCAAATCCAACACATCAATTCCGGCTTGATCTTTCACCTTCTTGGGGGTCCAGGGCCGTTTAGGTTTCCCTTTAAACTTTCCTTGAATCACTGCCGCAGTTTCACCAGGCCCTGCAGGTTCATCTTTACGCTTCTGTTTCTGATTGGAATTGCCTCCACCGGTGTCCTGGCCGACTGGTTTACTCTTTCCACTGCGGAGTCGATCTTCTTCCTCTCCGTTAGCGTACCGAGTGGCTATTTCCATAGATACGTCACCAACGTATCTATAATTTTTGATTGCTCCATGCTACTTTATCTATTGTTTTGGACTATAATGGGCTTTATTTTCCACTTTTATATTACTTTTGGGACTAACCTATTAACCGGAGGCTCAGCCCAGAATTGCTATTTTTTGCCTTTTTCAGTGTTTCGAAGAAACAGAATATCAAACGGAGTCCAAACGGAACAAAACCTTCGGAAACGTGATTTTCTCACCGAACGTGATCCAGGAGACTTGGACCCTACGCCAAGGAACATCGGAGGCGGTCACGAGGGTGGGGGCGCCCCCCCCCCCCCCGGCACGCCCCCTGCCTCGTGGGCCCCTCGAAGCTCCACTTACGTACTCCTTCCTCCTATATATACCTACGTACCCCCAAACGATCAGAACAGGAGCCAAAAACCTAATTCCACCGCCGCAACTTCATGTATCCACGAGATCCCATCTTGGGCCCTGTTCCGGAGCTCCGCCGGAGGGGGCATCCACCACGGAGGGCTTCTACATCAACACCATAGCCTCTCCGATGAAGTGTGAGTAGTTTACTTCAGACCTTCGGGTCCATAGCTAGTAGCTAGATGGCTTCTTCTCTCTTTTTGGATCTCAATACAATGTTCTCCCCCTCTCTCGTGGAGATCTATTCGATGTAATCTTCTTTTTGCAGTGTGTTTGTTGAGACTGATGAATTGTGGGTTTATGATCCAGCTTATCCATGAATAATATTTGAATCTTCTCTGAATTCTTTTATGTATGATTAAGTTATCTTTGCAAGTCTCTTCGAATTATCCGTTTGGTTTGGCCAACTAGATTGGTAGTTCTTGCAATGGGAGAAGTGCATGGCTTTGGGTTCAATCTTGCGGTGTCCTTACCTAGTGACAGAAAGGGTTGCAAGGCACGTATTGTATTGTTGCCATCGAGGATAAAAAGATGGGGTATTTATCATATTGCATTGAATTTATTCCTCTACATCATGTTGAAAGTGCAACTATCCCTAGTTGGTTTTGGTAATTCATAACAACATATAGCTCACTGAGCTAATACTATTCCAAGATGAATATTTCAGGAAAGCTCAATGAAGATGAAAGTGGATCCCTCAAAATATTAAGGACAAAGGATTGGCTCAAGCTCAAAAGCTCAAGACTCTTCATTTTTCATTTTAGTGATCCAAGATCACATTAAGTCTATAGGAAAAGCCAATACTATCAAGAAGGGATGAGGTGTTGCTTAATGAGCCTCTTGATCCATGTGCTTAGTGATATGCTGCAAAACCCTCCACTACTTTCTCACATCCACATATGACCTAAACCTAAAGTCAAACTCGGCCCTACCGATTCTTTCTATCCGGCGCCACCGAGTTTAGATGTCATAGCCACTGCCACAAACCCTAGGCAAATCGGTTTCACCGATAGGGATCTTGGTCTCACCGAGATGGGATTGTAATCTCTCTGTTTCCCTTCGTAACATTTCGGTCTAACCGAAGTGAGCGATCGGTCCCACCGAGATTACAATGTAAACTCTCTGTTTCCCTTTTGTAACTTTTCGGTCTCACCGAAAGAGCAAATCGGTCCCACCGAGTTTATCTGACCAACTCTCTGTTTAGCTAATTACCAAATTCGGTCTCACCGAGTTTGTGTAATCGGCCTCACCGAGATTACGTTATGCCCTAACCCTAACCATATCGGTCCTACCGAGTTGCATATCAGTCCCATCGAAAACCCTAATGGTCACTAGGTTTACTAAATCGGCCTGACCGAGTTTTATGATTCGGTCCCACCGAGTTTGGTAAATTGTTTGTAACGGTTAGATTTTGTGTGGAGGCTATATATACCCCTCCACCTCCTCTTCGTTCGTGGAGAGAGCCATCAGAACAAACCTACACTTCCAACTTACCAGTTTTGAGAGAGAACCACCTACTCATGTGTTGAGGCCAAGATATTCCATTCCAACCACATGAATCTTGATCTCTAGCCTTCCCCAAGTTGCTTTCCACTCAAATCTTCTTTCCACCAGATCCAAATCCTATGAGAGAGAGTTGAGTGTTGGGGAGACTATCATTTGAAGCACAAGAGCAAGGAGTTCATCATCAACACACCATTTGTTACTTCTTGGAGAGTGGTGTCTCCTAGATTGGCTAGGTGTCACTTGGGAGCCTCCGACAAGATTGTGGAGTTGAACCCAGGAGTTTGTAAGGGCAAGGAGATCGCCTACTTCGTGAAGATCTACCGCTAGTGAGGCAAGTCCTTCGTGGGCGACGGCCATGGTGGGATAGACAAGGTTGCTTCTTCGTGGACCCTTCGTGGGTGGAGCCTTCCGTGGACTCGCGCAACCGTTACCCTACGTGGGTTGAAGTCTCCATCAACGTGGATGTACGATAGGACCACCTATCGGAACCACAACAAAAACATCCGTGTCTCCAATTGCGTTTGAATCCTCCAAACCCTTCCCTTTACATTCTTGCAATGTAGCGACCTGACCCAAAATCGGTCAAATCTCTGTGTCTGTACCATCCCAAGAATGCTGGTACTCACAGTACATCGATAAAGTAATCAAAGTTCAATCACACCTGAATTTTATTACACGATTCTCATATAGAGTCTTTATTACAAGAGAATAAATTTGGCTCAAGGCCAACTCATGAGAAAAAAACTACTAATGTTGCGGAAGCGTCGAAGTAAAGCGAGTCCATCCGACTCCAAAGGGCAATCGCCAAGCGCGGAGCGTAGCCTCACTCCTGATCGGAATATACCTCTGCAACATAAGACGTTGCAGCCATGTAGGTCAGCTTTTTGAATAAGCTGGCAAGTCATGAAGAATAACAATAATAAAGTTACTAACACTATATGCATTTTGGCTGTGGAGCTCTAAGTTTCATCATTTTGCGAAAAAGCCAATTTCCTCCTACTACAGTGGACTTGCTTGCAAAATACTACAAATTGTTGGTAGTTATTGAGATGGTTCCGCCAACCAATATCTCGTTCCCAAATTATTAAGTCATAAAACCCCTCAAATTAATTTATTAGTTTAGTGTTGAGATTTCCGAATACTTCCAAGTTCCAGAGGCTCAAATTGTCCGTAACCGGGGACACGGCTAATCAATTAGATCTTTAACTCTGCAGAGGTTTGCGCACTTTCCCCGCAAGAATCATTCCCTCCTTTAAAGTCTTCGCACTTCATGGTGTTTGAAGACGGGACGAATGAAACAGGGTCTTCCAAAGAGTTCTTCTGGCTACTGCCGGTACCCATCCAATCCTACCGTTCTTATACATCTCGTAGTACCGTCCAGCCAGCGTCACTACTAAGGTTAACCCAGCCAGAGCCCATAATGGCTTGCGGCTGCACAGGTAAGCTTCCGGTCATGGGGCATCCATCCTTCTCTTCGTGGCTGGGTGAAGCTTTCCGCAAGATGTCATGGCACTTCTCCATGCATCCCGGCCAACCACTGGGTTCTCCAGGGTGCCCGTCAACCGTCCTCCACCCAGTAGTGAATTTCCGAAGTCCATCTTGATCATTGTAGTTCATGGGGTTGTCATCAT
>LR880971.1:761330340-761343404 GCA_904067115.1 Aegilops sharonensis | reverse complement strand
ATAAATATTTTATATAGGGTATATATATACCAAAATGATCAGGGGAATATTCCCTATCATTTGAACATTTTTCCAAAGGCAAAATCCAAACTTTATAAAAATCCATTTTTTCCAAATTCAAATAAAATTCAGATTTGAATCCAAAACTTTTGGCAATGTTTTCCTCTGATATTTTTGGAGTGTCATGTTTACTCCTCTCATACTTTTGATCAAGTATTTATCAGGCTTAGTTTTTGTAATGTTTCCCACTTGCCAAAGTTTGAATTCAAATTCAAAACTCAAAATCCTCTGAAACTTCAAATGGCATTCAAATTCAAACAGGATGCATAGGATGCTTAGCTATAATTGTAAAACATTCCAAATAGGAAATTTGGGATGTTACATGCAAGTTGCATGCTTTATTTTCCGGTGCCAATATACTCTTTGCATGCTTGTTTGAATTGTGTGAAGATTGCTTGATTTGTTCTAAGATAGCTAAAATCTGCCAAAGTCTAAAATTGGGAAAAGGTTAGGTTTTTATTGGTCAAGTAGTCTAATCACCCCCCCTCTAGACATACTTCAAGGTCCTACACATGTCATCCTGCTTAAGGCGTTACTCTGTTTTTAACTTAATACTCTAGATGCATGCTGGATAGCGGTCGATGAGTGGAGTAATAGTAGTAGATGCAGAATCGTTTCGATCTACTTTTCTCGGACGTGATGCCTATATACATGATCATACCTAGATATACTCATAACTATGCTCAATTCTGTCAATTGCTCAACAATAATTTGTTCACCCACCGTTGAATATATATGTTCTTGAGAGAAGCCACTAGTGAAACCTATGGCCCCCGGGTCTATTCTCATCATATCAATCTCTATCACTTTTATACTTGCTTTGTTTTTACTTTGCCTTTTACTTTTCGCTTTGCATCTATACACCAAAAATACCAAAAATATTATCTCTATCAGATCTCACTCTCGTAAGTGACCATGAAGGGATTGACAATCCCTAATCGCGTTGGTTGCGAGTAGCTATCGTTTTGTGCAGGTACGAGGGACTTGTGCGTGGCCTCCTACTGGATTGATACCTTGGTTCTCAAAAACTAAGGGAAATACTTATGCTACTGTGCTGCATCATCCTCTCCTCTTCGGGGAAAACCAACGCAAGCTCAAGACATAGCATCCATCATCCGAGTCAGAGACATATCTCCCGTCCGACCGAATTTCAGGACCAGTTCTCGGTACTTAACGCCTTCCTTGAAGGAACAAACTGCTTGATGCTGAGATACATTTTCCACTGTGTGATGCAAAGTGGTCCATCTCTGAATGTAATCCCTCAGAGTCTCATTCGGCTTTTGCACGCAATGCTGGAATTCTGTTAATCCTGTTGGTCGCTTGCAAGTACCCTCAAAAGTCCTGACTAACACTCGAGCAAGTTCCTCCCAACTGAATATACTGCCTGGTGTTAACTGATTCAACCATGCCCTGGCTGAACCTTCCAACATCAGAGGGAGGTGCTTCATGGCCACTTCATCATTGCTGCCACCAATCTGCACAGCCACTCGGTAATCCTCAGGCCAAGTGTCAGACTTGGACTCACCAGTGAACTTGTTGACTCCAGTCGCCAACCTAAAGTTGGGAGGAATCACGGCAGCCCTGATGGCTCTGCTGAAACATTCTGGACCTGAAACATGAACTCTGTTGCCAATCAGATGATCTCTGTCAAGGCCATCTCTGTGTGCTCTATTCCTGTGACTAGACCTTGAACGAGAATAGATCTCGCATCAAAGCCTGGCTCCCTTGGGTCGACTGGTATTCTACGCTCGCCACTGTGATGGCGTCTGTCATCATGTTGCCGAGGCACATACGATCCACTCCTCGGAGGAGGTGTGCGCACTCGACGACGGTCATCACGGCCGAGTCGACTCAAACACTGCTCGTGGTTCCTATACTGATCCTGTCGATGCCCACGTCCCTCACGCCGCGGGGGCGATCTTGGGCTGTGGGCCGACTGAACTATATCTGCCATCACAGATCTGCTATGAATCCTATTCCGCGACTGAGACACTGCTGAGTTTTGCTCTCCTGCTGCACGGAGTAAGGCCCGGATCTGCATCAAACCTCTGCCCGCCTCCGGCTGGGAAGGCTGAATCGATTCTGCTATACGGGCCGCAGTTGTGAGATTTTGAATCGGAGTGCGGTATATCTGAGATTGAGGCGGAAAAAGTTGTCGTCGACTAGACTCAGGGATCCGCTGCCGAGCACGCTCGTCGAGTGCATGCTGAAGGTTCTCTAGTCGAGTGCGTTCAGCCAAATTGGCCAGGCGCGCCTCCTCCAAGGCCCAAGCCTCGGAGGTTTCCCCAACGATGGGCGTGTGGAGTGCATCCATGTTGCAGCGGCGAAGTTCTTCCCTCTGCTGCGAAGAAGGGGTTCGGGGCGGTACTCCTCATGACCGCGTGACGGATCGCCGCCACCATCACCGTCGTCGCCGCTGTGGAAGCCAGGCGGACTACATGGTCCGTCGACCATCAAGACCTCAGCCGCGGGGTCGCTGCTATCGCACTCGGATGCGGTCTCGACGGAGCCAGTCGAACAGGCCGTAGAAAGTTTCGTCGGTCTTGATTGCCGCGACTTGTGGGGTGGCCGACTGACAAGCCACCGTGTGTTTCACCCACCGCTGAAGCCGCGACCGACCGGATCGCTTTCGTCGGTGAACAGCGGGGAGCGAGGACACCACGGGAGTCGACCGATACTGGGTCGACGGCTGCCGGAGAAGGACGCCGCGAACGCACGCGCGAAAGTGCGTCGCCCCGCGGACGGGGAGCATCTCGGCATCAAGGGGAGCTTCCTGAAGCCAGGTGGAGTCGTCGGCGGCGAAGACGAGCGTGCCGAGACGGATCTCGCGGCCCTCAGCCAATCCACCGCCGGAAACCATGATGATGGGAATCGGAAAAATCGCAACCTCACCAAAAAGTCGCTAAGACACCTGCCCCATGGTGGGCGCCAACTGTCGTGGTTCTATGACTGACAGTGGAATGGAGGGTAGGTATGAGGAGGCAAGATCCCAGCTATGGTGAAGTTGTACACACAAGATTTACGAGTTCAGGCCCTTCACGGTGGAAGTAATAGCCCTACGTCTCGGTGCCCGGAGGTGGTCGACTGGATTATATGTGTGTGGAGTTACAAGGGGTGCGAACCCTTGTCTCTGAGGAGGGGGGTGGCTTATATAGAGCTCGCCAGACCCCCTCCCGCCCTCGGTTACACAGGGTTTTAAGGTACATAAAGATGGGACGTTTCTGGTAACGCCAGTAATAAAGATACATAAATGATCATTAATTCTACAGGGTAAACGTTCAACCGTTGCCATGCAGAGCGGCTTTAGATCCTCTGTCTGTCGAGTGATTCTTGCTACGGTCGAGTAAGTACTATCTCTTGGTCGAATGAACTTGAATCTTCCGAGTGGAATACTTCTCGTCGAGTGGATGATGGTATCCCTTGAATGCTTCTGACTTTAGGGTGATGTCCTAGGGAAGGATGTCTAGGTCAAGCCTATGACCCTATCCTAGGTACATAGCTTCATCACCGGCCATTGCCTGAATGCGCCACCACTGGAGCATGGGAGGAGGGCTCCCACCCCACCTCGCCAAACCGCAAGAGCTGCCGAGATGGATCCCGCATGCTCATCACCGTCTCTGATCTGAACCAATCCGTGACAAAACCACGAGCTCACCGATGCAGATCCACCTTGAATAGGGACTGCACTATGCCATGGCGCCGCCCCGGGATCCATCCGCCGCCGATAGGACGCGCCGCCCACGTTGAAGCGGCACTGAACTTCTCCAGGTTCCTTGTCGGGCAGATCACAGAATAACTCCCGCCCGAGTGACTGTGCACTGACTCGATCGTGCCCTCGCGCTTGGGCAAGAGAGTCACTGCTGCTCAGTGTCGTGTGGAGGCAAGAGAGGCCGACCTTCCTTGGAATCTTTCCACAGCGCCGAATCCATTTGTGCGTCCGCGCGCGCGACCGAGTTCGGCCTCCGACGGTGCATGTCCCGATCGAGCTATTCCGATCGACTGATCGTGCGTTCCGTTGACCTGCTCCGCCGTCGTCCGCGAATGCCCGTCTGATTTTTAACGAGTTTGTTGGGGGTAGTAGCAGTGCCGTACCAACTGGATCGTCAGATATTCAACGAGTTCGTTATATGTATTCCACTCTCAGCAACTCCACTTGGGTTTTGCTTTTGTCGGCTGTTCGACGCATATGCCGTACGTACATACAAAAACAGCCAGTTTTGAGCAGAAATTTTCCAATGATTAATTCGCGTTTTTGAGGATTTTTCAGCATTCCGTTCGTTCATTTAAAAAGGCACTGATATCTCCCGTCGGTATAGAAAAAAGAGCACCGCACGCACTGCACGTGAAAGAGAGACAAGAGGCAACTGACGTACTACATGGCGCCAGTTCAAGAGGTGACAACTGACAAGAAGCTGGCCAGCTGTGCGCGCCCACCAATTTTCCAACATCTTCATCTTCTTCCTCAAGTTTAGAAGTTGAAGTGGGGGTTCCAACCGCTAGGCTTCGTCACGCCAACAGTAAAATATCACGGATCCACACACACACACACCAAGAAACATCGGTTCAACCTCAGCTAGTTGATCGCTGGGATCATGAAATTCTACAGAAATCTCGTCGGAATCGGGGGATTGCTCTCGTGCTCCAAGTTGCTGGCCTGATCCGTCCGGCTGGGGCCACGGGTGCCGCGTGACGGAGGAAGCGACGGCAAGACGCCACTGACCTCTCGCGGAGCTCATCCAAAACCAAAAACAGGGCGAGACGCATCCACGCTCCAGAAACAGAAACAGAAAGTTGTTGCGGCAAATCATCCATGATCCATGGATAGATGAGCCTCCCGTCACGGGACAGATCAGATGCATGAATCAGTCTCCAATTTGTCACTCATGATTCTTCATATCCAAAACCAGAGGGAGTTGTACACAACGGAGCAGAGAGGACGAAGAGGCTCACTATATGTCTCTGAAGACCTATCTAATTGGCCAGGCGAGAACCGAGAATTGGGTCTAAAACTCCAATTCTTACTGGAATTTTTTCCTATCTACTTTATCTTGCTAATTGCTATGGCATGTCGACGACTCGACGTTGGTTCGTTTGTCTACTGATGGTTGTCGCCGGCCATAGACATGACGGAGAGCCGGCTCGGCCGCGGGCGGGACCCGCCCACGCGCCTCCGGTGCTGCAGCGACTGCTGCGCCGAGGGGGACGGCGCGAGCGCCCTGCGTGCCCAATGCCCGCTCTCCATGGGGACGAGCCGCACCAGCGCGCTGCCCATCTGCTTCGAGCCGGCGCTGCCGATGGACGGCGGGCCGCCGGGCTTGCCGTTGCAAGATGGAGCCGCCTGCTTGCGCTCCTTGTGGAGGCCGCACCGGAAAGAGCTCGGGTGGTTCGTCGGGGAGCACATGCAGGACCGACGTCTCTTGCTGGCGGCGGCGCCGGCAGGGGCGGAGGAGGAGGACGAGACGCTGACGGACTTGCCCGGCGAGCCTGTGGCGCCACCGGCGGGGAGCTTGACCCGGGTGGGCGAGGCGGAGCGGTAGCTGGGAATCGAAAGGACCTGGCCGCTGGGCCTACTCGCAATCGCCGTCGCCATGAGAGAATAGATCGATGAGTGCGAGCGTTGGAATGAGGTCTGAACGGAGGTTTCGCTGCTGGTTTCGGGGGAGTTCCAGTAAACTGAAAGGACTGCGCATTGGGCGCACTTTATAGAGTTGAGAGGTTTTTTTTTAAGTGGAGAGTTGAGAGGGGTATTCTGGGCAGAACTGGGCTTCAGGCATAAAGCAGTGGGCGTCTGAGCTATGGCCTGGACGGCAGCACACCGGAATTGGTGCTGGGTTCAAGGCAGGTAGGTCCACCCCCAAATATTATAGGACTCATGCAAACTCCTTTTCAATATCTTTTATACTAAAAATAACCTTTTGAATATCTTGTCTCAAAATCTGGTCAATTTACAGCGACTAGCAAGTACTCCCTCCGTCTCATAAGAACGTTTTTGACACTAGTTAGTGTTAAAAACGTTCTTATATTTTGAGACAGAGGGAGTATATTCGCTCTGTCTCAAAATAAGTTTCGTCTAAGTTGTATCAAATCATGAAACGGGAAATATTAACTTGTCATGTAAGAAACTACTATTAATTTAGTGACGATTTCTCATACAGTGGTTATAAAACATGAGTCTGACTAGGACACATCTAGATATGATATAGTTATGTAACATCTAAGCTTATTTTCATTCTGTTTGTGATTTATTTTTTTGTCTTAATTTTCTTTGTTGCATTATATATTTGTTGGAGCTTAGATGTGACTTTTTTAAAAACATAAATTAGACAAACTGATAAAACATACTGTACAAACAATTTCTGCACCAATGAATTGGAGCATACGGTTGTTTCCGTGTGAAGCGCACTGATTCAATAATTTTTTGTCTAGAAAAGCGTCTTCTTTTTTAGAGTTAGAAAAGCGTCTTATAGAAGCATAAGAAATGATGGAAGTTTGGCAATGTGGAACCTAAAAATGTGTGTAGCCCTTGTGCCGCCCATCGAATTGTGGCAGGACCCATCCCATGTTCATGTTGGCATGTTGCTGTCAGCCAACCGTTCCCCGCACACTGAAAGGATGATGTCAGAAAAAAGATTTTTTTTTTTTTAGATTACGTTTAGGCGCATCATATTTTTATAGAAGGCAGTGTTAAAATTATAAGAAACAACCACTCTCTGCGAAGAACGAGCATAGCGCACACCACACCATTCTCGAACAAGTCCACAGAAGGACGACACTGTAAAGCAAGCTACAACGCAAAAGAGTCTATCCTCAGCTGACACAGACACCACATCTCGACTGACACCAGACGCCTCCGAAGACCACCATCTTCTGTAGAACATCGCTTGTCAACGCACCATCCACTCTAAGCGCCTAAGAGGAAGTGGCAAGTGAAAGGTAGGACTCGCTCTGATCCGAGGAAGACACCGTCTTGGAGAGACCGACGACGAGCATACATAACGTTAGAGGACCAGAAGAGGACAACGGCGAACACCGAGGAGAGCATAAGGACCCAGCCATGTCTCTACACACAAAGCTTCCAACAGAGATACGACGTCGAGGACGCCGCTAATGTGCCGATCTAACACTGAATCGAGGCTTTTGCCCGGAGAAAGCCACCAACTCCAAGCGAGCGAGGGTCATGGCGCACACGCCTCGGCGACGCCTCCAAGAAGGCGATGGCACCCACGGGTGCCATCGCCACCGGTCCGTCAAAAGCCAAGCAAGATTTTCATCCTCGCGTCGCACATCACCACACCTCTTGGAATTGGGCAACACCATTCAATTAGCCTCACACCGCCGCCACCGCAACTCTAAGCAGAAGTATTCGCCAAGCTCTGTCCAAGCCTGCCGCCCTCCTGCCATGCAACGGCAGCCAGCCCCCGCTACAAGCCGGCGCGGATCTGACCAGATCGAGCTCCGCCGTGAAGAACGCCACGCCGCCACCGGCCCGTGCGCTCCATCGTGATGTGCCGCCACTGGCCAGCAGGGCGCGGCGGCCTGCACCGCCACCGTCTGCGCGCGCCAGCCTCCGAGCTTCGTTGACGCGCCCGAAGAAGCAGCCCGCGCGGTCCCTGAGCAAGGGCAAAGGAGATCCCACTGTTGCCGACACCGCGCGGGCTTCGCCTGGCGGTAGCGGGGGGAGAGGAAGGAGGTGGGGGCTCCGGCCGGGCTGGGGTTTGCGGTCAGGTTGGCATGAGTACGACCTTGCCGACGTGACGCGGCAGCCGCCGGCCATGGGGTCGTCCCCGCAGCCCCGCTTCGCTTGAAACGCGGCCAACCTCTGAACGTTCGCCACAGTGATATCGGCGGCATCTCAGTCGCCGCCGTAATGGCAGTGTCCATCGGCAAGCGCCGAACCTGTTTACTCGCGCCCATGTTTGGTTCGTGGGGTCCGCGCCAAGGAAGGGATCGTGCAGCCAGCCGGCGATGTGTATGTCAAGGATCGCACACACGAGCGCGTCGTGATCCGGCCGGTTCCGCCGCGATAAGATGCTCCGATCGCTGTTACTCTGCGTCCGGCTTCCGTCGATTCTGGTCCGTCGAACGTGGCCGTCTCTTTCGCTGTTGCTCCGGCTCTGTATCGCTTTCTTCTTCCTGGATGTTTTGTTGTACTGTGGACGGCCGGGCGTCGAAGGTCGAAAGACCGTACGCCGGTATCTGCGTTGGTTAAAGCCTTAGTTTTACTAATGACTACGGGCTTAGTTACTGCAGTGACCCCAGCCGCGTACAAATTAATCTGTGCTGTGTTAATTTGCATGATCCTCAGTGTTATCCAACACTCTGCCCAGCACGGACGGGCCAACGGGGACAGGGCCCAAGCGAGCGACGCTGCGCGCACCGGCTATGGTGGGAGGTGTCGACGGCCGGCTGGGCAGCTGGCAGCGCACCGGGGCTACTCCCACTAGGGTTCCTTTTTGTTTTTATTTCTGGCAACACCTTGTCGATCGTTTCGATTTGCAACAGCTAATCGTGCCAGCCCCACCCTTGTAGATCGTTTGCTAGCTAGTAGCTTCATGCGTGCATCAAAGTGGTTGACACAGAAAAAAATTATATGAGACCAGGTCTCATATAAGTCAGATGAGACCTACCCTGGATGACATGTGGTATTTATAAATCACAAAGCATCTATCCCACCCTCATCTGAAATCAAAGGGGAAGAGATTAGATGTTTTGTGATTTATGAATGCCACATGTCATTATTCAGGACGGGTCTTATGGTTTATATGAGACCTGTCTCATATAATTTTTTTCCGGTTGACACATACACTGATCAGATCAGGTGGCCTAGTGATTAAGGACGAGCGAGGTGGTTAAGGAAAGCAGAGCGGGGCCAAGTCGACTGTCCTAAAGTTTAGTTTAGTTTAGTTTAATTTGTGTGGACCATAGATCGATCCCGCCGCTGTACATATAGAACTATAGACGTAGATCTCCAACCACCTGCATTTGTCCGCAAACTCACATTATTGTAGCACTACGATCTTTTCAGAAAGCATATAATTGTAGAGCTCGTGCTTCTAGTTGTAGATTCTTCGATCGGTTGATTCCGTGGATATCCGATTGTGTCCGATTTTGGAGGAGAAATAATAGATACGGAGTGGTAGTGTGGTGCTAGTATCATGTGCCAAATATATTCCTTGACTGGTAGTGGAACAAAAGAAATTAAAAAGGACGAGCTAGATTAGTGCATGGGTCTGGCCGTCTGGGAATTTGGGATCGATTCGACCTGAAATGAAATGCAATCGGAACAATATGGGTGCAATGCATTTCGGTGATGCCGATCTTATTGATGCGTTTCGAAAGAGGAATATCTTTTTTTAGAGTTAATGTCGCCATTTTATTTAAAACTCAAAACTTGGAATCTCGACCGACAGTACATCAAGCACAAAGTCTGGGGGAGCCCCCAACCAAACCTTACAAAGTTCATCCCCTACGCCAACTCTAACTAACTTATGTGCGGCGACATTAGCTGATCGTCTACCCACGTTACCTTTGAATCTTCAAAAGATCTCAGCAACACCTTGATCTCCTCCACCAACGGCCCCGCCGCAGAGAGATTCTTCTGTGGGGAGTTCAGTGCGTGAACTACCCCCTGACTATCGAGCTCCACGTGAACCTTCTCTGCGTTGATTTCTCTCGCCACATGAAGTCCTTGTCTGCATGCCAATATCTTCGCTATCTCAGGATCCACAATATCACGGAACAGATGGCACATTCCTGCCCTGAAAGCCCCATGGTGATCCCTAAGCACAGCACCACCACCCGGTTTGTCCCTCGTCTTGGTAGTCGCTCCGTCGGAGTTGACCTTAATCCACCCCTCCTTTGGCGCCTCCCACTTCTGGACCGCTTTTTGCACCGGCGTCTGGCTCGACGGAGGATGAGCACTTCTCCATTCCGCCATGTGACAGAGGACGGAAGCTAGTTCAACCATAACCTTGAATGAAATTATATAAGTCAGGATCTTGTACCGGGTACGGAGACTCTCTAGTGATGCTCCCCTACCCCCCTCTGCCTAGGGTAATAAGCTGAAGTGATAAGTTTAAGCTAATAGCACATAGAGAGTTCATGTGGCTGCTTGATCTTCCTTCCATCTCTAGCATCATTCCTCGCCAGCCATAGGCCATATATTGCATTTATCGTCGCCTCCTTCTCTTCATCTGACGCCCCCGCAAGCCACCCAAGGAGCCAGCACGCCAGCTCACTCTGGGAGTCCGTCGAGCAAGGTGGGATTGCCACCCCAACTCCCTTTTCCGAGTGAAACAGCTCCCAGAATAAAACCGAGTGTGGGCATGCCCAAAAGCGATGATAGATGGATTCTTCTCTTCCACAGGCCACACAAAAGACTCCGGGTTTGATGCGTCGTCGATGAAGTTCAGCTCCCACCGCCAGCCCGTTCCTGATAAGCTCCCACCGCCATGTGAAAGAGGAATATCTTGTTATAGTCTTTTTCGTCCAAAGCATGCGCCGCACGTGTCAAATTGGGTAAGCATGGCCCGACCAAATCTTAATGTAGCCTGATCTCGTGAGATGCGCGGACAGAATCGATCAGAAATGACATGCCTATTCCGGCCGGCACAATCACAAGTGAAGCAAGCAAGATCATACGTTGTACTCCCTCCGTTTCAAAATAAATGATTTAACTTTATACTAACTTTAATATAAAGTTTGTTCATTTATTTTGTAAAAGAGGGAGTATATAGCTGTTGGACCCTAATCAGCACGGCAAAGCTTACTAGGTTTGGTAACGACGTGCGCAGTGCAGCGAGGCCACCGGCCAGAGGGGGACTAAGTATAGGTGTACGCACTACCAGAAAAACTTGTGTTGCCAACGGCCAAAGCTATGCCGACGGCCCCCGTCGGCATAGATGGGCATACCCCGACGGCCCAACTGAAGCCGTCGGCGTAGAAAGGCCGTCGGCGTATGACCATCTATGCCGACGGGGGCCGTCGGCATCGATCAGCCGTCAGCGTTGCTTCGAATATACCTACGGCGACCGTCGGCATAGAGGAGGCCGTCGGCAGATCGCGTGGGCCCGTCTGCCCGTGCGGCGACGGCAGTTTGACGGCGTCAGGCTACGCCGACGGGCTAACGGTGGCCGTCGGCATAGCTATGCCGACGTCATCGATCCGCCGCGCCGCCACGTCATCGATCCGCGTCGTTCGCCGGTCCTGTGGGGTGGCATTTCTATGCCGACGGCTAGGTCGTCGACATAGGCCTGGCCCATGGTTTTTGCCACGTCATCGATCCCCGCCCTACGTCGCGTCATCGATCCACGGCTCTACCGTTCCGTGGCCGTAGCTATGCCGACGGCTTTGCCGTAGGCATATATTTCTAATAATATTTTAATATTTTTCTTATTTTCTCTTTTTATTTTTTATTTTTTTCCAATACTAATTTCATTAACTTAAATGTACAGAAAACATATATCGATTGCCCCCCCACACGGGCCTTCTTCCGTCGTGTCACGGAGAGGTTAGACGGGACTGGGTATACCTGTGGGGGGTAGCAATGCCGCCCGGTTTTGCGGTAGGCCCTCCTACGGTTGTACAAACATGGTGGCAGGCACAGGCACGCGGCTCCGGGGTATGCCCCCTCCCCCCTCACGGGCGCCAATGCCGCCGTGCCCCGGAGGGGGGAAACGGCCATGTCGGGCCGACGCAGAGGGAATCTTGGGGTGGGTTGTGCCGGGACTGTGTTGGGGGGTGTAGCTATGGCTGGGCTATGACAACAAGGTGAAAAGGTCCACCGGTCAAACTACTGTTGGGGAACGTAGTAATTTCAAAAAATTTCCTACGATCACGCAAGACCATGGTGATGGCATAGCAACGAGAGGGGAGAGTGTCCGTCCACGTACCCTCGTAGACCGAAAGCGGAAGCGTTATAACAACGAGGTTGATGTAGTCGTACGTCTTCACGATCCGACCGATCCAAGCACCGAACGTACGGCACCTCCGAGTTCTGCACACGTTCAGCTCGATGACGATCCCCGGANGTGGCAACTGTTGGGGAACGTAGTAATTTCAAAAAATTTCCTACGATCACGCAAGACCATGGTGATGGCATAGCAACGAGAGGGGAGAGTGTCCGTCCACGTACCCTCGTAGACCGAAAGCGGAAGCGTTATAACAACGAGGTTGATGTAGTCGTACGTCTTCACGATCCGACCGATCCAAGCACCGAACGTACGGCACCTCCGAGTTCTGCACACGTTCAGCTCGATGACGATCCCCGGACTCCGATCCAGCAAAGTGTCGGGGATGAGTTCCGTCAGCACGACGGCGTGGTGACGATGTTGATGCTCCACCGACGCAGGGCTTCGCCTAAGCTCCGCGACGATATGACTTCTCCGGCGCAGGGCTTCGCCTAAGCTCCGCGACGATATGACCGAAGTGGAATATGGTGGAAGGGGGCACCGCACACGGCTAAGGAAAGATCCGTAGATCAACTTGTGTGTCATGGGGTGCCCCCTGCCCCCGTATATAAAGGAGCCAAGGGGGGGTGCGCCCAGCCTTGGGAGGCGCGCCTTGGAGGAGTCCTACTCCCACCGGGAGTAGGACTCCCCCCCCCCTTGTCCTAGTTGGAGTAGGATTGGGGAGGGGGAAGAGGGAAGGGGCGCCGCCCCCCCTCTCCTTGCCCTATTCGGACTAGAGGGGGGAGGGGGAAGAGGGAAGGGGCGCCGCCCCCCCTCTCCTTGCCCTATTCGGACTAGAGGGGGGAGGGGGGCGCGCAGCCCACCTGGCCGGCCCTTCCTCTTCTCCCTTGTGGCCCATGAAGGCCCATATACCCCCCGGGGGGTTCCGGTAACCCCCCGGTGTTCCGGTAACTTCCTGTTTTCACTCGGAACCCTTCCGAAGTCCAAACATAGGCTTCCAATATATCAATCTTTATGTCTCGACCATTTCGAGACTCCTCGTCATGTCCGTGATCACATCCGGGACTCCGAACAAACTTCGGTGCATCAATACTT
>LR880971.1:761254537-761287396 GCA_904067115.1 Aegilops sharonensis | reverse complement strand
CTTGGCCTATATGGGCCAAGGGCACCAGCCCCAAGAGGCCCATGCGCCAAGGAAACTTGGGGAGGGAAGAGTCCTCAAGGGGGAAGGCACCTCCGAGGTGCCTTGGGGAGGATGGACTCCTCCCCCCCTCTTGGCCGCACCCCTTCCTTGGAGGAAGGGGCAAGGCTGCGCCTCCCCCCTCTCCCTTGCCCCTATATATAGTGGAGGGGAGGGAGGGCATCCACACCTAAGCCCCTGGCGCCTCCCTCCCTCCCGTGACACCTCCTCCTCTCCCGTAGGTGCTTGGCGAAGCCCTGCAGGATTGCCACGCTCCTCCATCACCACCATGCCGTTGTGCTGCTGCTGGATGGAGTCTTCCTCAACCTCTCCCTCTATCCTTGCTGGATCAAGGCGTGGGAGACGTCACCGGGCTGTACGTGTGTTGAACGCGGAGGTGCCGTCCGTTCGGCACTAGGATCTCCGGTGATTTGGATCACGACGAGTACGACTCCTTCAACCCCGTTCTCATGAACGCTTCCGCTTAGCGATCTACAAGGGTATGTAGATGCACTCTCCTTCCCTCGTTGCTAGATTCTCCATAGATTGATCTTGGCGATGCGTAGAAAATTTTGAATTTCTGCTACGTTCCCCATCAGCCCCGCCCCGCACCGACTCCGTGGCGCCCCGCGCCGGCCGCCCCGCCCCAACCCGCCTCCGACCTCCCCGCCCAGACCCCGCACCGCCCCGCCCCGACCCCCCTCCGGCCGCCCCGCCCCGATCCCCTCCGGCCTCCCCGGCCCACCCCCCGCCCGCCTCCCCGCCCCCCCCCCGCCCGCCTCCCCGCCCCCCCCCCGCCCGCCTCCCCGCCCCCCCCCCGCCCGCCTCCCCGCCCCCCCCCCGCCCGCCTCCCCGCCCCCCCCCCGCCCGCCTCCCCGCCCCCCCCCCGCCCGCCTCCCCGCCCCCCCCCCGCCCGCCTCCCCGCCCCCCCCCCGCCCGCCTCCCCGCCCCCCCCCCGCCCGCCTCCCCGCCCCCCCCCCGCCCGCCTCCCCGCCCCCCCCCCGCCCGCCTCCCCGCCCCCCCCCCGCCCGCCTCCCCGCCCCCCCCCCGCCCGCCTCCCCGCCCCCCCCCCGCCCGCCTCCCCGCCCCCCCCCCGCCCGCCTCCCCGCCCCCCCCCCGCCCGCCTCCCCGCCCCCCCCCCGCCCGCCTCCCCGCCCCCCCCCCGCCCGCCTCCCCGCCCCCCCCCCGCCCGCCTCCCCGCCCCCCCCCCGCCCGCCTCCCCGCCCCCCCCCCGCCCGCCTCCCCGCCCCCCCCCCGCCCGCCTCCCCGCCCCCCCCCCGCCCGCCTCCCCGCCCCCCCCCCGCCCGCCTCCCCGCCCCCCCCCCGCCCGCCTCCCCGCCCCCCCCCCGCCCCCCCCCGGCCTCCCCGCCCCGACCCGACGCCGGCCGCCCCGCCCCGACCCCCCGCCGGCCTCCCCGCCCCGACTCCGCGCCTTCCCGTCCCAACTCCGGCCAGCCCTCTCGAAGGTGAAAATTTTATGTTTTTTTAGTATTTTTAGTAATTTTGTAGCCAGTTAGATAGGTATTTAGATAGATATTTAGATAGTTAGATACATAGTTAGATAGATAGTTATATAGATAGGTAGATAGTTAGATAGTTAGATAGATAGTGAGATAGGTATTGAGATAGTTAGATAGGTAAATAGTTAGATAGTTAGATAGATAGTGAGATAGGTAGTAAAAAAATTTGGTTAGATGAGATGCTATATGTTGTATATCTTGCAAAAAAAATTGGTTTGATGAGATGAATCAATGATTATGACGAATAGGTCATAATGATGATGATGAATATGTGATGACGATGATGAATATATTGTTAATGTTGTTAGTTTTTTTGCCTACATGATGCAAAAATAAATGAATGCATGTTTAAATGTTTTAAATATGCTCTATTAGTTGTGATGTTCTATTTTTTGGCGCGATGGAATTTGCAGGCTTTGTGGTGTTGCATTTCATCGGAGTGACCGTTGTACGACACGTTGGTCCCCCCTGAGCATCCCTCTGTTGTTCGACTACTTCCTCTACAGCCGAGGGTGAGCTACAAGTCCATCTCCTCCATTTTTTCATATCACTAGATTTCATTCTCAAGTCAACTGGCGTAAACTAGGCGTCTCCCGTACGAAAGGGTTGCATCGATAAATATGCATTCAATTGCATATTTATCACCGCAGCTCTTTCGGATTGTCCAGCGTTTTCCATGGACAGCCCGAGGATGTGTAGATTGGGTATGTTCTCCATGTTCTACCCCGTTCCGAGACAGGATTTCGGCGGCGCCTCCCCATTGTTCTCCGGAGCACATTCTCTCGGTTATTTTCCGAGACGTGTATCTGGAGAACAACGGGGAGGTGCTGCCGAAATGTTGTCTCGGAACGGGGTAGAATGGAGAACGTACTCAATCTACACATCCTCGGGTGGGATTAGGACCCATCTTTACCTATTATAGATGTAGGTGAATTCAACGCGGTAGAAACTGAAAATTTGATGTGATTAATTTAAGTGAATCCTTAATTATGTTGTGTGGCTTGCAAAAAAGCTGAGGATGGCAGATAATTAGTGGATGTACAGTGGTTTTATCCGTCGAAATCGAGTAACATCAGAGTGGATCGCGAAAACCGATGTGTATTTGAAGGAGATATTCCGTCGTCCAATGAGAATTATCCCACCATGCCCCTTTGCGAGATGTGCCAGACGTCACCGTAGAAATCAGGCGGACATGAGTGAGCACCTTCGCACGCATGGATATATGCCAAAATTTGACATGCCGCCGATAAACATAGCCGAGCAGGACCGTGGTAGAGAGGAGGTGATGCGACAACGCATCGATGGATATGAGGACGATGGGGTCAGGAACATGCTAGATGATGTCATTGTTGCAGAAACGGCAAATGCGACACCTTCAGAAAATGAACCGGAGGAGCCGAAGGCAACCGCAAAGGCTTTCTTGGAGGTCTTGGCCTCGTCGAAGAAACCTCTTTATGCGGGTGCGAAAATATCTCAGCTGGATGCCATCTCGCAACTGATTGTAGTCAAGGCTGAGTACGGCTGTAGCCAGAAATGCTTCGAAGCATTCCTGGGAGTATGGGCTAACAGCCTCCCTGAGGGTCATGAACTGCCGAAAAGCATGTACGATACAAAGAAAATAATGAAGGCACTCTCTCTGGATTATGAGAAAATAGATGTTTGCCCGAAGAATTGCCTTTTGTTTAGGCACGAGTATGCAGATGACAAGTACTGTAGGAAGTGCGGTTCGTCTTGGTACAGTGAGGTGGTCGGTGAGGATGGTGAGAAAAAGCAGCTAACCATCCCCGTTAAGGTTCTTCGGTATCTTGATTTTATAAAAAGACTGCAGCGCCTTTTCATCACGAAGGAGTCTGCCAAAATGATGAAGTGGCACAAGGAAGGTATAAGGTACAATCCAAAAAAAAAGATCGTACATCCATCGGGAGGGGAAGCATGGAAGTCGTTCGATGAAGAATACCCCGAGGAAGCAGCCGAGGATGGGAATGTCAGAATAGCCATATTAGGTCATGGGTTGAATCCATATGGTATGTCGTCCAATCCATACAGCTGCTGGTCTGTGTTTGTAATTCCGCTCAATCTTCCTCCCGGTGCCCTAATGCAACGGAAGACCATGTTCTTGTCGCTCATCATTCCGGGGCCTGAATACCCGGGGAAGCAATTGGGTGTGTTTATGCAGCCGCTGGTGGATGCTTTGCACCATTCTTGGTACTTTCTGAGGTTGACATACGACCGGGATCTGCAGAGAAATTTTTTGATGAAAGTTTGGTTGCACTATTGCATGCATGACTTTCCCGGCTATGCTCTATTCCGCGGATGGTGTACAAGTGGGAAGATGCCATGCCCAGTGTGCATGCAGGCTCTGCGAATGATTTGGCTGAGTAAGGGTGGCAAGTATGCAGCCTTTGACCTGCATCGACAGTTCCTCCCTCCAGACCATCCAGACAGGGAAGACAAGAAGAACTTCACGAAAGGCCGGGTTGTTCATCAAGTAACCGAGATTCCAACATTTTCGGGGGCAGATGTTCTTGCTTAGCTAAAAGCTCTCAAGCCTAAAGTCAAAGGCAAAGGCAAAGGCAAAGCCAAAGGCTTCGAGGGATATGGTGAGACGCACAACTGGACTCACATTACCCCCTTCTCGCAGCTTCCCCATTTCAAGGACCTCAAACTTCCTTACAATATAGATGTGATGCACACCAAAAAGAATGTGGCAGAGTCTCTTTTCCACACGATCCTGAACATTCCTGATAAGACAAAGGATAACGTTAAAGCTAGAGCCGATCAACAGAGAATTTGTGATAGACCACGCCTGAACATGAAGCCTCCCACAGGCGGTCGAAAAAACTGGTTCAAGCCAGATGCTGACTTTGTCCTTAAACCGCCAGAAAAAAAAGAAGTACTTATCTGGCTGAAACAAATTTTGAAGTTCACCGATGGTTATGCATCGAATATAAGTAAGGGAGTCAATATTTCAACGGGCAAAGTGACCGGCCTGAAGAGTCATGACTACCATGTATGGATTGAGCGGATAATTCTGGTGATGGTTCGAGGCTATGTCCCCAAGCATGTCTGGCGAGTGCTTGCCGAGCTTAACCATTTCTTCCGCACGCTTTGTGCTAAAGTAGTAAGTAAAGAGGTGATTGAAAAATTGCATAAGAAGGCACCAGAGTTGATAGTCAAGCTAGAGAAGATCTTTCCGCCAGGCTTCTTTACTCCGATGACACGTCTCATTCTGCACCTCGCGAACGAGGTATTGTTGGGGGGGGGGGGCCTGTGCAGAATCGCTGGCAGTACGGCCCTGAGAGGCAGAACAAGCATCTCCGACGGCACGGAGGGTGAGTCAGGGCCTAAGATCAGGCCGAAAGGCGTAGTCGATGGACAACAGGTCAATATTCCTGTACTACCCCTTGTTGGTACGGAGGGACGGAGGAGGCTAGGTTAGCCGAAAGATGGTTATAGGTTTAAGGACACAAGGTGACCCTGCTTTTTCAGGGTAAGAAGGGGTAGAGAAAATGCCTCGAGCCAAGGTCCGAGTACCATAATTGGTAAATTTGCGGGTTCGATTCCTGCTGGATGCACACGAACGGGAACATTCCATAAGTCTATTGGAACTGGCTCTCTATCCATGGAATCTCATCCATCATCCATACATAACGAATTGGTATGGTATATTCATACCATAACATAAGAACAATAAGAACTCGAATTCTTATCACATGACACCCTTGTGTTGTCAAACTAATGAATCCCTCTCCGCCCCTACTCCGACAAAGCAATAAGGACTAGGGTATCCACCCACCCGCCAGTTCGAATAGTCGGTTTCCTCCCCTTCCGCTCAAGCTAAAAGTTCTGGGCACGTCTTCCTATTCCATCTTTTCCCGAATCTCCCTTAACGGAAGAAATAGAAGCTCGAGAAGGAATACCACTAAAATCCTAGTTCGTTCTCAAATAAAAACCTAGTTCACTCGCTAAAGCATCCATGGCTGAATGGTGAAAGCGCCCACCCCGACCCCATTGTCTCCACCCCGTAGGAACTACGAGATCACCCCAAGGACGCCCTCGGCGTCCAGGGGTCACGGACCGACCATAGACCCTGTTCAATAAGTGGAACACATTAGCCGTCCGCTCTCCGGTTGGGCAGTAAGGGTCGGAGAAGGGCAATCACTCGTTCTTAAAACTAGCATTCTTAAGATCAAAGAGTCGGGCGGAAAAAGGGGAGGTGGAAACAAAGCTAAGATTGAAGCTTCCATGGCTGAGGCAGTTATCCTGGAGGAGGTGTCAGACCTCAGGACATCATACTATCTAGACCACGTTCCCCATATGCATAACAAGGTGCCTCGATACAATATAGAAGAGCCCAAGTATCAACCCAGGCTCGATCTATTCAACGCGCAAGGTGGGAGGGTTGGGGCCCCGAAATCTTATAACATGCCTCGACAAGAGTGGGAGGACCTCATGTTCTATATCTTGCACAACATCAAGGAAGTTGAGGAAGTGTGGATGAGGTAATACCACTACACCATTCCTTTATGTCTTCCACATCATCATGTTCCATGTTCACTTAGTCCCGGTCTAACACCGCTTTTCTTTTTTTAGTGATTTCGTTCAAGAGGAATGGACGGGAGTGAATCCTCCTACTGAGGTGGAGGCACTTACTCTTCTCCGTCATGGAAACCCTGGACGTAAAAATTTTGTTGCTTGGTTCATGGATAAAGTAATTTTCCACACTCCCCTATTAAATACCTAGTTCAACATTTATTAGTTAACCGAACTAATGCACGCAACAATTTCCATTATACTTTTAGGGAAAAGATCCGAACATTTCTATGGATGATGAATTGAGATGAGTTTCCATGGGTTTTGACCCTGCCGTCATGACATGTAAAAAGTATGATGTGAATGGGCATCGCTTCCATACAGATGAGCACCAAAACAGCCAGCCCGATCCCAAAACTATAAATACCGGAGTGTACACCCCCGGTCAAAATTCAGTAGACTACTACGGAAGGGTACAAAATATATACGAGGTTAAATTCCGCCATGGGCGTGAGACCCTAAGTCTGCCTGTGTTCAAATTAATGCCGATGGTTCGATCCGCGGGAGGGGGTAAAACATACGCCTTCCATTGGTTTGGTCGAAGTTAAACCATCAACCGTCTATGCCGGAGCCGATCTCTTCATTGCGGCTACCCAAGCTACACAAGTATATTATCTGCCTTACCCATGCCAGAGAGAGTATCTAAAGGGTTGGGAAGTTGTGTTCAAGGTGTTGCCACATGGTAAGCTACCAGACCCGAATGAAGACGATTACTACAACATTAACCCCATGACATACGAGGGAGTGTTCTATCAAGAGCAACCCGATGATGATGATGTGGTTAGAAACGATGACGCTAGACCATTGGGTGATGATGATGTGGATCCAAACGTCGACGATGCACGGAATGATGGTGAGACCATTGTCAATGAAAATGACATACTTCTGCTAGAAAAGTTAAACGAAGACGTTGACGACGAGGAAGAGCCTCCACATCCATCGGACAACGAAGATGATGTGATTTATAGTGATGATGAGACGGACTGAGAAATAGGTTACAACAATGATGATTCATATGGATTCTAGCAGATGTATGTTTCAAGTCTTTTTTCTATAGTTTAGGAATATGCCTTTTATGCATTTTTATTAATGTGTTTATTATCATGCCTTTTCCTTCATTTCATTAATTTACTAATTGCTTATTCTCTTTTCAATGCAGGTTCGTGGAACATGGGCAAGGGGAAGGCCGACGGCGTGGATTTCCTACGCAAGGTCGTCGGCCTGCCTAGTCGGAGTGGTCGAGCACGCAATCCTCCCCCTCGGCTACTTGACGATGACTCCTCACAGGGAGGTCGAGGAAGAGGTGCCCCTAGAGGAGGAGGGGGCGGGGGGAGAGCCTCTAGAGGGCGAGGTGGTGGGGGGAGAGCCACTACAGGGGGTCGCGGCCAGAAAGAGCGCACCCTCACCGACTTAGGGGTGTTGTCTTCGAGGCCCTCCTCTAGTGAGGTACCCTCCTCTAGTGAGGTACACTCTGGGGAGGAGGAGGAGGAGGAGGAGGTGGAGGAGGAGGCAGGCGAGGACGAGGAGGAGGAGGAGGTTGGGGAGGGGGAGGCAGACGAGGAGGAGGGTGGTGGCGGGGATGATGGTGGTGGCGGGAAGGGGGTTGACAACAAGGGGTGGCTGCGTGGTAACGCAAAGCTACCAAAGCAGGTTCCTGCTACTGAGGAGCAGAAGTGGCTCATTGAGCCCACGGGAAAAGAGTAAGTGCCACTTTGTAATAATTTCATTATTTTGCTTCTCACATGCTTATTCCGGTTGTTATTTATTTTGCTTGTCACATGCTAATAGTTCATTCTTTTGCAGTAACTGGATATATTCTAAAGGGGTCCGTATTCCCAACGGCCTCATCTCCGTCTTGCTGAAGTTATACTTGCCGGGGTTGTACTGTCCGGATCAAGTCAGGCAGCCGGACCGTCGGGTTTTGGCCACGAGCTGGGACCACTGGGAAGCGGCCCTCCACGCGGACCATGAGACCCATGCCAAGGCCGTGATCACTACTTTCTTGGTGAGTTCTCTTCAGAAGCACAAGTCCATTCTAGTTTCATGAATGATTTAACTCATGGCTTCTTCCATTCTTGTTTCATGCATGATTGTAGAAATTCTATCGAGTTCTTCCGGAGCACAGGGCTAGAGCAGACCAGATCGTGCTGCGCCAATGCAAGAAGAAGGCCCGCCAGATGCAGTACGAGGTGTGCTATGTGGCCATCTCGACATACTACCACGACGTTCTTGGTGTGAAGATGACCAAGGAAGAAGCGCGGAGGATGGGCATTACCTTGGAGAGGCCCGAGTTCTTGGCGATAAGTATAAAATATTTTTCATTATGCTTTCATGTATTGTGCTTTCATTATGCTTTCATTACCATGTGGTACATTTCACCGTTTCATGTTGACATGCCATTATGCTTTTATTATGTAGGTGTGTCCAAATTGGTGTTATGGAAAATACGAGTCCTAGGCGGCATTGGTGGATCTTTGGTGTGATGAGGTTGGAGTCTGGGCGGCTATGAGAATCAAAAATAAGGCTAACCGAGGGACTGAGGGAGTACATGCTCAGGGAAACCGAAACCACTATCTCCACAAGGCAGTTAATGTATGACTAACCCCATTAAACATTCTTCTTCTTCTATTTACCATCACTTTCTTATGTATGACTAACCTCTGTTTGGTGGTGCAGGAGGAGAAACTTTAGCGGCCGCTCTCAGACATGCAGGCGTGGGAGATCGCCCATACGCGGAAGGACTCCAAGCCTGGCGAGCCCAAGTACTACGGCAAGAAGACCGCGGGGAGGAAGGAGGCCTACTCCGCAGCGTATCTGAAGTTACATCCTGACACACCTGACCCCATTGCGGCGGATCTGGACGAGAGGGCGGTGGTGAGCATGGGGCCCAAGGAGCACGGTCAGGAGGCGGTTCTCGATGATGTGATCACTCCTACTATCTCCTACACACAGCTCCGTCGGATCGACCCGAGCCTCAGCCAGCGCACGAGCCAGCCAGTGGCCAGTGCACAGTCCCTCTTTCAGGAGCAACAATCTGTAAGTATTTTCCCTCTTATCTTCATTGCTCACTTTATTTTCCACATCTAGTAGTTTTATGAGTTCCATCATGTCATACCGTAGGCCTACCTGGAGTACACAAGCCAGGAGACCATGGCGTGGCATCAGAGGCTTCATGAACACGAAGTGCAGAGGGGTCGCCAGCTGGAGCAAGCTTTTTAGGAAATGGCGGCTGGCAGGTGTCCTCAGTTGCAGCCAGCACAATGCCCTCCAGCACAACCAGTGCTGCTGACCTTTGAGGAGTTTGTGGCACAGAACGATGGCCCCTCGCCGGTTAGTTCATCCCCAATCTATTCACCCAAAGCATGTCATGCCTTTCAACACAGTCATATATCCCGTTAATATGTCTTTTCAACATCCAGGGAATAGGTGGATCTACCATTGGCGGTGGTCTTCGCAGCACTCCGGAGACACGGAGCCCGACCACTCCGATCCACGGAGGCGGAGGCGGAGGTGGAGGCGGAGGTGGAGGCGGTCTTGGCGGTAGCGCTGCCGGTAGCACTGACGACCTGGGCTTCGGCGCTCTTGGCGGTGACGACCTCCGCGGTGCTCGACGTCCTGGCGCTTAAGCCTTGTGTGTGGTGATGATGCTTGAGATGACTTGTGTGTGGTGATGATCATTTTGAGACTTGTGTGTGGTGCTTTTCTATATGCTTATGCTTATGCTTATGTTGGTTGTGATGATGATCATTTAGAAACTTGTGTGTGATGATGCTTATGCAATTATTGTTGTGATGTTGATTTGTGCTGCTGATATGTGCTGCTATATATGTGCTGCTATATATGTGGTGATATGTGCTGCTGATATTTGAATTGAAAACAAACAGAAAAAAGAAAAAAAATGAAAAGAAAACTATGCCGACGGCTATGCCATCGGCATAGGTCTGGCGTGAGCTCCCAGTTGCTGACGCGTGGCACCTATGCCGACGGCTAGGCCGTCGGCTTATCTTTTAAACTAAGCCGACGGCCAGGCCGTCGACATAGGTGCCACGTGTCAGCAACTGGGAACTCTGTATGAAGGAGTATGCCGACGGCTAGGCCGTCGGCATAGTTTGACACTGGGCCGACGGCCTAGCCGTCGGCATAGCACTTGTCCATGACCATCGACAGGACGCCACGTGGCACACCTATGCCGACGGCCAGGCCGTCGGCATAGGGGTGCCACGTGGCGTCCTGTCGATGGACAAAACTTGACGGTGGCCGCCGTTAGGCGTGATTGTTGCCGACGGCCGGGGCCGTCGGCATAGATGTACGACCCCTGTCGTCGTAGCATATATGCCGACGGCTTTTCTATGCCGACGGCCTCCCTGGCTGTGCCGACGCATATGTTGCCGACGATCCTATGCCGACGGGGGCCGTCGGCATAGGTCTACCCCGACGGGACTCAGGGCTATGCCGACGGCCCTGGCCGTCGGCATAGGGGGCGATTCCGGTAGTGACGTGTGGCACAGAACTGAATGTTTCCACTGTGAGGTCACTCGATGATCGTGTACGAGTCTCGGTCGGTTGGCCGTTGCATTACCCCGGATCCGGGCAAGAGCCACACGGCGCAACACGCGTCGGAACGAACTGGTCGGTCGGCGAGGCTGTTATCCATCATTGTCACCTCCTACTCTGCTAGCTCTGGCTACACACGCCCAAAGAGATGTGACGTCAGTTAAACTCTTGAATCAATCTGAAATACCTGACACGCTGGCTATAAATAGCGCGGATCTGACCACTGATCGGTACTCCTCTAGATAACTGAAGTATTTGATAATGATGTAAACGCTATTATATTTCTCTACAGAGAAAGTATATACTACCCCTAATACTAGGCATGTATGTACTGTGTTGTACTTCCTCTGTATCGTAATATGTGTCGCTGGAGCAGCTGAACTTCAGCTACTCCAACGGCAAATATTACGGTAAAAAGGGAGTATTATACAACAATATATGGTTTGAACGTTTGTTACGCATGAGCTAACCAAATTTTGTTCTTTTTTTTTCATGTTCAAGTTCAACAATGAAAGCAATGTTACTATGTAAAAAAAAAAGCAATGTTAATATCCGATCGATCGCTAGCTAGCTCTCTCTTTCGCGTGGACGTATGTTGGGACATCAGCTAGATTCATTTTAGCAAAATATCTAGATTTTTAATTCAGGGTGACTGACGCCATTGATCGACGCACAACGACGCGGTGAGGTGCAGGGGAATTAGGCATGTACTCCCTCCGTCCGGAAATACTTGTCTCGGAAATGGATGTATCTAGATGTATTTTAATTCTAGATACATCCATTTTTATTCATTTTTCCGACAAGTATTTTCGGACGGAGGGAGTAGATCAATTGGGCAAGTCGGCGGGAGACAGAAAAATAAAAAAAATAGCGATAGGAGAAAAATGTAAACTGAGATAAAATTTCCAGATCGATGTGTTCAAGTTTCTGTTTATGTAAATTCTTCTAGAAAGACTGAGTTTACAAAACCATACTCCTACTTTTTTGTGGAAGGTGTACAAAACCTACAAAGTCATGTTCGGACCACAACTCTTTTGACATGCCTACATGCTAGCCAGCCATTACTCACATGTCAGCATCCGAAGGCCCTAGCTAACTGTTCTATGTTCAAGTCCGAGACCTGCTCATGAGGGAAGCGGTATGTTCTGAACTAGAGTGTGCGGAATCAGCATCACAAGTCAAAGCGAGCACGACGGGCACATATGCCAGCGCACACAACCGAGAAGTCAATTTCTAAGCCAGATCTTATCAGAGGAGCTGTGCTATACACACGACAAATCCCAGACGATTCATGCACGACATAAAAATCCAGCCGTACATGCATTTCTACAGGGGAGCAACAGCCACATGATGGGTAGTCGTCCTCATATCGTCCATCTTTTTCGTCTGTGTAGCCGTTTCGTTATCAGAGCATCTGGAAAAACCATCAATAATTCACCCCGAATCGAATCTTCCCGCCCCTCCTTGTGCGATGCAATTGTCCGACGACGCGCACCATCAGTCGTTCATGGCTGCCATGCCTCTGGAGCACGTGTATTTTTTTTTTGCGGGTTTAAAAAAAGTTTTATTCCAAAGTAAGATTATGAATTAAGGGGGGTGGCATTGCAACCAACAAGCAGTGCTACGAGCTGTTCGGGCGTAATTAGCAAGACAATGTGAGACCATGTTCTATGATCTCCGGATCTTCACTGGTTTAAACTCCCTCTGCAGCATGTAGTTCATGATCTCCCTGACCAATTGATCATTGGATGAT
The DNA here is from genome assembly GCA_904067115.1 of Aegilops sharonensis. Taxonomy (NCBI): domain Eukaryota; kingdom Viridiplantae; phylum Streptophyta; class Magnoliopsida; order Poales; family Poaceae; genus Aegilops; species Aegilops sharonensis. The sequence continues at coordinate 761,274,940 of LR880971.1, read as the reverse complement.
TTATCAAGTTAGGCATCAGTCGTAGAAGAAAGGGCCACCATCGAGTCCGATTGTACCAAGACAGGAATGTTAGACCATTCGATAGCCATAGACATTCCATTCTTAATAGCTTGAATTTCCGCCTCAAGAGCACTGTTACAGTAGAATAATAGTTGAGATGATGAAAAAAATGACAGAGCCCAAATTATCCTGTAAGATCATGCCTGCTCCCGCCGAGCCCTCTTCTACTGAATAAGAACCATATACTCACAAGGCAAGCCATCCTGGTGGTGGTGGCTGCTATGGTGTATCCGGCGGTACTGCCTTGATCGGTACTGGCTGCAATGCACCCTCCAGAGGCAATTTCCCTCTGACAATTTGCACGTGTATATTTGGCTCTCACCCGGCGGCGGCGCCACTCTTGCTTGGTACTACATTGCCTCCGGCGCAGGTCGTTTACCCTGCACTTTACTAGTAACTCGTTGCACTTTTTCGAATGGCTTATTAATATCAGTCGCGCTCGCGTCCTACCTGGACCAACCAAGCTCTGATCCATTTCAAGACAGTGGAAAAACATACACCGGCACGTAGCCATCGATTGCCTGCCAGTTGAGGCGGCACTGAACTTCTCCATGCATGTTCTGGCACCAGTGACCATGCACTTGTCGGATATCGGGTTCCAGCAAAACCCTTAAGTTCAAACTCTGGGGTGCGCGCGAAGATCTCCTCCCTACCGAAACACGCCCAGAACCTCGCCGCGATTCTAAGCTAGCACGATGAACAACACACGAGAGACGAGGTTTATACTGGTTCGGGCCACCGTTGTGGTGTAATACCCTAATCCAGTGTGTGGTGTGGTGGATTGCCTCTGGGGCTGATGATGAACAGTACAGAGGAAGAACAGCCTCACGAGGAGAGGTGTTCTTGTGGTAGAATGCGGATGAACTTAACTTGTCCTTCTACTGTGGTGGCTAGCCCTATATATAGAGGTCCTGGTCCTCTTCCCAAATATTGAGCGCGAAGGGAGCCAACGACGGCCATTTTGTAAAGAGACAGCTAGTACAAGCTATCCTGACTAAAGGTGGTCTTCGACTGCCAAAGGCACTGGCGATTACGCCGTCTTGGGCTCCACGGTGACTGATACGTCTCCGTCATATCTACAATTTTTGATTGTTCCATGCCAGTGTTATTCAATTTTCATATACTTTTGGCAACTTTTTATACTATTTTTGGGACTAACATATTGATCGAGTGCCTAGCGCCAGTTCCTGTTTGTTGCATGTTTTATGTTTCGCAGAAAACCCATATCAAACGGAATCCAAACGGGATAAAAACGGACGGAGAATTATTTTGGAGTATTTGGGATTTTCCGGAGGAAGAATCAACGCGAAACGGTGCCCGAGGTGGCCACGAGACAGGGGAGCGTGTCCTCCCCCCTGGGCGCGCCTGGCACCCTCGTGGGCCACCCGTAAGGCGGTTGACGCTCTTCTTTTGCCGCAAGAAAGCTAATTTTATGAGAAAAATCTGGGCGAAAGATTCACCCCAATCGGAGTTACGGATCTCCGGATATAAAACAAACGGTGAANTGCGGATGAACTTAACTTGTCCTTCTACTGTGGTGGCTAGCCCTATATATAGAGGTCCTGGTCCTCTTCCCAAATATTGAGCGCGAAGGGAGCCAACGACGGCCATTTTGTAAAGAGACAGCTAGTACAAGCTATCCTGACTAAAGGTGGTCTTCGACTGCCAAAGGCACTGGCGATTACGCCGTCTTGGGCTCCACGGTGACTGATACGTCTCCGTCATATCTACAATTTTTGATTGTTCCATGCCAGTGTTATTCAATTTTCATATACTTTTGGCAACTTTTTATACTATTTTTGGGACTAACATATTGATCGAGTGCCTAGCGCCAGTTCCTGTTTGTTGCATGTTTTATGTTTCGCAGAAAACCCATATCAAACGGAATCCAAACGGGATAAAAACGGACGGAGAATTATTTTGGAGTATTTGGGATTTTCCGGAGGAAGAATCAACGCGAAACGGTGCCCGAGGTGGCCACGAGACAGGGGAGCGTGTCCTCCCCCCTGGGCGCGCCTGGCACCCTCGTGGGCCACCCGTAAGGCGGTTGACGCTCTTCTTTTGCCGCAAGAAAGCTAATTTTATGAGAAAAATCTGGGCGAAAGATTCACCCCAATCGGAGTTACGGATCTCCGGATATAAAACAAACGGTGAAGGGGCAGAATCTGAGAACGCAGAAATAGATAGAGACAGAGAGATAGATCCAATCGCGGAGGGGCTCTCGCCGCTCCCAAGCCATGGGAGCCAAGGACCAGAGGGGAAACCCTTCTCCCATCTAGGGAGAAGGTCAAGTAAGAAGAAGAACAAGGGGGGCTCTCTCCCCCTTGCTTCCGGTGGCGCCGGAGCGCTGCCGGGGGCCATCATCATCACCGTGATCTTCACCAACAACTTCACCGCCTTCGTCACCAACTTCTCCCCCTCTATGCAGCGGTGTAACCCCTCTCTTACCCGCTGTAATCTCTACTTAAACATGGTGCTCAATGCTATATATTATTTCGCAATGATGTATGGCTATCTTATGATGTTTGAGTAGATCCGTTTTGTCCTATGGGTTAATTGGTGATCGTGATTGGTTTGAGTTGCATGTTTTATTATTGGTGCTGTCCTATGGTGCTCTCCGTGTCGCGCAAGCGTAAGGGATCCCCGCTGTAGGGTTTGCAATATGTTTATGATTTTCTTATGGTGGGTGGCATGTGTGAACAGAAGCACAGACCCGAGTAAGTAGGTTGTCTGCGTATGGGATAAAGGGGACTTGATGCTTTAATGCTATGCTTGGGTTTTACCTTAATGATCTTTAGTAGTTGCGGATGTTTGCTAGAGTTCTAATCATAAGTGCATATGATCAAAGAAGAGAAAGTATGTTAGCTTATGCCTCTCTCTCCAATAAAATTGCAATAGTGATTACCGGTCTAGTTATCGATTGCCTTGGACAAATAACTTTCTCGTAACAAAAAACTCTCTACTAATACTTACTTTATTACATCTTTATCTAAACAGTCCCTATTTTTTATTTACGCGTTCTTTATTATCTTGCAAACCTATCCAACAACACCTACAAAGTACTTCTAGTTTCATACTTGTTTTAGGTAAAGCGAACGTCAAGCGTGCGTAGAGTCGTATCAGTGGCCGACAGGACTTGAGAGAGTATTTGTTGCGTGCCAACTTGCTTTGAATATTTTGAAATGCTGCGTGCTTTGGATATTTTGAAATGTTGCATGCTGTGCCCATCCGACGTTGTCGCTGTCAGAAAACCGGTTCCGGCACTCTGAAAGGACGGACCCAGAAAAAAGGGAAGTTATTATCCTCTGAACGCTCTGAGCTAGGCAGGTGACGATCAGGTTGGCACGAGTAGGACCCGAACGACGTGACGCGCCAGCAGCCGGACGGACCCCAGCCGCCGGCCGTGGGATCGCCCCCGCTTTGCTTGAAACGCGGCCGACCTCTGAACGCTCCACACAGTGGCATCGGCATCAGTCGCCGTAATGGCAGTGGCCATCAGCGCTCGTCGAATCTGTTCACTCGCTCCCGCCCATGTACGTTGGTGCGTGGAGACCGCGCGAAGGAAGGGATCATGGAGCCCGCCGGCGATGTGCATGTGGTCCAGCCGATTCCTCCGCGAGATAACTGTTGCTACTGCGCTGCGTCTCGCTTCCTTCGATTCTGGTCGACCGGACGATCGAACGTGGCCGTCTCTTTCACTGCTGGCTCCGTCTTTTGATCTTCGTTGTTTCACTGTGAACGTCCGTCTCTGGCCACATGCACGCGGGCGCATATTCGTCCTGTACTATTGTGCAGTACTGCCTGCTCTGTTTTACACACCGTGGCCAGTGCCTGCGCCTCCGTGAGTCTGTGGGCATAATCAGTAACACATCCACTTAGGCCAACTCCACCACGCGACCCTATCCTGTCCGGCCCCGTCCGTTTGGGATAAAAGGGACAAAAGAGGCGGCCTAGCGCGGGGGAGCAAACGGACTTTTATCCGTTTTGTGTCTGCTTTCGACCCATCCACGGCCCAAGTTTGCGCCGCTTTTTGGGTGAAATGGACACCACGCGGACGAGCGGGTCGTCTGCGCGTGTCCTCCCCTGGCCCGTCCGTCGGTGGCACAAGGCGGGCCTTTTTCTATCCGTCCCCTCCCTTCCTTCGGCCGTACCCCCTCCACTCTTCCCCACTCTTCCCCTTGCTGCCGCCGCCGCCGCTGCCATTGCAGCCGTGCAGTTCGGACGCGAGCTCGCCCAACCCCTTCCCCTCGGCGCCGCCGAGCTACCCAACCACGACCACCTGGTTTGCGCACCCGCCGGCCGGTTTTGGGGCGGATCCGGTCGGTCTTGAGCTCAGCCGGCTGTGGGAGGCCGGGCCGCGACATGGACTTGCCGGGCACCTCGCCGGAAGGCCCTGGCAGGGCCGCAAGGCCACATGCAGGCAGTGGCTCCTCCTCTAGCCGCTTGGATCTGCACCGTCGGTGGTCCGCCGGCAGATACACGAATCGCGGTCGGCCGGGCTCGGTGCTTGCCCAAAAGCTCGCCGGCGCACCGTTGCCACTCATTAAGTGTGACCACTGCCCAAGGATGGTCGTGCGCCGCGTGTCTACAACGCCGGAACATTCCGAATGGGTGTTCATCAAGTGCTTAAACGATGGGGTATGCGCTTTTTTTAGCTTCGGTTTGTGCTCTAGATTTGACTAGTTGTGCTAACTTCAAATTTTGTTGTGTAGAATGGATGCAAGTTTTGGTATTGGGAAGAAGAGTATATCGATATATTGATAGAGCGAAATTTAGTATATGTTCATGCACTTTTAGCTAGCATAGAAGCTGCAAATGAGACAAGCGCACTTGTTGCTAAATTAGAGGCCAGACACGAGACTAGGTCCGAGGAAGCAACATCTACTTCTGGCTTGAAGAAGAAAGGAGGATGCCAGATCGAGCCTCCTCCATAGATCAACAACGAATGCATCGAGGCTTGAAGAAGAAAGAAGAAAGGAGCAGTTATGGAAATTGGGTATCTTCTAAAATGTATTATTGTGGTTCTTGTTTTATTTGGTCTTGCTTTACTAGTCAAAATGTGATAATGTATTTTTCATGTACCAAAAATGAATGATGAAATGAAGTAAGGACTTACAAAGAAATAATACGCGGACAGGATGCGGCCGGGATACGTCCGCGCGCTGGGCGCACGGCCACCGCATCACAGAACAGGCCCGGACATGACCCCAAATCCCTACCCAAATGGATAAAATCCGGACAAAACGGACGTCCGTTTGGCATCGCAATGGAGTTGGCCCGACAACGCAGTAAAGGACAGCTCCGGTGTTTCAGTTTTTAATTCGGATGCAGATCTAGTGCTAAAAAAGAAGCACTGTTCATGTCACGGCCGCGCACATGCGCGCGGTCACCACATCCCGACGCCGCGCGCAACGGCTATTCAGGCCGCGGCACATGGTCGGCCGGCCTCGCTGCATGCCACAGACACAAACTGGGACGGGATGGCCGGCCGCGTGCACATGGTCGACCTCGCTGCGTGCCAAGGATTGCCAGGGTGCGTGGCGACGGCCGGCCGCGGCAGCTGGCGCACGCCGCGCTCTGGGGCGGGCGCCACTAGGGTTCATTTTGTTTACGTTTTCTGGCCACACCTTGTCGTTTGGATAACGGACAGCTTGCTTAACCGGGCCGACCCGACCTGCCGTTGCCTGGCTCCATGCGCTGCACCACTCACGGCGGTTGACACATATATACACTGGGTCCCTGATCACATGGCCTGCTGATAGACAGTTCCAAAATCTAGATTTGTTTGTGTAGAACGCTGATCGATCTTCAATCATACCGAGCTTGGTGGTGGATCTTCAAATCGTGCTGCTTATTGTTGAACATATTCTTCTTTACTTGATTGCGCGCCAATATATAGGATTGTGTGCCCGATTTTGGGGAAATGATAAAATAGTATGGCATCATGTGCTCTGTTTCCAAATTGAACGTGGAACAAGGCCTCAAAAACAAAAGTTGATCGTGGAAAATCCAAAAAGGGATGAGCTGATTAGTGCACCGGTCCGGGATTCGACCTGAAATGCAAGCCGAACCGGATGCCGCACTTAGAAGAATCTCATTGATATGTCTCGAAAGAGGTAGATCTTGCTAATCCATTTCGGCCAAAGCAGGCGCCGCATGTGTCAAATTGCTCTAAACCTGGCCCGACCCGATCCCGATATAGCGTGATCTCCTGAGATGCACGTATGCAATCGGTGGTAAATCATCCTAGCTAGGCCTCTGGCTGTGCCACAACTGAAGCAAGCAAGATAAAACCGTGTACCTTAATCAGCACGGAGTGGCTAGATTTGGTAATGAAAGGCACGCAGACACTGGCGTGCGCAGTTGAGCCACCGGCCAGTGCGGACGTGCATGTACATTTGGCACGGGACGGGAAGTTTTGACGGCGACGTCATTCGGTTGGCCGGTTGCATTGCCCCCGGTTCCGGCAAGAGCCAAACGGAGCACCACGTGCCGGACCGAACTGGTCGGTCGGCGAGGCGGTTATCCCGTCCTGGTCAGTTCCTACTCTGCTAGCTCGATCTAGCTACACAAGCCGAAAGAGACACGACGTCGTGTACGTTCATGGGCTCCCCGCCATGCGTGGCGGCAAGCAGCGATCGAGAGCCATGCACGTGCCCTACCCTGGCTCCTTAACCCACAACTACTATTCGGATATCATGTTTTTGTTGGGCAGGGATAGAGGCCGGCTGTCGATTGATCGGGAACAGCAGCCCATGCTGCAGTGCTGCTAGTATTTTTTGAAGTCTTTTTTTTTTCTTTTTTTGCGGGTGTCAAAGCTGGCCGAGGCGATTTATTTACTGCTGTTCGTGCCGACCATGAGCGGCTGAAACCGGCATTCCATGCATGTGTCATGTGTGCACACTAATGACACGACAGTTATATAGTAAAATTTCCGCGTGCATCCGCCGTTGCTGAACATATCTGATTTCAGTTTCTGTCTATGTAAATTCTTCTAGAAAGTTTCCCGCAAAAAAAATCTTCTACAAAGACAGGGTATACAAACATTGCATAGCCATTCCGGTCGTAAGCAACTACATATCGTAATCTCCATGATCAGCCACAACAATAAATTAGCTTCTCGAGGAGCTAGCAAAACTTTTCGGAGAAATATAATGAATTTCTGACGAGAAAAGAGTCACTGTCATCAAGCAAGCGATGCATACCCTAACCCTATGCTATGTATACATGTGTCCAACCCGATCTGAAATCTTGCACATTTTTTTCATGAAACATTTATTTACCCTAGTGCTTCGTCTGAAACAGTTTTCCTTGATCCACATGCACAAAAGTCAGAGGTTCAGACCGTAACTCAGTCGGCTGACATTGCCCCGCCTATAGGTTATTAGCCATTCCAGATGGACTTTATGTTGCGAGCTCTGAACTTATAACTTGGGCAAAGAACCGGTCCCCAAAAGAACAACATGGGAGCATGCCAGTGCACACTGCTGCCAAGTCAATCCCCAGCAAAATCTTATCAGATCATCTGCAGAAACATCTACACCTATTCCCTCCATTCCGATTTACTCGTCGTGGTTTTAGTACACCCACGACGAGTAAATCGGAAACAGAGGGAGTACCACTGATTGCCCAGTTGAGGAGGCACTGAACTTCTCCAGGTTCCGTGGCAGGCAGATCTCGGAATAACTCCAGCCCGAGTGACTGTGTACTAACTCGATCGTGCCCTGGTCAGCAGGCAAGAGAGGACGACTTCCTTCCACAGCGCCGAGTGGTCGACGTGCTCGACCGATTCCATCCCCCGACGGTGCTCGGCCCGGGCATATATGTCGCGATCGGTTATTCCGACGGGTCATAAGTTCTTCTGTTGACTTGCTTGGCCGTCGTAGACGCTGACATCCAGAGCTTCCTCTGGTTCGCGAATGCCCGTCTGATTTGTAACGATTTCGTTGGCGGTAGCAGCAGTACCGTACCAACTGGATCGTCAGATATTCAACGAGTTCGTTAATTAAACTTGTGTACGTACTATACTACTCTCAGCAACTCCGCTTGGTTTCGTTTTGGCAGCTGTTCAACGCATCTGCTCTGCTCATACAAAAACAGTCAATGTTTTAGCAGAAAGTTTGTAATGATAAATTTAAGTTATTTTTGAGGTTTTGTCGGGAACTCAGGATTCCGTTCGTTCATCTATATGATATTTTTCGCGCTGCACTTGAAACAGATACAAGAGCCAACTGACGTACTACATGGCGCTAACGCAAAAGGTGACAACAAACAAGAAGCTGGCCAGCTGTCCCCGCCCACAGATCTTCCAACATCTTCATCTTCTTCCGCAAGTTGATGAGTTGGAGCGGGGATTTCCAACAGTAAAATACCACGGATCCACACACAAATACATCGGTTCAGCCTCACTTCGTTGATAATGAAATTCTACATAAACGGATAAACCTCGTTGGAATCGAGGGATTGCTCTCCTGCTCCAAGTTGCTGGCCTGATCTGTCCGGCTGGGGGCACGCACGGGTGCCGCGTGACGGAGGAAGCGCCGGCGACACGCCACTCGTCTCGCGGAGCTTATCCAAAACCGAAACAGGGCGGGACGCATCCACACTCCAGAAACTGAAACAGAAGCAAAAAGTTGTTGCGGCAAATAATCCATGACCCAATGATGGATAAGCCTCCGGCCACGGGACAGATTAGATGCATGTATGTGTCTCCGATTTGTCACTCATGATTATCCATATCCAAAACCGGAGGGAGTTGTACACAGCGGAGCAGAGAGGACGAAGAGGTTCACTCTATGTGAATCTACGAGCTAGCTAATTAACCAGGGCGGAACCCTGAATTGGGTCTGAAACTCCAATTCTTACTGGAACTTTTTCCTATCTACTTTATCTTGCTATGGCATGTCGACGTTGGTTGGTTTGTCTACTGGTGGTTGTCGCCGGCGCGGTCACCGGCCATGGACACAGTAGAGAGCCTGCTCGGATGGGGGCGGAACCCGCCCACGCGTTTCCGCTGCGCTGCGGGGGACGGCGCGAGCGCCCTGCGTGCCCAGTGCGCGCTCTGCATGGGGACGAGCCGCACCAGCGCGCTGCCCATCTGCTTCGAGCCGGTGCTGCCGACGGACGGCGGGGAGCCGGGCTTGCTGTTGCAAGATGGAGCCACCTGCTTGCGCTCCTTGTGGAGGCCGCACCGGAAGGAGCCAGGGTGGTTCGTCGGGGAGCACATGCAGGACCGACGGCTCTTGCTGGCGACGCCGGCAGGGGCAGAGGAGGAGGACGAGACGCTGACGGACTTGCCCGGCGAGCGTGTGGCGCCACCGGCGGGGAGCTTGACGCGGGTGGGCGAGGCGGAGCAGTAGTTGGGAATGGACAGGACCGGCCCGCTGGGCCTACTCGCACTAGCCGTCGCCATGAGAGAATAGATCGAGGAGTGCGAGCGTTGGAATCAGGCTGGGATGGAGGTTTTGCTGCTGGTTTGGGGGAGTTCGAGTAAACTGAAAGGACCGCGGGCTGGGCGCACTTTATAGAGTTGGAGGGGTATTCTCGGGAGAACTGGGGTTCAGGCATAAACCAGTGGGCGTCTGAGTTGTGGGCCTAGACCGCAGCACACCGGACATGGTCTTGGGTTCAAGACAGGTAGGTCCACTCCCTAGTGTGTGTATATTATAGGACTCACGCCAACTTCTTTTGAACATCTTATACTCAAAAAATATATTATTTTGATTATCTTTTTGTTAAAATCTGGTCAATTTAGTGGCTAGCATTTCACTTTTATTCTAATACAAAAACATTAACTAGTCATGTTAAAAGAAATACTGGTAATAATCAACTAAAACAAACTACTGGTTATACCCTATATATATCAACTATTTCTCACAGCATGAAAAAAAAACATAGTACAAACGATTTCTGCACCAATGAATTGGAGCATACGGTTGTTTCCGTGTAAACCACACTGATTCATAACATTTTGTCTAGAAAAAGCGTCTTATAGAAGCATAAGCATTGATGGAAGTTTGGCCATGTGGATCCTCATACTTTTGGGCTGTTCGGCAACGCTCCGGCTCCACAACACCCGGATCGGAGTTGACGGAGCCGTAGTTTAAAATGGTGGAGTTGCCATTTAGCCACTCTGCAGATTCCGGGAGCGGACCATTCCCGAACTGGGCCTTTGTGTAGCCCAGGTGCCGCCCACCGATTGTGGCAGGACCCACCCCATGTTGCTGTCAGTAAACCGTTTCCGGCACACTGAAAGGACGGTGCTAGGAAAAAGGAACCAATATCTCACAACATTCAGACCCAGGCAGGTGATGGTCAGGTTGGCACGACTAGGACCTCATCGACGTGACGCGGCAGTAGCCGGCAGCCCCGCTTCGCTTAAAACGCGGCCGACCTTTGAACGTTTGACACAGTGGCATCGCCGGCATCCCAGTCGCCATAATGGCAGTGTCCATCAGCACCGAACCTGTTTACTCGCGCCCATGTATGTTGGTTCATGGAGTCCGAGCGAAGGAAGGGATCCGGATCATGAAGATTGAAGGCATCCGGTGACGTGTACGTGAAGGATCGTATGCACGAGCGCGTCGTGATCCGGCCGGTTCCGCCGCGATAAGACGCTCCGATCGCATCGCTCTTACTCTGCGTCTGGCTTCCGTCGATTCTGGTCAATCGAACGTCGCCGTGTCTTTCTCTCCTGCTCCGGCTCACTTTCGTACACGCAGGCGCATGAATGTGTTAATTTGCATAATCTTCACTGTTATCCAACACTCGGCCCAGCACTTCAGTGGGCCTGACCAGTACCGCAGTCACTGACAACACATGATTCGTGAAGCACAGTGTCTTTTCCTTTGCTAAACTGGAGTATAGGTGTAGATCTTGTGCTAGAGCGGAACAAGCAATTGCCCCAGAACACAGCTAGCCCAGCCACGGACGGACCAACCGGACCGGGCCAGGACCCAAGCGCGCACCGGCTACTACTATGGCTGGAGCGGTCAGGGGTGACGACGATGACGGCCGGCGGGGCAGCTGGCAGCGCACCGGGGGCTACTCCTACTCCTACCAGGGTTCCTTTTTGTTTTTGTTTCTGGCAACACCTTGTCGATGGTTTCGATTTGGAACAGCTCATCGGGGTTGAGCTTTGTCCGTGGATCTACAAATTGCTGCATTTGTCCACACACTCGCGTAAATGTGGTACAGTACAATCTCTTTTACGTATTAGAAAAGCTTATAATTGTACAGCTCGTGCTTATTGTTGTAGATTCTTAGCTCGGTTGATTCCGTGCATATATACGACTGCGTCCGATTTTGGAGGAGAAATAATAGTAGATACGAAGGAGTAGTGCAGTATCATGTGCCAAACATATTCCTTGACTGATAGTGGAACAAAAAATTGAAAACGACGAGCTGCTAGAACTCTCAGTGCATGGGTCTGGCCGTCTGGGAACTTGGGATCGATTCGACCGGAAATGAAATGCAATCGGAACAATATGGGTGGAATGCATTTCGGTGATGCCAATCTTATTGATGCCTTTTTCGTCCAAAGCATGCGCCGCACGCGTCAAATTGGGCCAAGCCTGGCCCGACCAAATCTTTTATGTAGCGTGCTCTCGTGATGTTCGCGCATGCAGTCGATCGGAAATCATGCATGCCGGCCGGCTCCCGTGATGTTCGTGCTCCCGGTCGGCTCAAAGCAAGATCAGACGTCTGTGTTGGACCCTAATCAGCACGGGGAAGCTTACTAGGTTTGGCAACGACGTGCGCAACGCAGCGACGCCACCGGCCAGCGGAGGACTACGTACGCGTACGTACGTGTGGCTTGGAACTGAAAGTTTTCACTGTGAGGTCACTCGATGATCGTGTACGAGTCTCGGTGGGTTGGCCGTTGCATCACCCGGATCCGGGCAAGAGCCACACGGAGCTGCACCCGTCGCAACGAACTGGTTAATCCATCATGGTCAGCTCCTACTCTGCTACCTCTGGCTACACAAGCCCAAAGAGATGCGACGTCAGTTAAACTCTTGAATCAATCTGAAATGCCTGACACGCTGGCTACAAATAGCACGGATCTGACCACTGATCGTTAATGTACTAACCCTAATACTAGACACGTACGCCCACATGTACCGTGCTGTATTATACAGCAATATATACGGTTTGAGCAAATTTTGTTCATATTTTTTCATGTTCAACAAAGAAAGTGACGTTAATACCGATCGTTCTTCAGCTAGCTCTCTCTTTCGCGGTCGACATATGTTGGGACATCAACTAGGTTCATTTTAGCAAAATGTCTGGATTTTTAATTCAGGGCGATGACGACATGGATCCACGACACAACAACGACGCGGCGAGGCGCGAGGAAATTAGGCGAGTAGATCAGTTGGGCAAGTAGGCGGGAGACAGATAAATGAAAAAATAGCGATAGGTCAACATGTAAACTCTGATAAGATATTCAGATGCGTTCAAGTTTCTGTTTATGTAAATTCTTCTAGAATGACCGAGTATACAAAACCAACAAAGTCATGTCCGAACGGCAACTCTTTTGACATTGCCCTGCCTACAGGCCAGCCATTACTTGCAGGTCAGCACCCCAAGGCCCTGGCTAATTGTTCTGTGTTCAAGTCCGAGACCTGCTCCCGAGGGAAAGGGTATGCTCTGAACTAGAGTGTGCAGAACCAGCATTCACAAGTCAAAGCGAGCACGACGGGGTCGTACATGGCAGTGCACTCAACCGAGAAGTCAATTTCCAAGCCAGATCTTATCGGGGCATCTGGAAAAACCATCAATAATCCACGACGAATCGAATCTTCCCGCCCTGCCTTGTGCGATGCAAATGTCCAACGGCGCGCACCATCAGTCGTGTATATTTGGCGCTCCGCCGGCGGCGGCGCCGGCTCTTGCTTGTTACATTGCCTACGGCGCAGGCTGTTCACTAGTAGTAATTCGTTGCACTTTTCCCACCGGCTTATTATTACCAGTCACGCTCGCGTCCTAGCTGGACCAACAAAGCCCTGATCCATTTCAACACAGTGGAAAAACATAGACCGGTACGTAGCCATCGATTGGCTGGCAGTTGAGGCAACACTGAACTCCTCGAGCTTCTTGCCCGAGTGACTGTGCACAGCTGACTGGATCGTGCCCTGGCGCACGGGTAAGTCGTGTCGTGTCGAGGCAAGAGAGGCCGACCTTCCTTCCAATCTTTCGACAGCGCCGAGTCCATTTGTGCGTCCGCGCGCGCGACCGGGTCCGGCTTCCGACGCTGCCCGGTGCGCGGGCATATATGTCGAGATCAGATTTATTCCGACGGGCCATGCCTTCGGTTGACCTGCTCGGCCATCGTTGACACTGACGTTCCTGAGTTTCTTCTTTCCAAGAAACTCAGTATGTTCGGTATTGTGTATGCTCGGTATTTCTTTTTTGAGTTAAATACACTAGAGGTGCCCCAACTTGTCCTCCATGATCAGTTTAGTGCCTAAAGTTGCAAAATACACGAAAGGGTGCTCGAACTTGTCTGGTTGTGCAAATACGGTGCCTCCGTCTCTATGTAGACGTTTATTTTGCAGAAACCTCCTCATATTTTACATAATTATGTAAAAAAAGACCTCAAATACAACGTATGGTAGCGAGAACTAACATGAAAAAATATCAACGGGAAGGGGTTTTGAACCTAGCTCCTCCGGGATAACTACCGCATGATCTGGTCAACCGGCTGAAATATGCCATGCGTACAACACTTAGCTAGAAAGCTATACAGACACTTTTCACATATCGCTCTGCAATTTTCCTAATGCATTATCTATCAGTTTTATTTTTAGTTTGTCCAAGTTATTGTTTTGTTCCATGACACACAATCATTGTTTATCTTCATTGTATTTCTAAAATAACCAATTATTAACAAATTGACAACATAGTATTTGTAAACTATTCAACATGTATTAAAAAGTATTGTGTTGAACTTTTAATACAATTATTTAACATGTTACAGCATAAATTTTTAATACACATTGTGATTTTTTTAATGCAACACGGACATTTTTAAAACACACGTTACAATTTTTTAATACAAATGAAACTTTTTTCCAAAAACGTGATGAAATTTTTTCAAATGCACTAAAACTTTCTTTAAGTCTATGACAGTTTTAATTTATTATTACTCCATCGGATCCATATTGATTGATGCAAGTTTAGTACAGAGTTAGTACAACTTCAAAAAAATTATATTACACTTCTGTGTGTGCATGTGCAAAAAAATTCAGATTTTTTTAGCTCTAAAAATCCATTTCTTTCAACTTCAAAGCAAGCGACACAATGTGCCCGTGCTTCAATGCTACCTTTCGTATAGCAATGCAATATATATAGTTCGACCTCGTTAATTTTAGATGAGTAGAGTATGTCCTCGTAGACAACCTGGGAGTGCGCTACAATCTGCTATCGCGAGGTCTCACGATCAATCCTGCCTCGCTCAATGTTTTCTCTAATTTTTCATGTTTACATACGTGGTTAAATAAAACATGAGGGGGTTTTCTAAAAAAATCTCATGCGTCGGCCACCTAGCACATTCTCCGCTCTCAGCCACTTACAAGTGGGCCACTGCCGTGTTGGCATGCCACATGGGCTAAACATATGTCTAGATATGGATGGTGGCACCGTATTTGCATAACCAGACAAATTCGAGCACCAATTTTATGTATTTTGCAACTTTAGGTACTAAACTGACCGTGCATGACAAGTTGAGGCACCTCCAGTGTATTTAACTCTTCTTTTTTCCTGAAAAAAACAGGGAGGAGATCTTCCCCCGGATCTGTATGTTCAGTACTTACTCCCTTCGCTCATCTGAAAAGGTGCACTGATATTTTTCGTTCCATAAGAAAAGGGAACGCCGAACGCACCCTGTCCTATTTGAAGGAGAGACAAGACCAACCCAACTGACGTACTCAATTCGTTCCGAATTACTCGTCGCAGAAATTGATGTATCTAGATACATACATGGCGCCATCCCAACGCAACTGATTTCCGGCCAAGAAACAGAACTGATAGCGAGAGCCAGCTGTGTTTGTCTCTGTGTGCGCCCACCCATCTTCCAACATCTTCTTCTTCTTGTGCAAGTTCAAAAGTTGGAGGAGGAATCCCAGATGCTACGCCGTCGCTCGCGCCAACAGTAAAAGAACATGGATGGAGAGAAAAAATATCACAAGCAGGAAGAGGAAAAATACTCGGTTCATCCAGAGTTGCGTGCGTCATGAAATTTTGCCGGGATTTCTTCCGTGTTCCTTCCAAGTGGCTGGCCTGATCCGGCCGGCTGGGGGCACGCACGCACGGTGCCGCCCGCGTGACGGGACCAAGCGACGGCGAGACGCTGCTGATCTCTGCGCTGCGGAGCTTATCCGAAACAGAAACAGGGGCGAGACGCACACACGCTCCAGAAAGAAACAGAAGCACAAAGTTGTTCGGCAAAGAGATCATGTAAGGGGATGGATAAGCCTCCGCTCACGGGGCAAGATCAGATGCATGTACCATGTGTCTCCAATTTGTCACTCATGTATTATCCAAAACCATCCTCACGGGGCTCACTCTGTCTCTAGTGATCGAATTGGGTACTCTAAAACTCCAATTTTCTGCAGCAAACGGAAGACCCCGGTGAATTATTTGGGGAATTTCTTTCCTACGCACAGCATATTCTATTAGTATCTTGCTATGGCAGGCTCTCCTGTGCACACTACTTTTCCTATGGCATGTCGACGCTGGTTTTTTACTGGTTGTCGCCGGCGCGGTCGCCGGCCATGGACACGACGGAGAGCCGGCTCGGCCGTGGGCGGGACCCTCTGGCGCGCCTCCGCTGCAGGGACTGCTGCGCCGCGGGGGACGGCGAGAGCGCCCTGCGTGCCCAGTGCCCGCTCTCCATGGGGACGAGCCGCACCAGCGCGCTGCCCGTGCACTTCGAGCCGGCGCTGCCGATGGACGGCGGGGAGCCGGGCTTGCTGTTGCCGGTCGGGGCCGCCTGCTTGCGCTCCTTGTGCAGCGCGCAGCGGAAGGAGCCCGGGTGGTTCGTCGGGGAGCACATGCAGGACCGACGGCTCTTGCCGGCAGGGGAAGAGGAGGAAGAAGACGCGACGCTGACGGACTTGGCCGGAGAGCGGGTGGCGCCACCGGACGAGAGCTTGACACGGGTGGGGGAGGCGGAGCGGTAGCTGGGTATCGACAGGACCGGCCCGCTGGGCCGACTGGCAGCCGCCGTCGCCATGTGAGATGAGATCAGAGAGCGGGAGCAGAGCAGGGGTGCTTGCTGTGGTTGCCTGATAGTCTGCGATGTTTGAGACTTGAGAGTTGAGAGTAAACTGAAGCAGAGAACGGCCTAGCCGGAATTTATAGAGTGGGGAGGGGCATTCTGGTAACTTGAGCGAATGGAGAAGAAGTGAAGCAGTGGGCGTCTGTTCTGCGGGCCCGGACGAAAGCACACCGGAATCGGTCTTGGATTCAGGACACGTAGGTCCCATCTCCCAATATTGTAGGCTCATGCATGCCAGCTTGCTTGAATGGAATACCAATTTCTTTTTCTTAAGAAAGAATGGAATACCAATTTCAGCGTCAAAGTTCTGGTCAATTTCTTGCATGGGATGCCAAACCAGCATCTCGCTATTGTTCATACGTACTATAGTACTATTATATATTTATATTAGTACAAAATATCTTAAATAGTCATTGTTTCCGTTGCGGCATGATCCGCCCGGTTCCGCCGCCTGGTCCGCATCTGGTTTTCCTTCGATTCTGGTCGACCGGGCGATCCTACGTGGGCGTCTCTTTCGTTGGCATAGTGTTGCGCATGTTTGTCAAGAAGGATTGTTGCAAAAGGATGTGGCTAGGTCAGTCAAGCAACCTAAAATGTAAAGAAGAGATAGATATTTGTATGGATCTTAATGTAAGATATCATGAATACAACATCGACTGATGCATAATTAAGTCATAGTCGATTAAGACAAAAGCACTGACTAATCTCCTGTCCAGTTTTCATCACCATGTGTCTTTGTTTCCGGACAACCTATACTTTGCTATTAGACATACCGTATAACATAGTAACCTAAATTCATGAAAGGCAGTAACACATACGGGCATCTCCAACGCCGACCCTCAAATTCACTCCTGCATCCGTTCACAGACACTGATGCAGGAGCTAGCCATCCAACGCTACCCGCATACATCCGGCCCCATTTTTTTCAAGGCCCACACATTCAAGCCACATATATAGTGTAGAATAGTTCAAATGCAGCGGTAGTTCTAATTATATACGTTCAAATAGGACACTCAAGCATCCCCAGTGTGGTCGTGCATTTCTGGTATCAGAGAACCTAATCCTTCCCACGCGTTCTTCTTCAAGATGAAGTAGTCATCAAAGGATCGGACACCATGATAGAGACCATCAAAGACATTTTTGTGCATCCGAAACCGCCGATAAAAATTATCAGCGAAGAGGGCATCGGGGGCAAAGTAGTCAGACATCAGCGTCAAATGGCCTCGCGCCCTGTTGCGGTTGAGCACTCGATGACCCTTGATCGATCCCTTGAAATTGAGAACATGCTCTTCCGCATGCTCCGCATCTGCAAGGACCACCTGCTCTTCCGCACTCGATGACCAGTGCAACAGTTGGAGGAGAGCATTGAAACGACGGCGGAGGAGAAGCGGCTTGGATCCCCGGTCTACCTTTGAAGGTGTGGGACTCGTCGAGTACCGGTAGGGGTGTGCCGGGGCGGGCGGTGTGGTGGAGCGGCGGCGAAGGCAAGAGAGAAAAAAAGGAATGACAGAAAATAGGAGGAAGTAGATGCAGGAATCAGGAGAAGTTTGGGTGGAGTTTTGGATGGGCCCGGGGTGCCGGAGTCCACGTGTCTGCTGTCCGGACTCTCGCAAAGTCCCCCAGTCTCCGATTTGCAGAAAAAATGTATGCAGACTGCACGACAGACCGATATAGGTCCGCATTAGATGGCACAACTTGCCTGAACCGCGCGGTCCAAACGTATGCGGACAGTGTAAGGGTCAGCTTTGAAGATGTCCTAAGGCCCACCGAGGAACAAACAATAGCACTCAACCCATGAACGCGCGTCCGAGTCCGGCCTTCGACAGTGCTCGGTGCGGTGTTGGCTTGTCGACGACGCTGACATTCCACTTCATCTTCTGGTTAGAAAACGGCCGTGAGGTATTTCACGAGTTTTTTATTAGTATACGTACAACCAACTCGTCAGATATTCAACGAGTACTAACTATATTCCACCACCATCAGCAGCCCCACTTTTTTTTTTACTTAGCAGCTGCATGCCCAACGCATCCAGCGTATTCCAACGGGATGTTGTTACGTATGCTTCGCCATGTTCAGCAATGAAAGCGACACTAGTGTCCGGTCGATCGCCAGCGAGCTTTATCTTTGCGTCGGCGCAGCAGGCCTAGGTTGGGACTTGGGACAACAACTAATTTCCTAGTAAAATATTAGATATTTAGTCGCGGTCGACGACGACGTGGTGAGGCTCTGCGAATCTAAGCGTCCATCCCGGTTCCTGTCGCCACGATTACGCTGCGTGTGGATCAACTGGGCAATTAAGTAGGTGGGAGACAGAATAGCGACTGGCCGGCCGACAGGTGCACTGAGGGCCTGTTTGTTTCATAAGTCTCAGGACTTTTTAAGTCCCAACTTATAAATCATAAGTCCCTGCCTGTTTGTTTACATCGACTTATAAGTCCCGAGTCCCTGCCTGTTTGTTTACAGGGACTTATAAGTTGATAACCGAGGCGAACGAGCGGTGGGGCGATGCGGTACGAGGCGACGAGGGGATCGAGGGGTGCGGCCTGGGGCGATGCGGTACGAGGCGACGAGGGGATCGAGCGTGGGGCGGTGCGTACGAGGCGAGGAGGGGAGATCGAGCGGTGCGGGTCCAGATAAGTCCCTAATCACCCCAATAAGTCTCAATAAGTCCCTCCTGTTTGGTTTGGATGGGACTTATAGGGACTTTTTTAAGTCCCTAAATCCATAAGTCCCTGGAAACAAGCACCCTCTGAGATCAAATTTGCACATGCATCCGTTGATTAGGATCGGTGGGCATTGCCTTTCCTACAGGCTAGCCGTGATAGTACCGTAGATCATACTAATTGTTCAGCCTCAAGTCGTACACCGTGCGCCCGAGGGAAGCAGACTTCGTGTTGCATGCCCTGAAGTAGTAGAACTAGTGCAGAGTCGGGGTATTTTTACAGGTCAACGTGGACACGACGAGGGGACATGCCAGTGCACGCCACCGGGAGGCCAACTCCCAACTCCACGATCTCCCAGCAAGATCTTCATCAGAGCATCTACAAGAACAACTGGTAATCCACTTTGTGCGATACAATACAAAGAAAAGAAACCGGCAGTAATTCAGAACGAATCGAATCTTCCCGTCCTGTTGCTCGGGCAAGACAGAGTCCCTGAAGCGAGTGTCGTGTCAGTGGCAAGAGATACTGACCTTCCTTTGGAAATGCCAAGTCCAACTATGCGTCTGACCGAGCCCGGCGATCAAGTTATTCGGAAGGGTCATGCGTTCTGTTGACCTGCTCGGCCGTCGCCGACGCTGACGTTCCAGAGTTTCTTCGTTAACAAATGCCCGTTGAATATTTGAGCAGTTTGCAGTCGGTAGTTGTATTGGCAAATACCAACTGGTCAGATATTCAACAAGTTTGTTAGTTAAACTACTCCAGTTGGGAGGTAGCTGTTTCAACGTATCTAGAGGGCTGCTACACACGATGGATTGTGCCCGATCTGTGGACGACAAGCTATAGCAGCCATCGATCAGTTGAGTTCACGTGGGCCGCAGCCGTCCATCACCAGGTCGTCTAAGAATCGTCCAACACATTGTCGTGTGTATAGTAATTTCGTATCTAGAGTATGTACATGCATAAACTGCTGGGCACTGATATTTTAAGATCGTTCATCTGAAAAGGGCACTGATATTTTACGTTCGTTCAGAAAAAGGAGCACCGCTGGTACTTTATTTGATATAGAGAGACGAGAGCCAACTGAGACATGGCGCCAATCCAACAGGTGATAGGCATTGGTGCGCCCGGCAACTGATTTCTGGCCAAGAAACACAACTACTCCCTCCATTTCATATTACTTGTCGCTGTATTAAATCAGCGACAAATAATATGGAACGGAAGGAGTAATTATGTATCGCTTTCAATAACTAACAAGAAGCTGGCCAGCTGTGTGCACGCGCCTACCGTACTCCCGACATCATCTTGTTGCAAAAGTTCAACAGTTGGAGGGGCTATCCCAAGTTCCCAACCCGGAAAGAAGAAAAATATACAGTAACAAGCAGGAAGAACCAATCCTCG
>LR880971.1:761221391-761244811 GCA_904067115.1 Aegilops sharonensis | reverse complement strand
CACACTTGATGGCATATGTTCTGGAGATCAAATATTGTAATTTACTTAGATGTGTAAATGTATTGGGCCCTTATTTGACATGTTCCCTAGCCGACCGCACCTTTTGTCCTGGCCTAGGGTCGGCCCCGTGAGCGATGTGTTTGTAGGAAGACTTGGAGACGGGGGAGACCACGCAAGGTAGGGATCGTGGAGATGCTCATGGTGCGCTCGCTTTCGAGTTGTTTTTGATGATTTTTGTTTTGTTTTGGAGAAATAATAAACGGTAGTACTTCCTCCATAAAGAGATATAAGAGCGTTTAGATCACTAAAAGTACTATATAGCACCATGTGCTCTATATATTCCTTCGTTGATGGTGGAACAAAACACAAGATAGGGCGAGTTAAATTAGTGCATTGGCCTGGGATTCGGCCTAAGATGTGATACGACGAACATGATGCAGCATTTTGAAGAATCTCATTGAGATGTTTATGAAGAGGAAGATCTTGCTCATCCTTTTCGGTCATAGCATGTGTTGGATAACGTAGCAGAAATTCAAAATTTTCTACGCATCACCAAGATCAATCTATGGAGATACTAGCAACGAGAGAGAGGGGAGTGCATCTTCATACCCTTGAAGATCGCGATGCGGAAGCGTTACAAGAATGCGGTCGGTGGAGTCGTTCACGAAGCGATTCAGATCGCGGCCGAATCCGATCTAAGCACCGAAGAACGGTGCCTCCGCGTTCAACACACGTGCAGCCCGGTGACGTCTCCCGTGCCTTGATCTAGCAAGGAGAGAGGGAGAGGTTGGGAAAGACTCCGTCCAGTAGCAGCACAACGGCGTGGTTGTGATGGAGGAGCGTGGCACTCCAGCAGAGCTTCGCCAAGCACCGCAAGAGACGAGGAAGGAGAGGGGTAGGGCTGCACCAAGAGGGAGAGGTTCTCATGTGTATGGCAGCCCCAAACCCCCACTATATATAGGGGAAAGGGAGGGGCTGCGCCCCCACCTAGGTTTCCACCCCTAGGGGTGGCGGCCAGCCCTAGATCCCATCTAGGGGGGCATCCAAGGGGGGAGAGAGGGGGGCGCACCACTAGGTGGGCCTTAGGCCCATCTGAGCCTAGGGTTTCCCCCTTTTCCCTTCTCTCTTCGCCTTGGGCCCTGGTGGGGGGCCGCACCAGCCCACCTAGGGCTGGTCCCCTCCCACACTTGGCCCACGCAGCCCTCTGGGGCCGGTGGCCCCACCTGGTGGACCCCCGGGACCCTCCCCGTGGTCCCGGTACGTTACCGATAGCACCCGAAACTTTTCCGGTGACCAAAACAGGACTTCCCATATATAAATCTTTACCTCCGGACCATTCCGGAATTCCTCGTGACGTCCGGGATCTCATCCGGGACTCCGAACAACATCCGGTAACCACATACAAACTTCCTTTATAACCCTAGCGTCATCAAACCTTAAGTGTGTAGACCCTACGGGTTCGGGAACCATGTAGACATGACCGAGACGTTCTCCGGTCAATAACCAACAACGGGATCTGGATACCCATGTTGGCTCCCATATGTTTCACGATGATCTCATCGGATGAACCACGATGTCAAGGATTCAAGCAATCCCGTATGCAATTCCCTTTTGTCAATCGGTATGTTACTTGCCCGAGATTCGATCGTCGGTATCCCAATACCTCGTTCAATCTCGTTACCGGCAAGTCACTTTTTACTCGTTCCGTAATGCATGATCCCGTGACTAACTACTTAGTCACATTGAGCTCATTATGATGATGCATTACCGAGTGGGCCCAGAGATACCTCTCCGTCACACGGAGTGACAAATCCCAGTCTCGATTCGTGCCAACCCAACAGACACTTTCGGAGATACCTGTAGTGCACCTTTATAGCCACCCAGTTACGTTGTGACATTTGGCACACCCAAAGCATTCCTACGATATCCGAGAGTTGCACAATCTCATGGTCTAAGGAAATGATACTTGACATTAGAAAAGCTTTTAGCAAACGAACTACACGATCTTGTGCTATGCTTAGGATTGGGTCTTGTCCATCACATCATTCTCCTAATGATGTGATCCCGTTATCAATGACATCCTATGTCCATGGTCAGGAAACCATAACCATCTATTGACCAACGAGCTAGTCAACTAGAGGCTCACTAGGGACATGTTGTGGTCTATGTATTCACACATGTATTACGGTTTCCAGTTTAATACAATTATAGCATGAACAATAGACAATTATCATGAACAAGGAAATATAATAATAACCATTTTATTATTGCCTCTAGGGCATATTTCCAATAGTCTCCCACTTGCACTAGAGTCAATAATCTAGTTCACATCAATATGTGATTGTAATGAATCCAACACCCATTGGGTTTGATCATATCTCGCTTGTGAGAGAGGTTATTAGTCAACGGGTCTGAATCTTTCAGATTCGTGTGTGCTTTACAAATCTCTATGTCATCTCCTAAATGCAGCTACCACGCGCCATTTGGAACTATTCCAAATAACAACTCTACTATACGAATCCGGTTTACTACTCAGAGTCATCCAGATTAGTGTCAAAGTTTGCATCGGCGTAACCCTTTACGACGAACTCTTTTACCACCTCCATAATTGAGAAAATTCCTTAGTCAACTAGTTACGACGGATAACCTTGACCGTTGTCCTGTGATCCATTCCTGGATCACACTTGTACCCCTTGACTGACTCATGGCAAGGCACACTTCAGGTGCGGTACACAACATAGCATACTATGGAGCCTACGTCTAAGCATAGGGGACGACCTTCGTCCTTTCTCTCTATTCTGCCGTGGTCAGGTCTTGAGTCTTACTCAATACTCACACCTTATAACACAGCCAAGAACTCCTTCTTTGCCGATCTATTTTGAACTCCTTCAAAATCTTGTCATGGTATGTGGTCGTTTGAAAGTACTATTAAGCGATTTTGATCTATCCTTATAGATCTTGATGCTCAATGTTCAAGTAGCTTAATCCAGGTTTTTCATTGAAAAACACTTTTTCAAATAACCCTATATGCTTTCCAGAAACTCTACATCATTTCTGATCAACAATATGTCAACAACATATACTCATCAGAAATTCTATAGTGCTCCCACTCACTTCTTTGGAAATACAAGTTTCTCATAAACTTTGTATAAACCCAAAATCTTTGATCATCTCATCAAAGTGTATATTCCAACTCCGAGATGCTTACTCCAGTCCTTAGAAGGATTTCTAGAGCTTTGCATACTTGTTAGCATCTTTTAGGATTGACAAACCTTCTGGTTGTATCACATACAACCTTTCCTCAAGAAAACTGTCGAGGAAATAATGTTTTTTTTACATCCTATCTGCAAGATTTCATAAATAATGCAGTAACTGCTAATATAATTCCAACAGACTCTTAGCATCGCTACGAGTGAGAAAGTCTCATCGTAGTCAACTCCTTGAACTTGTCGGAAACATCTTAGAGACAAGCTGAGCTTTCTTAATGGTGACACATACCATCATTGTCTGTCTTTCCTCTTAGAATCCATCTGTACCCAACAGCCTTACGACCATCATGTAGTTCTTCCAAAGTCTACACTTTGTTTTCATACATGGATACTCTCTCGGATTTTATGGCCTCGAGCCATTTGTCGGAATCCGGGCCCACCATCGCTTCTCCATAGCTCGTAGGTTCATTGTTGTCTAGCAACATGACCTCCAAGACAGGATTACGTACCACTCTGAAGTAGTACGCATCCTTGTCGACCTACGAGGTTTGATAGTGACTTGATCCGAAGTTTCATGATCACTATCATAAGCTTCTTCTTCAATTGGTGTAGGTGCCACAGGAACAACTTCCTGTGCCCTGCTACACACTAGTTGAAGACAACAACCTCATCAAGTCTCCACCATCCTCCCACTCAATTCTTTCGAGAGAAACTTTTCCTCGAGAAAGGACCTTATTCTAGAAACAATCCCTTTTGCTTCCGGAACTGAGACTGGAGGTATACACAATTGTTTTGGGTGTCCTATGAAGATGCTTTTATCCGCTTTGGGTTCGAGCTTATCAGCCTGAAACCTTTTCACATAAGCGTCACAGCCCCAAACTTTTAAGAAACGACAACTTAGGTTTTTCCGAACCATAGTTCATATGGTGTTGTCTCAACGGAATTACGTGGTGCCCTATTTAAAGTGAGTGCGGTTGTCTCTAATGCCTAACCCATGAACGATAGTGGTAATTCGATAAGAGACATCATGGTACGCACCATATCCAATAGGGTGAAACTATGATGTTCGGACACACCATCACACTATGGTGTTCCAGGCGGTATTAATTGTGAAACAATTTTTACAATGTCTTAATTGCGTACCAAACTCGCAACTCAGATATTCATCTCTGTGATCATATCATAGACATTTTATCATCTTGTCACAAAAATCTTCAACTTCACTCTGAAATTACTTGAACCTTTCAATAATTCAGACTTGTGTTTCATCAAGTAAATATACTCAACATCTACTCAAATCATCTGTGAAGTAAGAACATAACGATATCCACTGCATGCCTCAGCACTCATTGGACTGCACACATCAAAATGTGTTACTTCCAACAAGTTGCTTTCTTGTTCCATCTTACTGAAAACGAGGCCTTTCAGTCATCTTGCCCATGTGGTATGATTTGCATGTCTCAAGTGATTCAAAATCAAGTGAGTCCAAACGTTCCATCTGTATGGAGTTTCTTCATGCATATATACCAATAGACATGGTTCGCATGTCTCAATCTTTTCAAAACGAGTGAGTCCAAAGATCCATCAACATGGAGCTTCTTCATGCGTTTTGTACCAATATGACTCAAAGAGCAGTGCCACAGGTATGTGGTACTATCATTACTATCTTATATCTTTTGGCATGAACATGTGTATCACTACGATCGAGATTCAATAAACCATTCATTTTAGGTGCAATACCATTGAAGGTATTATTCAAATAAACAGAGTAACCATTATTCTCCTTAAATGAATAACCGTATTGCGATAAACATAATCCAATCATGTCTATGCTCAACGCAAACACCAAATAACAATTATTTAGGTTTAACACCAATCTCGATGGGAGTATGTGATGCTTGATCACATCAAGCTTAAAACACTTCCAACACATATCGTCATCTCACCTTTAGCTAGTCTCCGTTTATTACGCAGTTTTTATTTGGAGTTACCAACACTTAGCAACCGAACCGGTATATAATACCCTGGTGCTACTAGGAGTACTAGTAAAATACACATTAATATAATGTATATCCAATATACTTCTGTCGACCTTGCCTGCCTTCTTATCTACCAAGTATCTAGAGTAATTCTGCTCCAGTGACCGTTCCCCTATTACAGAAGCACTTAGTCTCGGGTTTGGGTTCAACCTTGGGTTTCTTCACTAGAGCAGCAGCTGATTTGCCGTTTCATGAAGTATCCCTTCTTGCCCTTGCCCTTCCCGAAACTAGTGGTTTCACTAACCATCAACAATTGATGCTCCTTCTTGATTTCTACTTTCGCGGTGTCAAACATCGCGAATATTTCAAGGATCATCATATCTATCCCTCATATGTTATAGTTCATCACGAAGCTCTAGTAGCTTGGTGGCAATGACTTTGGAGAAACATCACTATCTCATCTGGAAGATTAACTCCCACTTGATTCAAGTGATTGTTGTACTCAGACAATCTGAGCACAAGCTCAACGATTGAGCTTTTCTCCCTTAATTTGCAGGCCAAGAAACTCGTCGTAGGTCTTATGCCTCTTGACGTGGGCACGAGCCTGAAATCCCAATTTCAGCTCTCGAAACATCTCATATGTTCCGCGATGTTTCAGAATCGTCTTCGGTGCCTCAATTCTAAACCGTTTAACATTACTGAACTATCACGTAGTTAGCAAAACATGTATGTCAGATGTTCGCAACATCCACAGACGTTCTTCGAGGTTCAGCACACCGAGCGGTGCATTAAGGACATACGCCTTCTACGCAGCAATGAGGACAATCCTTAGTTTACGGACCCAGTCCGCATAATTGCTACTATCAACTTTCAACTAAATTTTCTCTAGGAACATATCTAAAACAGTAGAACTAAGCGCGAGCTACGACATAATTTGTAAAAACCTTTTGACTATGTTCGGGATAATTAAGTTCATCTTATGAACTCCCACTCAGATAGACATCCCTCTAGTCATCTAAGTGATACATGATCCGAGTCAACTAGGCCGTGTCCGATCATCACGTGAGACGGACTAGTCATCATCGGTGAACATCTTCATGTTGATCTTATCCACTATACGACTCATGTTCGACCTTTCGGTCTCTTGTGTTCCGAGGCCATGTCTGTACATGCTAGGCTCGTCAAGTCAACCTAAGTGTTTCACATGTGTAAATCTGGCTTACACCCGTTGTATGTGAACGTTAGAATCTATCACACCCGATCATCACGTGGTGCTTGAAACAACGAACTTTCGCAACGGTGCACAGTTAGGGGGAACACTTTCTAGAAATTATTAAGAGGGATCATCTTATTTACTACCGTCGTTCTAAGAAAATAAGATGCATAAACATGATAAACATCACATGCAATCAAAAAGTGACATGATATGGCCAATATCATTTTGCTCCTTTTGATCTCCATCTTCGGGGCTCCATGATCATCATCGTCACTGACATGACACCATGATCTCCACCATCATGATCTCCATCATCGTGTCTCCATGAAGTTGTCTCGCCAACTATTACTTCTACTACTATGGCTAACGGTTTAGCAACGAAGTAAAGTAATTACATGGCTTTATTCAGTGACACGCAGGTCATACAATAAATAAAGACAACTCCTATGGCTCCTGCCGGTTGTCATACTCATCGACATGCAAGTCGTGATTCCTATTACAAGAATATGATCAATCTCATACATCACATATATTTCATTCATCACATCCTTCTTGGCCATATCACATCACACGGCATATGCTGCAAAAACAAGTTAGACGTCCTCTAATTGTTGTTCCAAGTTTTTTTACGTGTCTGCTATAGGTTTCTAGCAAGAACGTTTCTTACCTACGCCAAAACCACAACGTGATATGCCAATTGATATTTACCATTCATAAGGACCCTTTTCATCGAATCCGATCCGACTAAAGTGGGAGAGACTGGCACCCGCTAGCCACCTTATGCAACAAGTGCATGTCAGTCGGTGGAACCTGTCTCACGTAAGTGTACGTGTAAGGTCGGTCCGGGCCGCTTCATCCCACAATACCGTCGAAACAAGATAGGACTAGTAACGGTAAGCATATTGAACAATATCAACGCCCACAACTACTTGTTTTCTACTCGTGCATAGAGTCTACGCAATAGACCTAGCTCATGATGCCACTGTTGGGGAACGTAGCAGAAATTCAAAATTTTCTATGCATCACCAAGATCAATCTATGGAGATACTAGCAACGAGAGAGATGGGAGTGCATCTTCATACCCTTGAAGATCGCGATGCGGAAGCGTTACAAAAATGCGGTCGATGGAGTCGTTCACGAAGCGATTCAGATCGCGGCCGAATCCGATCTAAGCACCGAAGAACGGTGCCTCCGCGTTCAACACACGTGCAGCCCGGTGACGTCTCCCGTGCCTTGATCCAGCAAGGAGAGAGGGAGAGGTTGGGGAAGACTCCGTCCAGCAGCAGCACAACGGCGTGGTGGTGATGGAGGAGCGTGACACTCCAGCAGAGCTTCGCCAAGCACCGCAAGAGACGAGGAAGGAGAGGGGTAGGGCTGCGCCAAGAGGGAGAGGTTCTCATGTGTATGGCAGCCCCAAACCCCCCGCTATATATAGGGGAACGGGAGGGGCTGCGCCCCCACCTAGTTTTCCACCCCTAGGGGTGGCGGCCAGCCTTAGATCCCATCTAGGGGGGCGGCCAAGGGGGGAGAGAGAGGGGCGCACCACTAGGTGGGCCTTAGGCCCATCTGAGCCTAGGGTTTCCCCCTTTTCCCTTCTCTCTTCGCCTTGGGCCCTGGTGGGGGGGCGCACCAGCCCACCTGGGGCTGGTCCCCTCCTACACTTGGCCCACGCAGCCCTCTGGGGCCGGTGGCCCCACCTGGTGGACCCCCGGGACCCTCCCGGTGGTCCCGGTACGTTACCGATAGCATCCGAAACTTTTCTGGTGACCAAACAGGACTTCCCATATATAAATCTTTAGCTCCAGACCATTCTGGAACTCCTCATGACGTCCGAAATCTCATCCGGGACTTCGAACAACATTCGGTAACCACATACAAACTTCCTTTATAACCCTAGCGTCATCGAACCTTAAGTGTGTAGACCCTACGGGTTCGGGAACCATGCAGACATGACCGAGATGTTCTCCGGTCAATAACCAACAGCGGGATCTGGATATCCATGTTGGCTCCAACATGTTCCACGATGATCTCATTGGATGAACCACGACGTCAAGGATTCAAGCAATCCCGTATGCAATTCCCTTTGTCAATCAGTATGTTACTTGCCCGAGATTCGATCGTCGGTATCCCTATACCTCGTTCAATCTCATTACCAGCAAGTCACTTTACTCGTTCCGTAATGCATGATCCCATGACTAACTACTTAGTCACATTGAGCTCATTATGATGATGCATTACTGTGTGGGCCCAGAGATACCTCTCCGTCACACGGAGTGACAAATCCCAGTCTCGATTCGTGCCAACCCAACAGACACTTTCGGAGATACCCGTAGTGCACCTTTATAGCCACCCAGTTACGTTGTGACGTTTGGCACACCCAAAGCATTCCTGCGATATCCAGGAGTTGCACAATCTCATGGTCTAAGGAAATGATACTTGACATTAGAAAAGCTTTTAGCAAACGAACTACACGATCTTGTGCTATGCTTAGGATTGGGTCTTGTCCATCACATCATTCTCCTAATGATGTGATCCCGTTATCAATGACATCCTATGTCCATGGTCAGGAAACCATAACCATCTATTGATCAACGAGCTAGTCAACTATAGGCTCACTAGGGACATGTTATGGTCTATGTATTCACACATGTATTTCGGTTTCCATTTTAATACAATTATAGCATGAACAATAGACAATTATCATGAACAAGGAAATATAATAATAACCATTTTATTATTGCCTCTAGGGCATATTTCCAACAGCATGCACCGCACTGTATGTGTCAAATTAGGCTTAGCCTTGCCCAACCCAACCTCGATGTAGCGTGATCTCCGTAGCAGGGCCGGTCCATACATATTCGGGGCCCTGGGGCGAGACGACAAAATGGGGCCCTTGTGGACAAATAAAAATTCAGAATGTATTATATTTCGAAAGCAGTTCAGTACATAGCATAGATTGATGGTCTAGCGAACTACATCCTAATCGTATGGAAACAATATAGTTCTACAAAGGATCGCTCTTCTAAGGAGCACAAAGAGACAATCATCACGCTCTTCTAAGTATGAAAACCTTGTCAAAGCTGATAGCAACTTGAAATGTTTGTGTTATCATGAGATATAATGTTAATGCGTGAGAACTTACATTAGTTTCTATTTTCTCTAATCTGTTCGTTATTCGATGTCTTCACCCGAAGAAAACGTCTCCAAATCTTCCTGAACATGATGATCAGATCTGTACATCAGTATTTATTTCATCCAACTTTGCTTCCTCAATGCATAAAGTAGCAAGACAATTCAATCTTTCATGTGACATTGATAATCGGAAATAATTTCCCAATAACTCTAACTTTGAGAAACTGAGTTCAGCTGATGCTACAGTGAATGGTACAGCAAATAAAATTTGATAAGCTATTAGTATATTTGGAAAAGATTCTATGTCTCCAACGAACTCGAAAATCTCCATAGCACACAATGGCACATCAGATTCTGGTATAGTCATTTGTCGTAGTCGTTATTCCGAGAAGAGATCATCTAATTCAACATAACTTTGAGAAACCGTTTCTACAAATTTAGCACAGCATTTGCGCAATTAAATATCATTCAATAAAAGTCTTTTGAGCTAAGTAAGAAGGCAAATATACTTCTGAACACTTTAAGTTCTTCGAAGAACTACCGTTTCTCAGTTGAACCTTTTTGTAATTCTACCAGTTCATCTCTACTCTACCAGTTCATCTCTACATTTTTTTCACTTCCTTTTCTCACTAGTAATAAACATTTTTTAGAAGATATGTCACCAAATAATTGCAGAAAAACAGTCAATACAGGGAACCAAAGCACCTGAATATGAGCATATGCCTTGATGTCGAATTGTCGATGTAGCTTCCCAGATCTGCAAGGCTGCACCACTCATTCCCTGTCCCCCCTTCTTATCCCGGGATCCAATGAAGCTATTAATAACAGTCCAATAGAAGAGTATGAACTCGGAAGAGAAGAATTGGAGGGAGACGTACCATCTCTAATACGGTGATTCCTCAATTCCTCAAACGTCTACTTGATGGGGAACATTGAGGATGCAAAAAGTGATGATTGGGAAAGGGAATAGCACCATAGGTCTCCATCAATGGATGCACGGGAGCGGCACCTTGAATTTGGAAATGCACGGGAGCGGCGGCGCTGTTCTTTTGGATTGGAGAATTTGGGGGAGGAGCCGAGGAGGCGACGATACTAGAGGAGCCAGAAGAGATCGATGCGGTGCTGCAGCAGCGTATTCTTTCGGTCCGTGAGTGCTAGCAACGTGGTGGGCTTGGGCCTTCTTTTTTTCTGGACCTAAAGAAGAAAATACCCTAACACGTACAAAATCACTAGTTGAGGAGCGCTCCCTGCAATGATTAGTCGGGGAGTGCTCCTCGCGCGCCAAGTGTCAGCCGCGAAGCGCTCGTGAGACTTTTCCGGGGCGCTCCGTGTGCGACACTTGTCGCGCCGACGGGCTCTTCCGTCATTTACGGTTTTCGTTTTTCCTTTCTGGTTTTTCCTTTTTTCACTTTAGCCCTTGTACTTTTAATGTTTGTAATACACTTTTGATCTGTTTTGATATCTGTTTCTCTCTGCTGTGGTCGAACAGTCGCCGTGGAACTCTCCTTTCATTGTCGTCGTCGCCGCCCGTCGCGCCCGCTAATCTTGTCGCGTGCTTATGGCGGCCCCTGTCGCGCCTGCCGCGCTTGTTGCCTGTTGTGGAGCGCGCATCCTCGTTCCCCCGATCATCGTTTCCTATCGGTTGCATTCGTGGGTTCCCTCTTTCCTTTTTGTTTCCCTTTTTGTTCCCATTATATTTCCGGGATATAGAGATTTATGGGGTAGTTATGGGTGGGGGCTACCAACACTATCAGATGTGAAGTTTTAAGTCGGTTTGTGGAATTAGTTCTTGATAATCATTGTGTTCTTTGCAAGTATGGCTTGTCCTTTTTGCCGTATGCCGGGTGCCCGTGTTCTTCTGTTGATTCTTCTGTAGATGTGTTCACTGTGGTTCTGGATCGGCGTTGTTCGAGTCGTGTTGTAAGAATACCATTTTATATTTGATCAATTTTTGGCATACACGCTTATTTCTTTGGTTCTGATGTTGCTGTTTTGAAGGGAAATTATTCTAGGTCTTCTTTTTTGATCATGATCATTCGTTTTTGCAGTATATTACGTGCAGTGTTAGAGCTCATCTTGCTCGTTACATCGAGGAGTGTAAGGCTTTAGCCATAAGTAGGGGTGACAGACATACTGATCTTGCTCTTCACTCTAGTGAGGATTTTTTGTATGGTGTTCTGTTTAGTCATGGTCGGATGAGGAGAAAATTTCATGGTCCTTTCTGGGAAGATTTGCTCATTGATTATGGTCTTTGTCATCGTGATAGAATGACCGTTAGGCTTGAGCACTATGGAACGTTGATTGGTGTTGACTTTTATCGGGGTGGAGATATGTTGTCTCCTTTACCTTCCGTTGGTAAGGTTTAATTTTAAGGAAGTGTTTAGCTTGTTTTATTTCACATGATTTTTCTGTTCCCTTGATCCCGTGTAATTTTATTTTTGTAGCTCTTGATGGTTTGAGAGACTCCGAGAAGCAACTTGTTGGTAGTTGTTATTGCACCCGTGGTGTTTATCTCAATTATTAGCAGATGTATTTCATGACATGCCAACTCTTTGATGATGAGTACATACCCTGTTGTCCTTTTGTTCATAGGATTAATTTCATGAATGTTAATGGTCATCATATGGTCAGATTTATTTTACACTATTTTTCTTTGTTTACGTTTATTTATTTATTTTTATTATTATTAGCTTTTAATTTTTGTTTTATTTCTAATAGCTTGATGTTTTTGTCAGGTTATTCCTGGCATTGCTCTGAGTAGTTTGAAGGAGTTTGTGACATTTCCCAGGACTGGCGTTTTAACTCTTGAAGTTACTTTGGAATCTCGTGATGATGATATATGTGTGAGCACTCCTTGTTGCTACTTCGTTGGCTTGGGTAATAAGATGGTGTTCAAAAGGGAAGGATTTAGTGATTTTCTCCAGGCGTCGTCTATTGAAGTAACAACATGGTGCTCATAACTTTCAAAGAGTGTGATGGGAGGCTTGTTCTTATCTTTCATCTTCTGCCGCAGTGATGTTAGTTATAGCTTTTGATCATAATGGAATTTTTTAAAAAATCTATGCTACGGTGTAATGTTATTTATATATGAACCTTAATGTTCATTTTTGTACTTCATTTGTAGAAGAGGCATGGCAGTGCATCTCTTTTTTAGATGTTTTTTTGGATGGATGTTGGTTAATTGGAGGCATAGTTATACATAGATTAGAGGCACATGTCTGACTTTGTTTTTTCTATGTTTCCTCTGGGCATGGGTTGTAGAGACAGGAATGTTTGTGGAGCATCCAAGAGGCACGGGCGATCACGCGTGAATAGCTTGTAGAGTCACGGTGCGTGTTATGCGAGGCACGGGTGTGTGGGCACCAGAGTCACGTGAGTGTAGCCTGTATAGGCAGGAGGCACAGGTATAGGTTGGTGGCATCCGGCATGATACGGCTGTACTGAGAGGAACGTGTGTGTAGCAGGGGCGATCATGCGTGCGGAGCACGTAGAGTCACTGTGGTTTTCATGTGAGGCACATGGATTGAGTAAATGCAGGCACAGAAGTGAAGTCGTTAGAGGCACGTTGGTGAAGTCACTACGGACACGTTTGTGCGGCTTTTGTTCTGGAGGCACGGGTATGAACCCTCTTGATGTACAAAACATGTGTATTTTGTAGAGGCACGGGAGTTTGGCAGGAGAGGCATCGGTGCGAATACTTTGTTAGAGAGGGTCATGGGCGTGTGGCACCTCAAGCACAGGTGTGAAGTCTCTAGTGTCACGTGCGTGTGGCACCACAAGCATGGTTTGGAATATATATTTTGAGAGCCACAGCATCCTGCAGAACCATGGATGTACATAGGTCCTTTGCACAAAGCAGTTTAGTTTGTGGCATCCTGCAGAACTGGTGTACGTAGAGGAACCTGTGTGCAATAAGCAAGGAAGTTGTGAATGGACAGAGCAGTGTTTGATGTGAAATGTGGTTAAACTAACCACGTGCTTGTCCCATGTGTGTGTACTGAATGTTCTTCTGCAGTATTTATGAATTGTTCATGCCAATGTTGAATAAGCATTTTACAGAAAAGTTAACAATGATACAATCACATATTCTTGTAAATGGACGATGCATCTTGTACAAGATAAGTATGAAAATTATAATACAATATCGTGTGATATATTTGTCCTTCTATAATCATGGATACAACATATGTTTTCTCAATATTAGGAGATAACTTATTAATTGTATTTAGACATGCAAAACGTATTATGCATTTCTACATGAGCACACATCTATGTTCAAAAGTAAAATAGTAATATACTACACACAGAACCTTTGAGCAACAACAGTCATATTTACAACATAGGTTAATTCAATATAAATTATCATAATACTAGTTACTACTAGTTTAATGTAGACATCCATTTTCTCGCAATTTACCAACCACTATTTTCCTTCTTGCGCTTCCGGCCGTCGGAAGATCCGTCGTCTTTGTTCTTACGTGGGCGGAGTCTTTCCTTCATTGGTTGTTAGTGGAGGTGACGTAGCCTGTGCTTGATGATTAGGATTCTACGGTATAACTCGTAGCTAACATATCCGTCTTTTTCTGCGTACTCAAGGTGTAGCAGGGATAGAGGCTTCCACTCCCAGAACTGGTGCTTCTCCTTTGGGAATGATTTCTTCATGTTCTTGTAGGAGGGGTCGATGATGGCCGTTGCAAGGTCAGCCATGGAGTCCCTTTCTCCACCCCCCTTGATATAGAATTGCCTCTGGATGTCGACGTGGTACTCGTCTGGAATTTTAATCCATGCATGGG
Source organism: Aegilops sharonensis (assembly GCA_904067115.1). NCBI lineage: Eukaryota > Viridiplantae > Streptophyta > Magnoliopsida > Poales > Poaceae > Aegilops > Aegilops sharonensis. The sequence goes on along the minus strand of LR880971.1, from coordinate 761,230,482 downwards.
CCATCATGGTCTTGTCGCTCCTGGTGTCGACGCTAGCGAAAGTTACCGCTTTGCGTTGTAGGAAGTCAAGTAACGCCTGGGAGCGCTCGGACATGCAGTAGTGGTATATGACATGCTCGTGCATTGCAAGTTGGACGACGGCGACCACCTGTCGTATGTAAATGCTCTTACGTGTGTACTCGAGGTCGAGGCCGACGAACTTGTTCTCCTCCTCCTTCAGCCATTCCTCGTACTTTTTGATGATTTGTTCCACGGTCTTTGGGTCGTTGGTGTACACCACTTCCAACATGGTTGTGCCGTGGGTAGTGATGTGTTCGATGCGTGTTGTTAGTTTCCCGTCGTCCATGGCCGCAAGTGTGCGGTGGTGAAATTGTTGCGGCCGGCGAGAAACATCCGAGGAAGAAGATGGAAATGGACTCAGTGTAATGAAAGTGATCTTTAGTTTTTCGTGCAAAAAGGGTAACCGTCGAAGAGCAGTTGTTAGCCATCCGGCAGTTCCAGGGATAGATTTACGGAAACATGCGTTTGTTGGATCAGTTTTTTTTAATATTTTCAGTTATCTTGTTCAATTAAATGTTTTAATCGTCGCATGCTGCCTGTGTGATCCATGTGTGCGTATTCCATCCTTGTCTGTGAATGTAGTCGAGTAACAGTGGAACACTCAGCAGAGTCATGGTCGTGCCTTTGTTGTCAAAACATTTTTTTGGGTCACCAACATTCCTTAGTCAACGAGGCACTGTTGTTATGTTATTCGGTGCACATTTGTATGTTTAAAAAAAGTTGATGAAGTAAACATAATGTGCATTTGAAAATGAAGTCTTCTTTGATGTTTAATTGAGATATGTTTCACTAGATGGTTTGAATAACTTTGATAACATGGCATTGCTATAGGTTTTGATTTAAAAAGTGGTTCTTGATTTGTTTGATTTTTGAAATAGAGTTTAATAGAAAATGATTTGTTTTTGTTTTTTGGTTTTTGGAATTGTGATTTTTTCAAAGGTTAACCAGAGAGAGGAGAAGAAAGGGGAAGAACAGAGAGCTCGGGCTCGACGAAGGGTTTATATAGGATGATCTTTAGGCCCTTTTTCTTCTAGTTGGATGTAGTTTGAAATTCTAAACAGAAGTTCAACTTAACAGTCTCTGCTGATACACTAGTATATTAAATAAGTGGTGAGAAAAGAACAAACTCTAAATGAGTATTTGTGATCTGGTAGGGATTGTTAGAATTAATGGGCCTGGCCCATTAACAAAATCTGAAATCTCAAATGATCCCATGTGTAAAACGGCAAGTGATGGTGCTAAAGTTTAGTCCCATCCCGAAAGGTGAAGAAGAGATGGACCTCCTTATATAGTGGGTTCTCTTCACCACTCTAAATGGTGTTTTGAGAAGAGAAAGGGAAGACCACACGCGCACTCGCTCGCCTGGCCTGGCGGGGGCGTGGCGAGGCGTACGTGTGACATGCTCGTGAATGGTCCGGCGAAATCCAATCCGTTGTCTTGCAGGGGCGCAACTTCCGTTTTCCGTTTTATTTTTTATGTCTTGGCAGACAAGTTAATGATTTCTTGTCCGGTAAGTATATATATGACTTAGAAACCAAGTCAGTTTGGGATTGTGATCTCGACACAATACCGCCTCTGGTCCTGTTATATAGACTGCCACTGGCTAGGCCAAAGACACATCGAAAACAACTAGGATTTTGCCTCATCTCACAATTACGCCGCTATCGTAGTCTACTCTATTTCGAACGCCGACGTGCATCGGCGTGCGGGAGAGCAGGTCTCTGGAACCGTTCGTCTTTGCGATCCTGCATCGGGAGAGGACGAATTAGGTTTTTGGAAAGCGTTCTGCGCGACTGCTCAAGTTCGTCATCACGGGACAGTCTTCCGTCCAAGTCGGGCGGGGCTACTCATCGTCGTCTTCATCGTCATCAACAACAGACCGTTGCCAACATCATCAGCAACACTGTTGCTCCTGCTACAACTACCGAACAATATGTCTATCGTAATCTATTCATATCTCTCTCTGAAGTTGCTATTTTGTGGGCGATGCTGCTGTACATGATTTGTTGCTCTTCTAGTTTGCTAAATTGTTGCATGTTAGTTTCTGTCCTAGCCGTGAAATATTTAATAGAATTAATCATGAACTTGCCTAATATTCCAACATCTACTTCCCGGTACTGATTCTATGAAGTTTTTTCTCCGGACGCTCCATCGGTCGCGCTGCGCGTCCTACCTGGACCAGCTGAGCTCTTATCCGTTTGAGGGCATTGGGAAAACGCAGTACGTAGCCACCTATCGCCTGCCCGGTCAGGTGCTACTGAACTTCCGTATACAGTACGTACGCACTTTGATAATGATGTTGTTACGTATGCTTCTCCATGTTCAGCAACGAAAGCGACACTAATGTCCGGTCGATCGCCAGCAAGCTTTTATCTTTGCGTCGATGCAGCAGGGTTGGGACAGCAACGAATTCCCTAGTAAAATATCTAGATATTTAAGCACGGCCGACGACTGACATTGTGAGGCCGTGGGAAATTAAGCGTTCATCCCGGTCCCTGTCGCCACGATTACGCTGCGTGTGGATCAACTGGGCAATTAAGTAGGTGCGAGACAGAATAGCGACTGGCCGACATGCACACTGAGATCAAATTTGCACATGCATCCGTTGATTAGGATCGGCTGGCATTGCCTTCCCTACAGGCTAGCCGTGATAGTACCGTAGGTCATCGCCCCTAACTAATTGTTCAGCCTCCAAGTCAGACACCGCCTCCAAGTCGGACACCGTGCGCCCGAGGGGAGCAGACTTTGTGTTGCATACTCTGAACTCTGAAGTAGTAGAACTAGTGTGGAGTCGGGGTATTTTTGCAGGTCAACGTGGACACGTCGACGAGGGGACATGCCAGTGCACGCCACTGGGAGGTCAATTTCCAACTCCACGATCTCCCAGCAAGATCTTTATCAGAGCATCTACAAGAACAACTGGTAATCCACTTTGTGCGATACAACCAAAAGAAGCCCGCGATAATTCCGAACGAGTCGAATTTTCCCGTCCTGTTCTGCGTGATGCAATTGCCCGACGGCGCGGAGAGCGGCATCGGTAGTAGTTCATGGCTACTCGCCGGGACGGAGATTACGGCCGGCGCACGTGCATATATGGTCGCTCCCCGGCGGCGCCGCCGGCTCTCTGCTGCTACATTGCCTCCGGCACAGGCCGTTTACCTGCGCTTTGCCAATTCGATGTACAGTACTTTTTCCCCGGCTTATTATTACCGGTCGCGCTCCCGTCCTACCTGGACCAACCAAGCTCGTATCCGTCCGGAGACAGCGGAAAATCGTACGCAGCCAGGGGTTGCCTGCCCGGTCAGGTGTCACCGAGCTTCTCCAGGTTCCGTGACTTCGGAATAATTGCAGGTCGAGTGACTGTGCAGTGACTCGATCGTGCCCTGGCGCTCGGGCAAGAGTGTCTGTGGAGCGAGTGTCGTGTCTCTGGGAAGAGAGACCGACCTTCCTTCGGTAGCGCCAAGTCCAACTATGTTTCCGACGGTGTCCGGGCTCCGACGGGAACGTCGATATCGAGCTATTCCGACGGGTCATGCCTTCTGTTGACCTGCTTCGCCGTGGAAGCTGACGTTCCAGACAGATCATCCATGGATGGAAAAGCTGATTCACTGGAGGCGCCGCCAGCTTGGGGTCGGTACATTGCCTCGGGCGCATGGCGTTTACCGCGGTTTACTGATTATGAACTTTTCCCGGTCGCCCTCGCGCCCTATCTGGACACTGCAAAAACGCAGTGCGTAGCCATCAAGGGGCTGTTTGGTTGGAGCCCTGAGAGGAATTGCCTGACCTGACGACTTACCTGAGGTGTGCCTGACTGCTGTTTGGTTTGAAGCCTGAAAATCGGAACGTGTGCCTGGCCTGTACTCGCATGTAGCTTGATTAGCCTGACACAGGCCGATCGAATCGGACGCCTGGGCCTCAGGCAGATGTCATTTGGAGCTAGTTAGCACGTCTATGTTGTACTTTTTGTCCACTCAGCCATCCAATCTATTTATTTAATGAGAATGCTAAATTCCTGCAGACTGGCAGTTTGCATCAGATCCGAACGATCTGGATCTCGTTCATTCGGAATCGAACGGCAGTTATCGAAGCGAGAAAAAGAAAGGGGCGTGGACGAGAATCAAACCCCCGACGTCCTTGTAGGCACGCCACCGAACTAACCATCTCACCCAGACTTCGTAGTTGTTAAAATTGCGAACACCCTAGATTTAATGCATAGTGGATCTTTTTTTTAGACTAAAAATATGAAGAAGTTGCTAATTTGATGGCGCATTTAGTGGAAAGACTTCCTGAGACGTTGATGTCCGTGATTTTCTCTCTGGATTGGATCCATCATAATTTTTTCTGTGCGCTAGATCTATTGGTAGACCCTATTTACAGGAATTTTTTAGTCAAGAAAATTGATTCTCAATATAAGATTCGAACCCACAGCAAACAGCTTACGTGAAACACTTACTAGCCAGCTCAATTAGACTAATTGTTGTGTAAACGGAAGCACGTCGCACTCTTTTGACCATTCCACGATGTTTTCTTTTTCTCTTTTCTTTGAGGAATCTCCATCACTCTCTCCTCCCCCTATTTCTTTCTTATTCGTATTTATCTTTACATAAACACGCGATGACGATGATTCATAGGAAATAATCTTAGATCGAGAAAAAATGTTCAATCAATGATCTGATTTCTGAAAACGATACTTTAGCGTGCACTTGATTTGACAGGGATTGGGTAGATTAGGAATCTCCAACGTCCGTCCTCCCGCATCTAACTTTTGAAGAATGGACAAGATGCACCATCCCACAACATGGTTATTATGTAGTTACCGGGCTAGATGTACTATAGTTACCAACATGATTACTATGTAGTTATCTGCCTAAATGTACTATAGTTATCAACATGGTTATTACGTAGATACCATGCTCGATGGACTATAGTTATCAACATGGGCTACATGCGGTATAATACACCCCAGGTAGCTTATGTGTAAATAGCATGATAATTTACACATCCCAGACCTGATAACTCATGCACAAACATTGATTACTTTTACCCAAGGGAAAAAAGTTGTTTGAAACCATCCCCTCGTAGCTTATGTGTAAGAAGCATGATAATTTACACACCACAAACCTGATATACTATGCACAAACACCGTGATAACTTTGACCCGAGAAAAAAAAGTTGTTGAGAACATTTTTGATAACTTACGCGTAAATAAAATGCTAATGTATGCACCGTAGAGTTGATTATTCACATACAAACGTCGTGTTTACTTTTTGAACCGGATGAAAAAGTTGTGAAAAACATACCCCGATAATTTCTACCTAAATAGCATGGTAACATACACACCTCGGTGTGATAACTCACGCAAAAACACCGTGGTAACTTTGATCAAAGAGAAAAAGTAGTTGTCGATACCATACCCCCAATAATTTCGACGGAAATAGCATGTTAATATACTCATTGCGGACATGGTCACTTACGCACAAACATCACGACAACTTTTACCAAGAGAGTTTTTTGTTTGAAACCATACCCTTGGTAAATTTTGTGGAAATAACATGGTAATATATGCACCATAGACATGATAACTAAACATACACCCGATAATTTCTGTGTAAATAACATGATGATGTGTCATCGCAGACTTGATAACTAATATTTTACGTTTAAACACCATGGTGTCTTTCATCCAAGGGAAAAAGGTTTTTGAAACATTTCACCGGTAATTTCTATGTTAAATTACCATACTTTCCCATGCTTTTAACCTTCTCGTACTGTAGTTACCAGCCTTATCATGGTATAGTTATCATGTTACTCAGACCATAGTTATCACGCTGGTCATTGCCAAAGTTACCAAGCCAAACTTTATTTTTTCTTTTGATATGGCAGAAATAAGAAAGGTTCAAATAACATTGTCATTCTACAATAGACAACAACAAAAGGTGGCTTAGTTGGTTATTAGGCTTGATAGGTATTACATAGACCTGGGTTCGAACCCTCCTTCAAGCACTTTTATTTTCTTTTCATATTATGCAGCGAAAAACCAGAAAAAACCATTAGCAATTTACTACGGTTTTTGAGAGAAGGAAAAAAACAGTAAAAGCGGGAGGGACGACGCAGCGGATGAGCGGAAGGATGGATCGAAGGTTATGCGGATCTGTTGCTAACCACCAATGGTGGTTAGCACAGTCCTTTATTTAATATTTAAGTGCTAGTCTCGATGCAACCAAACACCACATGCACAAAGCTGCCTGGCCAGGCAAAAATCCATCCTCCCACCGGCCACTCAACTTTTCTCAGGCATCAACCTCAGGACATGAACCAAACAGCCCCCAATAGCCTGCCCGGTCAGGTGCCACTGAATTTCTCCAGGTTCGTGCCAGGCAGATCTTCCAGCCGTGGTGACTCGCACTGACTCGATCATGCCCTGCTGCGCCGGCAATAGAGTTTCTTCTGCTGGCTTCCTTGGCATTTGTGCGTCCGCGCGCGCGACCAAGCCCGGCGTCTGAAGGTGCTCGGCGCTGGCATGTTGGCGACGCTGACAGTTCAGAATATCTGGTTAGCAAATGGATATTTTACAAAAGAGAAAGCCGTCGGATATTCAGCGAGTACTTTATTCCACCATCAGCAACCCCACTTGGTTATTTTGCTTAGCAGCAACTACATGCCCAATGCATTCAGTGTACGTACACACAGACAGCGGTTCTCAACAGAAAATGTTAGAGAGGATTTCTTTTTTTGGTTTGCACCCGTACACTGTATGATCAGTATTCGGATCTTTAAGGAAAAGAAACACCGTATTTGGTAAGGAGATGAGAGCCAACTGATAAACGTTGGTGTGCCGAGCAACTCATTTCCGGCGAAGGAACAGTACGTACTAAACTAAGCTGGCCAGCTGTGCGAGCCCACCATCATCTTCTTGCGTAAGTTCAGGAGTCGGAGGGGGAATCCCAGCAGCTACGCCGTCGCTCGCGCCAACAGTTAAATATCACGACTAGGAAGAAGAAATATCTCAGTTCATCCATGGACTCGATCATGAAAGTTCTACACAAATCTCGTCGGAACCGCCCCGTGCGTGTTTGGCCTCGCCTGATCCGTTCGGCCGGGGGCACCCACGAGTACCGCGTGATGGGAGCAAGCGACGGCGAGACGATCTTGCATAGACACGCAGAGCTTATCCGAAACTGAAACAGGGGAGATGCATCCACACTCCAGAAACAGAAAACAGAAACAGAAGCAGAAAGTTGTTGCGGCAAACAAATCATCCGTGGACGGATAAGCCTCCGGTCACGGGACAGATCAGATGCATGTATGTGTCTCAATGTGTCACTCATGTATATATCCAAAACCAATGCAGGCGTGTTCGTTTGCAACGCTGAGAGCAGAGGACGGGCTCACTCTATGGACAGCTACGGGCTAGCTAAATTGACCAGTCCGGAATCGGATTGGGTCTAATCCCCACCGATTCTATCTGCACAAGATCAGTACTATACACTACTACTATCTTGCTATGGCATGTCGACGCTGGTTCTTTTACTGGTTGTCGTTGGGACGCTCGCCGGCCACGGAAACGGCGGAGAGCCTGCTCGGCCTGGGGCGGAACCCGCCCGCACGCCTCCGGTGCTGCGACTGCTGCGCGGCAGGGGACGGCGCGAGGGCCCTGTGTGCCCAATGTCCGCTTTCCATACGCTTCGAGCCCAGGCTTTCCAGGCTGCAGGCCCAGGCTGCAGGCTTGCCGTTGCCGGCTGGGGCCGCCTGCTTGCGCTCCTTGTGGAGGCTGCACCGGAACGAGCCGGGGTGGTTCGTCGAGGAGCACATGCAGGACCGCCGACTCCTGGCGGGGGCACCTCCGGTGGAGGAAGATGGGGACGAGACGCTGACGGACTTGCCCGGCGAGCGAGTGGCGCCGCTGCCGCCGGCGAGCTTGACGCGGGTGGGTGAGGCGGAGCGGTAGCTGGGTATGGACAGCACCGGGCCGCTGGGCCGACTTGTAGTTGCTGTCGCCATGAGAGAGAGATCGAGGAGCGCTGGCAGTTGGAATCGGGTGCGTGGAGAGGATGGAGATTATGCAGGCTTCGACCACAGACCCAACACAAACACAAGATACTCCATCTTCCAGCTGTCACTTGCGTAGACAACCGCCTACGCGTACTCCTGAACGACAAAACCTCCCTGCTCCACCATGACGTCGGAGACAACGCCACATCAACGGGGACAGAGCAGAAGGAGAGACACACCTGATGGGGTCGTCGCCGTCGCCTCGTCAACACCATCCATGAACCCTAACGCTGTCGATATGAGGGATCGACAGAGACACGATGCCATCAACTCCAAGACGCCGCCATGAAGGACACCGCCGGTGTGGGAGTGGGGTTGAGACAGATTTATTCGTCCGGGCGCCGCTTCCACAACCCCAACGACGCACCACGACCTACAAATCCAAAACCTAACTACAGAGCGGAGGAACGGGGTCCCCCTCCGTCCTGCCGCCGGAGCAGCAGCCGAAGGGAGAGGGGGCCAGCACACCGTCTGGTGGAGATCGGAGGAAAAAGTGCCTCGCCCTAGTCGCCTGGTGGCAGCGACGGCTAGGGTAGGAAACGAAGGGGATCAATTTCGATTGAGATGTTTAGAGAGGGCCGCTTCCTACTCTGATCAGTACTACTCCCTTCGTTCGAAATTACTTGTCGTAGAAATGGATGTATCCAGACAATTTTTAGTATTAGATACATTCATTTCCGCGACAAGTAATCGAAACAAAGGGAGTAGAATCTAGCTATACATCATCCAGAAATATCTTGACATCTGACCGGTTTCCGTGTGAACAACACTGATGCGTAAGTTGTAGCTAAAAAAGCACTGATGCGTAAGTTTCTGTTAGAAAAAAAAGCGTCTTACAGCATCTCCACTAGTCCCCTAAGCCTCCCCAAGGCACTTTTTCACCGCCGGCGAGCAAAATTTCTCCCACTCATCACCCCAAGAGTCCAGTTTTCGCCGGATTTGAGCTAAAATACGGCCGGCGGGCACAAGCGAAACCCAG
>LR880971.1:761148213-761172857 GCA_904067115.1 Aegilops sharonensis | reverse complement strand
AGATGACTAGAGGGATGTCTATCTGAGTGGGAGTTCATGAGATGAACTTAATTATCCTGAACATAGTCAAAAGATCTTTGCAAATTATGTCGTAAGCTCGCGCTTTAGTTCCACTGTTTAGATATGTTCCTAGAGAAAATATAGTTGAAAGTTGACAGTAGCGATTATGCGGACAGATGAAAGATTATGTCCTTAATGCACCGCTCAGTGTGCTGAACCCCAAACGTCTTCTGTGGATGTTGCGAACATCGGACATACACGTTTTGATAACTACGTGATAGTTCAGTTAAACTGTTTAGAGTTGAGGCACCAAAGACGTTTTTCAAAACATCGCGGAACATATGAGATGTTTCGAGGGCTGAAATTGGGATTTCAGGATCGTGCCCACGTCAGAGGTATAAGACCTCCGATGATTTTCTTAGCCTGCAAACTAAGGGAGAAAAGCTCAAACGTTGAGCTTGTCTGAGCACAACAATCACTTGAATCAAGTGGGAGTTTATCTTCCAGATGAGATAGTGATGTTTCTCCAAAGTCAATGCCACCAAGCTGCTAGAGCTTCGTGATGAACTATAACAAATCAGGGATAGAAATGATGATCCTTGAGATATTCGCGATGTTTGACACCGCGAAAGTAGGAATCAAGAAGGAGCATCAATTGTTGATGGTTGGTGAAACCACTAGTTTCAAGAAGGGCAAGGGCAAGAAGGGATACTTCATGAAACAGCAAATCAGCTGCTGCTCTAATGAAGAAACCCAAGGTTGAACCCAAACCCGAGACTAAGTGCTTCTGTAATAAGGGGAACAACCACTGGAGCAGAATTACCCTAGATACTTGGTAGATGAGAAGGCTGGCAAGGTCGATAGAAGTATATTGGATATACATTAAGTTATTGTGTACTTTACTAGTACTCCTAGTAGCACCAAGGTATTAGATACCGGTTCGGTTGCTAAGTGTTAGTAACTCGAAATAAAAGGCTACGGAATAAACGGAGACTAGCTAAAGGTGAGCTGACGATATGTGTTGGAAGTGTTTCCAAGTTTGATGTGATCAAACATCGCACGCTCCCTCTACCATCAAGATTAGTATTAAACCAGAATAATTGTCATTTGGTCTTTGCGTTGAGCATAGACATGATTGGATTATGTCTATCGCAATACGGTTATTCATTTAAGGGGAATAATGGTTACTCTATTTATTTGAATAATACCTTCAATGGTCCTGCACCTAAAGGAATGGTTTATTGAATCTCGATCATAGTAATACACATTTTTCATGCCAAAAGATATAAGATATTAATGATGGTACCACTTACTTGTGGCACTGCCATGTAAGTCATATTGGTATAAAACGCATGAAGAAGCTCCATGTTGATGGATCTTTGGACTCACTCGTTTTCGAAAAGTTTGAGACATGCGAACCATGTCTATTGGTGTATACGCATGAAGAAACTCCATGCAGATGGATCGTTTGGACTCACTTGATTTTGAATCACTTGAGATATGCAAATCATACCACAAGGGCAAAATGACTGAAAAGCCTCGGTTTCAGTAAGATGGAACAAGATAGCAACTTGTTGGAAGTAACACATTTTGATGTGTGCAGTCCAATGAGTGTTGAGGCATGCAGTGAATATCTTTATGTTCTTACTTCACAGATGATTTGAGTAGATACTGAGTGTATTTACTTGATGAAACACAAGTCTGAATTATTGAATGGTTCAAGTAATTTCAGAGTGAAGTTGAAGATCATCGTGACAAGAGGATAAAATGTCTATGATATGATCATAGAGATGAGTATCTGAGTTACGAGCTTTGGCACGCAATTAAGACATTGTGGAAATTGTTTCACAATAAATACCCCCTGGAACACCATAGAGTGATGGTGTGTCCAAACATCATAGTTGCACCCTATTGGATATGATGCGTACCATGATGTCTCTTATCGAATTACCACTATCGTTCATGGGTCAGGCATTAGAGACAACCGCACTCACTTTAATAGGGCACCACGTAATTCCGTTGAGACGACACCGTTTGAACTATGGTTTGGAGAAACCTAAATTGTCGTTTCTTAAAAGTATGGGGCTGCGACGCTTATGTGAAAAAGTTTCAGGTTGATAAGCTCGAACCCAAAGCGGATAAAATGCATCTTCATAGGACACCCAAAACAGTTGGGTATACCTCCAGTCTTAGTTCCGGAAGAAAAAAGGATTGTTTCTAGAATTAGGTCCTTTCTCAAGGAAAAGTTTCTCTCGAAATAATCGAGTGGGAGGATGGTGGAGACTTGATGAGGTTATTGAACCGTCACTTCAACAAGTGTGTAGCAGGGCACATGAAGTTGTTCCTGTGGCGCCTACACCAATTGAAGTAGAAGCTTATGATAGTGATCATGAAGTTTCGGATCAAGTCACTACCGTACCTCGTAGGGTGACAAGGATGCGTACTACTTCAGAGTGGCACAGTAATCCTGTCTTGAAGGTCATGTTGCTAGACAACAATGAACCTACGAGTTATGGAGAAGCGATGGTAGGCCCATATTCCGAAAAATGGTTAGAAGCCATGAAATCCGAGATAGGATCCATATATCAGAACAAAGCATGGACTTTGGTGGACTTGCCCGATGATCGGCAAGCCATTGAGATAAATGGATCTTTAAGAAGAAGACGGACGTGGACGGTAATGTCACCGTCTATGAAGCTCGACTTGTGGCGAAGAGTTTTTTCACAAAGTTCAAGGAGTTGACTACGATGAGATTTTCTCATCCGTAGCGATGCTTAAGTCCGTCGGAATCATGCGTAGCATTAGCTGCATTTATGAAATCTGGCAGATGGATGTCAAAACGAGTTTCCTTACCAGTCTACGTAAGGAAAGGTTGTATGTTATACAATCAGAAAGTTTTTGTCGATCCTAAGGATGCTAAAAGGTATGCTGGCTCCAGCGATCCTTCTAAGGACTGGAGTACGCATCTCGGAGTTGGAATGAGCGCTTTGATGAGATGATCAAATATTTTGGGTTTATACAGAGTTTATGAGAAACTTGTATTTCCAAAGAAGTGAGTGGGAGCACTATAGAATTTCTGATGAGTATATGTTGTTGACATATTGTTGATCAGAAATGATGTAGAATTTCTGGAAAGCATATAGGGTTATTTGAAAGGTGTTTTTCAATAGAAAACCTGGATTAAGCTACTTGAACATTGAGCATCAAGATCTATGAGGATAGATCAAAAACGCTAAATGGTACTTTCAAATGAGCACATACCTTGACATGATCTTGAAGGTGTTCAAGATGGATCAGTCAAAGGAGTTCTTGCCTGAGTTGTAAGGTATGAAGTTAAGAGTTAAAGCTCGACCACGGCAGAAAAGAGAGAAAGGACGAAGGTCGTCCCCTATGCCTTAGATGTAGGCTCTACAGTATGCTATGCTGTGTACCGCACCTGATGTGTGCCTTGCTACATATCTGGCAGGAGGGTACAAAGGTGATCAAGGAGTGGATCACCAGATAGCGGTCAAAATTATCCTTAGAGGAATAAGGATATGTTTCTCGATTATGGAGGTGATAAAGAGTTCGACGTAAAGGGTTACATCGATGCAAGCTTTAACACCTATCCGAATGACTCTGAGTAGCAAACCGGATACGTATAGTGGAGCAACCATTTGGAATAGCTCCAAGTGGAGCGTGGAAGCAGCATTTACAATATGACCTAGAGATTTGCGAAGTACATACGGATCTGAATGTTGCAGACCCGTTGACTAAAACCTCTCTCACAAGCAAAACATGATCAAAACTCCAGAACTCATTGAGTCTTAATCACATGATGATGTGAACTAGTTTATTGACACTAGTAAACTCTTTGGATGTTGGTCACATGGCGATGTGACCTGTGAGTGTTAATCACATGGCGATGTGAACTAGATTATTGAATCTAGTGCAAGTGGGAGACTGTTGGAAATATGCCCTAGAGGCAATAATAAATTAGTTATTATTATTATATTTCCTTGTTCATGATAATCGTTTATTATCCATGCTATAATTGTATTGATAGGAAACTCAGATACATATGTGGGTACATAAACAACACCATGTCCCTACTAAGCCTCTAGTTGACTAGCTCGTTGATCAACAGATGGTTACGGTTTCCTGACCATGGACATTGGATGTCGTTGATAACGGGATCACATCATTTGGAGAATGATGTGATGGACAAGACCCAATCCTAAGCCTAGCACAAAGATCGTAGTTCGTATGCTAAAGCTTTTCTAATGTCAAGTATCTTTTCCTTAGACCATGAGATTGTGCAACTCCTGGATACCGTAGGAATGCTTTGGGTGTACCAAACGTCACAACGTAACTGGGTGGCTATAAAGGTGCACTACAGGTATCTCCAAAAGTGTCTGTTGGGTTGGCACGAATCGAGACTGGGATTTGTCACTCCGTGTAAATGGAGAGGTATCTCTGGGCCAACTCGGTAGAACATCATCATAATGTGCACAATGTGACCAAGGGGTCGATCACGGGATGATGTGTTACGGAACGAGTAAAGAGACTTGCCGGTAACGAGATTGAACAAGGTATCGGCATACCGACGATCGAATCTCGGGCAAGTACAATACCGCTAGACAAAGGGAATTGTATATGGGATTGATTGAGTCCTTGACATCGTGGTTCATCCGATGAGATCATCGTGGAACATGTGGGAGCCAACATGGGTATCCAGATCCCGCTGTTGGTTATTGACCGGAGAACGTCTCGGTCATGTCTGCATGGTTCCCGAACCCGTAGGGTCTACACACTTAAGGTTCGATGACGCTAGGGTTATAAAGGAAGTTTGTATGTGGTTACCGAATGTTGTTCGGAGTCCCGGATGAGATCCCGGACGTCACGCGGAGTTCCGGAATGGTCCGGAGATAAAGATTTATATATGGGAAGTCCTGTTTTGGTCACCGGAAAAGTTTCGGGTTTTATCGGTAACGTACCGGGACCACCGGGAGGGTCCGGGGGTCCACCAAGTGGGGCCACCATCCCCGGAGGGCTGCATGGGCCAAGTGTGGGAGGGGACCAGCCCCAGGTGGGCTGGTGCACCCCCCCACGAGGGCCCAAGGCGCCTAGGGTTTGGGGAGGGGGCGCCCCACCTAGCTTGGGGGGGCAAGTTTCCCCTCTCCCCCCCCTTGGCCGCCACCCTAGATGGGATTGGGGGCAGCCGCACCCCTTGGAGTGGAAACCCTAGAGGGGGCGCACCCCCCTCCCTGTCCCCTATATATAGTTGAGGTCTTGAGGGCTGCCAACATATGAGTTTCACCTCTCCCTGGCGCAGCCCTACCTCTCTCCTTCCTCCTCTCCCGCGGTGCTTGGCAAAGCCCTGCAGGATTGCCACGCTCCTCCACCACCACCACGCCGTTGTGCTGCTGCTGGATGGAGTCTTCCTCAACCTCTCCCTCTCTCCTTGCTGGATCAAGGCATGTGAGACGTCACTGGGCTGTACGTGTGTTGAACGCAGAGGTGTCGTCCGTTCGGCACTAGGATCTCCGGTGATTTGAATCACGACGAGTACGACTCCTTCAATCCCGTTCACTTGAACGCTTCCGCTTAGCGATCTACAAGGGTATGTAGATGCACTCTCCTTCCCCTCGTTGCTGGTTTCTCCATAGATAGATCTTGGTGACACGTAGGAAAATTTTGAATTTCTGCTACGTTCCCTAACAGGGTGCACCGAAGAGAAGATGATGAGGTGTAAAGTTCCCGCGAGTACGACATGGTCGGATGTTGATGAGGAGAGAAGCGGTGGCGAGAGCGTCAGGCCAAAAGCGCGGAGGCACATTGGCATGAAAGAGAAGAGTCCTAACGCAGTCATTGAGAGTGCGAAGGATGCGCTCAGCACGACCATTCTGCTGCGAGGTGTACGGGCAAGTGAGATGAAAAATCGTGCCATGTGTGGTGAGAAGATTACGAACAACGATGTTGTCAAACTCCTTCCTGTTGTCTGTCTGCAATGCAAGAATGGGTCGACCAAACTGCGTGAGAACATAAGAATAGAAAGCGGCGAGAGTGGATATAACATCTGACTTGCGGCGCAACGGGAAGGTCCACACATAATGCGAAAAATCGTCAAGTATGACAAGATAATAGAGAAAGCCCGTATTACTTGCAACAGGAGATGTCCAAACATCACTATGAATTAACTCGAACGGGTACGATGCAACAAAAGAAGAAGTCCTAAACGGAAGACGAGCATGCTTGCCGAAGCGACATGCATGACACGAGTGATCCTCGTTCTTATTACACGTGAAAGAAAAACTCCGAAGTATGTGGCGAAGGGTAACAGGATTAGGATGACCCAAGCGAGCATGCCAGAGATCCACTCCGGTGGCGAGAGCGACAGGGGCGGCGGAAATGGTGGAGGTGGCGGAGTGAACCGGGTAGAACTCGTCGCGGCTGTCACATCGGTGGAGCACCATCCGCGTGCGAGGGTCCTTAACAGAAAAACCACATTCATCAAATTCAACGATAACCGAATTTTCACGGGTAAGAGAACGAACAGAAACAAGATTTTTAATAAGATCAGGAGAAACTAGAATATTAGACATGGATATAGGAGTGGAGTTAGACGGAAAATATGTATGACCTATATGGGTGATGGGAAGGGAAGAACCGTCACCGACGGTGATGCGGTGGGAGGTGTGGACAGGATGGGCGGTGTGGAGGTTACCAGGGTACGCCGCCATGTGAGCGGTGGCACCACAGTTCATGTACCAATCGCCGCTGCCGGTGTAGCTGGACGGGGAAGGAGCGTTGTGGAGAGCCGCCAGGAGGGCCGGGTCCCACGGCGCCGGTGGGAGAGGTGGCGCAGCCGTCAGGGGCAGCTGCTGACCGTAGGGCGCCGCGTAGGGCTGCGGCGCAGCGTAGTACGCCTGGTGTGGCGGAGGCCGAGCGCCGATAAGGCCCGGGGCAGGAGCCCGAGGAACCGGCATGGAGTAGGCGTGGACGACGCCGGTCCATGGGTTCTGGCCGGCGTACCATGGGGCCGGCTGAGGGGCCTGCTGCGGCGGGCGGGGCGCTCCTCCCTGAGCACCGGCGCCCCCTGCTTGCGGCCGCCACGATGACCGCCGCGACGACCCCCCCTCCCCCCGTTGGCCGCCGGCTGGGGCGGCCGGTGCGGGCGGGAACCTGGGTGGGAAGGCGGGCGCCGCCGGCTGTGGCGGCGTCGGGCGTGGCGGTGGCGGGGCCGAACCCCCGCGGGTGCCTGTGACGAGGGCGGTGTGGGTCGCGCGAGTCCGCGCCACCCGCATCCGGCGCTCCTCCAACTTGAGGTACGCGACCACCTTGGCGAAGGTGGGCTCCGGGATGAGGGTGAGGTTGGAGGCGGCGGTCCCGAAGTCCTCGTTGAGGCCGCCGGAGAGGGTGCTGATGAGGAGCTCGTCGCCGATCTTTTCCCCGAGATCACGGAGCTCATCGGCGAGCTTCTTGAGGCGCATGCAAAAATCATCGATGGATGAGTCAAGTTGCTGGCACCCGTAAAACTCACCATAGAGCAGGACCTTGCGCTGCAGCCGATTGTCGGTGAAGAGGCCGTTGAGCTTGGTCCAGACCGCGTAGGCGTCGTCCTCGTCGTTCACCATGGTGTGGAAGAGGTTGCTGGAGATGGTGAGGTAGAACCAGCGGATGATGGTGGCGTCGAGGATCATCCACTCCTCGTCGTTGATCATGAGCGCCGAGTCCACGGTGCCGTCCACGTGGCCGTGCAGGAGGTACTCACGGAACAAAAGCGAAAAATACCGCTTCCAAGCGGAGTAGGAGGCGGTGGTGTGATCAAGCTTGACCGGAACGCGCTCGTGGATGTTGAGGTCGCGGACGAGAGTGACATCGGGACCGGCAAACGGGTTGAAAACGGTGGACAAGGAGGAGCTCATGGCTAGGGTTAGGCGCGGGTGGAGGGCGACGGGGTTCGGGTGCGGCGCGGGTGGGAGAGGAGGGGGAGGTTAGCGGCGCGGGTGGGAGGGGAGGGGAGGGGTGCGGCGCGGGTGGGAGGGATGGTTGGCGGAAGCGGGAGCCCACGGCGGCGGCGGCCTTAGAGAGAGGCGGCGGCGGCGGCGAGCGAGGTGGTGGGAGAGGCGGCGGTGACCAGCGGCGGTGACCAGCGGCGGTGACCAGCGGCAGCGGCGACGACCGAAAGGAGGGTGGCGGCGGCGGCTGGTGACGGCAGCGGGGAGGAACGGCGGCGGCGGCGGCGGCAGCTAGGGTTTGGATCGTGATGCGATAGATACCATGTAGAAGGACAAGATATGGGCTGTGCAATCTCGATGTATTGATCGGTGCAGCAGGGACGTATATATAAGTACATAGATGGGCCACAACTTCAACTATACAAAGGAAACAAGAGGTGGGCACATAAATATACACGTACATAATATACTCAACAATGTGTCTCCAATTTGTTACTCGTGTATATATCCAAAAGCGAAGGGCGTTCATTTTACACCGCGGACAGCAGAGGACAAGCTCACTCTATCTAATTGACCAGTCCGGAATCGGATTGGGTCTAATCCCCACTGATTCTATCTGCAGAAGATCACTATGTACTACTATCTTGCTATGGCATGTCGACGCTGGTTCTTTTACTGGTTGTCGCCTGGACGCTCGGCGGCCACCGAGACGGCTGAGAGCCGGCTCGGCCTGGGGCGGAACCCGCCCATGCGCCTCCGGTGCTGCAGCGACTGCTGCTGCGCCACCGGGGACGGCGCAAGGGCCCTGCGGGCACACTGAGCGTTGTCCATGCGCTTCGAGCCCAGACTGCAGGCGCTGCGAATGGACGGCGGGGAGGCGGGCTTGCTGCTGCCGGCTGGGGCCGCCGCCGCCAGCTTGCGCTCCTTGTGTAGGCTGCAGCGGAACGAGCCCGGGTGGTTCGTCGAGGAGCACATGCAGGACCGCCGGCTCCTGGTGTGGATGACGGGGAGGAGACGCTGACGGACTTGCCCGGGGAGTGGGTGGCGCCGCTGCCGCCGGTGAGCTTGACGCGGGTGGGTGAGGCGGAGCGGTAGCTGGGCATGGACAGGACCGGGCCGCTGGGCCGACTTGTAGTTGCTATCGCCATGAGAGATCGAGGAGCGCTGGCAGTTGGAATCGGGTGCGTGGAGAGGATGGAGATTATGGTGTCACCTGAGAGAAGCGGGTTGGTCGGAATTTATAGACGAACAAGCTTCAGTGGGCAGGGAGTTTGGTCGAGTTAACTAACCGGGGTTGCGGGCGTAAACCAGTGGGCGTTGTGGGTGGCTGCGCCGTGCGCCCGGACGGCAGCAAACCGGAATCGGTCCGGGATACAGGATTCAAGTCAGGTAGGTCAGCTCCTTCGTCAATTTGACCAATCTAATACAAGCTATATAGTATAAAAAATATAGGAAAACGTTTAACACCGGCTGACGGGCCGAAGCCAGCATCGGTCTCCTCGCGTAGTGGTCTCGCAGCACGTGGCCCACGCATCGCTTTGCGTTGCCCTTATCTTATCCATGGGACGCACTCCTCCACTCATTTTTCCAAGCCAAACACAATCTATTTTCCTCTTTCTCTGTGTTTCCTCCAAATGACACAAATTCATGGCAAAACAAATCATGCACAGCTTGCAGCTCCGGCGAGAGCAGCATCTGCTGGTCGCGGACACGCGCAGCTCGCGCTCTGCCCCAATAGCACGCTGCGTGCAGCTCTGGCGAGGGCAGAATCTACTCGCCGCGGCCTTCCCCAGCAGATGGCTTGCTGCAGATGAAGATCTGCACGCCCCGCTCCGCTCGCAGGAGAGGGCAACCACCGACAGAAGATGATGCAACCTCGGCTTAGCGGAGCTACAAGCATAGGCTCGCGGAGCTGCAACCAGCCACACAAATGCTGGAACCGGCGACGGCCGTGCTGCGACGGCTACGGCGGCGATCCAACTTTGCTGGAACCAGCTACTTTTTTTGCTGGAACCACCATTAATTTTTGCTACCACCCACCCGCCCAAATTTTTGCTACCAGGTGATTTTTGCTGCAACCGATGAACCATTTTGCTACAACCGTTTTGATGTTTTGTTACTACCGGTGTTTATCGATTTTTGCTACATTCATCTTCTGTTTTTCCTGTCTTTTTTGCTACAACCATATTTTGATTTGGCTGGAACTGAAGACATTTTTTGCTACATCCACCCACGGCGGTATTGCTCAACGGCGGCGATGGCTTTATTTTTGCTACAACCGTCTTGGATTTTTGCTACTACCAGAGATGCCATTTGCTACCACCGAAGTTTTTGCTACTACCAGAGTCTTCCTGAAAGCATCAGGAGTTTTTGCTACCACCCTTTGTTTTTGTTTTGTTTTGTTTTTGCTGGAACATTCTACATTTTTGCTACCACCGTCTTTTGATTTTGCTGGGATCGGCATTTTTCTCTTCGATGTCGGCGGTGAAGGCGGGTGGTGTTTTGGTTCGCCGGCGGTGAGGCTGCGAGCGCCGGCGACGAGCAAGGGCAACGATGGTCCAAGCGAGAGCAGCGCAGGCCAGCGTGCGGGATCCCGCGAGCGGCGGCGGCGCTTGCTTTTTTTCTCCTCTTTTTTCCCGTGGGTGAGGGTGAGGATAGAAGATGCGGGGCAGAGCTGACGGTTACGCGCTTCCAGATCAAGCGGCTCTGGTTTGACCGGCCGAAACGTTTCGCCGGTGCGCCAGCGCAGAGTACTGCCCAAAAATATATCAACATAAACTTCAGATTTGCTATTTCACATCTAGATGTGAAATAGCTATCTCACATCTAACACCCCAACCACACATTAAAGTGCTATAAGATTTGTGCAAAGGAACAGCTGTTTTTTCTCTGTGTGTGGGTAAAACAGTTGGCTGTTTTGCATTTTCCTCGCGTGGGCAACGCTTCCTCGTTTTTTCTTTTAGCAACCTTCTCGTTGTATAAGCTAGGTCGTTATTTGTGTGGGCTGTGCGAGTTTGTATACATAGGTTGTTGCTTGTGGAGATGTCTCGATCATTTTTATTTGTTTTTATTGTTCAGAGGAGTCGTAGAGTGGTTTTTAGATGGACAACATGGGGGCCTGAAGATCGATCTTCCGTGACGTTTTTTCTTCAACTTTCTTTATTTTCTCCATCTGATTTTTCTTTTGGTTCATTTTCTGTTTATTTTTATTTTGTTTTTTTATTTTATCTGTTCTTTTCTCCTCTTTTTTTAAATTCGTGAACATGACTTTTTTTAATATTTTTGTAAATTTTGGAAATAATTATGAAATTTTTGTGATCACCTTCTGAATTCGTGAATGATTTTTATACATAATTGCGAAAACATATCTAAATGATTTTTAGCGATGTCTCTTCTACGTTTGTACTGCGACTTACCCCCCCGCCTCGTTGGTCATTGTTTGTTTGTCGTATGTCGTCTTGTTGGCCTGTTTGTCTTCACTTTTTATCAGCCCATTATCGCAAGTGCTGGCAGCCACGTTTCGTTGCATTGTTTCTAGATCACGACTAGAATTGAAAGAGATAAGAAAATAAGAGCTTTATTGCAATCGTTGCCTTCCTAGTTCATTTTAACATTGTCTTACATTTCTTCCACCCTTCATCATCCAGATGAGATTTAGCAGTGTCTCATTAAGGTGTTGTCCGTTGCATCTTGTTGTTGTAATTTTCACGTAAACTTTTTATCTCCCGGCACTGGATGATATATTCTTTTGTCTTCTTGTTATGTTTGGTCTTGTCCCCAACTGAAGGCCCAATTCATTTTTTGTTCTAGGTGCAAGTCCAATCACACACTAACATGCAATAGAGGTCCCATCTTTTTAAACTTTTGTTTTTCTCTTTTCTAGTCTTTTAAATCCATGATTTTTAAAAATTTATAAGAACTTTTTAAGTTCAACATTTGATTTATTTTTCCACCATTTTCCTGTAAGCTCTACCTTCCGTCTCACTTGTTGTTGTTTGTTTATTGTGCATCCTATTGTTGGCCTAGGCCTGTTCGACTCCGCTTTTGTTGGCCCTCGACTCATAATTGAGGTCTGACCTTTTTTTGCCCTAGTTGCAAGTTCATCCTCGACTCGCAACTGGGACTCGTTCTTTTTTATCCCTTTTGCAAGTCCGTCTTTGAATCGCAACCGGGGCCTGTCATTTTTTTGTCGTAATTGCAAGTCCACCCTCAAGTCGCAACTGGGACCCGGTCTTTTTTTGTCCCAGTTGCAAGTCTATCCTCGACTCGCAACTCAGGCTCGATGTTTTTTACTCCCAATTGCAAGTCCGCTCTCGACTCTGGGATTCGAACTTTTTTTCCTAGTTGCAAGTCCATCGTCAACTCGCAACTGGGGCTTGACTTTTTTTTTCTAGATGCAAGTCCACCCTTGACTCGCAGTTAGGGACCAAACTTTTTTGTCCCAGTTGCATACCCCCGTCGACTTGTAACTCGGACCTGGCCCTTTTTTGTCCCAGTTGCAATCCACGCAGTTGAGCTCGACCTTTTTTCCTGGTTGCAATTGCATTCTTAACTCGCAACTAGGTCTCAATATTTTCTGTCCTAATTGCAAGTCCACCCTCGACACACAAGTGGGGTCCGACCTTTTCTTTCCAGTTGAAATTCCAACTATGGCCAAACAATTTTTGTCCTAGTTGCAAGTCCACTCTCGACACAAATGGGGCTAGACATTTTTTTCCAAGTTGCAAGTCCAAATTCGACTCACAACTGAGGCTCATCCTTTTTTTGTCCGAGTTGCAAGTCCACCCTCGACTCGTAACTAGGGTACAACCTTTTTTGTCTGAGTTGCAAGTGTGTCCTTGACTCGCAACTGTGGCCCAACCTTTTTTGTCCAAGTTGCAAGTCCACCCTCAACTCGCAACTAGGGCCCAACATTTTTTGTCCGAATTGCAAGTTTGTCCTCGACTCGCAACTGGGGCCCAACCTTTTTTCTCCGAGTTGCAAGTCCACCCTCTGACTCGCAACTAGCGTCCAACCTTTTTTTATCTGAGTTGCAAGTTCGTCCTCGACTCGCAATTGGAGTCCAACATTTTTTGTCCGAGTTGCAAGTCCACCCTTGACTCGCAACTAGGGCTCAACCTTTTTGTCCGAGTTGCAAGTTCACCCTCGACTCGTAACTGGTGCCCGACATTTTTAATCCGAATTGCGAGTCCACCCTCAACCTTTTTCCCCAGTTACAAGTCCACCATCGACTCGCAACTGGGGCCCGACCTTTTCTTGTCCCAGCTGCAAGTCCACCTTTGACCCACCAATCATTTTTGTCCCGGTTGCAAGTCCAAACTCGACTCACAACTGGGGCCGACCTTTTATATTCCCAATTGAGAGTCCACCCTCAACTTGCCATTGGGGGTCCAACATTTTTTCCTAGTTTCAAGTCCAGCATCGTCAGCGAACAAACTGCAGATGAGTCGGCCCAAGTAGCTAGGATACCTTTTTTTGTTTTGTTTCGTTTTCTTCATGGTTTTTCTGCTTTTTTATTTAACATTTTTCTTCATTGTTTTCATCTCCTTTTTATTTTTCTATTTTTCAAAAGTTAATCTTTTTTGTTCATATTCTGATAATTTTTGTTTGTTCATAAATTCACAAGTTTCAATACATGTTTCAAAATTTGTAAATTAGTTCATTTTTCTAAAATTGTTCATGTGGATCAAATTTTTTAAAGCAAATCAAAATGTGTTCATTTTTTGTTCTCCTCCTATTTATCTATTTTCTCTATTTTGTTTTTTCCTGTTCGCTTTTAGTTCAATGTATATAAAAAAGTTCACTTTATTTCATCATATATAAAAAAGTTCATGTATATCAAAAACAATGTTCAGTGTGTTTTAAAAAAAATGGTGTGTATTCAGGAAATGATCATCATATATTAAAGCATTGTTCACCATATATTAGAACATTTTTGGTATTTGTCGACATTTTTATAATTTGAGAAAACTTATGTAAATCTGTGAACATGTTTTTGAAATATGTGTTGATGAAATTTTGTTCTTTGCTGAAAATTAATTATAAAATATAATAGTGAAAAACGCAAAAACAAAAAGGCAAAAAATAAAATAAATCGTTGGTAGCCTAGAAGCTAGCTATGGGAAGTGTCCTTGTAAATGTATAACAATCAGAGGCAAAAGCTAACAAGTCGATTTAGCACTAGCGATCATTCTGTTTTTCAGGAAAAGCTAGCGATCAGGTTTCTTGTACGGGTAGCTAGCAACCAGTTTTTTTAGTTTATGAGGGGAGCTACTGACCAGATTTGCGTATAGGCCGATCACCAAGACGGACGCACGACGATGTAGTTTTTAGTTTTGGGCTTTGACAAATTAAAATTAAACAAATAGGACAAACAAACAGGACAAAATAATAAGGTGACATTGATACTATACTTAGACGTGAGATATTATCTCACATCTAGATGTGACATAGACGAACCCTATAAACTTCAGATGTTCTGTTTTCAAAAGGTATAATTTTTGTGTTATATAGTTTATATTACGATGATAAAATTGACAACCTAAGTATACGCATAGGACTTGTAAACTGAGATGGAGGGAGTACCAGGGCCCATGCCAACTTGCTCTGAATATTTTGTTTCAGAAACGCTGGTCAATTTCATGCACCACAAACCAGTATTCTGATTACTACTAGCATCTCGCTATTCTTCAGTACGGAAATATGTTAACATAGGAACGGTTTCCGTCTGAACAGCACTGATGCGTAAGTTTCTCTTCAGAAAAAGCGTGGTAGGAGCAATGCCGATCCAAAACCTGCGTGCAGCCGCCCACCGGTTGTGCGAGGAGCGGGACCCATCATCCCATGTTTCTTCGACATTTGCACGTTGCTGTCACACTGAAAGGACGGTCCCAGAAAAAAAAAAGTCATGCATCCTCCAACGTTCAGAGGGATGCAGGACCTGATCGACGTGACGTCCCAGCGGACCGCAGCGTTGCTACTGCCTTTGTCCTTCCGTATTTCTGCTGTGAACGGCCGGGTGTCCAAAGATCGTGATCGTCCCCATCGACAAGCCGCCCTTGCTATCTGCGTTTAGCTAATCCTCGCAGATTTAATTACTACTACCTTCGTTTCCAAATAATTGTCTTTCTAGTCATCTTAAATGAAATATAACATACGGATGTATGTAGATATGTTTTAGAGTGTAGATTCACTCATTTTGCTCCGTATGTAGTCACTTGCTGAAATCTTTAGAAAGACAATTATTTAGGAACGGAGGGAGTACAAACTTCGTTAATTACAGCCATGCATGCAGACGCGTATTTCCGCTGTGTTAAACACTGTGATCAGTGCCTCAGTGGGCATAACCCAGCCATTCACACGCAGTGAGGGACGTATCTTGTGTTCTTTTTTTTTTTTTTTTGCGGGTGTGTTCTTTTTCCTAACTAGACCGCAGATCTAGGTCAGGGCAACGGTACAAAGCACGAACATGTGCTGCCCACATGCGCGCCCACGCTTCTGGACGCGGCGCGCATGGTCGACCTCACTGCGTATCACGGGTTTGGAGAGTGCGTGACCACGGCCGGCCGCGACAGTTGGCGCACTCTGAACTCTGGGGCGGGGGCTGCTAGGGTTCTTTTTGTTTTCAGTTCTGCGCACACGCCTTGTCGATCGTCTGGATTTGGAACAGCGCGTCGTGTGCCGGCCCGACCCGCCATTTGCCTGACTCCGTGTGCTGCTTCACTCACGATGGTTGATGATCAGATGGCCTACTGGCTACTGATTTAGATCAACTTTAATGGGGCGACCCATTTCATCCGCGGGCGTCCGTTTGGATATGTGCGGACGCAAAAGTCGGCAGCACCGACCTAAACGGACGCGCGTCCGGGGGCGACTCATTCCCGGACCATTTTAGAGCCGAATTTACGTCGGTGCGGACAAGAGACGGACGCGCGCGCGCTCGCCTTCTCCTCCCCCTAGCCCGCTGGTCGGTGGCACCTTGGCAATCCTCTCCCATTCCAACAAGACCTCGCCGTCCTCCTTCGTCACCGCCCACACCGCCCATTTCTCCGGTGGCTCTGCGAGCTGCCGACGCCACAATATCCCCTTTGCAACGCCGCCGCCTTCCATGTCGCCCGCCACCGCCGTTTGCCGCCGGGGAACCGAAAGCTTCCCACCCCCGCTCCCCCGACACAACCGCGACCGCGACCAAGAAGCCGCCTCGCCGCCCCGTCCAGATCCTCACCGGCACGCTCGTCGGACGCCGTCAGGGCAGCTAGCTAGTCCGAGGACGGCGCGACTCCCTTCGCCGGCTGTCTCCTTCGTCGACGCCCGCAAGCTGTTCGACAGTTTGCCAAGGTACAAAATGGACTCCACCGACGAGTTCTTTTTTCACAGTTTTCTTTGCGACTCCGACGATTTCCTCGTCCGATGATGATGAGGAGGTCTTGTCTGCCGTGTTGGTCCATCACCACCTCAATAGCCAGCACCCGTCGTTCCGTGGCTCCATTCCGGGGCACCTTCCGGTGTTGAATCGTAACCGAGAGAGCGGGTATTTCCTTCTTTGGAAGGACTACTTTGACAAACAAACCCATTGTTCAAACATCAAAAATTTCGCCGCCGTTTCCGTATGAGTAGGCATCTTTTCAACCGTATTAGAGAGGGAGTGGTCGGCTATGATGACTATTTCGAGTGCAAAGAGGAAGCCATTGGAAAAATTGGTTTCTCCTCTTATAAAAAATGCACTGCCACCATCCGAATGCTTGCCTACCGAGTGCCCAGTGATCTCATTGACGAGTACGTCCGTATGAGCGAGTCTACATGCCTATACTCCCTGTATAAGTTCTGCGAGGCTGTTATTGCTATGTTTGGCCCTGAGTACTTGAGAGAGCCGACTATTGAAGATGCATCCCGTTTGTTGGCGATGAATACCAGCAGGGGCTTTCCAGGGATGCTTGGCAGCATAGACTGCATGCACTGGGAGTGGAAGAATTGCCCTTCTGCTTGGCAAGGTCAGTATAAGGGCCATGTCAGGGCTTGCACAGTCATACTTGAGGCCGTTGCATCTCAAGATCTCTGGATCTAGCACTCTTTTTTTGGCATGGCTAGATCATACAATGATATCAACGTGCTTCAGCGCTCACCGGTGTTTGCTAGGCTTGCCGAAGGCAACAATCCACCGGTGAACTTTACTATCAACGGCCACAACTACGACAAAAGATACTACCTGGGTGACGGTATCTATCCTCAGTGGACCACTATTGTGAAGACAATCCCCAACCCTATCGGAGAGAAGAGGAAAAGATTTTCCCGAAAGAGAGAGAGTGCTAGGAAGGACGTCGAGCGTGCCTTTAGTGTTTTGCAATCTCGATGGGGCATCGTTCGGTATCCTGCTAATATTTGGAGCACATAGAAACTGTGTGGGAGGTGATGACTGTTTGTGTGATCATGCACAATATGATCGTATAAGATCAGCGCCCGGACCGTCTGTACGATTAAGCGTTTCAGTTTCAAGGTGAGAACAGTTCACCCAATTTCATCATGACATGCGTGATTAGGAAACTCACATGCAACTGCAAAATGATTTGGATGAGCATATGTGGACTCATGTTGACAACCAATAGATGTATCTTTTTTATTCGACTTGCAAAACTATGTTACTTTTATTAGGCTTGTAAAACTATTCTATTTTATTCGGTTGAAACTATGTTATTTATTTGGTTCTGGACTATATGTTTGAATGCAAAAGTTGTGTGTGAAACAATGCAAAAGATGAGCTATTTATTGAAAAATGACGGTCAGCCGGCCACGCCGGCACATATGGGTCGGCGCGTTGGGCGCACTGTCGACCCAAATCAAAAACAGGATGGACTTCGGGCGGGCGGCCGACCTAAACGGACAAAAGCTCGTCCATTTGGGTCAGCGCGTTGGAGTTGCTCTAAGTAAAGGCCATCGACGGGAGGCGCCCCTTTTGTTGTTGTTGAGAGCGGGCCACATAGTCCTAAAATTTAGTTTCAGACGGATCTCCAATCATACGGAGCTGTGTCAGTATACCTGTGGATCTCCAAATCATATATTGCTTTTGTCCATATACTCGCATAATTGTAGTACAATTTTCTAGAAAGCATATAATTGAAGAGTTGGTGATTCGAATTGTAGATTCTTTGGTTGATTGCGCGCACGTGAATATGATCGTATCTGATTTGGGAGGAAAGAAATATACAGTACCATATGGCACCATGTGCTCTATATACTAGACAATTTCCCGCGCGTTGCTGCGGGAGATGTTTAGCTATACATATAAATGTATCAAGAAGATATAAAATGGAGACATAATACGATCAAAAATATGATGTATAGTTGGATAGTCAAACATATCATCCCTAAAATGTACTGAAAGATTTGTTGTTGACTTCATTTGTCGGTGTAAACAATGAACAATGTAAATAATTTTTTTAGCACGGGAACATTCTACTGGTATTCTGGGTGCTTATACTTAGAATTCACCAAAACAACTAATTAGATCTGGATGTACTCACACACCGTACACATGGCAGATGGTTTGTTATAGGACAATTTGATCTTTCAACATATTATAAACATGCAATGATGTCTGTCCTCTTCCTTAGTACTATGCAATTTCAGATCCGCAAAATAAATGCGGCAAAACCATGACTATTAAAGTAGACAAAGTAGTACTGTATAATCTGGATAGGAGTCATGACGCTGCACTGCATGAAACCAAAAAACAAATCGTTAGTTACATATTTGTAGAAAAATCAAATCAACTTTTCTAGTGCTTACCCGTGGAGATGTTTCAGAGAAAAAAAATACATAACTGCAAGCTAGCTAGTTTTTCTCAAGTATGAAGTGAAAATTCTTGCAGGAAAAAACATCAGCTGAAAAAAATAGCGGCAAAAAAGAAAAGAGTGAAAATTCTTGCAGGGAAAAACATCAGCTGAAAAAAAAGTAGCAACAATGACAGGCTGAGATGACCCGTATGAGAAGCTTATTAGCAGCTTGAACGGAAATAGGCCAGAATTTTTCATTTAGTGGCGAACTGATCACCTTCAAAAGATTTGTATAGTACTACCCTAAATTAAACTTTTGTATAGTACTAAACACACATATATACGCACCATAATAGAGGAGAGTGCCGGTATGATGGTTGCCTACTTGCCTTTCAGCATGGTCTGTCGGTGTG
The DNA here is from genome assembly GCA_904067115.1 of Aegilops sharonensis. NCBI lineage: Eukaryota > Viridiplantae > Streptophyta > Magnoliopsida > Poales > Poaceae > Aegilops > Aegilops sharonensis. The sequence continues at coordinate 761,153,735 of LR880971.1, read as the reverse complement.
TGACTCAAGCATTGGATTCACCACCGTAACTTTTTGATGGCAACACCATGTGGCAAAGGTTGCAGCAGCGTTAAGGCTAGAAGGCAGAAGGCTATGTGGAGCCTGTGGAAGCATACGAGGCTGGCTGTACTAACGATGGCGATTCGGGAAGGAGCCGCACAGCTGAGGAAATGGCAGAATTGAGGCAGATTTTTATAGTGCGAATGACTGCTCACCTATCAATGTCCTTGACTGCTGCAATTCCTTCAGTTTTTTGTGCAATGATAGTGGAGAAATAGTGGGTGACATTGAAGAATCGGAACGTAACAGCCGTGAGAAAGACCATGAGTCGCCATAGCATGTGGGCTAGCATTAAGTAATTGGTGAGCTAAGAAAGAAAGTTAGGGTTTGTGCCTCTCGCCGGCGCTGGCGCAGGTCCGCCTAGTCTCCGGTGGCCTTAGGGTCATGGAGGCGCGGTGGATCCTAGCAAGGACCGGCGGGAGGGCTCCATTTTTAGTCGTTTTTTTTCAATCTTGTTAGGGTTTGTGCCCTACTCAAGAAGGCGAGACGGCGGCGGCTCTCTGAAGATGGAATAAAGGTCTCCCCGCCTAGTCCCCGTTCCGGCGGTGCGTCTAGCATCGTTGGTGGGCGTGTGGAGGTGTGTCTCCGGCAGATCTATCTTTGTGGATTTGCTCGGATCTCGTCGTTGTTCGTCCACGTTCATGTGTCTTCGGTTTGGATCCTTCCGATCTGCGTTATTTTTCATCGGCGGTGGTTGTTGTTCTGGGGTGCTGGTCCTATGGGGCCTTAGCACGACGACTTTCCGACTGTCTACTACAACAAGTTGTGCCCGGCTCCGGTGATGGAGGGGCGATGACGGCGGCGCGCCTTCGGCTCGCTTCGGTGCTTGTAATAGTCGCTAGGTGGTCTACGGATCTGGATGTAATTTTTATTTCTGATGTTCGTTGTACTGCCATGATTGAAGATGAATAGATTGGAAGTTTTTTCCGCAAAAAAAGTAATTGGTGAGCTAGCTTCAGTGATCGATATGTTGGGCTAGCTCACAACAAAACATGCGATGGTAGATGTTCTCATGCAGCACACCCATTGGAGTTTGGGAGTTGGGATCAACAGTTTGCGGTCGTGGGACATCAAGACAGTGAAAGGACCCGTCAGTTACAGCAGAGGTGAGTGGTGGATTTTTTTGCGCGAGTGGAATCAGATGTGGCGTTAGAGTATTTCTTTTTCTTATACGTAGTGCTGATGTGGCCACACGAGAATGGTTGCTGATGTGGATAGTTTGCATGTCAAGAGAAATAGGTTAGTGAGGACGAACTATTTAAGTATTATAGATTCCTTGGTTGATTATGGAACAAACACAAAACAGGACGAGTTAAATTAGTGCATTGGCCTGGGATTCGACCGGGAATGAGTTACGACGAACACGATGCAACATTTGGAAGAATCTCATTGATATGTTTCGAAAGCGAAAGATCTTGCTGATCCTTTTCGGCTGTACCATGCAATACTGACCGCACCGCGGTCTGATGCGCCACCGTACATGATTCCGCAAACAGGGGCGTAGCTACGTACAGCTACCCGGTGTCATTGGCACCGGGTCTAATGTACACTTGCTTAAGATAATCTATTGATTTAGTGTGTAGGTCATTGATTTTTTGATGTATTCTTCTATGTGGACACCGGGTAATCTTCAGTCTGGATCCGCCCCTGTCCGCAAACATGATGCTACATTTGGCTGGGTTTTAAACTGGCCAGTTGCAACCTCAATTGTCTCTAAAACCTTTGGGACCTCCATAGCTTGGCTGTTATTCTGTCGGATTTCGGGTTCCGGCAGATCCTTGAGGTTCGAACACTGGGGTGCGCGCGGAGATCCGACCCTCCACCGTCTCGTACTTCGCCGAATCGCAGGGACCTAAACTACTAAACAGAATAGCACAAGAGACACAAGATTTATACTAGTCCGGGCCACCGTTGTGGTGTAATACCCTACTCTAGTTTGTGGTGTGGTGGATTGCCTCTTGGGCTGATGAGGAACAGTACAGGGAAGAACAGCCTCGCGAGGGTCTGTTCTTGGTGGGTGTGATGAACTGCTGGGTGGTGTCCCGTCGCTCTAGCTTGAGGATCGGGTTTCTCTCTCTCTCTCTCTCTCTGGATTCCCAATGCCAGATCCTCTATCCTTGCGATCCCTCCGATCCCTCTACTCTGAGTGTGGCTACTCCTATTTATAGGCGAAGGCCCTGGGCCTCTTCCCAAATATTGAGCGGGAAGGGCGCCAACAATTGGCCATTCTGAAGGGGAACATCGGGTACACTTATCCTGACTAAAGTTGGTCCTCGCCTGCCAAAGGCTCGGGTGATGACGCCTGCTTGGGCTCCACGATGACTCCCTTCCAGCCGTTGGGGCTGGTCTTGGTCTTGTTGCACCGAAACGGATGCCTTTGCTTGATGCTCTCGCCTGCGCTTGCTCCCTTTGCACCAAAGAGGAAAGGAGGACGCTGCGCGGGCTGGCGCCCGACTGGCGCCCTTGGTCGTCATGGCTTGCGTCATGGGCACCTCGCGAGGTACCCTGCCTTGAACTCTCCGCCTCCTCATGAGCTAGCCTGACGATGCCATGCCTGAGGAAGCACCTGGTCGTCCGCCCTGTGAGGCCTGGCCCCTCGCGAGGGTCTTGAGCTTGCGTTGATGAAGATGGGCCGTCCTGGGCCTCCTTTGAGCCACGCCGCAGGCCGCAGGCAGACAAGTCTGGGGACCCCCGTTCCCAGAACACCGACAGTAGCCCCTGGGCCACGGCGCGCCTGAACTTGGCCGAGCAGAGAGGCGAAAGGGCAAGTGCGAAGCGTCGCGGGCCCTAACAGCCTGCGGCCTTGGGCGCCGCGTGGCGGTTGATTGGACGCGTGCTTCTCTGCAACCGCGTGGGTTGATAACAGAGCGGCATCTTCCTTGCCTCCTTTACTTTCGCCAGTTGCTGCTCAGATCCCCTTTCCTGCGCCTCTCCTCTCTGCTTCCATGATCTTCAGATCCACTTCGCCTGCGTGCCCTAGCCAGTCATGGCTCCTCGCCAAACCCCAGCTGGAGCCTGGTACTCTCCTGCCTTGGACCCGCCAAATGTGTCAGCGGCGAGCCTTGCCCTGATGCGCCGGTTGGCGGAGGCGCGGGGCGTCAATGAAACAGCGGTATTCAAGGCCGGCTCCTCCGCCCCTGAGGGTCGGGGGAGTACCTTCTACCAGTTCTTCGTGAGCGCCATCATTGCTGGTCTGGCGCGTCCCTTCTTTGAGTTCTTCTTCTCCTTCCTCCGTCACTCCGTTCTCCGTCATCCGTGACGGTGCTGCCCGAAAAGGAAGATGATCCTGACGCCCAGGCCTCTCCTGCCCGGGCGCCCTCGCGAGGCCTGGCTGAGCCCGCTGGGGTGAGCTCAGCCCCCTTGGCCCAGGCGACTCCTGAGGTGCCCTTGCTTGGCGCTGCCTCCACTGTTGCCGTGGCGCCGCTGGTTCCGCCTCAGGGCGCAGTGGTTACGCTGCCGCCATCTCCTCCTACTCCACCAACTGCTGTCTCTCCGACTCCTCCCACTGTCCTGGATCGTGCTGCCGCTGAATTGGACCAGCTGCGGCAGGATCTTCTGGGCGCCGACCCTCGCTTGGTGGCCGGGCGCTTGGAGCTGGCCTCTGGCTGGATTCGCTCCGACGCTTCGATTCGGGCGGCGCTGGTCCAGGCCTCGATGGCTTGCGACGAGGAGAAGCAGGCTGTTCGCGAGGCGAAGGTAGCCCGCGATGCTGCCCTGGGGGAGGCAGCCAGCATCCAAGGTCGCTGTGAGACGCTGGAGGGCGAGCTAAAGGGCCTGCAGAACCAGCTTGCCGAGGAGGCCCGCCTCCGTGAGGAGCAGGAGGAAGGCATGAAAGCTCGCGAGTCGGCCGTCAAGGACCAGGGGGCCAAGCTGAAGAAGCGTCGTGACCGCCTAGGCACGCTGGAGCAGGAACTAGAGGCGAGGAAGGTCGAGCTGGACGACAAGGCGTGGGTTCTTGCCGAAGATCGCGTGGCCTTCATGGATATGGAGGTGAAGGATCGTGCCTTGCTGGGGGAGCTTTACGATAGCGGCCTGGAGAGCCCACTGGCCGGCACAGAGGACGGCCCCGCCAAGCTGCTTCCCTTCCTGGTTCGCGCACTTGAAGATGTCTCCCTTGGTCTTGGCCCCACGGCTGAGGCCGAGGCGCGTGTCTTGTCTTCCGCGGCACTGACGCGGATCCTCACCCACATCTATCTCCGCGATCCCAGCGTCGACATGGACAGCCTGCTGGAGCCAGCAAGCGGCAAGCATGCAGCTGCCGCCGCCGAGGCCGTGAAGGGTCGCGCGGAGGCTCTGTTGGGGAAATTCCGGGCCTTCAGCACCAAGCCGAAGCGAGGCGCTGCCGGCCCTGCTGCTTCACGAGGCGAGCCCACTCCGCGCTGCTCCACCGCCGACAAGTGACTCAGTTGTGGCTCCTGCTTTGCTTTTAATTCCTGCACATGTATCATGCCTCGAGGAGGCGTTTAAACTTGCATTTGGTATTGCGATAACAGTGTGGACTGTAATATTTGTTTTTGAATTCCTTGAAATTTTAGCTTCCTACTTGCTTTATGTTCTACGCCGGTAGAGCCCGGCCCCGCGCATACCTCAGCCGCCGTTAGCCCCGACCGAAAACCAGGACGGGACCAAGGAGTGAGGGGCTACGTAACAAGTTAGGCTCTTGAGTCGCGATGCTCAGGAGTCCCCCTTGGCGCACGAACAACAAGTAGGGAGGTGAGACGTGGGCTTGCGACAAGGCCAGACACTGAGCTCTGGGCTCCTTGAGGTTGATGAGACCCGGAGGCCACCCTTAGTTGTTTATCACCAGCGCGGAGCATAGCGCTTCCGCATGCGTACGGGCATAGCCGTTCCTCGGCAGTGTCGTCAGCCAGTGCGGAGCATGGTGCTTCCACTGGAACGTGGGAGGGGGCTCCCCTCCGGGAGGAGCCCCCGGGGTGTATACAGCCCCACCCTGACGCGTGGCTGGCACGGTAGGGCTGGACGAGGTGTATCTGGGCACCCGTGAGCCAGCGCGGGACTCGCGGGGCACTACCTCAAGGCGGGTTGCGCCTGGCTCTGGGCCTTATCTTCGAGTGTGTTCCTGCAAATTTGGCCAGATGCCGGTGCTCTACGTCTTCGGGTCCCGGCTCTCGGGCTGGTCTCAGCCGTCGCTGGCAAGCCAGGTCGCGATGCCATGGACAAGACCAGAGGGTGAGGGCCGGAGAGACGGTAGGAGCCCTGAGTCGCGATGCTCAGGCACCCCCCGTTTAACGCGCAAGCTAGGTTAGATGACGCAACTCTACGTCCTCGGGTCCCGGCTCTCGGCCTGATCTCAGCCGTCGCTGGCAAGCCAGGTCGCGATGCCATGGACAAGACCAGAGGGTGAGGGCCGGAGAGCCGGTAGGAGCCCTGAGTCGCGATGCTCAGGCACCCCCCCTTTAACGTGCAAGATTCCGTCACCCAGGAAAAGGCACCAAATAACA
>LR880971.1:761124827-761144527 GCA_904067115.1 Aegilops sharonensis | reverse complement strand
GTCTCGGGCAAGTAACGTACCGATTGACAAAGGGAATTGTATACGGGGTTTGATTGAATCCTCGACATCGTGGTTCATCCGATGAGATCATCGAGGAGTATGTGGGAGCCAACATGGGTATCCAGATCCCGCTGTTGGTTATTGACCGGAGAGGCATCTCGGTCATGTCTGCATATCTCCCGAACCCGTAGGGTCTACACACTTAAGGTTTGGTGACGCTAGGGTTGTAGAGATATTAGTATGCAGTAACCCAAAAGTTGTTCGGAGTCCCGGATGAGATCCCGGACGTCACGAGGAGTTCCGGAATGGTCCGGAGGTAAAGATTTATATATAGGAAGTCCAGTTTCGGCCACCGGGAAAGTTTTGGGGGTCACCGGTATTGTACCGGGACCACCGGAAGGGTCCCGGGGGTCCACCGGGTGGGGCCACCTATCCCGGAGGGCCCCATGGGCTGAAGTGGCGTGGGAACCAGCCCCTGGTGGGCTGGTGCACCCCACCCAAGGGCCCAAGGCGCCTAGGGTTGGAAACCCTAGGGGACCGTTGCCCCCCGAGGGGGCATGCGCCCCCCCCTGGTTGGAAACCCTAGGGGGCCGTTGCCCCCCCGAGGGGGCATGCCCCCCCCCTGGTTGGAAACCCTAAGGGGGCCGTTGCCCCGGGGGCCGCCGCCCCCCCCATCTAGATGGGATCTCCAAGGGGGCATGTGCCCCCCTAGCCCCTATATATAGTGGAGGGGAGGAAGGGCAGCAGGACCCCGCATCTTGGCACCTCCCTTCCCCCTTGCTACACCTCCTCCTCCCGCAGACGCTTGGCGAAGCCCTGCCGGATCCCTGCTGCATCCACCACCACGCCGTCGTGCTTCTGGATCTTCATCAACCTCTCCTTCCCCCTTGCTGGATCAAGAAGGAGGAGACGTCACACTGGCCGTACGTGTGTTGAACGCGGAGGTGCCGTCCGTTCGGCGCTAGGATCTCCGGTGATTGGATCACGACGTGTACAACTACCTCAACCCCGTTCTTTTGAACGCTTCCGCTCGCGATCTACAAAGTGGTATGTAGATGCATCTCCCATGACTCGTTGCTTAGATGAACTCATAGATGGATCTTGGTGAAACCGTAGGAAAATTTTTAATTTTCTGCAACGTTCCCCAACAATACCCTACTCTAGTTTGTGTTGTGGTGGATTGCCTCTTGGGCTGACGAGGAACAGTATAGGGAAGAACCGCCTCGCGAGGGTCTGTTCTTGGTGGGTGTGATGAACTGCTGGGTGGTGTCCCGTCGCTCTAGCTTGAGGATCGGGTTTCTCTCTCTCTCTCTCTCTCTGGATTCCCAATGCCAGATCCTCTATCCTTGCGATCCCTCTGATCCCTCTACTCTGAGTGTGGCTACTCCTATTTATAGGCGAAGGCCCTGGGCCTCTTCCCAAATATTGAGCGGGAAGGGCGCCAACAATTGGCAATTTTGAAGGGGAACAGCGGGTACACTTATCCTGACTAAAGTTGGTCCTCACCTGCCAAAGGCTCGGGTGATGACGCTTGCTTGGGCTCCACGATGACTCCCTTCTAGCCGTTGGGGCTGGTCTTGGTCTTGTTGCACCGAAACGGATGCCTTTGCTTGATCCTCTCGCCTGCGCTTGCTCCCTTTGCACCAAAGAGGAAAGGAGGACGCTGCGCGGGCTGGCGCCTGACTAGCGCCCTTGGTCGTCATGGCTTGCGTCATGGGCACCTCGCGAGGTACCCTGCCTTGAACTCTCCGCCTCCTCATGAGCTAGCCTGACGAGGCCATGCCTGAGGAAGCTCCTGGTCGTCCGCCCCGTGAGGCCTGGACCCTCGCGAGGGTCTTGAGCTTGCGTTGATGAAGATGGGCCGTCCTGGGCCTCCTTTGAGCCACGCCGCAGGCCGCAGGCAGATAAGTCTGGGGACCCCCGTTCCCTGAACACCGACAGTAGCCCCCGGGCCCACGGCGCGCCCGAACTTGGCCGAGCAGAGAGGCGAAAGGGCAAGTGTGAAGTGTCGCGGGCCCTAACAGCCTGCGGCCTTGGGCGCCGCGTGGAGGTTGATTGGACGCGTGCGCCTCTGCAACCGCGTGGGTTGATAACAGAGCGGCATCTTCCTTGCCTCCTTTACTTTCGCCAGTTGCTGCTCAGATCCCCTTTCCTGCGCCTCTCCTCTCTGCTTCCAAGATCTTCAGATCCACTTCGCCTGCGTGCCCTAGCCAGTCATGGCTCCTCGCCAAACCCCGGCTGGAGCCTGGTACTCTCCTGCCTTGGACCCGCCAAATGTGTCAGCGGCGAGCCTTGCCCTGATGCGCCGGTTGGCGGAGGCGCAGGGCGTCAATGGAACGGCGGTGTTCAAGGCCGGCTCCTCCGCCCCTGAGGGTCGGGGGAGTACCTTCTACCCGTTCTTCGTGAGCGCCATCATTGCTGGTCTGGCGCCTCCCTTCTCTGAGTTCTTCTTCTCCGTCCTCCGTCACTACAACATCCAAGCTCTGCACCTCCATCCCAACTCTGTCCTTCTTCTGGCAATCTTCGCCTACTAATGTGAGGCCCATGTTGGGGTGAAGCCCTCGGTGGCCTTGCTGCGCCACTACTTCTTCCTCCGAACCTCCCGTGGTTCCGCATCCGCGTGCGCGAGCTTCGTCGCATACGGCGGAGCCATCGCCATTTCAAACCCTGGTAAGCGGATTGAGGGCTTCAGGAGCAAGTGGGTCTTAGTGGATGCTGGGCGTATCCACCCACGGCTGATCCTGCCCACGGAGCCCGCCGAGAGCTCCGACGACTGGTCCCGAGCGAAGCTTCGGGATCCCCGCGCGAAGCTGGTGCTGGAGAAGATGGATGCAAATCTGAAGCCGGCCGATGCGGCGGCGGCGAAGCTGACCGGTGCGTCGCTGCTGAGGGAGTTCCTGGAGCACCAACTGGCTCCGCTTCGCCAGTACTCGCTTCCGATGTGGAGGCCTCACCCGAGCCCCTTGACCCTGGCCAGCGAGGACCTGGCGACGGTCCTCCAGTCCTTGATTGGGGGCGATGTGGCGAGACTGGAGGGCGCCCCCGTGCCCTTGTTCCTTCGTGAGGATTGGGAGCAGGTAGTGGGGCCCATGCCCGTCTTCAATGGGGACGGGCCCGTGCCCGTGGAGGCTCCGGAGGACCTGGTGGACGTGTCCTCTTCCGACTCCGGTGAAGAGGTGGAGGAAAAAGAGCCAGGAGAGGGGGTTGATTCGGGGGCAGAGTCAAGGGCTCCCCCCCCCCCCGCGGCGCAGGCCCCGCGTTCTCCGCCTCCCCGAGAGTGACAACGACGAGGATGAGGATGAGCGGGGAGGCAGAAGCCTGCCCCCGATCCCGAAGAAGGACCGGGCCAGGCTGGTCCCCCGCGGGTCCGCCTCGGCCCCGGGGCGATCCGCTGACGCACCTCCTGCTCTTGGTCCCCTTGAGGCTGATCCCTGCAGCCGGCTCTCGGGCTTCAAGTATGGCCGGAGGCTGCTCGAGTCCACCAGCGACGACCTGTAAGTGCCTGCTTCCCATCTTGATTATTGCTTTGTCGACGAGATCTGATGTCCATGTTCTTCGGCCAGGCTGACGCCCGCGGCGAAGAAGCTGAAGGGGGCTCCTGAGGCTCCATCCGTGACGGTGCCGCTGCCCGAAAAGGAAGATGATCCTAACGCCCAGGCCTCTCCTACCCGGGCGCCCTCGCGAGGCCTGGCTGAGCCCGCTGGGGTGAGCTCAGCCCCCTTGGCCCAGGCGACTCCCGAGGTGCCCTTGCTTGGCGCTGCCTCCACTGTTGCCGTGGCGCCGTTGGTTCCGCCTCAGGGCGCAGTGGTTACGCCGCCGCCATCTCCTCCTACTCCACCAACTATTGTCTCTCCGACTCCTCCCACTGTCCTGGATCGTGCTGCCGCTGAATTGGACCGGCATTGGCAGGATCTTCTGGGCGCCGACCCTCGCTTGGTGGCCGGGCGCTTGGAGCTAGCCTCTGGCTGGATTCGCTCCGACGCTTCGATTCGGGGGGCGCTGGTCCAGGCCTCGACGGCTTGCGACGAGGAGAAGCAGGCTGTTCGCGAGGCGAAGGTAGCCCACGATGCTGCCCTGGGGGAGGCAGCCAGCATCCAAGGTCGCTGTGAGACGCTAGAGGGCGAGCTGAAGGGCCTGCAGAACCAGCTTGCCGAGGAGGCCCGCCTCCGTGAGGAGCAGGAGGAAAGCATGAAGGCTCGCGAGGCGGCCGTCAAGGACCAGGGGGCCAAGCTGAAGAAGCGTCGTGACCGCCTAGGCGCGCTGGAGCCGGAACTAGAGGCGAGGAAGGTCGAGCTGGACGACAAGGCGCGGGTACTTGCCGAAGATCGCGCGGCCTTCATGGATATGGAGGTGAAGGCTCGCGCCTTGCTGAGGGAGCTTTACGATAGCAGCCTGGAGAGCCCACTGGCCGGCGCAAAGGACGGCCCCGCCAAGCTGCTTCCCTTCCTGGTTTGCGCTCTTGAAGATGTCTCCCTTGGTCTTGGCCCCACGGCTGAGGCCGAGGCGCGTGTCTTGTCTTCCGCGGCACTGACGCGGATCCTCACCCACATCTATCTCCGCGATCCCAGTGTCGACATGGACAGCCTGCTGGAGCCAGCAAGCGGCGAGCATGCAGCTGCCGTTGCCGAGGCCGTGAAGGGTCGCGCGGAGGCTCTGTTGGGGAAGTTCCGGGCCTTCAGCACCAAGCCGAAGCGAGGCGCTGCCGGCCCTGCTGCTTCACGAGGCGAGCCCACTCCACGCTGCTCCACCGCCGACAAGTGACTCCGTTGTGGCTCCTGCTTTGCTTTTAATTCCTGCACATGTATCATGCCTCGAGGAGGCATTTAAACTTGCATTTGGTATTGCGATAACAGTGTGAACTGTAATATTTGTTTTTGAATTCCTTGAAATTTTAGCTTCCTACTTGCTTTATGTTCTACGCCAGCAGAGCCCGGCCCCGCGCATACCTCAGCCGCCGTTAGCCCCGACCGCAAACCAGAACGGGACTAAGGAGTGAGGGGCTACATGACAAGTTAGGCTCCTGAGTCGCGATGCTCAGGAGTCCCCCTTGGCGCATGAACAACAAGTAGGGAGGTGAGACGCGGGCGGATCCACCGTTCTACGTCTGCAGAGCACGGCCCCGCGCATACCTCAACCGCCGTTAGCCTTTCGGAACTAAGGGGTGAGGGGCTACGTGACCAGTTAGGCTCCTGAGTCGCGATGCTCAGGAGTCCCCCTTGACGCTCGAACGGCATTCGTACCTTGGCTCCGCTCGGGGAGTTACGTGCGACGAACCAGGCCCGAGGGGCTGGCTGGGTGGCGTGCGCCTGAGCGTGACCCAGGCGCAGCCCCCGTGCCCAGCCCCCTTGCGCGGTGCTCCCGAGGGGAGGCGTTGCGACAAGGCCAGACACTGAGCTCTGAGCTCCTTGAGGTTGATGCGACCCGGAGGCCACCCTCAGTTGTTTATCACCAGCGCGGAGCATAGCGCTTCCGCATGCGTATGGGTATAGCCGCTCCTCGGCAGTGTCGTCAGCCAGCGCGGAGCATGGTGCTTCCACTGGAACGTGGGAGGGGGATCCCCTCCGGGAGGAGCCCCCGGGGTGTATACAGCCCCACCTTGACGCGTGGCTGGCACGCGTGGCTGGCACGGTAGGGCTGGATGAGGTGTATCTGGGCACCCGTGAGCCAGCGCGGGACTCGCGGGGCCCTACCTCAAGGCGGGTTGCGCCTGGCTCTGGGCCTTATCTTCGAGTGTGTTCCTGCAAATTTGGCCAGATGCGGGTGCTCTACGTCTTCGGGTCCCGGCTCTCGGGCTGGTCTCAGCCGTTGCTGGCAAGCCAGGTCGCGATGCCATGGACAAGACCAGAGGGTGATGGCCGGAGAGCCGGTAGGAGCCCTGAGTCGCGATGCTCAGGCAACCCCCCTTTAACGCGCAAGCTAGGTTAGATGACGCAACTCTACGTCCTCGGGTCCCGGCTCTCGGGCTGGTCTTAGCCGTCGCTGGCAAGCCAGGTCGCGATGCCATGGGCAAGACCAGAGGGTGAGGTCCGGAGAGCCGGTAGCAGCCTTGACGGGCGATGCTCAGACAGCCCCCTATAGCGCGCGAGTAGATCTCGGTGATCGCAGTATACTTAATAAAGTCCCGGCTCTCAGGCTGGCCTCACCCGTCGCTGGCAAGCCAGGTCGCGCTGCCCTGGCCAAGACCAGAGGGTGAGGGCCGGAGCGCCGGTAGGAGCCCTGAGGCGCGATGCTCAGGCTTCGCCCATGTACGCGCAAGCTCGGTTAGATGAAGCAACTCTACGTCCTCGGGGCCCGGCTCTCGGGCTGGTCTCAGCCGGCGCTGGCAAGCCAGGTCGCGCTGCCCTGGCCAAGACCAGAGGGTGAGGGCCGGAGCGCCGGTAGGAGCCCTGAGGCGCGATGCTCAGGCTTCGCCCATGTACGCGCAAGCTCGGTTAGATGAAGCAACTCTACGTCCTCGGGGCCCGGCTCTCGGGCTGGTCTCAGCCGGCGCTGGCAAGCCAGGTCGCGCTGCCCTGGCCAAGACCAGAGGGTGAGGGCCGGAGCGCCGGTAGGAGCCCTGAGGCGCGATGCTCAGGCTTCGCCCATGTACGCGCAAGCTCGGTTAGATGAAGCAACTCTACGTCCTCGGGGCCCGGCTCTCGGGCTGGTCTCAGCCGTCGCTGGCAAGCCAGGTCGCGATGCCATGGACAAGACTAGAGGACAAGGGCCGGAGAGCCGGTAGGAGCCCTGAGTCGCGATGCTCAGGCACCCCCCCTTTAACGCGCAAGCTGGGTTGGATGACGAAACTCTACGTCCTCGGGTCCCGGCTCTCAGGCTGGTCTCAACCGTCGCTGGCAAGCCAGGTCGCGATGCCATGGACAAGACCAGAGGGTGAGGGCCGGAGGGCCGGTAGGAGCCCTGAGTCGCGATGCTCAGGCACCCCCCTTTAACGTGCAAGATTCCGCCACCCAGGAAAAGTCACCAAATAACAAACAAGGTGGAACGAGAGCATAATCCTAAGGAAAACGCAAGAAGGATACATGCCGCTGGGACTGGCCCGAGCGGCTTGGGGATGATGCAGCCCGAGGGATGCCCCCAACAGGATAAGCTAATGACGTGAAATAAAAGGGATACATGCCGCAGGGACGGACCCACGCGGCCTAGGAATAATGCGCCCTGAAGGCGCTCCCAGCCGGAAATAAAACTTAAAGATGTCACCTGGTGATGTTGGGGATGAAGGGGTGTCGGTGCGGCCGTCCCGCCTCATGGACGGGTGCTGGGACGATGCTTGCTGCTCGTTCCCCGCCGGGCCGGTGGCGGCGTTGACGGCAGGTGACGGGGAACGACGAGGGCGCCGCCGACGGGAGCCGTCTGGGCGACATGGGAGGCGAGGGCGTCTCGGCGCTCGGCGCGGGCCCGACGGGCGTCAGACATGATTGCGGTGGTCGGGGAAGAACGAGGCGACGAAAGGCAGATTGCGGCGCACCCCTACCTGGCGCGCCAAATGTCGGATTTCGGGTTCCGGCAGACCCTTGAGGTTTGAACACTGGGGTGCGCGCGGAGATCCGACCCTCCACCGTCTCGTACTTCGCCGAATCACAGGGACCTAAACTACTAAACAGAACAGCACAAGAGACACAAGATTTATACTAGTTCGGGCCACCGTTGTGGTGTAATACCCTACTCTAGTTTGTGGTGTGGTGGATTGCCTCTTGGGCTGATGAGGAACAATATAGGGAAGAACAGCCTCACGAGGGTCTGTTCTTGGTGGGTGTGATGAACTGCTGGGTGGTGTCCCGTCGCTCTAGCTTGAGGATCGGGTTTCTCTCTCTCTCTCTCTCTGGATTCCCAATGCCAGATCCTCTATCCTTGTGATCCATCCGATCCCTCTACTCTGAGTGTGGCTACTCCTATTTATAGGCGAAGGCCCTGGGCCTCTTCCCAAATATTGAGCAGGAAGGGCGCCAACAATTGGCCATTTTGAAGGGGAACAGTGGGTACACTTATCCTGACTAAAGTTGGTCCTCGCCTGCCAAAGGCTCGGGTGATGGCGCCTGCTTGGGCTCCACGATGACTCCCTTCCAGCCGTTGGGGCTGGTCTTGGTCTTGTTGCACCGAAACGGATGCCTTTGCTTGATGCTCTCGCCTGCGCTTGCTCCCTTTGCACCAAAGAGGAAAGGAGGACGCTGCGCGGGCTGGCGCCCGACTGGCGCCCTTGGTCGTCATGGCTTGCGTCATGGGCACCTCGCGAGGTACCCTGCCTTGAACTCTCCGCCTCCTCATGAGCCATCCTGACGAGGCCAGGCCTGAGGAAGCTCCTGGTCGTCCGCCCCGCGAGGCCTGGCCCCTCGCGAGGGTCTTGAGCTTGCGTTGATGAAGATGGGCCGTCCTGGGCCTCCTTTGAGCCACGCCGCAGGCCGCAGGCAGGCAAGTCTGGGGACCCCCGTTCCCAGAACGCCGACATATTCGCTTTGAAGAACAAGAGTGTGTCATCTGCAAACAACAAGTGCGAGATACCCCGCGCACGCCTAATATGTCCAGTGCGAGATACAGGGCAGGGGGGGGGGGTAAATCTGCCCAGTTCCACACCGTCCTTCAACAATGCAGATGGCCCGTCAACAACAAACAAGATGGAAACAAGCAGAAGAGATCACCTTACCGAAGCCCGCGCGTCGGTGCGAATGAATCAAGAGGGTTCCATCGAATTTAACTGAATATCTCGCCGAAGTGACGCACGTTATAATCCAGCCCACCCATTGGCAAGCAAAACCCCAACTTTTGCATCATTTAATTCAAGTATGTCTGGTACGACTATGGTGAAATGACGGGGGAGGGGGGGGGGGGGGCAAATGCCCCCTACACACTTGATGGCATATGTTCTGGAAATCATATATTATAACTTACTTAGATGTGTAAACGTATTGGCCCTTATTTGACATGTTCCCTAGCCGACCGCACGAGAGCTGATTTTTTGGACCATTGTGCATCCGAACCTACGCTCAGCGCGGTCGGATCCATTTCGGGTTTTCTGAGGATCTGTGCAGATTAATGTTGTACAAACCATATTTGCTTAACCATCAGCTAAAATGATGCTTGTTCTAGGCCTGCTTGGGATCCATTTTTTCATAGTATTATATTAAACTGACACACAACCCTAAGCTACAGTGCCAGTCCAGTTCACAAGGAGAACTTAAAGAAATATTTTTATCCTTTGGTGTCGTTCCTATACTGCAACACTGTACATTCTCATATCTAGATATACTATACTGTAGAAAACATTGTACTGTATTTTCAGTCTCAAAAGTGATGATAAAAATTGTGTGAAGACCATGATTTTTCTATAAAATTGTTGCAGATCTTTTAAAAAATTGATCACTTGTGCATGGTACTTTTAGTAAAACTAGATGATACCCCGTGCGTTGCTGCGGGAATTTGTACGCCTATATAGGAGGGTGTTTATGGAGTGAGAATTAGTGAAACCATGATGAAATATATAAATATATGTTTGTTTGAACCATTGATAGAATTATATGAATAGGCAAAAAATTAAGGTATTTTTATTAAGCTTAATTACTGACAAATGTTCATATCATTTAGGACTTAGTAGTCATTTATTGAGTAATTAAAATCTAAACAAAAATACATAAAAATACTAAAAAGATGTTGCTGCCTCTTTAGAGACTCTTATGATCATGACATGACAACAATAGCTCTAGTTATCAGATCATATTTACTGCAAAAGAAACGGGCAGGATAAATCAAGGCATGAATGCCATGTTAATTCAAGACCACCGGTCCATGTCACTTTTTCGTGAAACCAGCCCATAGTCACTTTTCCGTGAAATCTGTTGTTTTTAGTATGGGACAGATCATGTAGGTAAGCAACCTGATATGATACTTAATTCGGAAAGAAATCACAGACCATTGTTCAACTTAGAATAAAACAGCTTCCCATGCGATCAGAACAACGAAAAATGCATTTATCTTGTATTGTACCGGACTTGCATATACCAACCGTATCAGATCCTTTTTTTAAGGGGAACTGGATCAGATCCTTCCTAGCATGGTACGTGATAATTATGCAATCACTCTATGCATAATTGATTTTGAGCCGAATATAAAGAACTAACACGATATGTTTCATCACAATAATTAGTACAAAAAAGCTGAAAAGGAAATTATGGTGCTCTTTACCTAATGGTGCTGCATTACGAATTCAAATGTAATAGACTGATTAGCATCTTATAGGTCTCTTGATCACCTGTCCATGGTTCATGAAACAATTTAATTAGCTCGTATTTCGAAAAGGTTGTCTGAGGATGTAGGGCAGTGGGTGTAGGTTCGGGTGCACCATGGTCCCAAGCAACATTTTCGCCGACCACACCTTTAGCCATGGCCTAGGGCCGGCCCCCCTGAGCGATGTGTTTGTAGGAAGACTGGGAGACAGGGGAGACAGTAGCAAGGAAGGGATTGTGGAGATGCTCATGGTGCGCTCGCTTTCGGGTTATTTTTGATGATTTTTGTTTTGTTTTGGAGAAATAATAAACTGCAGTACTTCGGCTGTGTTTGGTTCAGTTTTTTTTATCAACTTCTGCTTTGAAAAGCCAAAAGCTAACCAAAGGGGTAAATGTTCAAAGCAGCTTTTGAGAATCTATAGCTTCTTCCTAGTGTAAATTTCAAAGCTGGGGGTACCTCAACTTTTCAGCTTCCAGCTTTTTCACAGCAGCTTTTCCACATCAGCTTTTTCACAGCAGCTTTTTGAGAATCTGCAGCTCAACCAAACACGGCCTTCCTCCGCAACAAGATATAAGAGCGTTTATATCACTAAAAGTACTATGTAGGACCATGTGCTCTATATATTCCTTGGTTGATGGTGGAACAAAACACAAAATTGGGCGAGTTAAATTAGTGCATTGGCCTGGGATTCGGCCTGAGATGTGATTCCACGAACACGATGTAGCATTTGAAAGAATCTCGTTGGTATGTTTCGAAAAGGGGAGGATCTTGCTGATCCTTTCCGGCCAAAGCATGCACCGCACCATATGTGTCAACTCAGGCTTAGCCTGGCCCAACCCAACCTCGACGTAGCGTGATCTCCTGAGATATGCAAACTGTTAGAATATATATAACCGTATTGTTTTGTATAGTTATACGGTTGTATATGTGTAGTCCTTGTATAGGTGTCAGTATATTGTACGATACGAACTCTGCCTTGTAACCTATATATATAGATCAATACAAGGCACCACAACGTGTGGTTTCCCCAATCTTACATGGTATCAGAGCCTAAAAACCTAACCCTAGCCTGTGCCGCCCTCCTCCTCCTTCCGCTGCCGCCGAAACCACCACCTCTCTCGCCGCCGCGCCCACACCGCCGCAGCCATGTCGCAACCCGACGCTGGCGCGACGAACCAGGCGCTGGCCGCCGCCAAGGAGCGCCAGGACGCCGAGGCTGCCGAAGCCGCCAAGGCAAAGCTGCCTCTCGCGACCGCCGCCGATGGATCCGGGACGAGCGCGGGTCCTTCTCCTTGACCTCGCTGCACGCCCAAGCCGTCAGTCTCCACTCCATCAAAGGCCACGTTCCCGTCGAGCTTGCGCTTGACACCGCCGGCAGTGGCGCACCTTCTTCCGCGCCGCTTGTCGCAAGTATGCCCTCCTGGATCACCTCGACTTCGATGCTCCCGATGCGCCGAACCCGGAGTGGTCTCTCCTCGACGCCACCGTCGCCTCTTGGCTCTATGGGTCTGTCTCGCTCAGTATCCTCGACGCTGTCATGACGCCCGGCGACGATCCCCTCGCCGTCGATCTCTGGAACAGCATCAACGGTCTCTTCAACGACCACAAGATCAATCACCAACTTCACCTTACGGCGAAGCTCGACGATGTCAAGATGGGAGAGATGAGTATGGCCGACTATCTCCAGAAGGTCAAATCCCTCTCTGATGGGCTTGTGGATCTTGGCGCCCCCGTTGACGATGCCGAGATGGTGGTCCACTGCCTCAACGGCCTCTCCGAGCAATACGAGTCCGCCGCCGATCTCATCTCCCTCATTCCCGAGATGACCTTTGCGCAGTGCCGCTCGTTGCTTGCGCTCCAAGACATGAAGCGCAAAAACCGCCGCGCCCGCAACTCAGACACGACCCTCTTCACCAACATCGGCAACCCTGGCAACACCGGCAACCCTGGCAAGGCTCCTGGAAAAGGAAAGAAGAAGAAGAAGGCCGCTGCTGGAGTCACCAAGGAGACCCCGGCGCCCGCGACCCCGCAGCCTGCCACTCCTTCCTGGCCCTCACCGCAACATCCCTGGAACGGCGCCATCCAGATGTGGCCCTATGGCCAAGGGGGGCTGCTCGGTCGCGCGCCGCCCGTCTATGGCGCTGCTCCCAGCTACGCGCCCCGGCACACCCCGTCGCCGCATGCGTTCTACGCCCAGAACCCGTACGGCGTTGCTCCCTACGGTTACGGCTACGCCCCTGGACAGCTCTCCTACGACCTCCCCGGCACTGCTCCATCATCACCGGCCTCATCTTCGGCTTCATGGGACCAGGCCGCGCTCATGCATCAGTTCCAAACCATGGGGCTGCAAGCACCCTCCAGGGAGTGGGTGATGGACACCGGCGCCTCCTCCCACTTTGCGTCCGATCCCGGTATGCTCACCTCCGTGTCCCCCCCTCCTCCTCTCGTCGTGCTGTCATTGTCGGTAACGGTTCCACTCTTCCAATCACCGGTACCGGGCATGCACGTCTTCCTATTTCCACCACCTCTCGCCCTCTTTACCTTTGTAACGTCTTAGTAGCTCCTAACATAGTTAAAAATCTTTTGTCTGTTCGTCAGTTCACCATTGATAATCGTGTATCCGTCGAATTTGACCCTCTTGGTTTTTCTGTGAAGGATCTTCTATCCAGGACCGAGATTCTCAGATGCAATAGCTTCGGAGCTCTCTACTCCATCCGTCCTTCCTCTACTAGCCAGCCACACGCCTTCCTCGTCGTCGATGCAGCACTCTGGCACCATCGGCTTGGGCATCCTGGGCGGCCCGTCATGGAGTCATTAGCTCGTTCTTCGGTTATCCCTAGGGAAAAGGAATAAAAGTAGCTTGTGTCATGCTTGTCAGTTAGGTCGTCATGTTCGTCTTCCTTTTTCTTCCACCAATCGTGTAACCACTACTCCGTTTCAAATAATTCACTGTGATTTGTGGACCTCTCCTGTTGAGAGTATTTCTGGCTTGAAGTATTATCTCGTCTGTCTCGATGATTTTACTTAGTATGCATGGGTGTACCCTCTACGGACTAAGTCCGAAGCTTTCTCGTACTTGTCGTCCCTTCATGCTTTAGCGCTCACCCAGTTTAGTGCACGCTTGCAGGCTATTCAGTGTGATAATGGTCGTGAGTTCGATAATTCACTCCTCCATTCCTTTGCCCAGCACCATGGAATTGCACTCCGCTTTTCATGTCCATACACTTCGCAACAGAATGGTAAAGCCGAATGCATTATTCGTACTCTTAATGACATTACTCGTAGACTACTTATCCAAGCCAGTATGCCACCTCGTTTTTGGGTTGAAGCTCTTCACACCGCCGTTATGTTGCATAATCGGCTGCCTTCAAAGGCAATCTCGGATCGTATTCCCTTTCGTGCCTTACTTGGCGTAGATCCTGCATATGCTGGTCTTAGGGTTTTCGGATGTCTATGTTACCCCAACACCACAGCCGTCGCTCCACACAAACTTGCGCCTCGCTCCGTGCCGTGCGTGTTTCTAGGGTACCCATCACGGCATCATGGCTATCGTTGCCTTGATCGTTCCACCCAAAAGATCATCATCTCTCGTCATGTAGTGTTCGATGAGTCAACCTTTCCATTCGCCTCCCCTCCATCTTCGTCAACTCCTACTCCTTCCCTGCACACTTATGATTTTTTGCAGGGTGCTGAGTAGCCAGTTTCGTTGATGCCATTCACCGTGCCAGGCACGGTGACCTCGGACGCGACTCCACCGTCGCCGCCACGGTCGCCGTCGCCGCCGCCATGGTCCCCTCCACGGTCGCCGCCACCGACTTCACCTCGGTCGCTGCCACCGACCTCGCCCCGGTCGCCCGGGGCATGGGCTACTGCCGAACGCCCTGCTGGGAGCTCCGAGGGCGACCCTGCTGGGAGTCCTTCTCCTACTACAGCCGCGTCACCACCAGCAACGCCGTCGCCAGCTCCTGTTGCTGTGGATCCACCCCGGACCCGCCGGCCACGGGCCCCTCCACCGCCACCATCTCACGCCATGGCAACTCGTGCTAAACAGGGCATTGTGCAGCCGAAAAAGATATTTGATCTTCATGTTGAGGGTTTATCTCCCATACCGAAGACTTATCGTGGTGCTCTCAAGGATCCAAATTGGCATTCCGCTATGGTTGAGGAGTATAGTGCTCTTCTCTCCAACAACACTTGGGACCTCGTCGATCCACCTCGCAATGCTAAATTGTTACAGGTAAGTGGATCTACCGTCACAAGATGAAGTCTGATGGTTCTTTGGATCGCTACAAGGCTCGTTGTGTGCTTCATGGATTTACACAGCGAGAAGGTATCGATTTCGATGAAACTTTCAGCCCGGTCGTCAAGCCAGCCACTATTCGAACGGTGCTCTCTCTTGCTCTCTCTAGTGACTGGTCCATCCATCAGCTTGATGTCAAGAATGCATTCCTCAATGGCACTCTCAGCGAGACTGTTTATGCTCGTCAGCCTTCTGGGTTCACTGATCCTCGTTTCCCTGATAAGGTTTATGTCTCAACAAATCACTCTATGGTTTGAAACAGGCGCCTCGTGCATGGTTTCAGCGGTTTGCTTCGTTCATTGCATCGGTTGGTTTCATTGGCTCCAAGTCCGACAGCTGGTTGTTCGTTTATCGGCGTGGTGCTGACATGGCCTATCTCCTGCTCTATGTGGATGACATTACTGACTGCATCGTCCTCGACATTGTTGCACGGTTTGATTGCCTCTCTTCGTACCGAATTCAGTATGACGGATATGGGTGATCTTCATTATTTTCTGGGCATCTCCGTCACACGCAGCAAGGACAGTCTGTTCCTCTCACAGGAGAAGTATGCATTGGATCTTCTTGACAGAGCTGGCATGTTGCAGTGCAAACCCATCTCTACTCTAGTTGATACTACCTCCAAACTTTCAGCCAAGTCCAGTGATCCAGTTGCAGATCCCACCGAGTATCGGAGTATTGCAGGCGGTCTTCAGTACCTCACGTTCACTCGGCCGGACATCTCTTATGATGTGCAGCAGATTTGTCTTCATATGCATGATCCTCGGGCTAATCATTCGCTACTTGTGAAACGTGTGCTTCGCTATATCCGCGGCATCACCGGCCATGGCCTCACTTTGTTTCGACGCAGCTCCAACAAATTGCTGGCCTATTCTGACGCTGATTGGGCAGGTTGCCCTGACACTCGTCGGTCTACCTCAGGTTATTGTGTCTTCCTTGGCACTAACCTGGTGTCGTGGTCTGCTAAGCGGCAGCACACGGTCTCTCGCTCCAGCGCCGAGGCCGAATACAGGGCAGTTGCAAATGTCGTTGCTGAAACATGTTGGTTACGGCAGCTTCTTCAGGAGCTTCATCAACCGGTGACTGGTGCCACCGTGGTGTTTTGTGACAATGTGAGCTCTATTTACATGACACAGAATCCCGTTCATCATCAGCGCACCAAGCATGTGGAGATCGATTTACACTTTGTGCGCGACCGTGTCACCACAGGCGAGGTCCGGGTTCTTCACGTTCCGAGTTCTTCTCAATTTGCGGACATTTTCACCAAAGGATTGCCATCTCCTCTCTTTTTGGATTTTCGGGACAGTCTTACCATTCGTCGACGCCCGTTTACGACCGAGGGAGGGTGTTAGAATATATATAACCGTATTGTTTTGTATAGTTATATGGTTGTATATGTGTAGTCCTTGTATAGGTGTCCGTATATTGTACGATACGAACTCTGCCTTGTAACCTATATATATAGATCAATACAAGGCACCACAACGTGGTTTCCCCAATCTTACACAAACAGAAATGATCCTAGCTAGCAGCCTGCCGACTCACCCAGGCTTGGGTGAATAGCTCCTGTGCGACATCTTTCGTGGGAATTGGAAGAAGTGAGACGTTGTTCAATGGAATGGCTTCGGTGCGACACTTTTGAGCGAGTAAATAGCCCAGACACGACATGGTCCTTAAGCTGAACTGATGCCCTCATTAGCTGTTATAGGCTGGACCCACAACTTATCCACGTAAGCGCGGGACCCAACACTTGTCCAGTAATCCCGGGACCCACCTCTTCGCCTGTGCCCATCCGCCCGCCATCAGGACCCACCTCTTCACCCCTTCGCCCGTGCCCGTCCGCCCGCCGCCGCCCATTGCTTCCCCTTTCCCCATTCTTCCTCTTCTCCGGTGACCTAGTCCAGATGTCCACCTCCTCCGCCACGCACTCAAAATGGCGTCAGTATGGTCCAGTGCCGCTCACAAGGTGCCCGTCATGCCCACGCCCAGAGCCTCTGAAACGGTGGGTTAGTAGGACTGATGAGAATGGAAATCTTGGGCCGGAATTTGTGAAGTGCTTGAGCAAATCAATGGCAGGAAGGGATGGCAAGGTTAGATCTCAGTTCTTAGCCCATACTTTCACTGCCGTTTGCTCCGATTTCTCCATATTTTGTTTTTTCCCCGTCGAATTTTGAATTTAGGGTTCATGTTGTTGTTTTCAAATTCTGAAGAAATGCACACATTTCGAGTGGATGGATGATTATGTTGAGAGGATTCAGTTTGACGGCTACGTTGATTCGAGTAGGGCCGCAACCTGGGAGCTTAATTTGGGCGGGTTGCCGCATATGGAGAGCTCGGACAGAGGGGTGAGCAGAGTCGTGCCAATGGCGAGCTATGCGCGCAATGCTACCCATGCTGAACGGCACTTGGAGTCTCAACTGACCAAGGAACTGAAGAAGATGAAGAAAAATCAAATGGAGATGATCAGTTTGCAGAAACAAGCAAATATCATGGCAAGGGGGTTTTATTGTTGTGTCATTGCTCTGTTTATGTTTTGCTTGCTATTCATCCGTCATTAGAGGGGGCATTTAGGTCTGTCAGGGCATAGGACGCGATATGTGCGCCTTGCCAAGTTCTTGTAACTGAATCCAAGCAGAAATATTCAGTGTCCATGCTTTGTTCTTGTTCTTCAATTTTTTTATCATAACATCCGTCGTTTACATAGTGATGAAGAATAAAGTGAGGGACATTGGATTCCCAAGATTCAGACTTATTAATTCTAAAACAATGTTTTGCCAAGCAATCGGCTACCATATTTGCTTCTCTGCTGCAGTGGACAAAATCAATACTAGCAAACTCCATGGCCATGATTGTACACTCTGCAATGATTGGAACATCAGTTCACATATAGGCATTTGGATCAGAGATGTTCTGCAACGCCAACATACTGTCAGACTCGATGATGAGTTTAGTACAACCCAATTTTTCTGCTAGATGGATAGCCATAACTTTAGTTAACAGAGTGCACAACCCCCAAATTCAGAAAAACAAATCTTGCTGCCGAAAAGATGTTGGGCCGTGAGAAAATAAGCAGGCCCAAATTGAGACAAGCCCACCCGCGTAGGGGCACCAGCCCAGTTTTATAGCATAGAGGCACCCATGTTTATAAAAAATGCTTTGACTAAAACCTCAAATATGGGCCTAGATACATGCATGCACACATGTAGCACACCAAGGTATTGTTTTTTTGTAAAAAAAATTAGGTACCCATACACTTGCATGTCCATAGTGGAATCTACCCCGTTTTATTAGTAACACATAGATCAACTAGATAGAACATCAAGCACGATATATACCAACTGACCAATATCAACTAGATAGAAAAAAACAGATAGAACACATCACAATATAGTAGCATAAGTAGTAGCATTGCATGAGATAGATAGATAGTAGCATAAACGGGTCCCAAGCACAACATACATAGTACCATTACAACTTATATAGAAAGTTCATAGTTCAACCCAACACGACAATAATAAAACGACACCCTAGATAAGATAAAACACCACCGGCTTGCTCCAAGGACAACTCCTCCATGGCCAACTCCTCTCCTCCATGGACAACTCCTCTCCTCCATGGACAACTCCTTCACTCGTCGTCGTCGGTGGGGTACGGGAGGGTGTGCATGTGCTCATCGGCGGCGAAGGCGTTGTCGAAGTCCGTGAAGATGTTGTACATGGTGAATGCAATGAACTCGCATCCACACCAAAAAACACGGCCGGAGAGGTACTAGGCGTCGAAGGGGTTGGTGAACCTCACGATGAGCCCGATTGCATGGCCATCGTTACCGACCTCTTCGACTCGAAACATGACCGGAGAGCCCCTCGGGAGGTGGCGGTAGCCGGAGGAGAGGAAGAACTCGGTCAGCCCCCTTGCCCCCCTCCACCTCGAGACCGCCACACCCGTAGGGTGTTCTCCACCCGGACTTCGGCAGGGTAGAGCCTCTAGGGGAAGGTGGGCGGCACACGGTAGGTAGCCCCAGTGAACTGCATGGTGGCTCGATCGGGTTTGATTTGTGGAGAAGAAGGAAGAAGGAGGGTAGATGGGAGAGGAGAGGATGGGGTATGGATGAGGAGGGAGAGGAAGACGATAGTGATGGGGAATGTAGTAATTTCAAAAATTTTCCTACGAACACGCAAGACCATGGTGATGGCATAGCAACGAGAGGGGAGAGTGTCTGTCCACGTACCCTCGTAGACCGAAAGCGGAAGCGTTATAACAACGCGGTTGATGTAGTCGTACGTCTTCACGATCCGACCGATCCAAGCACCGAACGTACGGCACCTCCGAGTTCTGCACACGTTCAGCTCGATGACGATCCCCGGACTCCGATCCAGCAAAGTGTCGGGGATGAGTTCCGTCAGCACGACGGCGTGGTGACGATGTTGATGCTCCACCGACGCAGGGCTTCGCCTAAGCTCCGCGACGATATGACTTCTCCGGCGCAGGGCTTCGCCTAAGCTCCGCGCCGATATGACCGAAGTGGAATATGGTGGAAGGGGGCACCGCACACGGCTAAGGAAAGATCCGTAGATCAACTTGTGTGTTCTAGGGTGCCCCCTGCCCCCGTATATAAAGGAGCCAAGGGGGAGGTGGCCGGCCAAGGGAGGAGGCGCACCAAGGGAGTCCTACTCCCTCCGGGAGTAGGATTCCACCTCCAATCCTAGTTGGATTAGGATTCCCGGAGGGGGAAAGAGAGAGAGG
Organism: Aegilops sharonensis; assembly: GCA_904067115.1. Classification (NCBI taxonomy): domain Eukaryota; kingdom Viridiplantae; phylum Streptophyta; class Magnoliopsida; order Poales; family Poaceae; genus Aegilops; species Aegilops sharonensis. The sequence goes on along the minus strand of LR880971.1, from coordinate 761,125,269 downwards.
GGGGCCGGCCCACCTTTCCTAGTCCTAATAGGACTAGGGAAAGGGGGGGGGGGCGGCCACCTAGGGCTGGCCCTTTCTCCTTTCCTCCAAGGCCCACTATGGCCCATGTAGTTCCCGGGGGGTTCCGGTAACCTCCCGGTACTCCGGTAAATTCCCGATTTCACTCGGAACACTTCCGATGTCCAAATGTAGGCTTCCAATATATCAATATTTATGTCTCGACCATTTCGAGACTCCTCGTCATGTCCGTGATCACATCCGGGACTCCGAACAACCTTCGGTGCATCAATACTTATAAACTCATAATGAACTGTCATCGAAACGTTAAGCGTGCGGACCCTACGGGTTCGAGAACTATGTAGACATGACCTAGAACCATTCTCGGTCAATAACCAATAGCGGAACCTGGATGCCCATATTGGTTCCTACATATTCTACGAAG
>LR880971.1:761094069-761116982 GCA_904067115.1 Aegilops sharonensis | reverse complement strand
TCATCGGTATGTTACTTACCCGAGATTCGATCGTCGGTATCCAATACCTAGTTCAATCTCGTTACCGGTAAGTCTCTTTACTCGTTCCGTAATACATCATCTTACAACTAACTCATTAGTTGTAATGCTTGCAAGGCTTAAGTGATGTGTATCACCGAGAAGGCCTAGAGATACCTCTCCGACAATCGGAGTGACAAAACCTAATCTCAAAATACGCCAACCCAACAAGTACCTTTGGAGACATCTGTAGTACTCCTTTATAATCACCCAGTTACGTTGTGACGTTTGGTAGTACCCAAAGTGTTCCTCCGGTAAACGGGAGTTGCATAATCTCATAGTTACAGGAACATGTATGGGTCATGAAGAAAGCATTAACAACATACTAAACGATCAAGTGTTAAGCTAATGGAATGGGTCATGTCAATCACATCATTCTCCTAATGATGTGATCCCATTAATCAAATGACAACACATGTCTATGGTTAGGAAACATAACCATCTTCGATTAATGAGCTAGTCTTGTAGAGGCATACTAGTGACTATCTGTTTGTCTATGTATTCACACATGTATTATGTTTCCGGTTAATATAAATCTAGAATGAATAATAAACATTTATCATGGTATAAGGAAATAAATAATAACTTTATTATTGCCTCTAGGGCATATTTCCTTCAGATAGGTGTGGCTTAAATAGCCCAAGTGCAACGTGGTTTTTGATTTCTTTGTGTGGTTTCACTGGGTGGAATTAATGAGCCCATCGAAGTCTGTACACGAGCGCGGGAAACCAAGGCTGCCATCAAACGCTGGACCACTAGCCAGGATGCGACGCGTCTGTGCCAGCGGTCGCGGGTCAAAGGGTCACGCCTGCCCGTTCTTCTATCTCGTGCATCAATTGCCATGCTGCAACGTCCCGCACGTGTCTGTGCCGTCGTGGGTCAAGGGGACACGCCTGCCCGTTTTCTTGCGTGTGCCGCTCGTGCATGCTGCTTTTATCTTATCAAGATGATATGAATGTGTTTGTTTGGTGTAAGATCTTGCTGCAGGCCACATTCTCCCAAATTCTTCCCCTCTGAATTTTTTGATCAAATTCATCCACATATGGCCAAAGTACCCCCTCTGCTCACAATGAGGAAAAACATTCTTCACTGCATTGTCTAGCCCTGTACATGCATCTGTGTGTACTGACAAAGGTGACACTGGCCGTATGCATCTTTTCAACAACATCATGAACCATTGATACGTCTTCAATGTATCTATAATTTTTGATTGTTTCACGCTATTATATTACCCCTTTTGGATGTTTATGGGCTTTATTTTACACATTTATATCATTTTTTAGACTAACCTACTAACCAGAGGCCCAGCCCGTATTGCTATTTTTTTTGCCTATTTCAGTATTTCGAAGAAAAGGAATATCAAACAGAGTCCAAACGGAATGAAACCTTCAGAAGCGTGATTTTTGGAACGAACATGATCCAGAGGACTTGGAGTGCAAGTCAAGAAGCAGCCGAGGCGGCCATGAGAGGGGAGGGCGTGCCCACCCCTACAGGGCGCGCCCCCTGTCTCGTGGGCCCCTCGGGCGGCCACCGACGTACTTCTTCCTCCTATATAAGCCTACATACCCCGAAAACATCCAAGGAGCCAACAAAACACAATTTCCACCGCCGTAACCTTCTGTATCCGTGAGATCCCATCTTGGAGCCTTCGCCGGCGCTCCACCGGAGGGGGAATCGACCACGGAGGGCTTCTACATCAACACCATAGCCCCTCTGATGAGTTGTGAGTAGTTTACCATAGACCTTCGGGTCCATAGTTATTAGCTAGATGGTTTCTTCTCTCTTTTTGGATCTCAATACAATGTTGTCCCCCTCTCTTGTGGAGATTTATTCGATGTAAACTCTTTTTGCGGTGTGTTTGTCGAAATCCGATGAATTGTGGGTTTATGATCAAGTTTATCTATGAGAACATTTGAATCTCCTATGAATTCTTTTATGTATGATTGTGTTATCTTTGCAAGTCTCTTAGAATTATCAATTTGATTTGGCCTACTAGATTGATCTTTCTTGCCATGGGAGAAGTGCTTAGCTTTGGGTTCAATCTTGCGGTGTCCTTACCTAGTGACAGAAAGGGTTGCAAGGCACGTATTGTATTGTTGCCATCGAGGATAAAAAGATGGGGTTTATATCATATTGCATGAGTTTATCCCTCTACATCATATCATCTTGCTTAATGTGTTACTCTGTTTTTTATGAACTTAATACTCTAGATGCAGGCAGGAGTCGGTCGATGTGTGGAGTAATAGTAGTAGATGCAGGCAGGAGTCGGTGTACTTGTTGCGGACGTGATTGCTATATACATGATCATGCCTAGATAATCTCATAATTATTCGCTTTTCTATCAATTGCTCGACAGTTATTTATTCAACCACCGTAATACTTATGCTATCTTGAGAGAAGCCTCTAGTGAAACCTATGGCCCCCGGGTCTACCCTTTATCATATTTGCTTTCAATCTACTTTTATTTGCATCTTTACTTTTTGCATCTATATTATAAAATACCAAAAATATATTTATCTTATCATACTATCTCTATCAGATCTCACTTTCGCAAGTGGCCGTGAAGGGATTGACAACCCCTTTATTGCGTTGGTTGCGAGTTCTTTGTTTGTTTGTGTAGGTGCATGGGACTTTTGAGGAGCCTCCTACTGGATTGATACCTTGGTTCTCAAAAACTGAGGGAAATACTTACGCTACTATTGCTGCATCACCCTTTCCTCTTCAAGGAAAACCAACGCAAGCTCAAGACGTAGCAAGAAGGATTTCTTGCGCCGTTGCCGGGGAGGTCTTCGCTCAAGTCAAGACATACCAAGTACCCATCACAAACTCATCTCCCTCGCATTTACATTATTTGCCATTTGCCTCTCGTTTTCCTCTCCCCCACTTCATCCTTGCCGTTTTATTCGCCCTCTCTTTCCCTATCTCCTTCTCTCTTTCGCTTGCCTTTTTCTGTTTGCTTGTGTGCCTGTTTGTCCTTATGGCTTTGCCTAAGAGTACCGATCACCTTCTTAGAAGGTTGGAAGAGATTGAATCAAATATTAGAAGCTTTATGAATTTGCAATTTGAGCATAATAATTTCTTCAGAAAAGAGCTTAAGGAACAAAAAGTTTTTTGGGGTTTATGAACAAGGAGCTTGATGATATGAATAAATAATTTTATGGTGTGAACTCTCAAATTACCCGTCTTGAAAATGCTATAGCCAAAATTTCTGATAAGCAAGCCACCTTAGTCAATAAGATGGCCGCCAAACCAGAAAAGTTAGATGAAAATAATGATGAAGATCTTAAAGTTACTGATGTGTCTCCTATTAGATCTTTGTTTTGCAATATGAATCTTGATAATTATGGGACTGAACATGAGTCAACTTTACCTAGAAGGCGTCCCAAGAATTCAGAGTTTTTAGATCTTGATGCTAAATTTGGTAAAAGTGGGATTGGAGAGGTCATGACTTTAAATAGTATTGAACCCACTATCTCGTATTTCAAGGAATTTGATTATGATAATTGTTCTTTAGAAGGTTGTATTTCCTTATTGCAATCCGTCGTTAATTCTCCTCATGCTTATAGTCAAACTAAAGCTTTTACTAAACACATTGTTGATGCCTTGATGCAATCTTATGATGAAAAACTTAATTTGGAAGTTTCTATACCTAGAAAACTTAATGATGAGTGGTAACCTACTATAAAAATTAGAATTAAAGATCATGAGTGTTTTTCTTTGTGTGATTTGGGTGCTAGTGTTTCCACGATTCCGAAAACTTTATGTGATATTCTAGGTTTCCATGATCTTGATGATTGCTCTTTAAATTTGCATCTTGCGGATTCCACCATTAAAAAGCCAATGGGAAGGATCAACGATGTTCTCATTGTTGCAAATAGAAATTTGGTGCCCGTAGATTTTATCGTTCTTGATATAGATTGCAATCTTTCTTGCCCTATTATTCTTGGTAGACCTTTCCTTAAAACGATTGACGCGATTATTGATATGAAGGAAGGGAATATTAGATTCCAATTTCCATTAAAGAAAGGCATGGAGCACTTTCCAAGAAAGAAAGTTAAATTACCCTATGAATCTATCATGCAAGCTACTTATGAATTGAGTGCCAAAGATGGCACTACTTAGATCTATCTTCGCTTTTATGCCTAGCTCGGGGCGTTAAACGATAGCGCTAGTTAGGAGGCAACCCAATTTTCTTTGTGTTTTTTTGTTTTTGTTCCTGTTTAGTAATAAATTTTGCATCTATCTTCTGTTTAGATGCGTTTTTATCTTTTAATTAGTGTTTGTGCCAAGTAGAACCTATAGGATAACCTATGATGATAGTTGATTTGATTCTGCTGAGAAACAGAAACTTTGCGCGCACGCATTTAATTTTGTTAAATCACAGAAACGTGATTTTGCATTGATTCGTTTTCCTGCTGATCAATAAACAAAGTTTGCAGGACTTCCTATTTTTTTTAGGATTTTTAGAGTTTCATAAGTTTGCGTTAGTTATAGATTGCTACAGACTGTTCTGTTTTTGACAGATTCTGTTTTTCGTGTGTTGTTTGCTTATTTTGATGCATCTATGGCTAGTAAAATAGTTTATAAACCATAGAGAAGTTGGAATACAGTAGGTTTAACACCAAAATAAATAAATAATGAGTTCATTACAGTAACTTATGTGGTGGTTTTGTTTTCTTTCACTAACGGAGCTTATAAGATTTCCTGTTGAGCTTTGTGTTGTGAAGTTTTCAAGTTTTGGGTAAAGCTTTTATGGACTATGGAATAAGAAGTGGCAAGAGCCTAAGCTTGGGAATGCCCATGGCATCCCAAGATATTCAAGAATAGCCAAAAACCTAAGCTTGGGGATACCCCGGGAAGGCATCCCATCTTTCATCTTCGTTCATTGGTAACTTTACTTGGAGCTATATTTTTATTCGCCACATGATATGTGTTTTGCTTGGAGCATCGTGTATTATATTAGTCTTTGCTTTTTAGTTTACCACAATCATCCTTGCTGTACACATCTTTTGGGAGAAGCCTAGTTGATTATAATTTATTAGAATATGATATGTGCTTCACCTATATCATTTGAGCTTGATAGTTTTTGCTCTAATGCTTCACTTATATCTTTTAGAGCACGGCGGTGACTTAATTTTAAAGAAATTGCTAGTCTCTCATGCTTCACTTATATTATTTTGAGAGTCTTTTAGAACAACATGGTATTTGCTATGGTCAAAAAATTGGTCCTAGAATGGTAGGCATCAAAGTTGGGTATAATAAAAACTATCATAGGAAGTGAATTGGATGCTATGATCAATTTGATACTTGATAATTGTTTTGAGATATGGAGGTAATGATATTAAAGTCATGCTAGTTGGGTGATTATGAATTTAAAGAATGCTTGTGTTGAAGTTAGCAAGTCCCGTAGCATGCACGTATGGTTAAAGTTATGTAACAAATTTGAAACATGAAGTGTACCTAGCTTGTGCATCCTTATGAGTGGCGGTCGGGGACGAGCGATGGTCTTTTCCTACCAATCTATCCCCCTAGGAGCATGCGCGTAGTTCTTGATTTTTGATGACTTCTAAATTTTTGCAATAAGTATATGAGTTCTTTTGACTAATGTTGAGTCCATGGATTATACGCACTTTTACCTTTCCACCATTGCTAGCCTCTTCGGTACCGTGCATTGCCCTTTCTCACCTTGAGAGTTGGTGCAAACTTCACCGGTGCATCCAAACCCCGTGATATGATACGCTCTATCACACATAAACCTCCTTATATCTTCCTCAAAACAGCCACCATACCTACCTATTATGACATTTCCATATCCATTCCGAGATATATTGCCATGCAACTTTCCACCGTTCTGTTCATCATCATCTTGACATACTTTACTTTTGTCATATTGCCATTGCATGATCATGTATTTGACATCGTATTTGTGCAAAGCCACCATGCATTATTTTTCATGCATGTCACTCTTGATTCATTGCACCATCCCGGTACACCGCCGGAGGCATTCATATAGAGTCATATCTTGTTCTAGTTTCGAGTTGTAATTCATATGTTGTAATCAATGAAAGTGTGATGATCATCATTATTAGAGCATTGCCCAAAAAGAAAAAAAAGAAAAAAAGAAGAAAGGCCAAAAGAAAAAAAGGCCCAAAGAAAAAAAGAAAAAAAAGAAAATAAATAAAAAGGGCAATGTTACTATCTCCTTTTCCACACTTGTGCTTCAAAGTAGCACCTTGCTCTTCATGTAGTGAGTCTCATATATTGTGCTTCAAAGTAGCACCATGTTTTTCATATAGTGAGTTTCATATGTTGTCACTTTTTCATATACTAGTGGGAATTTTTCATTATAGAACTTGGCTTGTATATTCCTACGATGGGCTTCCTCAAATGCCCTAGGTCTTAGTGAGCAAGCAAGTTGGATGCACACCCACTAGTTTCCTTTGTTTGAGCATTCATTTATAGCTCTAGTGCATCCGTTGCATGGAAATCCCTACTCCTCATGTTGACATCAATTGATGGGCATCTCCATAGCCCGTTGATTATCCTCGTCAATGTGAGACTTTCTCCTTTTTTGTCTTCTCCACACAATCCCCATCATCATATTCTATTCCACCCATAGTGCTATATCCATCGCTCACACTCATGTATTGCGTGAAGGTTGAAAAAGTTTGAGATTATTTAAGTACGAAACAATTTTCTTGGCTTGTTATCGGTGGTATAGAAGTTGGGAACATCTTTGTGTGACGAAAATGAAGCATAGCCTAACTATATGATTTTGTAGGGATGAACTTTCTTTTGCCATGTTATTTTGAGAAGACATGATTACTTTGATTAGTATGCTTGAAGTGTTACTATTTCTTTTATCAATATGAACTTTTATTTTGAATCGTTTGGATCTGAACATTCATGCCACAATAAAGAAAATTACATTGAGAATTATACTAGGTAGCATCCCACATCAAAAATTCTGTTTTTATCATTTACCTACTCGAGGACGAGCAGGAATTAAGCTTGGGGATGCTTGATATGTCTCCAACGTATCTATAATTTTTGATTGTTCCATGCTATTATATTACCCCTTTTGGATGTTTATGGCCTTTATTTTACACATTTATATCATTTTTGGGACTAACCTACTAACCGGAGGCCCAACCCGTATTGCTGTTTTTTTGCCTATTTCAGTATTTCGAAGAAAAGGAATATCAAACGGAGTCCAAACGGAATGAAACCTTCGGGAGCGTGATTTTTGGAACGAACGTGATCTAGAGGATTTGGAGTGCAAGTTAAGAAGCAGCCGAGGCGGCCACGATAGGGGAGGGCGCGACCCCTGTCTCGTGGGCCCTTCGGGCGGCCACCAACGTACTTCTTCCTCCTATATAAGCCTACGTACCCCGAAAACATCCAGAGAGCCAACGAAACACAATTTCCACCGCCGTAACCTTCTGTATCCGCGAGATCCCGTCTTGGAGCCTTCGCCGGCGCTCCGCTGAGGGGGAATCGACCATGGAGGACTTCTACATCAACACCATAGCCCCTCCGATGAGTTGTGAGTAGTTTACCACAGACCTTCGGGTCCATAGTTATTAGCTAGATGGCTTCTTCTCTCTTTTTGGATCTCAATACAATGTTCTCCCCCTCTCTTGTGGAGATCTATTCGATGTAAACTCTTTTTGCGGTGTGTTTGTCGAGATCTGATGAATTGTGGGTTTATGATCAAGTTTATCTATGAGAAATATTTGAATCTCCTCTGAATTCTTTTATGTATGATTGAGTTATCTTTGCAAGTCTCTTCGAATTATCAGTTTGGTTTGGCCTACTAGATTGATCTTTCTTGCCATGGGAGAAGTGCTTAGCTTTGGGTTCAACCTTGCGGTGTCCTTACCCAGTGACAGAAAGGGTTGCAAGGCACGTATTGTATTGTTGCCATCGAGGATAAAAAGATGGGGTTTATATCATATTGCATGAGTTTATCCCTCTACATCATGTCATTTTGTTTAATGCGTTACTCTATTCTTTATGAACTTAATACTCTAGATGCAGGTAGGAGTCGGTCGATGTGTGGAGTAATAGTAGTAGATGTAGGCAGGAGTCGGTCTACTTGTTGCGGATGTGATGCCTATATACATGATCATGCCTAGATAATATCATAATTATTCGCTTTTCTATCAGTTGCTCGACAGTAATTTGTTTACCCACCGTAATACTTATGCTATCTTGAGAGAAGCCTCTAGTGAAACCTATGCCCCCCGGGTCTACCCTTTATCATATTTGCTTTGAATCTACTTTTATTTGCATCTTTACTTTTTGCATCTATATTATAAAATACCAAAAATATATTTATCTTATCATACTATCTCTATCAGATCTCACTTTCGCAAGTGGCCGTGAAGGGATTGACAAACCCTTTATTGCGTTGGTTGCGAGTTCTTTGCTTGTTTGTGCAGGTGCGTGGGACTTTTGAGGAGCCTCCTACTGGATTGATACCTTGGTTCTCAAAAACTGAGGGAAATACTTACGCTACTATTGCTGCATCACCCTTTCCTCTTCAAGGAAAACCAACGCAAGCTCAAGACGTAGCAACCATGTCCATGAAACCTCTGTCTCTGACTGAAACAAACCATAACAACATGGAACATCCAGTTGTGTCCATCTGAAGCATTGTATGCTGCCAATTGACTATTCCATTTGCCTGTCAAAAAAATATGAGTCTATGCTCAAATATGGACGGCACCCTGCTTTGAAGTCATCTATGCAAGGCTTTAAAGCCATAAAGAACTTGGAGAAAATAACTCTACCATCCTCTGTTACCTCAGTATCTATCTCCACAACACTGCGAGGTGACCTCTTTTCCACCTCTGCTTTGAAGTTATAAAGCATCCTAAAAGTATTTTCCCAATGACCATATAATTCTTTCATTGCCCTCTGTTTTGCTTTCCACATTGTGGTATACTTCACCTTAATGGGGTACTGCTTTTCCAAGTCCACTTTAAGTTTCTTTGTTGTAGTGTTTGGTTTCTTGGCTAAAATTGGAGTGATCTTTTCTGCAATCCAAAGTTGTGATGTCATGGTTGATACTCTCTGTGAACTTGTAATACAAGTATGTGGATTTGAGATTTGATTAACCCTAATGGTACTTCCATCAGGTTGAATTCTAGCAGATATGTACCACTTGCAAGGCCCGACGTTTCCATCAAAACCTCTGCACCTTGCATAAAATTTCTTTCTGTCAGTCCACATAGTCTTGGCATCAAACTCATGTTTGACTGCATAAGTCCTAAAACACATCCTAAACTCCTTCATGCTTGGGAACAACTTGCCTACTTCAATAACAAGATTTTCTTCGTCATACACACTTACAAGCTCATCATCATGTGCATCATCTACATCATCTGCAACATCTTTCATCAGCTGTCCATCCACATCTTCACAAGCATCTCTGTTAGCATCATTAGGCAAACTAGATTCATCCCTCTCTTCCTCATCTTGATCATCTACTGGATCTACTGGAATGCCAAATTTTTTGGCCATCTCAGTGTCAGCCATTGGTGCAATGACCAAATCAGTAGTGTCTTCTAATTGTATTGAATTCCAATCAACACAAACAACCCTTGTAGCACCATCACAACCCTCTTCTACATCTTGATCAACCCCCCCTATTACTATCACTTCACCCGTAAACATTGGCGTTATCTATCTCTGTGAAGCCCAATCATCATCTACCATCTGTGAAGCCAACTTTGAGGGCACATATCCAACCTTAGAATCTAATTTCAGATTAACGAGCTCTGCATGAAAGGTAGTTTGTTTGCTTACCCAGCCGTCTTGGCGATCGATTTCATCAACCATCTCTTCACCATTCTAAATTCTCACATACTCACCCTTCCAATTATCAAACCGTAGCAATGCTACCTCCTGCTCTAGACCCTAAAAAATGCTCTCCCCAATTTTCTCCACGTCATTTCTCACGGCCCTCTCTTGCATGCTCTGTATTTCCTGAGGAACAATCTCTGCACATTAGACCTCCCATTTCATAATTGTATCTCTCTCTATGTCTCGCATGCTACCATCACCTAGCTTCGCCTTAGAAGGAAAGAATTCGACAGTGAATTCAAATGTTCTACCCCTGTTTGTCAATGGCGGGCAGTGTGAGCTAGCGAAAGCGGACGACGCACAAATCACATAGGTTGGAAAGGGTGCACATACCTAGTCGACCTTGTTGTCTCTGGCGGCTCCATCGCGGTCAACCCCCCTCCCCCGCACCCAAATCTGGATCAAATCGACCAAAAACAGAGGAAACAGAGCGATGCGGTGAGATCTAACTCGACAAGGAGGGGAACAGGACAAGGGTTTAGGATTTACTCACCACAGCCGCCGCCGTCACTGAGAACGACAGCTCCGCCGCCGCTGTCACCGAGAAAAAAAAAGCTCCGGTGCCGTCGCCGGCTCATCGCCGAGAACGAAGAGGAGGGAGCAACGTGTCACTGCTCACCTGATTCAGACAAGCACGGAGCCACATCTCACCTGATGCACTGCCAAGTGGGGCCATAACTAGATGCTCTGTTAAGTGAGACCCACATATCTTCTATATAATCTCACTCCCGTTGACGACCATTTTAATCGCCCGAGTGGACCTTGGCTTTTTGGGCTTCTGAAACGTTGCACTACAGTTATTTTAGTCAACCACATCGCACTTTTTCCAATTCATGTGAAATGTGTCGCACAGGAGCTATTAACCCTTCAAGGCTTAGACACGCATGCAGTTCCATGGCGCGCGCCAACCATTACCCTAAACTCCTAATTAATCACTCCTTTCAGCACGGAGAGGCTAACCAGATACAACTCGTGCATGACGGGCACGTAGATCTTGACGTGCGCGGCGAAGCCACTGGCCGTCACGCAGCTGGGAGCGTCCAGTTAGACTACGAGTATGTTCTCTGTATATTGATCGATACATGCGAGTACTCCCTCTGTAAACTAATATAAGAATGTTTAGATTATTAAAATAGTGATCTAAACGCTTTTATATTAGTTTATAAAGGGAGTACATCATATACAACAAGAGGATCCCGAGGGAAGTGGCACGAAGGCCTGGGCAATCGGTCTATGGGAGTACATGCGTACGTGTACACATATGCATTATTTCCTTCATTTCTAAATATAAGTTTTTGAAAAGATTCCACTATGGACTATGTATGAAGCAAAATGAATGAATCTACACTCTAAAATGCATCTATATATATTTGTATGTAGTCTATAATAAAATCTCTACAAAGACTTATATTTCGAAACGGAGGGAATACATATTAACACATCCACTCTTCCCGGCAACACACACATCCACTGTGAGGTCTTACGATCTGCTGGCCGTTGCATCAGCCCGGGTCCCGGCAAGAGCCCAATGGGAACGGAGCACCACGCGTCGGACGACTAGGAACGAAGTGGTCGGCGAGGGGCAGTTATTCCGTCCTGGTCAGCTCCCACTCTGCTACTCCGTATTTTGCAACGGAAGCCCCATCGATCGCCTGCCTCCGGTAAGACGTTTCTTGACACTATTAGATATTTAATCGTGGCCTAACGATGACATATATGCACGGCCTAACAGCGACACGTATGCCCCCTTTCTAAAAAAGGATTACACGGGCGGTCGACCATTAGGACGTGTGTAAATTAATGTCGACAAATTGGTGAGAAACAGAACAGCGACTGGTCGACATGCCAATTGAGATCAAGATTAGCTCTCGCCCTGCTAGGTACGCAACCATTTTGTTATTTTGCGCAAGTGGTAGTGCAGTACGGTGCTTCAAAAATGATTGGGTTGTACAGTCGTGGAATCTCTTAGGAAATCCACGAGAAAACACACGTATGCATGCATCTCGTAAGTCGTTGCCACTTGCCATCGTGTGCATATGTACAGTCAGATGAGATAAGGCAAGGCAGGAAACCCTGTGCATGGAGCGTCATGTCGGCATATGCCTGAAATATCCTGCTACATGATGCGTCGACATGCTTGATTATGCTAGACTAGTGGAACACCCTAGTCGATCGGTGACTCGATTAATTTTGACATTTGGTTCATGCGTATGGTTGGCCAGAACCTAGGACTTACGTCACGCGACTACGACATATGATTTTACATATACTGTCACTAGTAGAAAACAGCCCATTTGTCTGGGTTCCAGAGGCCCTTTAGCCCCGGTAGCCCGAACCCTTTAGTCCCGGTTCACTTACGAACTGGGACAGGAGGGGCTCCATGTAGCCGCTGCGAGACGTCCAGGCAGGAGGACCTTTAGTTCCGGTTGGTAATACCAACCGGACCAAAAGGCCTCCATGCGTCAGCAGCGGGTGTTTTTGTTTTTTGTTTAGGGGAGGGNAATAAACACATGAGGAGGAAAAGAAAACAACCAAGTAAAAATGAATAAAAAGAACAAATAAAGCAGCAAAAAATGAATATATGGAGAAAAAATGAAGAAATTAATCAATTAAGCTGCTGCAGAACCGGGGATAAAGGGCTTCTGGAACCGAGACTAAATGATGGAGACTAAAGCCTGGACCCTTTAGTCCCGGTTCACTTACGAACCTTGACAGAAGGGGCTCCACGTGGCCGCTGTGGGGCACCCAGGCAGGAGGACCTTTAGTCTCGGTTGGTAATACCAACCGGGACCAAAAGGCCTCCACGCGTCAGCAACTGACAGGAGCTGGTGTTTTTTTTGAAGGTGGGGAGTGGTTTCATATTGTGTTAGCTAGCTAATAGAGAGAAGTGTCCTCTCTCATCTCCGTGCTTGGTCGACGCTAGCTACTATACGTATAGAGAGAAGTGTCATCTCTTATGCTACTATAATTTTGTGGAATGCAACAGAGAGGAAAACATTTCTACTTAAACATCTCACTGCATAACAACTTCACTTCCGGTACATAACAACTTGACATTGCTTAAACAACTGCAGTACATAACAGGTTCAGCATACTGAGCATAAACACTGACACTTAACTAACTGACACTCACCGCATTTCTTCATTTCTGCATCCCTTCATCTTCTTGATGTGGTCAGAGGGGCGAATGCCGACGCGGATGTAGGTCTCCGCTTCGATTGGCATGCTCATGTCGCCGAGCTGCGGGATCCCCGGAGCTACCATGTAAAGGTCGTCGGTGGCAGGCAACTGCAGCTGCCGCGCCACCTCCCCTCGCTGTCGTCCTCCACCTCCACCACCAGCTGCTAATGCTCGCTGTCGTCCTCCACACCACCTCCATTACCACATCCGCACCTGGCTCCTCCTCCCCCTCATTGGACTCCTCCTCCTCCTCATCCTCCTCCTCCTCATCTTCATCGCTCCCTCCCTTGCTGTCAGAGTGGACAATCACCTGCGTCACTGCAGCTGGTACAACGGCCACGACGCCAACGAGACCTTCCCCTGGAGCTGGAGGGGCGCGACAGCGGGAGCGGTACTCGTACCATCTAGCACGCTGGCGCGGATCTGGTGAGTTTTCCACTTCATTCATAGCCCAAAGGAAAACAGCGACACGAGGAATTCCAGGGCCGCCGGGGAACATCGCCTTCTTCTCATCATCCGTAGCCACGGCTATGAGGCCCCTAGCATGGTCGATGCACAGCTGCAAGCTGGGAAACCTATTGAAGTTCTCCTCTACGTCCGCCCTTTTCTCTGAATCTCCATTGCAGAATTTGCTGACAGTCTCCTCCCATCGATCTTGAGCACGACAAAAAGCTCTTGCAGATGGCCTCTTCTTAGGCGCCATGGCCGGCGTCGAGAAGCGATGGGAGTGGTTGGATGAGTTGATTATCCCCTGAATCAAGCCCAAGTGACCAAAATGTTATTTAATCTTATCTAGAACAATAAAAGAACAAAGTATTATTGGGTAACAAATGAATTGTGACAAATGATTATAAACAACGTTAGTCCGAAATATAACACGAGCCACGTGATACTGACAAACTTGCCACTTAAGTGAAGTGTGACATATGATTATAAATGACGTTGGTCAAATATATAATCAACACGTCACACCATGATGGTCATTACCCTAGCAAGCTTGCCACTTTAGAATTCATGCCTGCTTCATAATGCTTATAAGGGAGTAAGTTAACACTGACATGAAAAGGAATCGTTTTTCATTCATTCTTCTAAATAACACTTGTTGCATCTTAATAAGAGAACCAACATTAGAATTTGTTTTTCATAAATTCTCCAACCAAGATTTCTCGTTGGTTCCACCCTAATTAGAGAATTGATATACATATTTGCTTGTACATGCTATGATGTACTTGAAAAAAGAAGCATGCTCATTTGAGTTAGCTTATGAACATCTGAACAAAATAAATATTCTATGAACAAAATCATTCACTAATATTGAAAAAATACATCTCATCTCATACATCTCATCTCATCTCATTTCATCTCATCTGAAAAAAACATAGACACATACATGGAAAAACATTGTTACGGACAAAAAATTCTATGGAGAAAAAAAACTATGAGTCCCAAATCATCAAGCAGGGCAAGGGCTCACTGGGGCAGGGGCGCGCGGGGGAGGCGTTGGGGTGGCTCGGGGAGGCGACAGCGACCTCGGGGCGGCCCGGGGAGGCAACGATGACGGCGACCTCGGGGCGGCTCGGGTAGGTGACGACGCGCGCGACGTCGGGGCAGGGGTGCGGCGACGGCGTCGATCGGGGCGGGGGCACGACAACGGCGACATCGGGGACGGTGTTGGGGCAGCTCCACGACAGCGACGAGGCGAGGCGACGGCGAAGCAGTAGCAGCCTAGCGGCATCGTCGAGAGAGGAATGGCGGGTGGGTGACGGTGTTGGGGCAGCTCCACGACAGCGACGAGGCGAGGCGACGGCGAAGCAGTAGCAGCCTAGCGGCATCGTCGAGAGAGGAATGGCGGGTGGGGTGAAATTTGCTAAGTTTTTGGTTATATAAGAACCACCTTTGGTCCCGGTTCGTGCCACAAACCGGGACTAAAGGTCAATTTCCAGCAGCCCAAAGGGCGGGAAGCAGAGACCTTTGGTCCCGGATAGTGGCACCAACAGGGACTAAAGGTGGGTATTGGTCTCGGTTGGTAGTACGAACCGGGACCAAAGGTGGGCATTGGTCCCGGTTCGTGCCACCAACCGGGACCAATTGCCTTGCACAGCGGCGTGGTGGTGGGCGTTTACTCCCACCTTGCTAGCTGAGAGAGAGGCGCAACTGTTTATAAGGTGTGATGCGCCTGAGCTTTCGAGCTCCTCTCTAAAGCAGGCTTACGGGCCTAAACACACTGTATGCTTGTGGGCCTACTGGGCCTTCCGCGGGCCTGAATCCTGGCCCATGATTGGGTTTCTAGTCGTATTCAGGCCGTGGTGGCCCAATAGTTGGCACTTTTTTCCCAGTTTTTTGTTTTGCTCTTTTGCTCTATTTATTTTCTTTTGTTTCTATTTACAATTTTTCAGTGATTCTTTTTGCTTTTAGGTCACAAAATTATAAACTTTTTGTTAGTGCCATTAATTTAAATTTGAATTCTGTGAAATTTGTGTGAATCACTAGTTTGTGAATAACTTTACTATAAAAATAGATTTTGAGTGATTCTTTTTCCTGCAATTTAATATTACTATGTTTTATCATTATATTCAATTTGATAATTTTTAGGTTATTTTAAATGTCTAATTTAATCAAAAATAATTTTTTATTTTAGTTTGCTATTAAAGTTTCTAAAAAATATCTTTATGAAAAATCTTTTTGCTATTAATGTTTTGAACAAAAAAATACTTTGATAATCTTAGTTCCATAAATTTTATATAATTTTATTTTCAAAAATACTAGAGGTTTCTAAATATCTTTTTAGTTGATTCCTTTGAGCTAAATGACCCTGAAATTGAAAAGCACTGCAAATGAACTCTGTAAAGGTTGAAAGTTGGCATGGTATCATCATTTCATCCACATAGCATGTTCTAAAAAGTTGAGAGGGTTACGGAAAAAACTGGATGCATTTCGTGTACAAAACTGACAATCTCTTTCAAAGTATTAGGGTTTCAGACAAAACTCATCTGTTACAAAGGGATTTCATTTTTTGAACTTATTTGAACTCCAGACTTTTTGTGTGTTCAAAATTCACCATTCAAAGCCACATTGTCAATTTGCAACCCTTTCTGACTTCATTTGCTATTTTCATGCATTGACTGATTTTTTTGAGCTAAATGACCCTGAAATTGAAAAGCACTGCACATGAACTCTAAAAAGGTTCAAAGTTGGCATGGTATCATCATTTCACCAACATAGCATTTTTCTAAAAAGTTGAGAGGGTTACAACAAAAACTGGATGCACTTCGTGTACAAAACGGACAATCTCTTTCGAAGTATCAGGGTTTTGGACGAAAACTCATCTGTTAGAAAAGGGATTTCATTTCCTTGAACTTATTTGAACTCCAGACTTTTTGTGTATTCAAAATGCACCATTCAAAGCCACATCATCAATTTCCAACCCTTTTTGACTTTATTTGCTATTTTTCATGCATTTACTGATTTTTTGAGGTAAGTGGCCCTGAAATTGAGAAGCACTTCAAAGGCATCATCATAATTGAAATTGAAAAGTATTTTTCATCTGTTACAAAGGGATTTCATTCTTGACATGTAACTGCAGTGATATTCCAGATCAAAGGCATCATCACAATAGTTGTGGAGAGAAAGTCTTCACTTTTTCTTTGCTTGTGTCCTTTGCTTATTGCGCCATAACCATGGATAATCTTCATCGTTTAACAGGGTGTTTGGGTCAGCCTTGACTTTGAAGGGAGGAATTTCATGAAATTTTTCATAATTTTCAGACATGTTTGTCTTGGCCTCCACTCCCATGATGTCTCTTTTTCCCGAAAGAACTATGTGGCGCTTTAGCTCATCGTATGATGTACTCGCTTCCTTATCATTTATTTTTCTCGGTTTGGTAGACATGTCCTTCACATAGAAAACCTGTGCCACATCATTGGCTGGGATGAATGGTTTTTCTGTGTACCCAAGATTGTTCAGATCCACTGTTGTCATTCCGTACTGTGAGTCTACCTGTACCCCGCCTCCTGACAGATTGACCCATTTGCACTGAAACAAAGGGACCCTAAGTTCATCTCCATAGTCAAGTTTCCATATCTCCACTATGTAACAATAATATGTGCCCTTTCCCCTCTTGGTTGCTGCATCAAAGCGGACACCACTATTTTGGTTTGTGCTCTTTTAATCTTGGGCGATCATGTAAAATGTATTCCCATTTACCTCGTACCCTTTGTACGTCAATACAGTCAAAGTTGGTCCCCTGGCCAATGAGTACAACTAATCGGAAACAGCGTTGTCACCCATGAGACGTGTTTGCAACCAACTGCCGAAAGTCCTGATGTGTTCACATGTAATCCAGTCGTCACACTGCTCCGGGTGTTTGGACTGCAGAATATTCTTGTGTTCATTGACATACATGGTCACCAAGGTAGAATTCTGTAGAACTGTGTAGTGTGCTTGAGACCAATAATTCCCGTCCCTAAATATTATTGAGTCCCCTCCTAGCATGCCTTTTCCAGTCAGTCTCCCCTCATACCGTGATTGAGGGAGACCAATCTTCTTAAGGTCAGGAATGAAGTCAACACAAAAACCAATGACCTCCTCTGTTTGATGGCCCGTGGAGATGCTTCCTTTTGGCCTAGCACGGGTACGAACATATTTCTTTAAGACTCCCATAAACCTCTCAAAGGGGAACCTCTTGTGTAGAAATACAAGGCCTAGAATAGCAATCTCGTCGACTAGATGAACTAGGACGTGTGTCATGATATTGAAGAAGGATGGTGGGAACACTAGCTCGAAACTAACAAGACATTGCGCCAGATCACTCCTTAACCTTGGTAGGATTTATGGATCGATCACCTTCTGAGAGATTGGATTGAGGAATGCGCATAGCTTCACAATGGCTAACCGAGCATTTTCCGATAGAAGCCCCCTCAATGCAACCGGAAGCAGTTGCGTCATAATCACGTGGCAGTTATGAGACTTTAGGTTCTGAAACTTTTCTCTGCCATATTTATTATTCCCTTTATATTCGACGAGAAGCCAGACGAGACCTTCATATTGAGCAGACATTCAAAGAAGATTTCCTTCTCTTCTTTGGTATGAGCGTAGCTGGCAGGACCTTCATACTGCTTTGGAGGCATACCGTCTTTTTCATGCACATGTTGCTGGTCCTCCCGTGCCTCCGGTGTATCTTCTCTCTTCCCATACACTCCCAAGAAGCCTAGCAGGTCCATGCGAAGATTCTTCGTCACGTGCATCACGTCGTTTGCAGAGCGGACCTCTAGGTCTTTCCAGTAGGCTAGGTCCCAAAAATATAGATTTCTTCTTCCACATTGGTGCGCGTCCCTCAGCATCATTCGGAATAGATAGTCCGTCGGGACCCTTTCCAAAGCTTACTTGTAAATCATTGACCATAGCAAGTATGTGATCACCAGTACGGACGGCCAGCTTCTTCCGGTGATTTGCCTCGCCTTTGAAATGCTTGCCTTTCTTTCAACATTGATGGTTGGTTAGATTAAATCAACGATGCCCCAGGTACACATTCTTCCTGCATTTGTCCAAATATATACTTTCGGCGTCATCTAAATAGTGCGTGCATGCATGGCATCCCTTGTTTGTCTGTCTTGAAAGGTTACTGAGAGCGGGCCAATCATTGATGGTTACAAACAGCAACACATGTAAGTCAAATTCCTGTTAGTCTTGCTCATTCCACACATGTACACCTTTTCCATTCCACAGCTGTAAAAGTTCTTCAACTTATGGCCTTAGGTACACATCAATGTTGTTGCCGGGTTGCTTAGGGACATGGATGAGCACTGGCATCATAATGAACTTCCGCTTCATGCACAACCAAGGAGGAAGGTTATATAAACATAGAGTCATGGGCCAGATGCTATGATTGCTGCTCTGCTCCCCAAAAGGATTAATGCCATCCGCGCTTAAACCTAACCATACGTTCCTTGCGTCACCTCGAAAGTCCCCCCACTTTCTCTTGATTTTCTCCACTGTGACCCGTCAGCGGGTGCTCTCAACTTCCCGTCTTTTTTACGGTCCTCTTTGTGCCATCGCATCCACTTGGCATGCTCTTTGTTCTGAACAGACGTTTCAACCGTGTTATTATAGGAGAATACCACATTACCTTGGCAGGAAACCTCTTCCTGGGGCACTTGCTGTCAACATCACCAGGGTCATCTCGTCTGATCTTATACTGCAATGCACCACATACCGGGCATGTGTTCAAATCCTCGTACGCACCGCGGTAGAGGATGCAGTCATTAGGGCATGCATGTATCTTCTGCACCTCCAATCCTAGAGGGCATACAACCTTATTTGCTCTGTACATACTGTCGGGCAATTCTTTATCCTTTGGAAGCTTCTTCTTCAATATTTTCAGTAGCTTCTCAAATCTGTTGTCAGATACACCATTGTCTGCCTTCCATTGGAGCAATTCCAGTGTGGTACCGAGCTTTGTGTTACCATCTTAGCAATTGGGGTACAACCCTTTTTTGTGATCCTCTAACATGCGATCAAACTTCAACTTCTCCTTTTAACTTTCGCATTGTATCTTTTCATCAACAATGACCCGGCGAAGATCATCATCAGGCACATTGTCTGGTTCCTCTTGATCTTCAGCTTCCCAAGTTGCAGCATCACCGTATTTAGTGGGCACATAGTTGTCATCATCCGCTTCCTCTTTGTTGTCTTCCATCATAGCCCCTCTTTCTCAATGCTTGGTCCAAACATTATAGTGTGGCATGAAACCCTTCTCAAGCAGGCGATGTGAAGGGTTTTCTGGTTAGAGTAAGACTTGGTATTCTCACAAATAGGGCATGGACAACACATAAAACCATTCTGCTTGTTTGCCTCAGCCACTTTGAGAAAATAATGCACACCCTTAATGTACTCGGAGGTGCGTCTGTCACCGTACATCCATTGCCGGTTCATCTGTGTGCATTATATATAATTAAGTGTGGCAAAAACTATTACAGAACACCATGAATAGAGAAGTGACCAAATTAATAGAAGTTCATCATCACATTACCAAATTAATAGAACATCATTTTTTCTTTTAGAAAGAAGATAAGAACAAGAGGCTCACCATAGTGGTGCCGGTGACGAGATCGGCTCGGGCGATCGATGGCGGTGAGGACGGGGGCGGGACAGGACGGACTGCCAAACCTAGACAAATCTTGAGGAAAATGGAGTTTGGACAAGGAGCTTCGAGAGGAGAAAGCTCAAGTATGGCTCGGGCATTTCATCGAACACCTCATGTGCATTAGAGGTGAACTAGAGCACCACAAAGCTCTCCCACGTCCGACCAAAAAAAAGAGCATGCACTGCTCTGCTCGCGTGTAGGGGGTATATATACGCCTCTCTTTAGTCCTGGTTTGTGTCTAAAATCGGGACTAATGGACCACATTTGGTCCCAGTTCGAGACACAAGCCGGGACTAAAAGCTAAGGGCCAGGAGCAAGGCTCATTGGTCCTGGTTCGTGTCTGGAACTGGGACCAAAGGGGTCCGACGAACCGGGATCAATGGCCCCCGAGGCCCGGCTGGCCCCCTGGCCTTACGAACCAGGACTAATGCTCCCATTGGTCCCAGTTCGTAAGAGAACCGGGTTGAATGCCCTCTTCATGCCTGGACCAATGCCCTGTTTTCTGCTGGTGCGCCTATGTTTCCAGCAGTAATCATTGGTTGGTTGACTTCACCGTGGCTATCAAAATCTGAATTGTTTAACAAAGTACAGACGCGGGCGCGCATATATACACGCATACACTTACCACTATGAATGCACACATGCATATCCTACCCCTATGAGCACCTTCGAGCGACTGAGCCGACATATCATCATGAGATTGACGAAATTATCATAGGCACCTCATTGTCGATGGGAGCGTCCTCTCACACTAAACGCGCATCACCGAAAAGTCTGAAGTAAATCCAGAAAAATGCGAGCACTACGACTTGAACTGTGGTGGGTTGATGATACCACTGTCCTCCTAACCATCTGACTATATGTTGGTTTGCTGCAATCAGGATTAGATCATCACCATCTAGTGGGTATATTTTTTTCGTGGCAAAAATCTTCTGGCGTGTAAGTTATACAATGGATTAATCAACCGTGGCCAAGGCGACGTCCTGGTCCTGCTTCGATCTGGCGGGCGGCTGCAGCCGGCGTTGAGGGCATGGGTGGTGTAGGCTGTTGTAGTAAGCGTTGTCGTGTGCGCGGGCTGGAGGCTGCACCCCCCTAGTGGTGGCATGCTGGCATTATTCCAGTCGACCATTGGGAGCTCGTCCTAGGCGAGCTGCACAGAGTGGTGGCCGGTGAAGGAAATATGCCCTAGAGGCAATAATAAAGTTATTATTTATTTCCTTATATCATGATAAATGTTTATTATTCATGCTAGAATTGTATTAACCGGAAACATAATACATGTGTGAATACATAGACAAACATACAGTCACTAGTATGCCTCTACTAGACTAGCTCATTAATCAAAGATGGTTATGTTTCCTAACCATAGACATGTGTTGTCATTTGATTAATGGGATCACATCATTAGAAGAATGATGTGATTGACATGACCCATTCCGTTAGCTTAGCACTTGATCGTTTAGTATATTGCTATTGCTTTCTTCATGACCTGTACATGTTCCTGTAACTATGAGATTATGCAACTCCCGTTTACCGGAGGAACACTTCGGGTACTACCAAACGTCACAACGTAACTGGGTGATTATAAAGGAGTACTACAGGTGTCTCCAAAGGTACATGTTGGGTTGGCGTATTTCGAGATTAGGTTTTGTCACTCTGATTGTCGGAGACGTATCTCTAGGCCTTCTCGGTAATACACATCACATAAGCCTTGCAAGCATTGCAACTAATAAGTTAGTTGTGAGATGATGTATTACGGAACGAGTAAAGAGACTTGCCGGTAACAAGATTGAACTAGGTATTGGATACCGACGATCGAATCTCGGGTAAGTAACATACCGATGACAAAGGGAACAACGTATGTCGTTATGCGGTTTGACCGATAAAGATCTTCGAAGAATATGTAGGAACCAATATGGGCATCCAGGTTCCGCTATTTGTTATTGACCGAGAATAGTTCTAGGTCATGTCTACATAGTTCTCGAACCCGTAGGGTCCGCACGCTTAACGTTTCGATGACAGTTTATTATGAGTTTATAAGTTATGATGTACCGAAGTTTGTTCGGAGTCCCGGATGTGATCACGGACATGACGAGGAGTCTCGAAATGGTCGAGACATAAAGATTGATATATTGGAAGCCTATGTTTGGACTTCGGAAAGGTTCCGGATGAAAACGGGATTTTATTGGAACACCGGGGGGTTACCGGAACCCCCCGGGGGATCAATGGGCCTTGATGGGCCATAAGGGAGAAGAGGAGGGCCGGCCAGGGCAGGCCGCGCGCCCCCTCCCCCTCTAGTCCGAATAGGACAAGGAGAGGGGGGGCGGCGCCCCCCTCCCTCTTCCCCCTTCCCCAAGTCCTAGTCCAACTAGGAAAGGGGGGGGGGGGGAGTCCTACTCCCGGTGGGAGTAGGACTCCTCCAGGCGCGCCTCCCTAGGGCCGGCCGCACCCCCCTTCCTCTTTTATATATGGGGGCAGGGGGGCACCCCAGAACATACAAATTGATCTACGGATCGTTCCTTAGCCGTGTGCGGTGCCCCCCTCCACCATATTCCACTTCGGTCATATCGTCGCGGAGCTTAGGCGAAGCCCTGCGCCGGTGAAGTCATATCGTCGCGGAGCTTAGGCGAAGCCCTACGTCGGTGGAGCATCATCATCGTCACCA
>LR880971.1:761066183-761078775 GCA_904067115.1 Aegilops sharonensis | reverse complement strand
CTGACGGAACTCATCCCCGACGCTTTGCTGGATCGGAGCCCGGGGATCGTCATCGAGCTGAACGTGTGCTGAACTCGGAGGTGCCGTACGTTCGGTACTTGGATCGGTCGGATCGTGAAGACGTACGACTACATCAACCGCGTTGTTATAACGCTTCCGCTTTCGGTCTACGAGGGTACGTGGACATACACTCTCCCCTCTCGTTGCTATGCCATCACCATGGTCTTGCGTGTGCGTAGGAATTTTTTTGAAATTACTACGTTCCCCAACAGCCGGGACCCTTGCGGGTCACTGAGTTGGGCGCGATGGCAGCTATGCGGACCAAATGAAACCTTGGTGTGGCGAATCCTGCAGCTTGGTTCTGACGGGTGGCGCGGAATGGTGGTTGAGGGAGTCCTGGACTAAGGGGTCCTCGGACAGCCGGACTATATACTTTGGCCGGACTGTTGGGCTATGAAGATACAAGATAGAAGACTTCGTCCCGTGTCCGAATGTGACTCTCCTTTGCATGGAAGGCAAGCTTGGCGATTCGGATATGTAGATTCCTTTCTCAGTAACCGACTTATTACAACCTTGGCCCCCCGGTGTCTATATAAACCGGAGGGTTTAGACTTCTAGGGTTAGAGCCACAATCATCATAACCTCGTAGGCTAGACTTCTAGGGTTTAGCCATTACGATCTCGTGGTAGATCAACTCTTGTAATACTCATATTCATCAAGATCAATCAAGCAGGAGTAGTAGGTGAACAAAATATGCCCTAAAGGCAATAATAAAGTGATTACTTATTTCCTTATTTCATGATAAATGTTTATTATTCATGCTAGATTTGTATTAACCGGAAACTTAGTACATGTGTGAATACATAGACAAAACAGAGTCTCACTAGTATGCCTCTACATGACTAGCTCGTTGTATCAAAGATGGTTAAGTTTCTTAGCCATAGACATGAGTTGTCATTTGATTAACGGGATCACATCATTAGGAGAATTATGTGATTGACTTGACCCATTCTGTTAGCTTAGCACTTGATCGTTTAGTATGTTGCTATTGCTTTCTCATGACTTATACATGTTCCTATGACTATGAGATTATGCAACTCTCGTTTACCGGAGGAACACTTTGTGTGCTACCAAACGTCACAACGTAACTGGGTGATTATAAAGGTGCTATACAGGTGTCTCTGAAGGTACTTGTTGAGTTGGTGTACTTTGAGATTAGGATTTGTCACTCCGATTGTCGGAGAGGTATCTCTGGGCCCTCTCGGTAATGCACATCACTATAAGCCTTGCAAGCAATGTGACTAATGAGTTAGTTGCGGGATGATGCATTACATAACGAGTAAAGAGACTTGCCGGTAATGAGATAGAACTAGGTTGAGATAGAACTAGGTATTGAGACGATCGAATCTCGGGCAAGTAACATACCGATGACAAAGGGAACAACGTATGTTGTTATGCGGTTTGACCGATAAAGATCTTCGTAGAATATGTGGGAACCAATATAAGCATCTAGGTTCCGCTATTGGTTATTGACCGGAGATGTGTCTCGGTCATGTCTACATATTTCTCGAACCCGTAGGGTCCGCATGCTTAAAGTTCGGTGACGATCGGTAATATGAGTTTATGTGTTTTGATGTACCGAAGGTAGTTCGGAGTCCCGGATGAGATCGGGGACATGACGAGGAGTCTCAAAATGGTCGGGACGTAAAGATCGGTATATTGGACGACTATATTCAGACATCGAAAAGGTTCCGAGTGATTCAGGTATTTATCGGAGTACCGAAGAGTTACGGGAATTCATCGGGGAGTATATGGGCCTTATTGGGCTTTAGGGGAAAGAGAGGGGGGAGGCTGCGCCCCCCCCCCCCCAAGGCCTACTCCGAATTGGACTAGGGGGAGGGGCTGCGCCCCCTCCTTCCTTCTCTTCTCTTTTCCCTTTCCTTGACTCCTACTCCTACTACATGGAAGGGGGGGGGGGAATCCTACTCCCGGTGGGAGTAGGACTCCCCAGGGCGCGTCATAGAGAGGGCCGGCCCCTCCCCTTCCCCACTCCTTTATATACGGGGAGGGGGTGCACCCCATAGACACAAGTTGATCTGTTGATCTCTCCCAGCCGTGTGCGGTGCCCCCGTCCACCATATTCCACCTCAGTCATATCGTAGCGGTGCTTAGGTGAAGCCCTGCGTCAGTAGCAACATCATCACCGTCATCACGCCGTCGTAGTAAAGGAACTCTCCAGTGAAGCTTTGTTGGACCAGAGTTCACGGGACGTCATCGAGCTGAACGTGTGCTGAACTCGGAGGTGCCGTACGTTTGGAACTTGGATCGGTCGGATCGTGAAGACGTACGACTACATCAACCGCGTTGTCATTACGCTTCCGCTTACGGTCTACGAGTGTCGGTGTCAAAACCGGCGGATCTCGGGTAGGGGGTCCCGAACTGTGCCTCTAGGCGGATGGTAACATGAGACAAGGGACACGATGTTTTTACCCAGGTTCGGGCCCTCTCGATGGAGGTAAAACCCTACTCCTGCTTGATTAATATTGATGATATGGGTAGTACAAGAGTAGATCTACCACGAGATCAAAGAGGCTAAACCCTAGAAGCTAGCCTATGGTATGATTGTTTTTCGTCCTACGGACTAAAACCCTCCGGTTTATATAGACACCGGAGAGGGCTAGGGTTACACAGAGTCGGTTACGATGGGAGGAGATCTACATATCCGTATCGCCAAGCTTGCCTTCCACGCCAAGGAAAGTCCCATCCGGACACGGGACGAAGTCTTCAATCTTGTATCTTCATAGTCCAGGAGTCCGGCCGAAGGTTATAGTCCGGCCATTTGGACACCCCCTAATCCAGGACTCCCTCAGTAGCCCCTGAACCAGGCTTCAATGACGACGAGTCCGGCGCGCAGATTGTCTTCGGCATTGCAAGGCGGGTTCCTCCTCCGAATACTTCATATAAGATTTTGAACACAAGGATAGTGTCCGGCTCTGCAAAATAAGTTCCACATACCACCGTAGAGAGAATAATATTTACACAAATCCAATCTGCTGACGTATTCCGCATCATGACATCACACCACGACCAAGACTTTATTCGAATCGTTTTACTGTCCTACCTCAGCTCGTTTAGTGAGGCGGTTTCCTTGGCACGTCTTGTCGAAGCAGAGATCGTGTCCCCTTATTCCGGGATTCTCATCAATACGGGCGTGGGTAACCCAATCGTGCCCGTTGGTATGTCTCCTCAATCGAAGGCGAGCCCCAAACGGTCACGGGGAGGGCTCTTGGTATTCAACCTTTTTATAAAGAGACCAAGGCTCTACTCCTTTCTTTCAATCTTAATCGAATCCGCCTCTCACCTTGAGTTCCAACACCCAAAAGCTCCAGATTCAGGCACTTCGGACCTTCGACGATGTCCGGCTCCGACCCTCAATGCCGTTGGATGCCTTCCTCCGTTACGGAAGAAGACGTGCTAAAGCTAAGAGATGCCCGGTATCTAACCGGCGAAATCTCGCATAGGCAGCCTGCTCAAGGGCAGGTTATTCCCACTCCCAAGCCTGGTGAGAGCGTGGTGTTCGCGTCTCACTTCCTTCTGGGGCTAGGCTTCCCGACGGACCCCTTCGTGAGGGGGCTACTGTTTTATTATGGGTTGGAATTTCACGACTTGGCTCCGGAGTCCATCCTCCACATCTCATCGTTCATTGTCGTGTGCGAAGCCTTCCTCCGTATTACTCCTCACTTCGGATTGTGGTTTAAGACCTTCAAAGTAGAGCCGAAGATGATCGAGGGGCAGCACGCAGAGTGCGGAGGTGCTGTCATAAGCAAGAATGCTGACGCTCCATGGCCCAAGGGCTCTTTTCAAGAGGAGTTCAACTTATGGCAACGAGAGTGGTTTTATATCACAGCTCCCAGGGGCACCAAGTGGGTGGCGCCACCTGCCTTTCGCTCGGGTCCCCCACCACAGCTAGCGTCAAGGGTCAATAGAGGGTTTAACTGGGGGGCCGTCCAAAGACGTTCCCTTGTTGCAGGGCCGCATCCGAGATCTCCTAGAAAGAGACATCAATCTGGTTGTAGTGACGCAGGTCATGTTGATTCGCCGCACCCTGCCCTGCAAACGTCGCCCCCTCCGCCTGTGGGAGTTTAATCCGGAGGGACCACGAGCCCTCCAACATTTTATGGGCGCAACGCCCATGGAGATGTACAAATTGTTCTTCGGATCACAAGCAATGTGTCCGGACTCGACCGAGGACGCATGTCTGAGCTGCAATCGCCCGGATACTCAGGTAAGTAGCCCTACCCGGACACGCTATCCGTATATTTATCATAAAATTGCCCTTAAAGGAGCTGTCCCTTAAACATGAGTGGATAGCGAAAGCAAAGCTAATCAGGTGTCCGGCCCCCCTCCCTGAGACCACGCCGGATCCCGTGTTAACCAGGATGCTGGAGGTTGCGCCTTTGGAAGAAGGCGAAGGGGGGAACAAGGAAACTACTGCCTCCCCGAAGGAGGCTGTCAGGAAAGGAGGAATCGAGAATTCCTCTATCCAGGGGAAGAACATGACCGCCTCTGAAGACCCGGAGACCATGGTCTCAAAGCGGGGGAAGAAATCTCCGTCAGAGGGTCCTGCGCCAGGGGATGCCTCGGCCGCACTGTGCCCCCAAGGGGATCAGCCCTCCACCGAGCCCTAAGTAGAGAGGGGAGTTTTAAAATAAGAGACATCCCTGTTCTATTTCTGAGGAAGATAACCAAAATTTGACCTTTTAGTTCGGATCTCAGCCCTTCTCAGCAGAGTTCATCTTGAGGGGTTCTTCATCCGGAGATGATGGAGAGCGGAACGCCTTGCGAGGAGGGCGACCCTGAGGTGTCGTCACGGAGGGTTTCTCTGAATCCGGCAGGGTCGGAAGGCAATCGTATGCCCCCCCAAGGTCCTCCGTGTCCGGCCTTCGAAAAAGGCCATCAGACGAGTCCGGCACCGTCCGGTGCACGGTCGGAGGAGCTGAAGGATCTGCTCGGGCGAGCGTCTATCTCAGAAGAACACCATGCGTTGATGGGTACGGTGATTGAAAGGATTTCATCCGCGGAGAGCGGGTTGTACGAGGCCGTCAGGAGTTTACTGACAGGTTTTGAGGTACGCAAAATGATGTACCTTTTGACAGTTCCGCATATATGAGATGCACCCTGTGTAGATAGTAGCCCCTGAGACTCGGTGCGTTGTCAAAAATGACGACGCGCCGAGGATCATAATCCCAGGTATAATATGTCGCCCTTCGTATGTTGGTGGCAAAGTGTTCGGTGGCTAGCCGGACTGATGAATTTGCCGAGCTAAAGCGGCAACTTGACGTGGAAGATGCCGACATCGCGCTTGTCAACAAGCGGCTTGACGAGGCACAAGGTATGTAATTTCTCCGAAGACACCTGGTAAGAGGAGCTTGATGCCCGTATCTTACAACATGTGTGCTTGATGCAGATGGTGCCGCTGCCATGGAGAACCTTCAGGCGGAACTTGCCCGAGCCAAGGAGAAGGCCAGGAAAAGCGATGCGGCTTCCTTAAAGGCGGCTGAAGAGCTGAAAGCCGAATAGGCTGCTCACTGCCGAAGCAAGAAGGAAATGGCCGAGATGGCTGTGAAGTTGAAGAATGCTGCCAACCGCTACAAGCTTCTTGAAAAAGAAGATCGGGCAGAACAGAAGGACCTGAAGAAGGCCACTACCGAGGCCAAGGATGCTCGCTCTGCGATGAGAGCTATGAAGGAGGAGCTACGTCAGGCCGGAGATATCGCGGCTGGAAAGCCCTTTATGCTGCGGATGAATTTCGGGGATCCTAAATATGCTACGTTGGACCGGCTGTGGAGTGCGGCGGACACTTATCTGGACTTGGCGGCGAGTGCCGCGGACGCGGCCGAACACTTCTGAGATCAAAAGGATCACGAAGTGGAAAAGCTTTTTTGGTCGCAGTTCCACAATCCAGAGCGCCCACTTCCATTAACCGATCGTTTGGCCGCATGGGCGGAGCTGAATAGGTTATCCGGACTCGCCAGGAAGTATGTCGTGAGTCATCTGTGGCCGGAAAGGCCCGAGCCGAAGAGTTATTTTAGCTTGGTGCAACAGTTCCTTGGTGCGGTGCCGCATATCAATGAATTGAAAAGGTCAGTGTGCATAGAGGGTGCGCGGATGGCTCTTGCCCGTGTCAAGACATACTGGGCGGAGATGAAAGCCGTCGCTGTTGCATCCCAAGATTCGGACGGGAGCCGAGTACCTGCCGAGCACTATTTTCAGGAAGTTCTGCAGGGCGCTCGTTTAATAGGGACGCAGTGCTCGAAGGATATTATGTTCAAATAACATGTATTATTGTAAAACAATGTTTCGGGGGAATATAAAAGCTTTTTATACTTGTTCCTTCAAGAATTAAAATACCTCCTGTGCGGCCGTTAATGTATATGTATATATAACCTGAAAGATGGTAGTCTTCGGCTTCATCCCCCACACATATAATGCAGGGGTGTTTGCAAAAGGCGCATTTTCACTCTTGATCCAACGTCTTGGTCCTATTAAGGAGGTGATAGCGCATCGAACTAGGAAACCGGACTATAATGCTTTATCACTTTCACTTAGCCATAGGAGTTTGACAGTGGGGCTACTATATAGCCCCTAGGGGCACCGCGCTCACCCGAATTCGGGGCGCGTGTGTGCCTGGCCGGGAAACGGCCCTTCGTTAATGCGGAGGAATCCTAAAGATTCCGGCAGGTCATCGAGTGGTTGACCAATCTCATGCTATATCATGCCAGTCAGTTTTCGGCTTTCTCTACTGAGGTGCTCGCCTGGCCGAACTGGGGCACAATCGCAGTAGTTCTCCTGGTGCCGCCTTAGCCGATAGAGCGGAACGTAAGGCAACAAAACACAGGAGCCGGGCAAACCCAACATTTGACCAAAGACATGATTCGGAGCTGATGCATATAAGGCCAAACTCGCGACGCCGAACACTCCCTAATTAAGGTATTCGGTCTTTATGAAAACGGGCTGAACAACGCCCTTGGTAATAAGCCCCTGGTGTCCAGGTATGCGCAAAATTCTGACGTGGCCACATGCCATGATGCCAGCCTCCTCCTCGGTTATATCACGAAACCGGGGGATGTGTATCAACAAGAGACGGTAAAAAAAGGTTTACGCAGGGTCTTAATCTAAAAAGAATCCTTGGAACGGGTCCCTACTGCACG
Organism: Aegilops sharonensis; assembly: GCA_904067115.1. Lineage (NCBI taxonomy): Eukaryota > Viridiplantae > Streptophyta > Magnoliopsida > Poales > Poaceae > Aegilops > Aegilops sharonensis. The sequence continues at coordinate 761,071,564 of LR880971.1, read as the reverse complement.
TCTGCGCCTGTGTCTCCGTTGTGCCGTATCCTGGATGGGTGTAGCACGGTGTTCATCTGTAAAAGAGAGGAACTTAGTTGAAAAAGATCATGCAAAAATGTACGTTATATTAAATAAACAAAGTATAATTCAAAAAATGAATAAAATTGAGCTTTATTGTCTCTTGTTGTACATGCGCGGAGCCCCTTGTACGGGGGTATGCGGCTAGTAAGCCCTTGTATGTTTACGCCGGACTCGTCTAGCCATGTCCGGGGTCTGAACGACCTGTTTAGGTGCTTTGATTAGTGAAGCCGGTTTAGTGTGTGGTTGTCAAGGCAGCCGCACAATCTTCCGCGCTCGAGGAACACTCGATATTTCCCTTTAATGAGATGATGCCTCGCGGACCAGGCATTTTAAGTGTAAGAGATGCATAATGCGGTATTGCATTAAAGCGGGCGAAAGCTTCGCGTCCCAGTAGTGCTTGATAGCTACTTGTAAATGCGGCGATGTGGAAGGTTAGCTTTTCACGGCGGAAGTTGTCGGGGGAGCCGAACATAACTTCTAGCAGGAGAGAGCCCGTACAATGGGCATCTGGGCCTGGCGTTACCCCTTGAAAGGAAGTGTTGCTATGGCGAAGTTTTGTTGGGTCTATCCCCATTTTGCGGATTGTGTCCTGATATAGCAGGTGTAGATCACTGCCGCCGTCCATTAGGACTTGTGTAAAGTGGAGTCCGTCAATTATTGGATCTAATATCAAGGCAGTCCAGCCTGCATTCCGGATGCTTCTAGAGTAATCCTGATGGTCGAAGGTGATTTGTTTTAACAACCAGTGGCGGGACTCCTCTGGGATAGGCCGTATGGCGCGTATCTCTATAGGCGCCACTCTGTTTTTCCCTTTTGTCACGTGAAGTGAGTTTACTGTTTTGACTTCTTGTGGGAAATTCTTTTGTTTTCCGGTGCTCTGCTTGTGGGGTTCGTCATCGTCCTCGCTTGGTCTGTCGAGCCCCTTGTGTTCTGCGTTGAGTTTGCCGGATTGCTTGAAGACCCAACAATCTCTGTGGGTATGGTTTGCAGGCTTCTCAGGAGTACTGTGGATTTGGCATATCTTGTCCAAGATTTTGTTTAGGTTAGATAGCTCGTCCCTGTTATCCTTGAGGGGCAGCTTTTTCTGTTTCTGCCGAGAGCTTTTGAATCCGGCGTTGACTGCCGTGATCTTCAGGCTGTTTCCCTTGGTCCGGCGCTGGTTCTTGCTACGTCGCGGTTTCCCGTTTCCATCCCTGACTTCGGATGTACTTGGGTCGCTAGTACTGCATCTAGCCAACCAGCTATCCTCTCCTGCGCAAAAGCGGGTCATGAGGCTTGTTAATGCGGCCATTGTTCTTGGATTTTCTTGGCCGAGGTGTCTGGCGAGCCATTCGTCTCGGACGCTATGTTTGAAAGCTGCTAAGGCTTCGGCGTCCGGATAGTCGACTATCTGGTTCTTTTTAGTAAGGAATCTGTTCCAGAATTTCCGGGCTGACTCTCCGGGTTGTTGAGTTATGTGACTTAAATCGTCTGCATCCACAGGTCGGACGTAGGTCCCTTGAAAATTTGCCTGAAAAGCATCCTCGAGCTCTTCCCAACTTCCAATGGTGTTTTCGGGAAGGCTTTTAAGCCAATGCCGGGCTGGCCCTTTGAGCTTGAGGGGTAAGTATTTTATGGCGTGGAGGTCATCTCCTCTAGCCATGTGTATGTGGAGGATGTAATCCTCAATCCAGACTCCAGGGTTTGTTGTTCCGTCGTATGCCTCTATGTTTACGGGTTTGAATCCCGCTAGAAATTCATGATCCAGCACCTCATCGGTGAAACATAGGGGGTGTGCAGCACCCCTATATTTGGCTGTACCGTCATGTTCGGATACTTGATGCGTTGCATTGCTTACTAGAGCTTGCTTTCTTGGCCCGTAGATAGATCTGGCTCAGCCATCTTTTTGATGTGAATCCTTGTGTGGATCGCGTGCCGGCTTGTGTGCGGCGCCCTTTGCCGCTCTATGTTGGCCATGGGGTTGTTCACCCGACCGGGTGGCTTCCTTATTTTTTCATTGCGAGGGCTCTAAGGCCTCCTCATCAAATTCCGGCAGTAATTTTCGCTTCGGATATCTCTTTGTGTGGCGACTGTCGCCGTATTTGTCTGTGGTGTTGAATACTTTGCTCCATCTAATTCTGAATGCATCTTCCGCTGTTTTGAGCTTCCGCTTATGCTTTTTCAGGCTACGCGCAGTGGCGACGAGCCTTTTGTGGAGGTTCTTCTGCTCCAGTAACTTGTCCGGCGTGAGGTTGTCCGGACTGTTATTTTCACCGGGGACGAGTTGTTCGGTTTGTTCATCCAATTTGTCCTGTTCGGACGGTTGCTCGATGGCATGTTCGTCGTCCGCCGGTTCGCCCTGCTCTGTGGCTGGGTCTGTATGGCTGCTGTCTCTGTCGAGGTGGGGTTTGGAGCGGCGCTTACGTCGCCGCTTTGACTGCTTTCCGAGGGAACGATCCCTCGTTGCGTCCCTTTGTTCCTCGTCGTCGTTTCTTTTAGGTGTGTCCACCATGTATACATCATCAGATGAGGTGGTTGTCCAGTGCCCTATAGGCGCTGGTTCCTGTTCGTCTCCTACATTGTCGTTCATACCATTGATGTCTTCGGAGTCGAAGTCGAGCATGTCGGTTAAATCATCAACAGTGGCTACGAAGTGGGTGGTGGGTGGGCTCTGAATTTCTTCGTCATCCGTGTCCCAACCTTGATGACCATAGTCCGGCCAGGGCTCTCTTGATAAAGAGAGAGACTTTAGTGAATTTAGAATGTTGCCGAAGGGCGAGTGCCGAGAGATGTCCGCGGCGGCGAACTCCATGATTGGCGCCAAATCGGATTCGATCGGCAGGGGCGCGGAAGGTTCAGAGTCCGGAGAGGAGTCCGGCACCTTGGAGTCACGAGCTTCGCAGAGGACAAAGCTGGTGTTTGGCTCGATCGCCGTACAGATTGCAGCCCCCGAGGCAGTGTCCAGCCACCCGTCCTCGATTGGCGCAGTCAGCTCCGAGCTAAGGGTCAGAGCGGACACGGGTGCGGCCTCGAGGGCACTGTTCGGTGGCAGAGCTAAACCATGCCCATCGAGACAGTGCGGCTCGCTCGGCTGCGGCTCAAATCCGTCAAAGATCAAGTCTCCGCGGACGTCAGCCATGCAGTTTAAACTTGCAAATCTGACCTGATGGCCAGGAGCGTAGCTTTCGATCTGCTCCAGGTGGCCAAGCGAATTGGCGCGCAGTGCAAAGCCGCCGAGTACGAAGATCTGTCCGAGGAGAAAAGTCTCACCCTGGACCGCATCATTGTCGACGATTGGAGGAGCCATCGGGCCTAAAGATGATGACACGGAGGAACTCTCAATGAAAGCACCAATGTCGGTGTCAAAACTGGCGGATCTCGGGAAGTGGGTCCCGAACTGTGCGTCTAGGCGGATGGTAACAGGAGACAAGGGACACGATGTTTTTACCCAGGTTCGAGCCCTCTCGATGGATGTAAAACCCTACTCCTGCTTGATTAATATTGATGATATGGGTAGTACAAGAGTAGATCTACCACGAGATCAAAGAGGCTAAACCCTAGAAGCTAGCCTATGGTATGATTGTTGTTCGTCCTACGGACTAAAACCCTCCGGTTTATATAGACACGGAGAGGGCTATGGTTACACAGAGTCGGTTACAATGGGAGGAGATCTACATATCCGTATCGCCAAGCTTGCCTTCCACGCCAAGGAAAGTCCCATCCTGACACGGGACGAATTCTTCAATCTTGTATCTTCATAGTCCAGGAGTCCGGCCGAAGGTTATAGTCCGGCCATCCGGACACCCCCTAATCCAGGACTCCCTCAACGAGGGTACGTGGATGACACTCTCCCCTCTCGTTGCTATGCATCACCATGATCTTGCGTGTGCGTAGGAATTTTTTTAAATTACTACGTTCCCCAACAGTGGCATCCGAGCCAGGTTTATGCATAGATGTTATATGCACGAGTAGAACACAAGTGAGTTGTGGGCGATACAAGTCATACTGCTTACCAGCATGTCATACTTTGGTTCGGCAGTATTGTTTGATGAAGCGGCCCGGAACGACATTACGCGTACGCTTACGTGAGACTGGTTCTACCGACGTGCTTTGCACGCAGGTGGCTGGCGGGTGTTAGTTTCTCCAACTTTAGTTGAACTGAGTGTGGCTACGCCCGGTCCTTGCGAAGGTTAAAACAACACTAACTTGACGAAATATCGTTGTGGTTTTGATGCGTAGGTAAGAACGGTTCTTGCTCAGCCCGTAGCAGCCACGTAAAACTTGTAATAACAAAGTAGAGGACGTCTAACTTGTTTTTGCAGGGCATGTTGTGATGTGATATGGTCAAGACGTGATGAGATATAAGTTTTTGTATGAGATGATCATGTTTTTTTGAAGTTATCGGCTACTGGCAGAAGCCTTATGGTTGTCTCTTTGTTGCATAAAGATACAAGCGCCAAATAATTGCTTTACTTTATCGCTATGCGATAGCAATAGTTGCAAGAGCAATAGTTGGAGAGATGACCATGTGACCACACATTGATATAGATCAAGATGATGGAGATCATGGTGTCATGCCGTTCACGATGGAGATCATGACGATCCTTTGGAGATGGAGATCAAAGGCACAAGATGATGATGGCCATATCATGTCACATATTTTTGATTGCATGTGATGTTTATCTTTTATACATCTTATTTTTCTTAGTTCGACGGTAGCTTTATAAGATGATGCCTTACTAAAAATTTCAAGGTATAAGTGTTCTCCCTGAGTATGCACCGTTGCGACAGTTCTTCGTGCTGAGATACCACATGATGATTGGGTGTGATAAGCTCTACATTCAAATACAACGGGTGTTAGACAGTTTTGTAAGACAGTTTTGCACACGCAGAATACTCGGGTTCAACTTGATGAGCCTAGCATATGCAGATGCCTCGAAACACTGGAGACCGAAAGGTCGAGCGTGAATCATATAGTAGATATGATCAACATAGTGATGTTCACCATTGAAAACTACTTCATCTCACGTGATGATCAGACATAGTTTAGTTGATTTGGATTACGTGATCACTTAGATGATTAGAGGGATGTCTATCTAATTGGGAGTTCTCAAGTAATATGATTAATTAAAATTTAATTTATCATGAACTTAGTCCTGATAGTATTTTGCAAATTATGTTGTAGATGTAAGTGCATCTAGTGCCACCCCTAGTTGGTTTTGGAGTATTGACGACAAATTTGGTTGAGGGACTAATGTGTTTGTGAGAATTGCAGGATAACACAGGTAGTGTCCCTCATTGATTCGGTTTACCTACCGGAGATGACCCCTAAAAATGTA
>LR880971.1:761044115-761054985 GCA_904067115.1 Aegilops sharonensis | reverse complement strand
TCCTCTACAGCATTCACTTATAGCTATATCTTCCAAGTTGAATCTTTTGAACTAAGTGAATGTGATCGGACCCTAATCTCTCTATGCTTTCTATCTCAAACTCTATCTGTCCAAATTATATGCATTCTATTGAAACTGTCGAATGTCTTCTCTGCGTCCTTGTCAGTAGAAGACACAGAGACAAACATTAAGACTGTTTTAAATGGTTCATCCTTATTGTTTGAAATCCGGAGAAGCCGGAACGACCATCCGACAAACCTGGAGGGCGTGGGAACATGGGACAGCTCAGAGTATGTTGCATGCTTGCCACGTACCCCTCAGATGTGAACCGCCAGGGGCACCAGATTAATTGCGCTGTGCCGCACACCTCCTTATAAATACATGTCCCCTGCGTAAATAAAACCTTCTTCCACCTCTCCACCTCGTCAAAACCCTAGCGCCACCGCTAGCTCGCGACGACGCCGGCGACGAAGCGCTTAGCTGCCGCGACTTCTCCGACGCCGTCCTCACGCCGGCCGCGAACATCGTCCTCTCCGCCGCCGCCGTAGCTGTCCTCCGTCATCAAGTTAGGGCATGGTGGATTGAACTGCTCGGTCTCCTACTCATCCCATCTAGCAGTTCTTCGTGTGGTAAATATAACTCTATTTTTACCATCTTTTTGATCCTCAAAGATTCATCCTGTTTACCAAAGTTGGTTTCTGCCTATACAATGTTAGATCTATTCTGTCTGCATCTCATACTGCCTAGTATATTCACTTAAGCTTCATATCTAGTTAGATTCCTCACTTGTACCTATTCACGGATTCATACAAATCTGGAACCAACTCTCAACGTATAAGTGAATGTCTTCGCATCATGAGGTTAGTGTCTTCAAACTGATTTAGCTTCAAAATCTTCTGAGAATGCATATGACCTCTTCCCCTTCCCTCGCATCTCTAATGCTGTCACAGGTACATGTCCGTGGGAGAATCCCTTGGTTCTCATAGTCTGCATTCATTTGCAGAATTCTTACAGCATCACATTAACTCTCCCGACGCCAGTTCCTGTTTGTCCAGCAAGCGAAAGCTTTTGAAGCCTTTGAACCTGTTGAAACCATTCAGTTTGAAGTTCATGGCTGCAGAGAAATCAGTAAGGAAGGGTGGCAGACAGCGTCGTGGCGGAACATCAAAAGATTTGCCTGATGACCTCACAGAGCTTTACAAGACAGATCCTGAAGAGAATTATAATCAGCGCAAGACACGAATCCAATGGATTCGATGATATTGGGCTGAACAATGGTTCAAATACAAGTTCGTGACCCAGGAATACGCTGAAAAGAATGCTATCTAAGGTCCTCGGGGTGATATTCTCTTTCGAGGCCTTCCACCCAAGAACCCAAGAACAGAGCTGAAGCTATTGCACAGGGTTTCTATCCTTGTATGGTCCGTGGACCTCAGCCTGAAAATGCCGACCCATCGTCATTGCTCTGGTGTCGTGACGATAATCTCTTCAAGCGAAACTTCCAGCACGCAAAGGCATCGGCCAAGGAAAACAAGAAGTCATTGGGATTAGACTTCAACCCTGGTCCCTCTGCTCCCCGTGCTGACGGCTCCCGTGATGCAGAACCCAATTTCATCGGTCCTTTCTACAACCTTCATGGCCTCATCACTCACACCGCGGTCCAAGGTGCCCAAGTGGATCATTCTGAAGATGACACTGACACTGATGAAGCCCCATCACCTACTCCAAAGCCAAAGAAGCCAAAGAAGGCTAAGGCTTCAACATCAGCTGCTCCTCCAAAAGCTTCACGTGCGAAGCCACTGGCCACTGCACCTCCTGAAGACAGTGTGCAGCCTGAAGATCAATCACGAATCTCCTAGAGGACGGAGAATAACAAGAAAATCGTCAGACATTCTGATCAGACATTGACTCCTGCTGCCATTCTGCGAGAAGAGCACATTGATCTATCCAGCGATGAAGATCTTGCAGATGATGCTCTTGAGCAACTGATCAAGAGCAAGGAAGAAGCAGAGATCTTCAATGATTTGCCTCTCTTTGATGTGGCAATCATCCATCACTTCATTGATGAGTGGTTTGACAACCCAAATCTTAGCTTTGAAGATCTAAAACTTCACATTGGCCTCAGCGCCTCCTTCAATGGAGCCATTGCTTCTGAGCTACCTCTCGCTCAGCGTGTCGTTGAACTGAAGCACAAGATTGACTATGAGAAAGCTCAGTTCAAGAAGCATGTGGCAAAGCTCAGCGTGCAAGATGTCAAAAACTTCAAGACCATGCTGCACGAGCTCAAAGAAGCCTTTCACAAGAAGCGAGACGAAGCTAAAGGCTCTCGTGAGCGCATGAAGAGTCTGGCTGACAAGTGTGTACTAGCCTACAATGAGGCTGAGAAGCGCAAGGCTCTTGGTCATCCTGGCATTGACCCTAGAATGGCTGCAAAGAAGAAGAAGCCATCAACTGATCAAGCTGCACCGTCAAGGCAGGAAGAACCTCGCTTAGTCTTCCCAAGCAGCATGACTGGCTCGAAGCCAAAGGTCAGATCAACCGCTTCAGAACAGAAGAAGACGAGGGCTGCTGAAGCTGAAGCCAGAAAAAGGAAATATCCTGAAGCCTCTGATGCTGCTCCCTCCAAGAAGAAGCGCAAGACCAAGAAGAATCGGGCTGCTTCCACAGAGCCCTTAGTTGTTGAACCTATCTCAATGGTTCGACCTGCATCTGAACTCCAAGAACGACGAATGATAGTTCATGAGCCTACTTCCACAGAGGTTCCTGAAGCTGAAGACATTCCAGTAGTTGATCCCATCACTGCTGAAGACATTGGTCACCATGACAATGTTGAAGATGATGACGTTCTTCCTCAGATCGAACACAACCTCGTATCATCGCCTGTTCCCACGAACAGCGAACTCATCAGCATTGGTCGTCCTCTGACGCCAATTGCTCAGGATGCATCATGGGCTGATCACCCACAACCACAAGACTCCCCGAGTACTCCCCAACAACAACAAGTCACACCACCTGTGCAAGAAGTAGAGGAAGACATTGAGGCCCAGCCAACTCCATCTCCAAAGGCGTCGCCAGCATTCCGCAGGCTTCGCAAAGGACCAAGGCCTCAAGTCCCTCTCTCGAGCGTTCCAGAAGGAGAAGTGCACCACCAATCTGTTGCACGTCAAGTATTTCCAGAAGCCACTCCGACTGTGAATGTCTCCGAGTCTGAAGCCAAAGCTGCTGAAGACAATCCGGCTGCATCAGCCGATGATAACCCAGTACAAGAACGTGTCCCTACACCCCCCCATTACTAAAGAAGTTGTTCCTGATATGAACGTGCCAGTGCCTGACCCTCCAGCTCATCAAGTGGAGGTTGAAAATCTTGAGGCTGCCACCACCAACACAAATGAAGCCAATGACATAGTCATGGCTGAAGCAAATGTGGAGCCTGCACCAACCAATGTGCCTGAAGCCAATGATGCAAATGCTCCTGAAGCCCCTGATGTGCAACCTGAAGCCTCTGTTGTTGCCACTGCTCCTGTTCCGCCACCAAGGCCCTATACAATTGAGCAAGCTTACAACTATGGTCAGTTAGTCACTGTCAGATGGCCCGTTCTGGTCCCTCCGCCTCATGCCTCTGGTCCTCAGTTTGCATATCATGTTGAGCATAGGCCTCTGGTCCAGAAACCAAAGCCAAGACTGCCAAGGTTCCCAGGTACTGCCACCTCTACAGGATCCTTCAATGCAAATGGCTTCAAAGCCCACAACACTTTCTTTGACAGAGCAAAGAACCCCTACTCAAGGCCAAGAATATCATCAGATCGTTTCTGGAGCTAGCAACAGCGAAGCTATTACTCCTACGTTCTGTATGATCAAGGGCGCATTTTCCCTCATATGCGCCTCGACACTGAAGCCATTGCAGGACTGCCATGCTTAGAAGAAGTGCTTGACTGCTTTCGTGATGCAGGTCTGCTCAGCTTTGTGACAGACAAAGAACATTGGAATGAGGAACTTTTGCTTCAATTCTATGCTACCCTCCACATTCGCGGCTACTACAGAGATACAAAGACATGGGTTCTCGAGTGGATGACAGGAAATGTTCATCATGAAGCCAAAGCTCTTGACGTCATTGAGCTTACAGGCCTACCCACTCCCAGAGAACTGTTCGAACCTAATTGTCAACTCCACCGCAATGCACTGGAGAACATCTTCCATAAGCCAGAGCCCAACATGAGCGAGATGTTGAGCATGATGAAGCCTTTGCCACCTGACGCTGAATACCCAAAGGAGTTCTTCGTTGATGACTGTCGGTGTCAAAACCGGTGGATCTCGGGTAGGGGGTCCCGAACTGTGCGTCTAGGCGGATGGTAACAAGAGATAAGGGACACGAGGTTTTTACCCAGGTTCGGGCCCTCTCGATGGAGGTAATACCCTACTCCTGCTTGATTAATATGGATGATATGGGTAGTACAAGAGTAGATCTACCACGAGATCGGAGAGGCTAAACCCTAGAAGCTAGCCTATGGTATGATTGTTGTTCGTCCTACAGACTAAAACCCTCCGGTTTATATAGACACCGGATAGGGTTAGGGTTACACAAAGTCGGTTACAATTGTAGGAGATCTACATATCCGTATCGCCAAGCTTCCCTTCCACACTAAGGAAAGTCCCATCCGGACACGGGACGAAGTCTTCAATCTTGTATCTTCATAGTCCAGGATTCCGGCCAACGGTGATAGTTCGGCTATCCGGACACCCCCTAATCCAGGACTCCCTCAGTAGCCCCCGAACCAGTCTTCAATGGCGATGAGTCCGACCCGTTGATTGTCTTCGACATTGCTAGGCGGGTTCTTCTCCAAATTCCATATTCTTGCCGAATAGTGTCCGGCTTCTGATAAATGCTGTGCTCCTTGGCTTCTACGCCCAATAATGGCCATCTTCCACGTGTTTGAATGAATGCAAAAAGCCAGGGTATTTTTACACTTACCCCCCTAGCTGCGCAAATGAGCCACCTATAAAAGGGGCGAGGATCTAGATCTGAGTCACACCATCCCCCCTCCACGAGCTTTCATCGGAGCGCCTCTGACAAAAACCCATTCCATCATGGACAGTCGACGTGGCTCCTCCTCTCGCGCTCCCAGCCCTCAGCCTGGAAATTGGGAGAGATGCTCAGTCCCGCATAGCGAGCTAGTTATACTCCAAACCAAGGGATTTCTTCCCCCGGCCTTCATGGTTCCGGTTCGAGCCGGACTTGCCACCTACAAGGGCGGAAAGCAAGCGGAGAGTGTCCCAGATCCCTCCAAAGGAGAGCGGGTATTCTTTGTCTCTTATCTAGTAAGAGGACTCGGATTTCCAATTCATCCGTTTCTCCGGGGGCTCTTGGAGTTCTACGGCCTCCAGTTGCACCACCTTACGCCTGCCTCCATTTTGCACATCGCGGGCTTCGTGGCCCTTTGCGAACATTTCTTGGGCATCGAGGTTGATTTTGCGCTGTGGAAGAGATTATTCTGCCTAGTACCCCGTTCTCATGAGGGGTCAATATATCAAGTGGGCGGAGCTGAACTATGGCGCATCGCCGGGACCGGATATCTATTCGGAACCCCGAAGAAGGCATCCGAAGACTGGCCTTCGGAATGGTTTTACTTGGAGGACGTCCCGCTGCCGGATCCTGTTCGGATCGGTTTTCCGGATTTTAGCAGTGCTCCTCTGAAGAAGCGCCTAAGCTGGCGCCCGCGGAGCCCCCAGAGGGAAAATGACCGGGACGTCCTTCACTTGATGAACCGAATAAGATTACTGGCTCATGCCGGATTGACCATGATTGGAGTCATGGCAATCTGCATTATGAGGGGAGTGTAGCCGCTCCAATATAGGGGCCACCCCATGTGGGACTTCAACGGGGAGGACGATGCCACCCGTCATGGCCGCAAAGGGCCGGGATCGGTCACCGAACTGGTGAAGACCTTGTCCGCCATGTATAAAGGGGAAGAGGAGGATTTTCTCCGCGTCAATTCACTGAGCGGGTTTTCTTCGAATAATCCTCGAAGTTGGGTAAGCAAATATCTTTGTGGCCTGTCCGATCCATGTTCCCGTGGTTAAACATCTCATTTCATGGTTTCTACGCAGGAACTGCGCCGGGCCGTGGAGAAGATACACAGCCCGCCCCCACAACCCGAGGATCCAGAACGGTCCCTCGATCCGGCCTCCGAAGAGGACCCAGATATAAAGGTGAAGCTGATCGACGGGGTGTTCCACCAACTCATCGACAATGCTGTGGTTGCCATTATGACCGACTACCCCGGATTATTTCCGGCCTCCCAGGTAACCGTGACCGAAGTCTGGATACCATGACCCACCCGTGCTTTACTTCTAATCACCACGTATTTGATGATGTTTCGCAGGGGGTGCCTTCGAGGCAGGAGGCCGAGCCCGCGGCGGCCAGCCAACAAGGGGCAGTACGGCCCCGCAGGCTAAAAAGAAGTGCGGTCTGGATCGAAACTCCACCGCAACGGTATGGCTGTCACCATATTCCCAGGATTGGTTCCTGGAAGGCGTACTAACGCTGGTGCTCTTTTCAGGAAAAAGAGCGCTCGCCGAACTGAGTCCGGAGAGGTTGCCAATGGAACCTCCGCCAGCCAGGCTCCAAAGCCGGGTCCAGAAGCGGAGGCGAGCACGAGGCGTGCGTCGGATGCTCCTCCGACAGAGGATGCCGACAGATTATCCGCCACCAACTCCGAGGTGGAGAGCGCCATGAATCACAAGCGTCGCCGGACAGTTCTTCGTGACGCATGTTTTTTCCAAGAGGCCTTGAATGCCTTCAATTCGGGAGATGGACAACTCCGTGCCGCTCAAGATGGTCTAGCCAGAGCCACAGAGCAGTATGTAAAGGACATACGGGTGAGGAAACTTGACAGTTATATATGCCAGTAGCATCCGAGACTTAAAATAGTTAGAATAACTGATTTAAGGATCATTTGTTATGCATGATCTTACAAAAAAGAATACCCGACTGTCCCAGGAGCTTGAAGAATGCAAGGCCCAACTTGAGGCCGCAATAGCCGCTACAGGAGGAGCCATAGAGACCCCCTCTGGTAATATATGCTTCAAAAGATAAATAGTTTACTAAGTGCGGCGGGTGTGTAAATCTGACAATAATATTGCAGATGGCACCGGACTAGATCAGGACAAGCAACAGCTCCTACGCCAGCTAAAGGCTGGCGAGAGCGTGCTTACGAGTGTGCGGCAGGAGAAAAATAACCTCCAAGATGCCAACACCCAACTGGGTGAGGAACTAAAGGATGTTCGTGCCCAGTTGTCTGACTCCGTAAAGGAGAATCGACGGCTTCGTCACGGCATTTTCAGTAAGTGCTTGACGAACTTTGAAAGAGTTCGGCGAGGAAGGCGACTAACATAAACATGTATGTGGGTTTGCTCACAGGTCGTCCTGAGGAGGAGATGCCCAGTTCTTCGGGTGATCTTCTTCCCGAACTGCGTTAGCTGCATGAACGAGTTCGACAGGTGATGAAAGGCGTCGGTCAGGCCTTGTGGCCATCTACCTCCCTGCTCGAAGGCATTGGGAGCTGGCAGAGCGGCTTCAAGGAGCACGGCGGCGCTTCCGACTATGGAAGATATCGGCCTGCCGTCAAGGCGCCAGGGAGGCCTGGGCCATGGTAAAGATGCGGTACACGAAGGCTGACCCAAACCACATGGCTGAGGTCGGACCTGTGGGGCCTGATGGGAAGGAGATCCCTGTAAGCTTAGTATACGGCCAAGTAGAATTGGCCGCCAAGTATTCCCAGCAAGATTGTAAATTAGATAGCCTATTAGATGGCATTGAGGAGTAATACAATGAGTCGAGTTGACTATGTAATTGAATATGACATGAAAAATGTCTTCTAGCCGGATTGTAGATCGTTTGTCATAGCGGACCTTTTCGCTTCGACCTCGGGACCCAATAGTCCGGAGTGCGTCCGAATACCCTCACGGTTATATAAGAACCGGGGCATGCATGGAGACAAGGCGTAGGGGTCATTATTGCTGTATCAGACAAGGGCCCAACTAGTTATGTTATATTACATGGATAGTAAGAAACATCTTCCAGGGATAAGAGTTCCGTTAAGGGTTCCTTTCGCTGGGAGGCATGCCCTAAAGTGCATGTCCAAACTGCTAAGAAAGCAGAAAATCATCTGGGGGCAGATGGATAAATAGTTAAAAATCATCTTTCGGTTCACCGACCGAATATTCCCTTAAGAATGCTAGCTTTCGGCTTCACCCAGTCTGAGGTACACATCCGGCTGACCCGGCAGTATCAATCGCAGAGGTGCTCCCTTTACCACCTAGCCGAACAATCGGGAACGTAGGGGTAAGCACAGGAGCCATGCAACCCAGCTTGGCCAAAACTTAAGTCATATCGATGCATATACTGGTGAGTAAAAGGTACATGCGGAAGTTTGACACATGTGTTGGGCATGAAGCCCATATAAATAAGCTTCTGTTAAAGAAGCCCCCAGGTATAATGAGCGCGGACAGCGCGTCAAATATGTGCGAACAAAGCGCAAACGAGCCTCTAAAGGCTTCAAGAAGAAGGAGGAGGAAGGAGAGAAATAAAAGACAGAAAAAATAGAAAATGTGGACGGAGGAAGGAGACGAACTTGGAGTCCGCCGCTTAGGCGTAGAATCTTCGTAGACGGGCTGCGTTCCATGGGTTCGGCTCGAGTCAGTTATCCGATGCGTTTCGTAGACGGTATGCTCCGCCGGTCAGGACCTGGTCGATGATGAAGGGACCTTCCCATTTGGGCTTGAGTTTGTCCTTTTTCTTGTCCGGCAGGCGTAGAACTAGTTCGCCAACATTATAAGCTTTGGCCCGTACTTCCCTGCTTTAATATCTTCGAGCCTGCTGTTGATAAAATGCGGAACGAGCTTTTGCCACGTCGCGCTCCTCCTCCAATGCGTCCAAACTGTCCTGTCGATCGAGCTCGGCTTCTCTTTCAACATACATGCGCACGCGAGGTGAGTCATGAATTATGTCACAGGGCAAGACTGCCTCTGCACCGTACACCATAAAAAATGGTGTGAATCTGGTAGTACGATTCTGCGTGGTCCGCAGCCCCCAGAGTACGGAGTCGAGCTCCTCAACCCAGTGCGTGTTAGATTCCTTGAGGGACCGCACTAGTCTGGGTTTAATGCCGCTCATGATTAGACCGTTTGCTCGCTCGACTTGGCCGTTGGTTTGAGGGTGATAGACTAAGGCTTAATCGAGCTTGATGCCCATGTTTTTGCACCATAATTTGACCTCATCGGCCGTGAAGTTGGTGCCGTTATCAGTGATGATACTGTGGGGGACACCGTAATGGTGCACTACCCCTGATATGAAGTCTATCACCGGTCTGGATTCGGCCGTTTTAATAGGCTTGGCCTCTATCCATTTGGTGAATTTATCCACCATGACCAATAGGTATTTTTGCTTGTGGGTTCCTCCCTTAAGGGGTCCAACCATGTCAAGCCCCCAGACCGCGAACGGCCAGGTGATGGGTATAGTTTTGAGGGCGGTGGGTGGCATGTGGCTTTGGTTAGCAAAAAGCTGGCAACCGACGCATCGTTGGACTAAATCCTGCGCATCTGCCCGGGCCGTCGGCCAATAAAATCTTGTGCGGAAGGCCTTGCCTACGAGGGCCCGGGCTGCGGCGTGGTGCCCACCCAGTCCGGCATGAATTTCAGCCAGGAGGTTTCGCCCTTCCTCTTCGGAGATACACCTTTGAAGGACTCCTGTTGTGCTTTTCTTATAGAGCTCTCCCTCATGGAATTTATAGGCTTTGGATCACCGTACTATGCAGCGAGCCTCATTTTGGTCTTCGGGGAGTTCCTTCCTAGTTAGGTAGGCTAGGAATGGTTCCGTCCACGGGGCGATAACCGCCATTATTTCGTGAGCGGAGGGTGTTATCTCGGTGGCAGAGCCTCCGATTGTGTCAGAGTGTTCGGTGTCAGGCAGTGCGGTTGGGTCCGGATTGTTATTTCCGGACTCCCCTTCCCATAGTACGGATGGCTTGAACAGCGGTTCCAGGAAGATGTTGGGCGGGACGACATCGCGTTTTGCACCGATGCGTGCCAATACGTCCGCCGCCTGGTTGTTATCCCGGGCTATATGATGAAATTCAAGCCCTTCAAACCATGCTGACATTTTTAGGACCGCATTGCGGTACGCTGCCATTTTCGGATCTTTGGCATCAAAGTCTCCGTTTATTGAGATATCACGAGGTTTGAATCCCCATGCACCTCTAGGCGTTTAATGCCCATGGAGACTACCATCCGGAGGCCGTGCAGAAGGGCCTCGTATTCGGCTGCGTTGTTGGCGTCCGTATACATTATCTGAAGGACGTATCTTTGTCCCCGGTTTGGGACGTTAGGACGATGCCAGCCCCCAGGCCGGCCAACATTTTGGAGCCGTCAAAGTGCATGATCCAATTGGAGTATGCGCCGTACTCTTTAGGGAGTTCGGCTTCGGTCCATTCGGCCACGAAGTCGGCCAAAACCTGTGACTTAATAGCTCGTCGTGGCTTATAGGTTATGTCGAATGGAAGGAGCTCTATGGCCCATTTAGCAATCCGGCCCGTCGCGTCGCGGTTGTTTATAATGTCGTTAAGAGGTACTTCGGAGGCTACCGTCATCGAACCCTCTTGAGAGTAGTGTTGCAGCTTCCAGGATGCCATGAGCACCGTGTATGCTATCTTTTGATAATGTGGGTACCGGGACTTGCATGGAGTTAGGACAGTGGACACATAGTAAATCGGTTTTTGAAGAGGGAACCGGTGTCCGTCCGTTTCTCGTTCGACGACGAGCACCGCGCTGACAACTTGATGTGTTGCGGCGATATATAATAGCATTGGTTCGCCCA
>LR880971.1:761019761-761030031 GCA_904067115.1 Aegilops sharonensis | reverse complement strand
CCCCAGGGCGCGCCATAGAGAGGGTCGGCCCCTCCCCTCCTCCACTCCTTTATATACGGGGAGGGGGGCCACCCCATAGACACAAGTTGATCTGTTGATCTCTCCCAGCCGTGTGCGGTGCCCCCCTCCACAATATTCCACGTCGGTCATACCGTAGCGGTGCTTAGGTGAAGCCCTGCGTCGGTAGCAACATCATCACCGTCATCACGACGTCGTGCTGAAGGAACTCTCCCATGAAGCTCTGCTGGATCGGAGTTCGCGGGACGTCATCGAGCTGAACGTGTGCTGAACTCGGAGGTGTCGTACGTTCGGTACTTGGATTGGTCGGATCGTGAAGACGTACGACTCCATCAACCGCGTTTTCATAACGCTTCCGCTTACGGTCTACGAGGGTACGTGGACGACACTCTCCCCTCTCGTTCCTATGCATCACCATGATCTTGCGTGTGCGTAGGATTTTTTTTGAAATTACTACGTTCCCCAACAGTAGGGTATTACCTCCATAGAGAGGGCCCGAACCTGGGTAAACATTGTGTCCCCCGCCTCATGTTACCATTAGCCTTAGACGCACAGTTCGGGACACCCTAACCGAGATCCGCCGGTTTTGACACGGACATTGGTGCTTTCATTGAGAGTTCCGCCGTGTCGTCGAAGATAGGCTTGATGGCTCCATCAATCGTCTACAACAATGCAGTCCAGGGGGAGATCTTCCTCCCAGGACATATCTTCGTATTCGGCGGCTTCGCACCGCGGGCCAACTCGCTTGGTCATCTAGAGCAGATCGACAGCTACGCCCCTGGCCACCAGGTCAGATTTGGAAGCCTGAATTTTGTGGCCGATATCCGCGGAGACTTGATCTTCGATGGATTCGAGCCCGTGACGGCTGTCCTCGGCCACCACGAGGAACATGACCTAGATTTGTCATCTGGCCACACACAGGTGATAGCGCCTGTGACGGCCCTGGCCCCAGAGCCGGAGTGGACTGCGTTGTCCGAAGACGAGAAGCTCAACACTGCCGCGGAGGCCGCAGACTCAGCGGCACTCGAGCCGCACACAAACCCAACATCCGGCTAGGCTTGTGTTACCGGAACCTCAGACTAGTCTCCGGCTACGGGCTCCGGACCGCGTGCATCCGCGTCCATTGAACCCGATTGGGTGCCGGTCTTGGAGTTCAGCTCCGCGTACATCTTCCAGCACCCGCCTTTTGGCGACGTGTTAAACTCATTGAAGTCCCTCTCCTTGTTGGGGTGCTCTCGGCTGAACTATGTCCAGCTTGGGTGGGAAGCGAACGACGAAGAGCTTCGTCCCCCACCCACCCCCCACTTCATTGCCACTATCGAGGATTTAATCGACATGCTCGATTATGGCTCCGATGACATCGACGGTATGGACGACGATGCCGGAGAAGAGCAGGCACAAAAACCACCACCTTTAGGGCAGTGGACAACTACATCGTCATACGATATATATATGGTGGACACACCAAAGGAGAACGAGGCCGACGGCGATAACAGCATGCTTGTCGAGGAACCTCCTAAATGCCGGCGTCCCAAATACCGACCTCGATCCAGCAGAAGGAAAAAAGCAACATTGTCACGGACGATGATGGTAATTTGAACCAAGCCGAAGACCCCGCAGACCCAGCATTGGAGCAGGGCGTGCAAGAGGACGGCGAACACAGTCCGGAGATGCTGTCCGAACACAGCGACACCGAAGACAACAATTACCAACATGTCTCTGAATAGGAGATCAGCCTGGGCGACGACTGATACGTCTCCAACGTATCTATAATTTTTGATTGTTCCATGCTATTATATTACCCGTTTTGGATGTTTATGGGCTTTAATTTACACATTTATATCATTTTTGGGACTAACCTACTAACCGGAGGCCCAACCCATATTGCTGTTTTCTTGCCTATTTCAGTGTTTCAAAGAAAATGAATACCAAACAGAGTCCAAACGGAATGAAAACTTCGGATAAGTTATTTTTGGAACGGAAGCAATCCCGTGGAGTGGAGTGCAAGTCAGGGAAGTTTCGAGGAAGCCACGAGATAGAGGGCGCGCCCTCCACCCTCGTGGGCCCCTCGAGGCTCCCCAGACCGACTTCTTTCGCCTATATATTCCCATATACCCTCAAAACATCGAAGAAGAAGATAGATCGGGAGTTCCGCCGCTGCAAGCCTCTGTAGCCACCAAAAACCTCTCGGGAGCCTGTTCCGGCACCCTGCCGGAGGGGAAATCCATCACCGGTGGCCATCTTCATCATCCCGGCGCTCTCCATGACGGGCAGGGAGTAGTTCACCCTCTCGGCTGAGGGTATGTACCAGTAGCTATGTGTTTGATCTCTCTCTCTCTCTCTCTCTCTCTCTCTCTCTCTCTCTCTCGTGTTCTCTCTATGGCACAATCTTGATGTATCGCGAGCTTTGCTATTATAGTTGGATCTTATGATGTTTCTCCCCCTCTACTCTCTTGTGATGAATTAAGTTTTCCTCTCGAAGTTATCTTATCGGATTGAGTCTTTAAGGATTTGAGAACACTTGACTTATGTCTTGCCGTGCTTATCTGTGGTGACAATGGGATATTCATGTGATCCACTTGATGTTGTTTTGGTGATCAACTTGCGGGTTCCGCCCATGAACCTATGCATAGGGGTTGGCACAAGTTTTCATATCTACTCTCCGGTAGAAACTTTGGGGAACTCTTTGAAGAACTTTGTGTTGGTTGAATAGATTAATCTGAGATTGTGTGATGCATATCGTATAATCATGCCCACGGATACTTGAGGTGACAATGGAGTATGTAGGTGACATTAGGGTTTTGGTTGATTTGTGTCTTAAGGTGTTATTCTAGTATGAACTCTACTAGCACATATGCCCGTGCGTTGCAACGGGAGAAACATTTTTTTGCGAGAAGCATTGGGAAAGATAATTGATGTGTCCATCAAAACAGTCTCCACAGTGGTGGGGCGACAGAGCGAGGAGTTGTGGTGTTGTCGCATGTCTTGTTTGTCCTGCGAGATCTAGATAGTGGTGGGGTTGGTTGGACTGGCGGCCACCACCCAACTCGTGCCTCTTTTTTCTCCAGGTCCGCCTTCGTGTCGAGGTTGTGTTTGCTTCCTCACTTTGTGGCCGCACGGCGACCTTCGGGGTGTATTTCCTTCGACCACTCTCCTACGATGGCGTAACCTGATGGATTACTAATTGCAGCGAATCTCGTTTCATTGGCATAATCATCGCATAACCCGGTAGTACTTGCTTTACCATGGTGTATTCTCTTTAGTTATTTTAGCACTCACTTGCCTACCTTTTTTTTAGTCAGGGCCAAACCAGCATATTCTCTTTTATTGGTATGTGTCCATAATTACTTTTAATTATAGCCAACCAACATATTCTTGTTTATCATCAAATAGCACGTGGAACGCACAACAGTTCGGTCTGGGCTAGGCCACTCGCAAGCACCAAAATGACCTATTTTTGTCAGGCACAGATAAAAATCTAAAAAAATCAGTGACTTCAAGGATCAAACTCCTAACCTCAAAAACTCGACCACGTGTTGCTAACCACTCGAACAAACAACTCCTGCTAACCAATGGCCAGCGCAAATGTTTAAGAACATACTACAACATCACATTCGAAACATTTCTTGAATTTTCTGGTTTTTTGAACTTTCAAAAAATAAGGTAACAATCATGAATTGCGGAATATTCTTTGAAACATGAGCAATTTTTGAAATCCCATTGTTTTCAAAAAGATTCAGCATTTTTGATAATTTCTTTAATTTTTGCAAAAAATGAACAAAAGTTGAAACGGGAAGATTTTTTGAAATTCAGAAAAAATAATTTCGAAAAGCTTGAACCTTTTGTAAAAAGGAACATTTTTTGAATTTATGAACAATTTTTTAAAACCGAAACATGTTTTGAACATTCAATTTTCTAAAAATATGTTTTTTTTTAACAAACATTATTTTGAATTGTGAATATTTCAATAAAATAGGAATATTTTTCTTATTTGTATCATGTTTTAAAATGCAATTTTTTTTAATCTTGAACAATTTGGGAAAACTCAAACATTTTGTGACAAAATGCAACCATTTTCTGAATTATGGACAAATTTTGGAACATGAAGAAAAATAAAAAGTTCCCCACATTTTCAACACGGGAACAAAATTTTGAAATTATGAAGATTTGATGAAAATTTGAATAAAAATGGAAATTCTAAAAAAATGAAATTCTGAAAAAATAAAAATAAACTTGGAAGGGAAAAATGGAATATTTATTAGTATTTATAGATATAGATGTATATAGATTCAATAAAACAGGAATATTTTGCTAATTGGTATCATGTTTTTAAATGCAGTTTTTTTTTAAAATCTTGAATAATTTTGGAAAATTCAAACATTTTGTTACAAAATGCAATCATTTTTGGAATTTTGGACAAATTTTTGAACGAGAAGGAAAATAAAAATATCCCCACATTTTCAACACGGGAACAAAATTTAGAAATTATGAAGGTTTGATGAAAATTTGAATAAAAATGGAAATTCTGAAGAAAAAAATAAATTTTTTGAAAAAAATAAAAATAAACTTGGAAGGGAAAAAGTAAAGAGAAAGGAAAAGAAATAGAATATATATATAGAACACAGAGAAGAACGAGAACGGGCCGGCCCAATTTTGGGTGTCCTTACCAAACTCTGACTATTTGTCGCTGGGTGCGGCAAATGAGGGTTTGCAGCTGCGTGGGCAGGAAATAAATGGGCTGGCTTCGCTGGGCCGCAGCATGCACATCCCACGTACGAAATTCTGTTTAAATTTTTTTTTTGTAGCACATGGACGCAGAAAATTTTAGTACCACCTTGGATAGAAAAATATATATTTTTAGGGGTGAACGGATGAAAAAATTGGAGAAACGCACCTTGCTTTATTAGTAGGTATAGATGATAGATTGAACGAAAAGAATAGCTTCACGTTATTTTACTACAAACTCTTGAATAGATAGAACAGAAAGAATAACTTTGAGGTGGTTTTGTACCCTACCATAATCTCTTCGTTTGTTCTTCGCTATTAGTGGCTTTGGAGTGACTCTTTGTTGCATGTTGAGGGATTGTTATATGATCTATCTATGTAATTATTGTTGAGAGAACTTGCACTAGTGAAAGTATGAAACCTATGCCTTGTTTCCTAGCATTGCAATAACGTTTACGCTCACTTTTATCATTAGTTACCTTGCTGTTTTTATAATTTCATATTAAAAAAACCTTTATCTACCATCCATATTGCACTTGTATCACCATCTCCTCGCCGAACTAGTGCACCTATAAATTTACCGTTGTATTGAGTGTGTTGGGGACACAAGAGACTCTTTGTTATTTGGTTGAGAGAGACCATCTTCATCCTACGCCTCCTACGGATTGATAAACCTTAGGTCATCCACTTGAGGGAAATTTGCTACTGTCCTACAAACCTCTGCACTTGGAGGCCCAACAACGTCTACAAGAATAAGGTTGTGTAGTACACATCAAGCTCTTTTCTGGCGCCGTTGCCGGGGAGGTGAGTGCTTGAAGGTATATCTTTAGATCTTGGAATCGAATCTTTTTGTTTCTTGTTTTATCACTAGTTTAGTTTATAAAAGAGAACTACAAAAAATGGAGTTAAGTTTGTCTCATATGCTTCTTCTTTTTAATATCTTTCGTGAGTATGATGAAAAGGAAAATTGTGCTCAAGTACTAGAAGAAGTCTATAAAATGTTTGATACTAATTCTTTGAATGATGAGCATGATTGCAATGTTGTTAGTATGAACTCCTTGAATATCCATAGTACTAATGATGATTGCACTAGTTATGATGAAAATGTCTCTTATAAGCATGTCAATTTTTGTGGAGTAGATTGGGTTTGCAAGTACACACCAAATAGGGAAAATAGATATTGCAAGAGGCATAAGCATTTAGAAACTAAATTGTTGCAAGAAAGTTTTGATGTTTGTGCTGCAAAATTCAATATTTTTCGCGCTCCTTGTGAACTTTGCAATGAACGTGGTCATTTAAATCTCCAATGCAAACTGTTTCATGATCGAATCGTGTCCAAAAATTGCGATAGCTTGATTACCCTTGAGCATCATAAAGAGCTTAGTCTTCTTTTAGGGTATGAAGAAATAGAACATATAACTGAGGGTATTCCAAAATTGAATGTTGATAGAGTTCTTGATTTTGACCTAGAGGATATTTATATGTTTTGAGCGGTGAATTGCATTGAAAATCATTAAATTGCCAATTACCTAAAGAAAAGGAAGCAAATAGAAGATGATGAGAATACTAATGAAAGGGAATATACTTCCCAATATCCTCCTATTATTTCTTATGATGAATCAGGTAACGAGGAGGAGCTTTCTATTCAACCAATCTCATCTATACGGAGCTCAAAGAAGAAGGTTGAACCCACACATAATGTAAAGAAGAAAAAGAAAAGAAGGAGCAACAAAGGTAAAAAGGTATCCCTCCCAAATGATGTTGCTCCTACTACTCATTGTGATGATGATAATTGTTATACTATTCGTGCTATCCATACTATTAATGATGAGAGTGATTATGCTTATGATATGAAAGGGCCCAAGCTTGGGGAAGCTATGTTTGATGAGAATGAAATATTTGAGAATATATTTGCTCAAGTTAATGTTTGTCCCAAGCTTGGGGATGCTACGTTTAATGAAGATGATATTTTTAGCATCCCAAGTTTTGATACGCAAAGTTGTTATGATGATAGCATGCCTCTTACCTATGATGATTATATCGATGAAAGTGGGGTTGGAAGAGTATAAACTTTAGGAAGTAATGATCCCACTATTTTGGACGATGCTGAATCTTATTATGATGAATATGAAAGTGGATTTGGAAGAGTGTCAACTTTATTTAGTGATGATTCCACTATCTTGGAAGAGGTTTCAATCGATTATGATGAGAACGAAGTTGCTACTTATGATGATTATTGTGATGAAACTTATGCTATAAAAAGTAGTGATGATTATATTTATAAAACTTGTCATGATTATGATTACCCTTTTTCTGAACATTACTCTTTTAATGTGGAAACAACTTATAGTATTCAAGTCTCTTATGATACTCCCACTATTCCGAATGAGAATAAATTTGCTTATGTAGAGAGTAGTAAATTTTCTATGCTTGTAGATCATGTAAAGAATGCTTTATGTGCTGGTTATATTGTTGAATCCATTCATGATGCTACTGAAAATTATTATGAGGGAGGAACATATGCTTGTAGGAATTGCAATAATATCAAGTTTCCGTCCTATGTGTTGAAAATCTTGAAGCTATGCTTGTTTTACCTTCCTATGCTAGTTGATTATTGTTCCCATAAGTTGTTTGCTCACAAAATCCCTATGCATAGGAAGTTGGTTAGACTTAGATGTGCTAGTCATATCCTTCATGATGCTCCCGTTATGTTTCAATTCTTATCTTTTATGTGAGCATCATGGTCATCATCATGCCTAGCTAGAAAGGCATTAAATAAAAGCGCTTGTTGGGAGACAACCCAATATTTAACTTTACTGTTTTTGTGTGTCCACATGATTATGCTACTGTAATAATCATGTTTTATAGCTTTTGTTTCAATAAAGTGCCAAGTAAGACCTTTAGGATTGCTTACGGTGATAGTTGTGTTGATCCTGCTGAGAATCAGAAACTTTTGCACCCACTAAATTAGTTTTTTTACTTCACATAAAAGTCCTTCTGATCTGATTCTTTTTGCTCTGGATTGGTACAAAAATTTCTCAGGTCTTCCTAATTTGGTAGGATTTTTGGAGTTCCAGAAGTATATGTTTGATACAGATTACTACAGACTGTTCTGTTTTTGACAGATTCTGTTTTCAATGTGTTGTTTGCTTATTTTCATGAATCTATGAGTAGTATCGGAGGGTATGTACCATAGATAAGTTGGATTACAGTAGATATTACACCAATATGAATTTATAATTAGTTCATTACAGTACCTAAGTGGTGGTTTTATTTTCTTAT
This sequence comes from Aegilops sharonensis, assembly GCA_904067115.1. Taxonomy (NCBI): domain Eukaryota; kingdom Viridiplantae; phylum Streptophyta; class Magnoliopsida; order Poales; family Poaceae; genus Aegilops; species Aegilops sharonensis. The sequence goes on along the minus strand of LR880971.1, from coordinate 761,022,006 downwards.
ACTAACGGAGCTTACAAGTTTTCTATTGAGTTTTGTGTTGTGAAGTTTCAAGTTTTGGGTAAAGATTCGATGGACTATGGAATAAGGAGTGGCAAGAGCCTAAGCTTAGGGATTCCCAAGGGACCCCAAGGTAATATTCAAGGACAACCAAGAGCCTAAGCTTGGGGATGCCCCGGAAGGCATCCCCTCTTTCGTCTTCGTTCACCGGTAACTTTACTTGGAGCTATATTTTTATTCGCCACATGATATGTGTTTTGCTTGGAGCGTCTTGTATGATATTAGTATTTGCTTTTTAGTTCTCCAAAATCATCCTTGGTGTACACACCTTTTGGGATAAGCCCACTTGTTTATAATTTATTAAATACTCTATGTGCTGCACTTATATCTTTTGAGCTAGATAGTATTTGCTCTATGTGCTTCATTTATATCTTTTAGAGCACGGCGGTGGCTTAATTTTGTAGAAATTTTTAGTCTCTCGTGCTTCACTTATATTATTTTGAGAGTCTATTAGAACAACATGGTTTTGCTATGGTTATGAATTTTGTCCTAGAATGATGAGCATCCAAGTTGGGTATAATAAAAACTATCATAAAAGTGCATTAAACACTAGGATCAATTTTATGCTTGATAATTGTTTTGAGATATAAAGGTGGTAATGTTAGAGTCATGCTAGTGGGTAATTATGAAATTGAAAAATACTTGTGTTGAAGTTGGCAAGTCCCGTAGCATGCACCTATGGTAAAAGTTGTGTGACAAATTTGTTGCATGAAGTACTCTCTTGATTGTCTTCCTTATGAGTGGCAGTCGGGGACGAGCGATGGTCTTTTCCTACCAATCTATCCCTCTAGGGTCATGCGTAGTAGTACGTTGCTTCGAGGGCTAAGTAGACTTTGCAATAAGTATATGAGTTCTTTATTACTAATGTGAGTCCATGGATATACGCACACTCACCCTTCCACTTAGCTAGCCTCTATTATACCGCACAACCTTCGCCGGTATCATGCACCCATTATTTACCTTCCTCAAAACAGCCACCATACCTACCTATTATGGCATTTCCATAGCCATTCCGAGATATATTGCCATGCAACTTTCCACCGTTCCGTTATTATGACGCGCATCATCATTGTCATATTGCTCTTTGCATGATAATGTAGTTGACATCGTATTTGTTGCAAAGCCACCTCCATAATTTTCATACATGTCGCTCTTGATTCATTGCATATCCCGGTACACCGCCGGAGGCATTCATATACAGTCATATCTTGTTCTAGTTTTGACTTGTAATTCTTGAGTTGTAAATCAATAAAAGTGTGATGATCTTCATTATTAGAGCACTATCCCTGTGAGGAAAGGATGATGAAGAGTATGATGTCCCCACATGTCGGGATGAGACTTCGGACTTTATAAAAAAAGAAAAAAAAGAGAAAGGCCAAAAAGAAAAAAAAGAGAAAGGCCAAAGAAAAAAAGAAAAGAAAAAATAAAATAAAAAAAGAGAAAAATAATAATAATGAGAGAAAAAGAGAGAAGGGACAATGTTACTATCTCTTTTCCACACTTGTGCTTCAAATAGCACCATGATCTTCATGATAGAGAGTCTCTTGTGTTGTCACTTTCATATACTAGTGGGATTTTTTCATTATAGAACTTGGCTTGTATATTCCAAAGATGGGCTTCCTCAAAATGTCCTAGGTCTTCGTGAGCAAGCAAGTTGGATGCACACCCACTTAGTTTCTTTTGTTGAGCTTTCATACATTTATAGCTCTAGTGCATCCGTTGCATGGCAATCCCTACTCACTCACATTGATATCTATTAATGGGCATCTTTATAGCCCGTTGATACGCCTAGTTGATGTGAGACTATCTTATCCCTTTCAGTCCTCACAACCACCACCATATACCACCATAGTGCTATGTCCATGGCTTGCGCTCATGTATTGCGTAAGAGTTGAAAAAGCTGAATCGCGTTAAAAAGTATGAACCAATTGCTCGGCTCCTCATCGGGGTTGTGCATGATGGGAGTATTTTGTGTAATGAAAATGAAGCATGACCTAACTATATGATTTTGTCGGGATAAGCTTTCTTTGGCTATGCTATTTTGATAGGACATGATTATTTGTTAGTATGCTTCGAAGTATTATTATTTTTATGTTTTATAAGCTTTTATCTTGAATCATTTGGATCTGAACAATCATGCCACAATAAAGAAAATTACATTGAGAATTATGCTAGGTAGCATTCCACA
>LR880971.1:760973911-760997563 GCA_904067115.1 Aegilops sharonensis | reverse complement strand
TGTACTGATCCTTTTGATCAATCATTACCTGTAATTATCCTCACTATATTCTTTTCTGTGGTATTATATGCAGGATGAAGATGTATGAAATGACAAAAGGTGGACGCTATGGCATCGGGTTCATTGACCCAAACACCGTTAATGAATACACATGGAAACTAAATGCACATCATCAAAAGGACGTAGAGGACAACATGCTAGAGTTCTTGAAGCGCCTCAAATACAATGAAGATATACTACTTACTTACAACTTCCAGTGAGTCACACTGCCTTGTACTACAAATTCTCTGTTTTTGCCTACTAGCTAGCTACATGTTTTTGCTTTACATATGCCCGCTTAATTAAGGCATGCAAACGTGTGTGCATGCAGATATCACTGGGTCTTGTGTATCATTAAAGTTGACGCCGGAACAGTTGAAGTACTGGACTCACTACTCAAAGAAAAAACTGACTATAACATCTTGTTTGGGATAGTCAACAGGTAATTTGAATCATTATTAACTATATATCTCGGCCTATTTAGTTCGTCATTTTTCATGATATGAACTATATTTAATAACCCCTTTATTCATTTTCATTGTCGGCGGGCAGGGCTTGGGCAAGGTTCATCAGCGTCACGGAAGGCGAATGGAAACAAAAGCTTAAATTGTTTCGACCCAAGGTAAGTAATTAAGTAGTACTAGCTAGCTAGCTAGCTCCCATCTCTTTAATTATCATGCTTGATTAATTATTATCCGATCAAATTCCATTCTCGTAAAGGCCCTGAAGCAGGCGCAGGGGACTGATCTGTGTGCATTCTGCGTTTGCGAGAACATTCGCATGATGGCGTCCGAAAGGAGCAGATCTGAAAGACAGGAATGGGTACGCTTGTCAAAACACTATTCACAATTTTTACACCATTATCGATATCTAGTCACACAACTAATACACATGCATATTGATCTCCTTCTTAACAGTTCACAGAGGTGCGGGAGAAGCTCCTAGAAACGGAGCGCGTAGAAGCACTTCAAGAGGAAATAGCGGGATTTTTGCTCGACCAGGTCCTAAATCCGAACGGAGAATACTATNAAAGGAGCAGATCTGAAAGACAGGAATGGGTACGCTTGTCAAAACACTATTCACAATTTTTACACCATTATCGATATCTAGTCACACAACTAATACACATGCATATTGATCTCCTTCTTAACAGTTCACAGAGGTGCGGGAGAAGCTCCTAGAAACGGAGCGCGTAGAAGCACTTCAAGAGGAAATAGCGGGATTTTTGCTCGACCAGGTCCTAAATCCGAATGGAGAATACTATTACCCGCTGCCCCCATCGAGCTCCGAAGGCACCAATTAGGCTAATGCCACTGGCTCCGAAGGCAACATGCATATGTAGGAGAAATTGTATATAGCTATACATGTGTGTATGTGTGAATTAATTAATATGATGGTTTGTGAGACATTGATGATATATATATATATATATATATATATATGCATAACGTGTACAATGTGTAGTATTGTAAAATACCAGCAAACGAAAAAGAATTAAATTGATAGCACAAATTTAATTGAAAAATAAAAAATAAAACAAAAACCCACAAACTTTTAGTACCGGTTGGTGTTACCAACCGGTACTAAAGGGCTCCCGCCCCCCGGAGCTAGCTCGTGCCACGTGGTTGGACTTTAGCACCGGTTCGTGCTGAACCGGTACTAAAGGGGGGGCCTTTAGTGACCACACTTTAGTGCCGGTTATGTAACCGGCACTAAAGGGCCTTACGAACCGGTGCTATTGCCCGGTTCTGCACTAGTGCAGGACGTAGGGTTTTACCTCCATCAAGAGGGCCCGAACCTGGGTAAACATCGTGTCCCTTGTCTCCTGTTACCATCCGCCTAGACGCACAGTTCGGGACCCCCTACCCGAGATCCGCCGGTTTTGACACCGACATTGGTGCTTTCATTGAGAGTTCCTCTGTGCCGTCACCGATAGGAAGGATGCCTCCTCCCGTCTTCAAGGACGGTATCTTCGCCAAAGGAGCCTTGGCCGCCGGCCAAACTATCTGGCTAGGTGGTTTTCTTATGTCCGCCTGTCCGGCCATCGCTTCGACAACGACCTCTCAAGTCGTCAAAAGCAGTCTTCACATCAGCTCGGAATTCGCCGAGCGGCTGGATCCAATAGAGCTCTCGTCCGTAAACAAGCTCTTGGATCGCATCGCCGCCCTGGGAGTCGCTACAGACTACGATTAGATTGGGCTTAAACCCGATCTAAGAGAAATTAACTCTCCCCAGGTTACCCACCACGTTGCAGTGGTAGAGGAACAATGCGGCGACGCTTCTCTTGTATTGAAAACTAGTCATGTCCGGATCCCCGAACCCCTCATGCCGGATTCCCGCGGAGGGACGGGCTTCGATCAAACACTGAACTTAAAGTCAGGCATCGGACCAGACTCGTTGGACAACGTCCAAAAATCCAAGCTTCCAAAATTGGAAACTTCTCGGCCTTCGAGCCCTGAGATGGGTAGGGTTCCGGACTTAGTTCCACCCACCCGCCCAGACATATGCGACCTAACTCTAATTCGGCAAGAGCCCGCCAAGACAGTACATCACTACTGGACCAGATTCCTCCTGGTTATGGACAGGATAAAGGACTGCCGAGAGGAAAACGCAATCTGAGTCTTCTGCAATAATTGCACGGACAAGGGAATCCTAAACGCCATAAGTCGTCGTGACATCACGCGCTTCGCTGACTTGGAGACCATCGTACAAAAGTACTGTGCGATGGACAGCGCCTGGACAACCGAAAGTAAATTTTGGGATAATCCGGTCCCGAATACATCCCTAGTCCGGAACCAAAGGGTGCATCATTATCAAGCACCTGGGCTGAATACCAAAAAACCAAAACCCCCTAAAGGGTACGGAACCGTACTGGAGGGCTGGCTAAACGGACCCTGCAAAATTCATAGCACAGAGGGCGCCACTCCAACTCATAGCCTTCGAGCATGTTGGATACTACGGCAGGTGGCCAAAAGTGGCGAGGAGCTTCTAGCTCCAGAATCCCAGCCCAGCAACACCAGTACGGTGTTAACAGTCTTCGAGACTTTCGCATCCAATAACATGCGAAAACGACAACTCTGCAACCTTGCCGAAGTCTACCAAGTAGCAACAATAAATCCATGGAGCGACACGGCTATTACCTTCAATGCCAGTGACGAACCTAAATTCCGAACTGCCCGGGCACCAGCCGCATTGGTCCTCAGCCCAATAGTAGACGGCTTTCGGCTTACTAAGGTACTCATGGATGGCGGCAGCGGACTAAACCTCATCTATGAGGAAACCCTCCGAAAAATGGAAATAGACTGGAACCGCAGTGAGCGAAGCAGCACAACCTTTAGAGGAATAATCCCTAGCCGGGAAGCATGCTGCACAGGAAAAATCACGCTGGACGTAGTGTTCGGCTCGCCGGACAATTATAAGTCCGAGGAGGTCACGTTTCAAGTGGCCCCATTCAGCAGCGGATATCATGCTCTATTAGCAACGCTGTCCTCAAAATGTTAGCCCGGTTCGAAGGACTTGAATTCCATCACGTCACCCGGGATAATAACCAAGCGGCCGACGTACTGGCACGCATTGGCGCAAAACGCGACGCTGTCCCTCCTAACATCTTCCTGGAACGGCTCTTCAAGCCATTCGTACTATGGGAAGAGGAGTCCGGAACTAACAATCCGGAACAAGCCGCACCAACCGGCGATCCAGCCGATGACATAACACCTTCCGCCCACGACATAATGGCAGTAATTGCCCCGTGGACAGAACCATTCGTCGCCTACTTGCTTAGGCAGGAGCTTCCCGAAGACCAAAATGAGGCCCGCTGCATTATCCGGCGATCAAAAGCCTACAAGGTCTATGAGGGAGAACTTTATAAGAAAAGCACAACCGGAGTCCTTCAAAGGTGTATCTCCGAAGAGGAAGGGCGAAACCTCCTGGCTGAAATTCATGCCGGACTAGGCGGACACCACGCCGCAGCTCGGGCCCTTGTAGGAAAGGCATTCCGTATAGGATTTTACTGGCCGACGGCTCGAGCGGATGCCCAGGACTTAGTCCAAAGATGCGTCGGTTTTTAGCTCTTTGCTAATCAGAGCCATATGCCACCCACCACCCTCAAAACTATACCAATTACCTGGCCGTTCGCGGTCTGGGGGCTTGACATGGTTGGACCACTTAAAGGGGGAACCCGCAAGCAAAGGTACCTATTGGTCATGGTGGATAAATTCACCAAATGGATAGAGGCCAAGCCAGTTAAAACTGCAGAGTCCGGACCAGTGATAGACTTTATATCCGGGGTAGTACACCGCTATGGTGTCCCCCACAGCATCATCACCGATAACGGCACGAACTTCACCGCCGACGAGGTTAAATCATGGTGCAAAAATATGGGCATCAAGCTCGATTACGCTTCAGTCTATCATCCTCAAACCAACGGTCAAGTGGAACGAGCAAATGGTCTCATAATGAGCGGCATCAAACCCGGACTAGTGCGGTCCCTTACGAAATTTGACACGCACTGGGTAGAGGATCTCGACTCCGTACTCTGGGGGCTGCGGACAACGCCTAACCGTACCACCGGATTCACACCATTTTTTATGGTGTACGGCGCAGAAGCAGTTTTGCCCCGCGACATCATTCATGACTCACCTCGAGTGCACATGTACGAAGAAAGAGAAGCCGAGTTGGATCGGCAGGACAGCTTGGACACATTGGAGGAAGAGCGCGACGTCGCCAAGGCTCGTTCCGCATTCTATCAACAACAGGCTCGAAGATACCAAAGCAGAGAAGTACGGGCCAAGACTTACAACGTTGGCGAACTAGTTCTACGCCTGCCGAACAGGAAAAAGGACAAGCTCAAGCCCAAATGGGAAGGCCCCTTCATCATTGATCAAGTCTTGACCGGCGGAGCGTACCGTCTACGAAATGCATCGGATAACCGACTCGAGCCGAACCCATGGAACGCAGCCCGCCTCCGGCGATTCTATGCCTAGCGTCGGACTAAGAGTTCGTCCCCTTCCCCCGTCCAAAATTTTTTCTTTTATTTATTTCAGCTGCCTTTTGTTCATCTTTTTCTTCTCAAACCTATTCATCCAAGCCTTAAAGGGCTTTACCCGCGCAATGTTCGCGCACAATTGATGTGCTACCCACACTCATTATACCTGGGGGCTTCTTTACCAGAAGCTTAATTGTACGGGCTTTATGCCCAGCACATGTGTCAAGCCTCCACATGTACCTTTTATTCACCATTATATGCATCGATATGACTTAAGTTTTGGCCAAGCTGGGTTGCCTGGCTCCTGTGCTTACCCCTACGTTCCCGATTGTTCGGCTAGGAGGTAAAGGGAGCACCTCTGCGATTGTTACTGCCGGGTCAGCGGGATGTGTACCTCAGACTAGGTGAAGCCGAAAGCTAGCGTTCTTAAGGGAATATTCGGTCGGTGACTTAAAATATGATTTTTTATCCACTTATTTATCTGCCCCCAGATGTTTTCTGCTTTTTTCGCAGCCCGGACATGCACTTTAGGGCATGCCACCCCAAGCGGAAAGGAACCCTTAACGGAACTATTCTCCCTAGAAGATGTTTCTTACTAGCCAAGTAATATAACATAACTAGTTGGGCACTTGTCTGATAAAGCACTGATGACCCCTACGCCTGGTCTCCACGCATACCCCGGTTGTTTCATAACCGAGAAGGTATTCGGACACACTCCGGACTCTAGGGTCCCGAGGTCGAAGCGAAAAGGTCGGCAAAGACAAACGATCTACAATCCGGCTAGAATACATTTTGTATGTCATTTTATAATACATTGTCAAATCGACTGATTGTATTCTTCCTCAATCCCGTCTAACAGGTTGTCTAATTTACAGTCCTGTTGGGAAAATTTTGCGGCCAACTACACTTAGCCGTATATTAGACTCACAGGGATCTCCTTCCCATCGGGCCCCACAGGTCCGACTTCGGCCATGTGGTTGGAACCGCCTTCTTGTACCGCGTCTTTACCATGGCCCAGGCTTCCCTGGCACCTTTGCACAGATCTGCTGACGTATGCCGCAGGGCGACCTGTGAGCATACCTACAGACATATTCTGTCAAATTGACTTCCTCGCCGAACTCTTCTTTTCAAAGGAGTTCGCTCAAGCACTTACTATATATGCTGCGACGAAGCCGCTGATTCTCCTTAACGGAGCCCGACAGCTCGGCCCGAACGCCTTTCAGCTCTTCTCCAAGCTGGGCATGGGCATCCCGGAGCTTGTTTCATTCATGCTGCACCTTATGCAGCACCCTCTCGCCGGCCTTTAGTTGGCGCAGAAGTTCTTGCCTGTCCGGATCTTGTCCGGCAGCACCTGCAAACGTCGTTTTTTAGACTTGCGCAAAGGCCAAACGCTACTTATCCTTCTAAAATAGTGCGTTACCAGGAGAGGTCCTTGCGTTTCCTCCTGCGCCAGACAATGCGGCCTCAAGTTGGGCCTTGCACTCTTGCAGCTCCTGAGACAGTTGGGTATTCTTCTCGGTAAGATCCTGCATTTCATATGATCCTTAAATCCGTTAATATAACTACTTTAAGTCTCGGGGGCTACTGGCATATACAACCGTTAAAATCTCTTACCCGTATGTCTTTTACATACTGCTCCGTGGCTCTGGTAAAACTATCTTGAGCGGCACGAAGGTGCGCGTCCGTCGTGTTAAAGGCATTCAACGCCTCGGGGGAGAAGCACGCGTCACGAAATACTGTCCGGCGGCGCCTGTGATTCAGGGCACTCTCCACCTCAGACTTGGTGGCGGACTGTCTTTCGGCATCCTCTGTCGGAGGAACGTCCGGCTCGTGCCTTGCGCTCGCCTCCCCCTCCTGACCGGGTGCGGGAGCCCGGCTGGTAGAGGCTGGACTGACAACTTCCACACCCGCAGTCCGGCGGACGCTTTTTTCCCTATAAAAGTCATGAGCACTCAAAACGCTTCCTAGGAACGTTGCTCTAAAAATAAGGAATTGTGAGCTACACCTTTGCGGCGACGCTTCAGTCCGCGCCGCGCTCCTCTTCCGCCTACCGGTCCGGACTGGCCCTTGTTGGCCAGCCACCGCGGGCTCGGTTCTCGCCCCAGGGGCACCTCATGCACAGTGCCATCATGTACGGTGGTCAGAAATAAGCAAGGAAGGAATGACGGTGTCAGGGCTTCGGCCGCAATCACCTGGGGAGCCGGGTTTAGTCCGGGGTAGTCGGCCGTGATGGCGACTAAAGCATTATCCATGCTGAGCTGGTGGAACACCTCGTCGATTAGCTCCACCTTTATGTCCGGATCCTCTTTGGAGGCCAGATCCCGAGATCTCTCTAGATCCTCAGGCTGCGGAGCCGGACTTAGCATTCCCTCCACAGTCCAACGCAGTTCCTGCGTCGAAAGAATAACACAATGTAAGAAACTTAAGTTTCGTAAGGCACGGGTCGGACACGCTAAGTGTTCACTTACCCAAGGCCGGGGATTGTTCATGGAAAACCCATTTAACGGGTTCGTCTGAAGGAAATCCTCCTTCTCCCCCTTATACAGGCCGGACAAGATCGTCACCAGATCTTCGGCCGATTCCGGCCCTTTGCAGCCATGACGGGTGGCATCATCCTCCCCGTTGAAATCCCACATGGGGTGGCCCCTGTATTGTAGTGGCTGCACCCCCCGCGTAATGCATGTTGCCATGACTCCGATCATGGTCAACCAGGCATGGGCCAGTAACCTTATTCGGCCCATCAGATAATGGACGCTCTTGTCTTCCTCCAGTCGGGGGCTCCGCGGACGCCAACTAAGGCGTTTCTTCAGAGGAGCATTGCTGAACTCCGGGAGGCCGATCCGAACAGGATCCGGCGGCGGAGCGTCTTCTATATAAAACCATTCCGAAGGCCAGTCTTCGGGCGCCTTCTTAGGGGTTCCGGATGGATATCCGGTCCCGACAATGCGCCATATTTCGGCGCCGCCCACTTGATATATGGACCCCTCGTGAGAACGGGGGACAAGGCAAAACAAACTCTTCCACAGCGCGAAGTGGGGCTCGATGCCCAGGAAAAGCTCGCAAAGAGCTACGTAACCCGCGATATGAAGGATTGAGGTGGGCGTGAGGTGATGGAGCTGGAGTCCGTAGAACTCCAGGAGCCCGCGGAGGAATGGATGTACAGGAAATCCGAGCCCCCTTATTGGATAGGGGACGAAGCATACCCGCTCCCCTTTGTTGGGATTAGGGGTAACCTCTGCTAGCTTCCCACCTTTGTAGGTGGCAAGCCCGGCTCGAACCGGAACCATGAAGGCCGGAGGGAGATATCCCCCCATTTGGAGCTTCACCAGCTCGTTGTGCGAAACAGAGCATCTCCTCCAATCTCCTGGCGAAGGGCTGGGAGCGCGAGAAGAGGAGCCGCGTTGACGGTCCATGATGGAATGGATTCTTGGTCGAAAGCGCTCCGATGAGTATTTGCGAGATGAAGATGGTGATTTGGATCTGGATTCTTGCCTCCCTTATAGGCAGATTATTCGCACAACTAGGGGGTAAAACATAAAAGACACCCTGGCTTTTCACATTCGCACGACGCGTGGAAGAAGGCCCTTATTGGGAGTGGAAGCCAAGACGCGCAACATTGATGAGGAAGCTGGACACTGTTCGGCAGGTACATGGAACTTAAAGGAGAACCCGCCTTGCAACGCCGAAGACTACACGCATGCTGGACTTATCGTCATTGAAGCCTGGTTCGGGGGCTACTGAGGGAGTCCCGGATTAGGGGGTGTCCGGATAGCCGGACTACCGTCATCGGCCGGACTATCATTTGCCGGACTATCATCATCGACCGGACTCCAAGACTATGAAGATAGAAGATTGAAGACTTCACCCCGTGTCCGGATGGGACTTCCCTTGGCGTGGAAGGCAAGCTTGGCGATACGGATATGTAGATCTCCTACCATTGTAACCGACTCTATGTAAACCTAGCCCCATCCGGTGTCTATATAAACCGGATGGCTTTAGTCCGTAGGACAACAATCACAACAACCCTTACAATCATACCATAGGCTAGCTTCTAGGGTTTAGCCTCCTTGATCTCGTGGTAGATCCACTCTTGTAAACATCCACAATATCAATATCAATCAAGCAGGACGTAGGGTTTTACCTCCATCAAGAGGGCCCGAACCTGGGTAAACATCGTGTCCCTTGTCTCCTGTTACCATCCGCCTAGATGCACAGTTCGGGACCCCCTACCCGAGATCCGCCGGTTTTGACACCGACACCAAGCTTGCCTTCCACGCCAAGGAAAGTCCTATCCGGACATGGGACGAAGTCTTCAATCTTGTATCTTCATAGTCTAGGAGTCCGGCCAAAGATGATAGTTTGGCTATCCGGACACCCCCTGGTCCAGGACTCCCTCAGTTGCCCCTGAACCAGGCTTCAATGACGACGAGTCCGGCGCGCATATTGTCTTCGGCATTGCAAGGCGTGTTCCTCTTCCGAATACTTCATAGAAGATTTGAACACAAGGATAGTGTCCAGCTCTGCAAAACAAGTTCCACATACTACCGTAGAGAGAATAACCTTTGCACAGATCTGCTGACGTATGCCGCAGCGTGACATCACACCACGGCCAGGCCTTTATACGAATCGTTTTTACTATTCCACCTCAGCGCGTTTAGCGAGGCGGTTTCCTTGGCACGTCTTATCAAAGCGGATATCGTGCCCCCTTATTCCGGGATTCCCATCAATACGGACGTGGGTAACCCATCTGCGCCACTGATTACGACGCTTGGGAGATAAGCGAGTTTTACCAGGCTGGCGGGGGACGCATAGCTTTGTCCGTCCATATAAGGGGATAAGGATCCACCTTTTCACCTACGCCTTCTTCCTCCTTTGCTCATCCATTTCTGCGCACTCGAGCTCCAGCGCCCAAGTCCGCACACCCCACCTCAACCTTCTCCAACTATGTCCGGAGCGGGAGGCGGGTAGATGGCCTCCTCCATCACGGAGGGGCACATCAAAAAGCTGCGGAAGGCTGGATACTTATCCAGCAACATCGCGCACCGGCTACCCGACGAGGGGCAGCTCATTCCAACCCCAGGCCCCATGAGAGGGTGGTGTTTCTCACCCACTTCCTCCGCGGACTAGGTTTTCCACTTCACCCGTTTGTCCGGGGGCTCATGTTCTACTACGGCCTGGACTTCCACGATCTGGCCCTGAATTTCATCCTCAACATCTCGGCGTTCATCGTCGTGTGTGAGGCCTTCCTCTGCATCCAGCCCCACTTCGGCTTATGGCTGAAGATCTTCAATGTCAAGCCGAAGGTAGTGGGCGGCCGCCAAGCGGTGTGCGGAGGTGCCATGGTTGGCAAGATGGCCAAAGTCCGATGGCTCGAGGGCTCCTTTGTGGAGACCATAAAGGGGTGGCAATTGGGGTGGTTCTACATCACCGAGCCGCGCGACTCTCAATGGGCGGCGACCCCCGAATTCCGATCTGGCCTCCCCACACGGCTAACATCATGGAAAGAGACGGGCCTGTCGTGGGGTGATTTGGACGAGCTATCCGGACTCCAAACCTGCGTCCGGAACCTGGCGGACAAGAATCTCAGGCTTGTCAACATTATCCAGGTGATGCTCATCCGCCGGATTCTCCCATGCCAACAACGGGCCTTCAAATTATGGGAGTTCGATCCGGCACAGCACCCAACTCTGAAAAGGCTCTTCGACACTACGTACGAAGATGCCTGGAAGGTGCTGTTCAATGGCGCCCAGGCTCCAACATCCGCTACCGAAGATCGCGGCTTCAGCTTGCAGCGTCAAGCCAGTGAGGTAAGTTCATTACCCTTCATGGGACTCTTTTTTCAGAGTTTGACTCTATGCGGGATCTAAAACTCCCTAACCTTTCACAGGACTGGCTGAAGACGTCCGGACAGATTAACTGTCCGGCCCCTTTGCCAGAAGACCCAGCGGACGCCCGATTGACGGGGCTGCTGGCTCCGGCACCTCAAGTGGTGCCGGAGAAGAAGGCCAAGAAGAAGGCCATGGGAACTCGAAGGAGCTCCCGACGCCAGGTGCTGTCGGACTCATCGTCCGACAACCCTGAGGCGGAATCCTCCTCTGAGGAAGAGGAGGAGGAAAAACAAGCCTCTCCCGCAGCGGGGGGAAAGAAGAAAAGGAAGGCCGCCCCAACTGGGGAGGCCGGAGGGTCCAAGAAGGGAAGGACCCTTCCTCCGGACTTCTCCACCAACGTCGACAACGACGAGGAGGAGTGGCCAACAAGGGCCAAGCCCCTGGCGAGATCGTAAGTGTCCGGATTCTGGAATAGTTCGTGACTTCTAACGCCGAATATGACCATGTAGCCCGCCCAAGGACGAGCTTGCCGCTTTGTCGAGCGGCTCCTTGGGCTCGTCGGATGTGAATAGTACTTCACTTCCGACCGCCTCCTCTCCTCGTGTCGCCGACGACACTGCGGTGGAGTCCCAAGAGGGGCCCAGCCAGGAGGAAGTGGTCCTGGAGGCGCCGCAAGGCGACCTCCCGGACTTCGGGCGCGAAGGGGGAGAGACCCCAGAGGGCTCTAAGTCTGGCCCTGTGCCGGACTCCGTACCGGAACTTTCAGTGGTTCCGAAGTCCGGCAAGCGGCCCCTTCGTAAGAAGGGTAAGACTACAACGCCGGTGACCTCCGTCCATCCGGAGGCACCGGATAGCTTGCTGGAGGCGCTTAAAGGCGCCTCCATTGACGAGGAGCACCGCACTGTTATGAGTGTGGTGATCCAGAAAGTTCAGTCCGCCAAGAGCGGGCTGACTGAAGCCTGTACCAGCCTTCTAACAGGCTTTGAGGTAAGTTTAGAATATGTAAAAATATTACGGCATAGACAGTAGCCCCTGATGCTTAGTTCGGTGTTTGGAAAGAAAAGCCGGACTAAGGATCTAAAAAGATATACGCAGGAGTCTAACATAAGTATGTCAATATGGGCATGCAGGCGGCACTGCTGACCTCTGCCGCACTGACTGCCGAGGTCAATGCATTGAAGCAGAGCCTCGAGTGGTCCGAGAACGAGCTCGGCCTTGCCAAGAAGCAGCTCGAGGACAAGGAAGGTAAGTAATACCTTATTAAAGAAATACCTTATAGAAAGGATTTGGTTGCTAAAATGACAGGAGTAACGTGGGTATTGTAGGGGCCACGAACGAGGTGGCAACCCTGAAGGAAGCGGTGTCCGCGGCCGAAAGCAAAGCGGCCGTGGAGTGTACCGAGCGAGAGAAGCAGGAGGAGCGGGTGGCGGAGGTGCGGCAAGAGCTCCAGGCTCTCATGGAAAAACACGAGAGTTTGGAGCGTGACTCGAAGACTCGAGAGTCCGAGCTCGTCTCAGCTCTTGAGAGTGCCAAAGCCGCTAAGGTCGAAGCTCAAAAATCCCTCCAAGAAATTGAATCATTAAAGAAGATAGCGGCGGGTAAGGCATTCTTTATGCAAAGCAAGCATGTGAAAGTGAGTTACCTATTACTTACCCAGATTCGGAGCTCTCCAGGAGCATTCGCAGATCTGCCCCGTAGTGTGCCTGATGCTGCCGCGTTCTACCGCGCCAAGGAGGGGAGCTCGACGGAGAAGGTGTTCTGGTCTCAGTATGCTGAGGCCAATCGTCCGGTGCCCCTGAGCGACCAGCTGAAGCAGCTAGTCGAGCTCCACAAGGTCGCCGAACAGGCCATGAAGGGCCTCATAGTTCGGCTGTGGCCATTGGAAGCCATGCCTGGGAGCTACTTCGGGCTAGTGCAACGGCTGGTGGACGCCTGTCCATGGATTGAAGTCATCAAGCGCTCATCTGCATTGAAGGTGCCCGTCGGGCCCTTGCCCGTGCTAAAGTGCACTGGGGCAAGCTGGATGCGGAGAAGCTTGTGACGGACGGGCCACCGATGGGCAAGGAGCATTGCAAGCCCGAAATGAACTATGAGGGCGTCCTGAAGGGTGCCCGCCGTATAGCGTATGAGTGCTCCAAAGATGTAATTTTTGAATAGACTCGCATTCTTATCCTGTACGCTGAAAACTTGTTCATATGCGCTAAGCAACGCTTGTTAATTTAAAATATTACCTTCTGTGCGGCCGTTTATCAAATTTGAGAGATGGCAAGTCGTTGGCTTCAGCCCCCATGCCACGAGTGCTGGGGTGTTCGGGATAAACTTGAGCGCTCTTGTTCCCATTCTTGGGTCCGTCGAGGGAGGCGCTCAATGCAACGAACAAAGCAACCGGACTAATAGTCCGATAAGCAAGGGATGGGACTATTTAACATGTCCCCCTCCAGGGGTAAGCTGCGGGATGGTATGTAAAACAGGTATAATGATCGTAGTAGAGACCACCTGGACACTCGACGTAGCTTTCTGCTTCCCTGGCTGTTGCATCGTGAGTTCGGCAATTCTAGTGCCGAACAGGACTTCTGGAAAACGGAGTCCTGAAAGTAAGAAAAAAGAAGAAAAGAAAAACAATGACACAATCGGGAGCCCCTGGTGCGGTTGAGCCGCATTCTGGGCGTGCCGTGGTCGTTCCCCTCCCCTTATGCCCATGGTATCTCCAGAGCGTAGTTATGTACGCGTAGTACTGGCTTCGCAGTTTCGCGAGGGCTGGGGTTGGGGCCGGATTGCTACGCATGCTCGGATCGTGCCAGGCGGTCTTGTTGTAGGTTACTCCGGGCGCGCTTGACGGTGGCCGGACGTTTAATAGCCGGACTCGAGAATTGCCGTGAGAGGCTGCTTTGCACCTCCCCCGCGTGGGCCGCCGTGTGCTCCTCCGTTCGGAGAGAGCGTTCGGTGTTTCCATTGACCGTGATTACTCCTCGAGGGCCTGGCATCTTGAGCTTGAGGTATGCGTAGTGCGGCGCCGCATTGAATTTTGCAAATGCGGTTCGTCCAAGCAGTGCGTGATAGCCGCTGCGGAACGGGACTATGTCGAAGATTAACTCTTCGCTTCGGAAGTTATCCGGGGATCCGAAGACCACTTCGAGTGTAACTGAGCCTGTACAATTGGCCTCTACACCTGGTATTACACCTTTAAAGGTCGTCTTTGTGGGTTTAATCCTTGAGGGGTCTATGCCCATTTTGCGCACTGTATCCTGATAAAGCAGGTTCAGGCTGCTACCGCCGTCCATCACGACTCTAGTGAGGTGAAATCGTCGAATATTGGGTCAAGAACCAATGCGGCAAATCCGCCGTGACGGATGCTAGTGGGGTGGTCCCTTCGATCGAAGGTGATCGGGCAGGAAGACCATGGGTTGAACTTCGGGGCGACTGGCTCCATCGCGTATACGTCCCTTAGTGCACGCTTCCGCTCCCTTTTGGGTATGTGGGTTGCGTATATCATGTTCACCGTCCGCACTTGTGTGGGAAAGCCCTTCTGTCCTCTATTGTTCGGCGGCCGGGGCTCTTCCTCGTCATCGTTATGCAGCCCCTTGTCGTTGTTTTCGGCGCTTAGCTTGCCTTCTTGCTTGAACACCCAACAATCCCTGTTGGTGTGGTTGGCTGGTTTTTCGGGGGTGCCATGTATCTGGCACAAGCGATCGAGTATTCGGTCCAAGTTGGACGGGCCCTGGGTAATTCTTTTAAATGGCTTCTTCCGCTGACCGGGTTTAGAGCCTCTGAATCCGGCATTTACTGTCGTATCTTCAGTATTATCACCGTTAATGTGGCGTTTATGCTTGTTGCGACGCGACCTGCCATTGCTGTCCTTGGTATCCGAACTATCAGGGTGTTTGGCCAAGTTGTTGCTTCGAGCTAGCCAATTGTCCTCTCCTGCGCAAAAGCGGGTCATGAGTGTGGTGAGGGCTGCCATGGATTTCGGCTTTTCCTGTCCTAGGTGCCGGGCAAGCCACTCGTTGCGGATGTTATGTTTAAAGGCTGCAAGGGCCTCTGCATCCGGACAGTCAACGATTTGATTTTTCTTGGTTAGGAACCGTGTCCAGAATTGTCTGGCCGATTCTTTTGGCTGCTGAATTATGTGGCTGAGGTCATCGGCGTCTGGTGGTCGCACGTATGCGCCCTGGAAGTTATCAAGGAATGCGGCTTCCAGGTCCTCCCAACAACCAATTGATTCTTCTGGCAAGCTGTTGAGCCAATGTTGAGCTGGTCTTTTAAGCTGTAGTGGGAGGTATTTGATGGCGTGTAGATCATCGCCGCGGGCCATGTGCATATGGAGGAGGTACTCCTCGATCCAAACTGCAGGATCTATTGTGCCATCGTATGATTCGATGTTTACGGGTTTGAAAACCTCGGGGATTTGATGAGCCATTACTTCATCTGTGAAGCATAGTGGGTGTGCGGCGCCTTTGTATTGAGCTATATCACGACGCAGCTCAAATGAGCTTTGTCTACTATGTTCGGCCCGCCCGAAATTGCTGTATCCGGCGTGACGATTATCGTCACGTGTCGTGGGGCGCCCACGCGATCCGTAGATCGATCTTGTTTGCCTTGCCTTGTCCTCCAATGTGTCTCACAGGTCTGGCGCGTTTCCCCATGCCTTGGTACTTTTCGAGCGACACCGGAGTGCGGCTTGAATGGAGGGTCTAGAGGCCTCTCTGTCGCGACCACGGGGTGGCCGGTCGGCCGCATCATGCGCTGGTGATGTAGGTTTAGGTGCTGCTTCCTCTAATTGGGGTAGCAGCCTGCGTTTGGGGTACCTCTTGGAGGGGCGTTTGAGTTCATACTCTTCGGCTGCAAGGACTTCAGTCCATCTATCAGCTAGCAAGTCAGCTCTAAGCTGCTGTTGCTTTTTCTTGAGGCTGCTTGTCGTGGCCATAAGCCTGCGTTTGAAACGCTCCTGTTCGGCAGGATCCTCAGGCACGACAAATTCGTCGTCGTCGAGGCTTGCCTCATCTTCGGAGGGAGGCATATAATTATCGTCCTCCACCTCCCTGTCTGCCGCCCTATCATGAGGGCTGGCTTCTCCCTCCTCCTGTGCTGAATCCTGCTGGAGGGGGTTGTCTTCGGCACTGTCCGGGGTGTCATTATCTCCCGTGCCGGAATCACCGTTTTTGCTGTGGCGGGATTTAGAGCGGCGCTGCTGACGCCGACGCTTGGGCTGTTTCTTGGAGGGGTCATCCTCCGCTTTTCCATCGCCGTTCCCATCTTTTGGGATGTCCACCATGTATATGTCGTATGACGAGGTGGCCTTCCAGTGCCCTGTAGGCGCTGGTTCTTGGTCGTCTCCGGCATCTTCGTCCATACCGTCGATGTCTTCGGAGTCGAAGTCGAGCATGTCGGTTAAATCATCGACAGTGGCTACAAAGTGGGTGGTGGGTGGGCATTGAATTTCTTCGTCGTCCGTATCCAACCTTCCTGACCGTAGTCCGGCCAGGGCTCTCCTGATAAAGAGAGAGACTTTACTGAATTCAGGATGTCGCCAAAGGGCGAGCGCTGAAAGATGTCCGCGGCAGTGAACTCCATGACCGGCGCCCAATCGGATTCGATTGGCAGGGGCGCGGAGGGTTCGGAGTCCGGAGAGGAGTCCGGCACCTTGGAGTCACGGTCTTCGCAAAGGACAGGGATGGAGTTTGGCTCAATCGCCGTTGGGATCGTAGCCCCCGAGGCGGTGTCCAACCACTCGTCCTCGATCGGGGGAGTCGGCTTCGAGCTAAGGGTCGGAGCGGACGCCGGTGCGGCCTCCAGGGCACTGTTCGGCGGCAGAGCTAGATCATGCCCATCGAGACAGTGCAGCGCGCTTGGCTGTGGCTCGAATCCGGTGAAGATCAAGTCTCCGCGGATGTCGGCTGTGTAGTTCAAACTCCCAAATCTGACCTGATGGCCAGGGGCGCAACTTTCGATCTGCTCCAGATGGCCAAGCGAATTGGCCCGCAGTGCAAAGCCGCCGAATACGAAGATCTATCCGGGGAGAAAAGTCTCACCCTGGACCGCGTCGTTGTTGATGATCGAAGGAGCCATCGGGCCTATCGGTGACGACACAGAGGAACTCTCAATGAAAGCACCAATGTCGGTGTCAAAACCGGCGGATCTCGGGTAGGGGGTCCCGAACTGTGCGTCTAGGCGGATGGTAACAGGAGACAAGGGGCACGATGTTTTTACCCAGGTTCGGGCCCTCTCGATGGAGGTAATACCTACTCCTGCTTGATTAATATTGATGATATGGGTAGTACAAGAGTAGATCTACCACGAGATCAAGGAGGCTAAACCCTAGAAGCTAGCCTATGGTATGATTGTTGTTCGTCATACGGACTAAAACCCTCCGGTTTATATAGACACCGGATAGGTTAGGGTTACACAGAGTCGGTTACAATGGTAGGAGATCTACATATCCGTATCGCCAAGCTTGCCTTCCACTCCAAGGAAAGTCCCATCCGGATACCGGACGAAGTCTTCAATCTTGTATCTTCATAGTCTTGGAGTCCGGCCGTGATGATAGTTCGGCTATCCGGACACCCCCTAGTCGAGGACTCCCTCTTCTCTCCTCTAGTGGTGTTATGTGAACGTCGACTACATGACACTTCACCATTATTTGGGTCTAGAGGACGGAATTGGGAAGTAATAAGTAGATGATGTGTTGCTAGAGTGACAGAAGCTTAAACCCTAGTTTATGCGTTGCTTCATAAGGGGCTGATTTGGATCCATATGTTTCATGCTATGGTTAGGTTTACCATAATATTTCTTTTGTAGTTGCGGATGCTTGCAATAGGGGTTAATCATGAGTGGGATGCTTGTCCAAGAAAGGGCAGTACCCAAGTACCGGTCCACCCACATATCAAATTATCAAAGTAACGAACGTGAATCATATGAGTGTGATGAAAACTAGCTTGACGATAATTCCCATGTGTCCCCGGGAGCTCTTTTCTCATTATAAGAACTTTTCCAGGCTTGTCCTTTGCTACAAAAAGAATTGGGCCACCTTGCTGCACCTTATTTACTTTCATTGCTTGTTACCCGTACAAATTATCTTATCACAAAACTATCTGTTATCTACAATTTCAGTGCTTGCAGAGAATACCTTACTGAAAACCGCTTGTTATTTCCTTCTGCCCCTCGTTGGGTTCGACACTCTTACTTATTGAAAGGACTACGATAGATCCCCTACACTTTTGGCTCATCAGTCGGCCTGTCCGATCACCTTTGACCGTATGGATAAACCGACTAGTATCCGTCACGGAGGTTCGGCTGCCCTAGTGCTCGACCCAATAATCGACGGATACCACCTCACTCGAGTCCTCATGGACGGCGGCAACAGTATCAATCTGATATATCAGGACACCGTCCGCAAGATGGAGATGGACCCATCAAGAATCAAGCCAAGCAGCCCTACCTTTAAAGGAGTTATACCGGACGTGGAAGCCCGCTACACAAGCTGTCCAACATTGGATTTCGTGTTCGGCTCTCCGAACAACTTTCGAAGCGAAGAACTAATCTTCAAAATTGCTCCGTTCCGAAGCGGCTATCATACACTACACGGAAGAATGGCCTTCGCCCGTTTTAATGCAGTCCCGCATTATTCCTGTCTAAAACTCAAAATGCCTGGACCCCGTGGCGTCATTACGGTCAGTGGAAATATGGAGCGCTCTCTTCGCACAAAGGAATACACGGCGGCTCTGGCAGTCGAAGCACAAAACGACCTATTTAAGCCGAACAACTCATCGGTCGTTAAGACCGCAGACACAGCTAAACGTGTCCGGCGCACACCTCAGTGCGGCAGCTCAGCTAAACCTAAGCTCGATTAGCAGTTACACCCCCATCGACCGCCCCATAAGGAGATATATTCAAAATTCCTTGGCGGCTTCGGGGGCACTCTGCACACAAAAGGTCCATAGTCCGGCTTGACCCTATTTGGACCCTGGAAGTTATCCTTCATGATTCATTAAAATGAACCAGCTTTACTTACGGCCACACCAGATTCTTTTACCTGGTCTTCCTTTTTTCCTTTTTCCTTTTTCTTTACAGACGGCCATCACACTATACCCTTCAAGGACACTTCACAACGGAGACAAAGGCGCAGACGTGCAGCAGGGCCCCACATTAAGGTTTCTTTTTTAGATTAAGACCCTGTGTAAACCTTTTTTTATCCCTTGTTGTTTTATACTTTCCTGGCATGTAAAATGTCCAAGAGAGATACCGGCATTACCTGTAAACATGGAGCTCGCCGTACTAAGGTAGATGTTATAGAAGCAGCAAGGTCGTATTGTGTTTTGAGATTCATGCTCTCACCACCTGCGCTCTTTCCCCGCGTCGGATTTCCACACGTGCCTTGATACCATGGGTTTATCACCAGGGGCTGTATTCAGCCTGGTGTATATTGTAAAGTCCGAACACCTATAGGGAGTGTTCGTCAGCGCGAGTTTGGCCTTATATGCATCAACTCCGAATCATGTCTTTGGTCAATAGTTGGGTGGCTCGGGTCCTGTGCATACTACCTTATGTTCCGCTATATCGGCTAGGGTAGTAAAGGGAGAACTACTGCGATCGTGTCCCAGCTAGCCCGGCTGAGCACCTCAGTAGAGAAAGCCGAAAACTATCTGTCATGATGCGGCGAGAGCTGGTCAACCACTCGATAACTCATCGGAACCTTCACGATTCCCTCTGTGTTAAACAAAGGACAGTCCTTCTGGTCACGTATGTACATGCACCGTACTAGGATAACCGCGGACGTATCAGGGGATATATAGTAGCCCCACCGCCAAACTCCTCTGGCCAAGTGAAAGTGTTAAAGCTCTATAGTCCGGTTGCCTAGTTCGCCGCACTAACACCTCCTTAACGGACCAAGACGTTGGGTCAAGTGTGATCAAGTGCTTTTTCAAACACCCCTGGGTTATACGCGAGGGGGCTGAAGCCGACAACTGCAAACTTTCAGATTGTATATATATATATATATAAAAGATGGCCGCACAGGAGGTACTAAGACTTTTCGGGCAAAAAGTATAAAAACATAGCCTTAAATATATCATAATATTGTTATTGCAATTTTGATGCACTTTACTCGAACATAATATTTTTCAAGCACTAACCCTCTATTAAGCGGGCACCCTCTAGGACATCTTCAAAGTAATGTTCTGGCATGTTAATGTCCTTTCCTTCGGGTGGACTCTGTGCTACAATATCGGTGGCCGTCATCTTCGCCCAGTATATCTTGACACGGGCAAGGGCCATCCATGCACCCTCTTTGCACGTTGACCCCTTCACAGCGTCAATACGCGGCACTGCATTAACAAGTTTCCGCACCAAACCGAAATAACTATCCGGAATGGGTTCAGTTGGCCACAGCCGGGCTATGACGTCCTTCATGGCAGTGCTGGACATCCGGTGGAGCTCGGCCCATTGAGCCATCTGTTCATTCAACAATGGACGCTTCGGCGTATCAAATTGCGACCAAAACAGATTTTCCGTCGCATGTCCTTCTTGCGCTTGGAAAAACTGATTCACATCGGCAACACTCTTCAGCAGGTCCATAAAGGGGTCCGGAGAACTCCATTGTTGATTCAGCAGCGCATACTTCGGATCGCCAAACTTTAGTTTGCAACAAAAAGGTCTTACCAGGTGCGATCTCCCCAGCTTGTCGGATCTCCTCCCGAGCTGCTCTAGACTCAGACCGGACTTCTTTCGCCTCTTGTAAGGCCTTGTCCAGATCGGCCGCTTTGGCTTTGTTATCTCTCTCAAGATATTGGCATCGGCTAGTGGCATTCTTCAACTCAAGTGCCATGGTAGATATCCTCTCCTCGCCCTGACGTCGAGCGGTCTGCTCTACTTTGAATTCGGCGGCTGCCTTTTCAGCAGCCTCATTACTCCTCGCTTGCTCCTTGGCCCGGGCAAGTTCCGCCTGAAGGGTCTCCACTGCGGCAGCACTATCTGGAGTTATGCATATACAAATTTTCAGTATCACGCTCATTTCACAATACTAGCGTGTACTGAGTGTCCCAGAGACATACCTTGCGCCTCGTCGAGCCGCCTATTCATAAGCGTGATATCATCATCCGCCACATCAACTTTCTGCTTCAAATGTGCTACCTCGATAGCTTGGGCAGTCCCCACGGACGTAACAACCTGTGTTTCAATTAGTCATATCATTTCCTGGGCATATATTTTTGATCCTCTGATCGCATTCCTTTGGATGTCAACCAGAGTATCAGCGGCTACTATCTATACACAGGTGCATTTCGCACTTACAATATAATTGAAATTACACTACGTACCTCGAAGCCTCTTAGTAGGCTAGAAAAGGCTTCATTCAATCCGCTTTTCGCGGACCAAACTCTTTCTAACACCATACCCATAAAGGTACGATGTTCCTCTGAAATGGAGGCATGTTGCAAAATGCCCATCAATGCATCCGGCGTCCCTTGGACATCTGATAGTCCGGGCCTTTTGTTGTTCACTGGAGGGGCCGCACTCCGAGGACCATGGGGGGCCGAAGTATTACCTTTGGCCCCGGTCCTCACTGTCCCTTGCACCGCTTGCAAATCGGGAAGGATCCTCCGGGACGACAGCTCGACATCGTCTGCCTCATCAGGCAGGCAGATCTGTGGAGGCGTCTCGCTCTCCATCATCTCCGGAAGTAGATCCCCCGAAGAGGAGGACTATTGAGGAGGGCTGCGTGCCGGACTACAACATGAGTTTAAAATATTACCCTTATAGCCAGGAAAGAACGAAACATGTTTAAAACACCCAGATTCACTTCTGATGCGGCTGAGGGCCTATCTTTGCGGCGTGTCTGCGTGCCAATATCACCCCCTGACTGGGATACCTTCCCCCGCTTACAAGCTTCTCTTTCTGAGTCTTCGGAAGCGACCCTTTTCTTCCCATGGGGAGAAGGGATGTTAGTTCGCCCTTCCCTTCCACCTTTATAAGCGGGATTTCTAATCTCCCCAAACGAATTGCCTGGTGAGCCTCCAGAGTGGCAGCTGCCTTGGGCCTCTTCGTCCTCCTCTTTATCTTCCCCCGCCGGCACTTGATGCGGCGCCGGAGCCAGCATCCTTGTTAATAACGGATCGGCAGTATCTTCGGGAAGTGGAGCCGAACACCTGATTCTCTCCGCCTTCTTTAGCCAGCCCTGGCCGGATAGAGTTTTATCAGTGCATTGTCATGGATAATTTGACTAAATCATGTTCGGGGGTCGAGTACTTACCGGAGTATCCGGATGGTTGCAGACAAGACCGATGTCTTCTATAGTATCCGGCCACTGTTTTCGTGCGCCGAAGAACAATTTCCACATCTCTCCGAGCATCGTGCCAGAGAGGTGCTGAAGAGTCTGTGGACCTTCCAGATTAAATTCCCACATGCGAAGAGGGCGTTGCTGATAGGGTAGGATCCGGCTGACTAGCATTACTTGGATTACATCGATGAGGCCGGTGTCCTTCTCAATAAGGCTCTGGATGCGGCTTTGCAGTGTCCGCACTTCATTTGCAGATCCCCAGTCTAGCCCCTTGTTAATCCACGATGCGAGCTGTGGTGGAGGGCCGGACTGAAACGCAGGAGCAACTACCGGCTTTGTACCGCGGGGTTCGGTGATGTAAAACCACTCCCGTTGCCATAAATCAGAAGATTCTGCGAAGGAGCCCTTTGGCCAAGTGGAGTTGATAAGCTTGCTTATTGAAGCGCCTCCGCACTCTGCCTGTTTCCCGTCGATTACCTTCGGTTTCACGTTAAAGGTATTAAGCCATAAGCTTTAGTGTGGGGAAATATGGAGGAAGGCCTCGCATGTGGTGATCTACGCTGAGATGTGGAGGAAGGAGTCCGGGGCTAGATCGTGGAAATCTAGCCCGTAATAAAACATGACCCCTCGAACAAAGGGGTGGAGAGAAAACCCAAGCCCTCGAAGGAAGTGGGAGATAAACACGACCGTCTCATTGGATCTGGGAGTTGGAATAAACTGACCTTGAGCAGGAAGCCTGTGGTAGATTTCCGCAGTCAAGTGTCTTGCCTCCCTGAGCTTCGAGATGACTTGCTCTGTGACAGAAAGGTCATCCACCGGCCCTGAAGGCCGGGTGCGGACATGGCTGGAAGCTCGAAGCAACTGGATTGACCCTTGGGTGTTGGAACTTGAGGTGGGGGGTGAAGGAAAGAACTAGCGTGGATGGAAAAAGGACGGGCCTTAACCCCTTTATAAAGGCGACGAATATCAAGCATCCCCTCTGTGGCCTTAAAACATGATTATTCCCAAGGAAACACGCCAGCAGAATGGTTGGGTTACCCACGCCCATGTTGATGAAAATCCCGCGATAAGAGGACACGATCTCTGTTTTGATAAGATGTGCCAATAAAACCGCCGCTCGGGACGCGGAGTGGCAGGTTAGGAACGATTCAGAATAAATGGCTGGGTGATGATGTAATGTCGTGTAACCAAGATTGTCAGCGGATTGGACTCGTGAAATATTATATTCTATGCAGGAGCGTGTGGAATTTGTTTTGTAGAGCCCGACACGATTCTTGTGTTCGGAATTTGATGATGTAATGTCGTGTAACCAAGACAATCTGCGCGCCGGACTCATCGTCATTGAAGCCTGGTTCATGGGCTACTGAGGGAGTCCTAGACTAAGGGGTCCTCGGACAGCAGGACTATATATTTTGGCCGGACTGGTGGGCTATGAAGATACAAGATAGAAGACTTCGTCCCGTGTCCTAATGGGACTATCGTTTGCGTGGAAGGTAAGCTTGGCGATTTGGATATGTAGATTATTTCTCTGT
>LR880971.1:760945171-760973321 GCA_904067115.1 Aegilops sharonensis | reverse complement strand
TCATCAAGATCAATCAAGCAGGAAGTAGGGTATTACCTCCATAGAGAGGGCCCGAACCTGGGTAAACATTCTGTCCCCCGCCTCCTATTACCATTCTCGGGACCCCCTACCCGAGATCCGCCGGTTTTGACACCGACACCCCTCTCCGTAAAAAGGAAAAATAGAGGGAGGGATGAATCCTACTCGGAGTGGAGTCCTAGTAGGACTCCCCCCTCCATGGTGTGCCCATTGGTGGCCGGCCTCCTCCCCACCTCCTTTATATACGGGGGCGGGGGGCACCCAAAAGTACATCAATTGTTTTAGATGTGTGCGGTGCCCCCCTTCCACCGTTAACTCCTCCGGTCATATTGTCATAGTGCTTAGGCGAAGCGCTGCGCGGATCACTTCACCAACAGTGTCATCACACCGTTGTGCTCACGGAACTCGTCGACTCCTTCATGCCTCTACTATATCAATAGTTTGAGGGACATCATCGAGCTGAACGTGTGCAGAACTCGGAGGTGCAGTATGTTTGGTACTTGATCGGTTGATTTGAGAAGACGTTCGACTACATTAACCGCATTAAGTTAACGCTTCCGTTTTCGGTCTATGAGGGTACGTGGAGACACTCTCCCCCTCTCATTGTTATGCATCTCCAAGATAGATCTTGCGTGAGCGTAGGAATTTTTTTGAAATTGCATGCTACGTTTCCCAACGACATGATTAAAATCAGTGTGGCCAAAAGGTAATTTAAATGTGGGGCCCTAGTCTCCTGTTGATCCTAATGGGAACCAGCTTGCCAGTTTTTCCCTTGGGGTTTCCCTTATTTGTCCTCCGACCAAGGGGGGGGGGTCCAAAGAGGTCTAGAACCCACATAGATGGCAAGCATATCAAATAGATCACAACAAGGGTGGATTTGGCAGGCTCCCGGGAGGGGCACCGCTGGGCCCAGTGAATGTTTTTTGCTACAGTTGTCGCTGTGCGGGCAAAACCGCAACCATACAATTACTTCACGATTTCACCAGGAAGTTTGCCTCTACCATGTTATGCATAATCGAGACACAGATTAGTGGTACACGAGTAGAAGCTCTTGCCAATACCCTTGGGTATGATAAAGTTTATGTAATAAATAGTCAAGGTAGACGTGGTGGTTTAGGTTTTTTTCAAATAATACAATGAATTTTCAGCTTTTGGGTGACTCGGTATACCATATCGATGCTAAGATAGAGGATATCAGATAGGCTCCATGGAGATCAACATGTGTTCGGTGATGCTCAAACTCACCTATGACACCAAACATGGGACTTCACTACTAAGGAAAACCCTAGTAGTAGCGCGGATTTAGTACCCACTAGTAGCGCGGTGACCGCGCTACTAATAAGGCGCTACATCTATTACTTAGTAGTAGCGTGTGCGACACGCTCTACTGCTAAGACACATAGCCGCAGCGTTTGTTCTCTCTCGCGCTGCTGCTAATCTAGCTAGTAGCAGCGTGTTTACTATCCATCGCTACTAGTATTCTTTTTTTCAATTTTTTTATTTTGAGTGTATTTATACGCCGTTATACAAATTTTGGTACAATACCAATTATGAGGTTTATATCATTATATCCATAACAGTGTGTCAAATGAATGTGGATTAGGTTCAACTGGAGGCAATATGTGGTGCATGTCAAAAGTATACTACTAATCCAAACGTGATCTAGTTTGGACTAGTAGTACTTTCGATGTGCACCACATGTTGCCTCCACTTGAATATAATCCGCCAGCACAAGCTATTTAATCATCATCATAGTCATTACCACCAACAGTAGTTATTTAATCATCATAGTCATAGTGTAGCACATCATCATCTTCAAACTCATTCTAGCTATCTAATCACCACCAACACTAGCTAATAATAATCATCATAGTCATTACCACCACACTACTAGGAAAAGGGCTATAGATGGGATGGACACTAATGGCGCATTGTACATGTGGTGCGCCTTTACTAAATACTAATGGCGCACCATGTGTTGGTGCGCCATTAGTGTGCAAATACTAATGGCGCACCACATCCCACGGTGCGCCATTAGTAAATTTTTTTATTTTTTCAAAACTACTAATGGCGCACCGTGGGAGTGGTGCGCCATTACTAGTTGACATAGTAATGGCGCACCACACCCACGGTGCGCCATTAGTAATTTTGATAAAAAATTGTTAGTAATGGCGCACCTGTGGACAGTGCGCCATTACTAGTTTTAACTTGTAATGGCACACTGTCCACTGGTGCGCCATTACTAAGTTTTTTTCAAAAAAATACAATTTTTTTTCTTTTTTTCTTTTCAAAACTAGTAATGGTGCACCATGGGTGTGGTGCGGCATTACTAGTTTAACTAGTAATGGTGCACCATGGGTGTGGTGCGGCATTACTAGTTTAACTAGTAATGGCGCACCACCCCACGGTGCGCCATTACTAACTTGGCCCAAAAGTTCCAGAATGCCCCCCCCCCCCTCGTGGACCGCCTTTTCAGTTTAGAACAAATAAAACAAAATGATAAAAATGTCAAAAAAATAAAAGAAAATAGGTTTCCCATGTGATATGTGGCCTAGTTGTTCGGAAAATTTACAAATATGAATTTCGACTTTATTTGCAAAATCTCTCTGAAAATTTGTAAAATGGCCATAACTTTTGCAAACGAACTCGGATGAAAAAGTTTTTTATATGAAAAATCATCTACTCGAAAAGTTACATCCAAATCCCCAAAAACATTTTCAAAATCCCCAAAAACCTAACAGAAAAAAGTTATGGGGCTTTCAAGATCTAGAGGCACAAAAATTCAAAAAATTTCAAACTTACTAGTGGCGCACCGTGGATGTGGTGCGCCACTAGTAACAGAAAAAAAATTGGTTTTGAATTTTTTTTTCAAGAAATGATACGTAATATGAACGGGAAGTTTGAAATATTTTTCAAAATTTCATCGTAGTCATGAACATGAACAAAGTCCTACACATCAACAAGGTATAATTGGATTGATATGCTAGATATATCAACAAGTGCCTGTGAAGTGAGCTGTTGCTGGGGTTGGATAGAACTCTGAAGTTAAGCGTGCTTGGGCTGGAGTAGTGTGAGGATGGGTGACCTTTCGGAAAGTTTGACGACTGAGTGCTATTTGACTTGTGATTAATCATATTGACCCGAGAATAATCCATAGTGAACTGAGATGATATTAAGAAAAATAATTTGTCTTGACAGTATGAAGATTCTCAAGCCATGAAACATAATGACTTATCTCCTCGCAGTTTAGTTCAGCCCCGAGACAGTAGTAGGTCCTGTCTAACAAGCACTGAACATGTTTGCTTGAATGGAAATAAGTTGTCAATAGAAATTAGTTGTCAACTATTTTTGAATAAACAATATCAAAGACATAAATATGGTTGAGAAACTCACATGATGGTATAACTGGAGGTGTCTGCACATCGACCCAGATGTCGATATTACCTTCAATATCATCTTTCGGACGAATACCAAAGGAGATAACCATATCAGACTCAAATGCATAAGTCTCGCATAGTGCTTACCAAGTTTTGCATCCAAAATAGGTGTAGGTATCTACATTGTATAATTTTGCGTGGAAAATACAACCATGCTCGGTCTTCAAGTAAACTCTCTTTACCTCCATAGTAGTTTTTATAGGACTGAAACCTATCTTATCCAAGACAAAAACTCTTGCATGGCAAGGGATACGCTAGTAGAATAGTAAAAAAATAAATTACAAGTTGAAGCAAATGAAGCAGATGTGATGCTTAATTACGAAAAAAGACTTGTCGTTGTGACTTACTGTATCCACTTCGAAGTTCTCGTCCAGCTTGATGCTGAAGCGCCTATCATCATCTAGGAAGATTTTGTCACACAGGCCACGCTCGTCTTCGCAGTATTTGCAAATATCGAAATCCTTTTCGCCGTCAGACATTTCCTATGTTCATAGTTGAAACTTAATTGAAAATCGATCGAAGACAACTACCAGGATACTCAACACACAAATCCGGGGCACTCGATATTTCCTACATATTCTGGCACAAGTCATACCAAAATTCACAGAAAAATCCGGCATGACCTTTGCTAAAATAAGACATATCGAACGCCTGAAATTTTCCGGAACGAAAATGAATCAACACTCCAGCAAAACATAGGCCACTTGGAGGTGTAACCTGCAAACATTACCGGCCACTTGGGCAAGCACATATCCTATTTGAGCAACACAAGATATACATTTCAGAATATCTTATAGGACTCATATTGACATGAGCATTCAATAAGCAAAACCAAATCATAAAATAAATAAGTATTCCTATTAGCATGCATTCAATAAGCAAAAGTAAATCATCTCTTGCATCTGTACATCGTCGAATATTATCACTAATACATCTCGTATAGTATCATACATATAACATCACTAATACAAGTAAAACCCTAGTGAACGACGGGTATCGGCGCGGGCGGTGGACACCCAAGGAGAAGGAACTATCACAGAATCATAGCTCTAGTGATATCCATGGAGAGCTTGCCAGGTACTGGAGAACCTGTGCTCCAGCGCAACCAAATAGCGACGGACGTGTGTGCCCTCCTCGCTGACACGGTGACGTACCACCTCCGCGGGGTCCTCAAGCCTCTCGACCGTCACTAGCCCACGCGACCGCCACCAAAGAAGGTTCGGGTCAAAGACGGGGTGACTCCTCACCAAGCTGTGCCCCCCGGTAGGTAGCGCCTCCCACTACCAGCCCGGCGGAGCCCAGTCCTGAACATGGCCCATCTGGCCAAGCAGGTGTCCTCTGCCGAGTCGACGACGAGGATGGACGATAGGCATCGTCGACGTCGATGCGGGAAAAATTGCTTTAACTAAAGAAATAACAACAAACGTGACATGTTCAACTAGTTCTATTAATTGAACTAGTTCTTACTAAAAATAAACTTACTATAAATAAAAATAAACTAGTACCTAGTTCTTACTAACTAATTAGTACCTAGGAACTACTGCCCTAATTACCATCTAATTTGATGAACCTAGGGGTGGAAAGTGTTAGCGGATAATCCGAAATTTGATGCAATAGATGAACCCTAACTAATTTGATGCAATTAAAATTTGAAGAACCCTAGGCAGAGGTAGGGGAGGGGGAGGAGCAGACGTGCTCACCTCGGGTGCCTGCGGCGAGGGAGGGGCAGGCGGCGTCGAGGTCGGGGTCGGGGCTCGGGCGCACGGCGGAGGCTGGCATCAAGGTCGGCGTCGAGGGCGGCGTCAAGGGCGGGGTCGGCGTCGAATCCGGGGACAAGGGCAGCGTCAAGGGTGGGCGGAGAGCGATCGGAAAGCGCGCGGCGGCCGACGGGCGACGGTGGCGGCGAAAGCAAAGGAGTTGGGATTTTGAGGAAGTGGCCGTGGGGAAGAACGAATCATGCGGTTAAGTCGAAAGTAGCAGTAGCGCTTTCCGGTAAGTGTGCTACTTCTAAGTTAGCTATAGCGTGTTCCTGGATACGCGCTACTGATACCCCCTTTCTCTTTTTCACCTTTTCATTTATTTTTCTTTACATTTTATTATTTTCCTTTCTCCTTTTTCTATTTCTTTCGTTTTCATTTATTTTTCTATTTACTTTCCATTTAATTTTAGTTCCTTTATCAGTACCGCCTTTCTTGGTAAACGCGCTACTACAAAGCATGTAGCAGTAGCGATGTTCGTCGTGCATCGCTACTACTATGTGTAGCCTATCTGCTAAGCAGTGGGAATTTTAGTAGTAGCGCGTTTATCTTCAGGCGCGCTACTGCTACAATTGTATCTGTAGCGCGGTTTACGCCAGCGCGCTACTGCTATTTAGCACTAGCGTGGTTTTTTGACACGCGCTACTGCTAAAGTTTTGTGTATAAGATTTTCCTTAGTAGTACTTGATGAAGGGAATAAGAACCTACTGTGGTTATGCTTTGGTGATTTGAAGAAGGCTTATGTCCAGAACAACATGACGGGGAAGTGATACGTCTCCAACGCATTTATCATTTTTGATTGTTCCATGCCATTATATTATCTATTTTGGATGTTTTGTACGCTATTTTATATTCTTGGGAGTAACCTATGAACCCAGAGCCCAGTGCCAGTCTCTGTTTTTTTCCTTGTTTTTCAGTTTCACAGAAAAGGAATATCAAACGGAATCCAAACGGAATGAAACTTTAGGATGATTTTTCTTGGACCAGAAGACACACGTAGGACTTGGAGACCAAGGAAAAGGAGCCCCGAAGCGACGACAAAGGTGCAGGGCGCCCCTTGCCTTCTGGGTCCCTCGGAGCTCCTCTAACCCAATTCTCCGGCCTATAAAATCCCAAATATTCCCACACTACTAGGGAAAACCCTAGCAGTAGCGCGGGTTTTTTTGCCTATCAATAGCACAGGACGTTGCAATACTGATAAGGCGCTACAGCTAACGTGTAGCAGTAGCGCCTGTCATCCCACGCTACTGCTATACACGGCTAGCAGTAGCGCACTTTAGGTAAGAGCGTTGCTGCTAATATCTGCAGTGCTTTTTAGAAGTAAGCGCCACTGGTAAAGGAGCGCTACTGCTAACTTTGTTCCCCTCGCTACTGCTAGTTTTATTAGTTTCTGTTTTTTATGCATATTTGTTTTGTATTTGAATAGGCTTTATACAATAATCTTTAGCATATCATACACATACAAATGTAATCATAACATATACATACAAATAGTCTCATCAAATCATGTCATCATCATAATCATCATCCAACACAATGTGGTCTCTCGTCATCATCTCGAAAATAGCGATACAAGTCTCAATTACTTGCAACTACATCGTCATCCATCTAAACAATGATATACGCGAGAAGAGCTACACTATGAGTGAGAGGGGAACTATGAGGTACATGAGTTCATATCCCTCTCTCGCATTAGCGTGAACCTAAACTAACTACTGGCTGTCGCTCGGAAACCGGAAACCGGTACACCTGGGCCCGACACTCCGGCCACTCGTCGTATACTCCTGGTGTAGCACTTCTTCGCTGTCGATGATCTATGCATCTGCATCATCACATGAGTCGATGATATGCAACATATATAGTTGAGCAAAAAAAAAGAGACAGACTTGGCAAAAATAGAAGTAACATATCATAAGCATAAATAACAAAGTTCATCGTACCCAAAATGCCCCAACTAGAGTGATCTTCGCTAGTCGAGGAGGAAGACGGTTTAATTACATCATAAATAAAGTTTCGCCGTGCATAACTGAAAGTTTTTTTATACAGAAAGTATGGACTAAATGAACAAACATTGTCATATATCGACAATCACTCCAACATGTCATGCCATCCATCCATGTCAGGGAGAAAGTCCCCGAGCTTAGTGAAAGGCTTCATGTCGAGACGCTGAGAGGCTACACGTGTTCGGACGTCTTCCCGCGACATTTCTCCTTCTTCGTAGAACATCCCTGTTTTTTCGAGGACCTCCTTCATGATGATTTGGGCAAGTTCACGCTGGATGTGATAGAACTCAACTCGAAGTCGATGATCCTCGATATCTCTTATGTGCTTTCACTAGAAGAAATATGTCAACTTGTGACCACCACTATTAGTCACTAAATGGTCACTATTTTTAATTTGTAACCTTTTTGTGACAAAAAACATAAGGTCAAAAGCTGGCCGTCGTTAACTGACTATAGCAACCTTTCTTCTGGAATGGTCGTAGACGTTTATGACCAAAAAAAGTCACAGATTTTACGACCAATTATTTTGGTCACTAGCCATCCGACCACACCACGTCAGATCCACCGTGGCAAGCTGACGTGGCAGAATTACGACCAAATGAAAAGGTCGTAAAATAGAATCAGCCCGGTCCATTTCAGCGTCTACATGGGCCAAGCCCAATAATTCGGCATGTTTAAGTTTTTTTTCTCTTTATTTTGCTTATGTGTATGGGCCTGGCCCAATAATTTGGCCTTTTATTTTCTGGGAATGGAGCCTTTTTCTGATGATTTTTTTAATAGTCCACTATTGTTTTGGGCCACAGCCTTTTTGGTCTAGTTCGAATTTGGGCCTTGGCCTTTTTATTTTCTGCTATGCAGCCTTTTATAATTTTTTTTCTTACAGTCATTTCTTTTTTTAGGCCCAAGCCTTTTTGGTCTTATTCTTGTTTGGGCCTTGGCCTTTTTAGAGCCCAAGTTCTCATTTTGCATAACTATAAACAGAAAGGCCCAGGTGCACAAGTGATCCACATAATTTCACACAAAATAAACAAAATGATCCACATAACTTCACAGGTTCACAAGATCACATAACTTCACAGGTTCACAGGTGCTCTAGTCTAAATAGCAAAATGCAACAAAATGCAACAGCTCTCAGCTCAAAGACAAAGAGGGCCATCAAACTACCTTAGCTCAACCACAGCACATCCATCAAACTACCTTAGCTCCAAAGAGAGCCATCAAGTGGGCTAACTTCTCTTCCTGTTCTTGAGACTTCTTGCGCAGCAGCTCAAGTTCCTTGTCGCGTGCAGCTTCAGATTCTTCCGCCTTCATCTTGATTGCCGTGAATTCTTCTTGCACCAGTTCAGCTTGAAGCTCGGACCTCTCCAGCTTCTGCTCAAAGTCACGAACATGAGCAAACACTTCAGCAGTTGCTTTGCGGGAGTTGTTCCTAGATGTCTGGAGCCCAACATTCGTGAGGAATGTGCTTTGCTTGACAGATTTCAACAGCGCTTCTTCGACAATTTGAACAGTAGACTTTGGCTCTTCACCTTCTGGTACCGGCGCGTCCTTCATTTTTTCCATCTCAAGCTAGCATATGGAGGAAAATGATAGGCATTAGTGGAGAAACCAAACCAGCACACAAATGGATTATTTGAAGTAACCAAACCAGCACACAAAATCTACAAGAAGATGATGACTAGTGACCTGGAGACATGCAATTGGAACAATATGATCGCTTCATTAAGCCTAGAATGGTGGTTCTATATAAGATGGCTTCCCGACTAACATTCAGATCAAATTTCATCATGTCATAAAAAATGCAACAAATAGCTACAGCAAGTTCTGATATCTTTGTTGAACTATCAAACAGCATCAAAGCATGGAACACAGCGTGTGTGAATCAAACAGCTTGGAACTATCTTCATTAAGCTGTTCTAATATCTTCATTAACCCTAGCATGGAACTATCAAATAGCATCAAAGCATGGAACTGGCTCCCAATCAAACAGCATCAAATCATCAAAGCATCAAACAGCATCAAAGCTGGCTGTGAATCAAACAGGGCATGGACAAAGCATGGAGTGACTTACTATAGCAGTCTTGACTGGCTCCGAAAACCCGTGCTTCTTGCTGTTGTGGGTGGCCTTAAACAAGTCAATCGCAGACAGCTCCTCACCCTTACGCTCTTCTTTCTGAAATGTTTTTCAACAAAAATCAAAATGTTATTCAGCAAGAATCAGAAATGTTATCCAACGAGGATCAAACGGTAAGGTCTCTAGAGAAAAGTTCTCACAGTGGCAAAACTGTGTGCTGTATAGTGTCTGGAACCAGTTCTCTGATTGTACATGACTTTTTCTCGATTCATCTTGTTCGACACACAGGTTCCCTACAAAAAAGCATACTGTGAGCATGATCTAGCACTAGCATATCATGTGTACAACATAAAGCATCAAACAAAGAAGAGACAAACCTTGTGTCTTGGGGTAGACCACATCTCCACCAGAGCTTGCCATTCACCATCCGTCAGATCAGGTACCGGAGACTTGATGCTGACTTTATTTGCGGCTACAGTATCAAAATACTTCTTCTTGATCTGATGGCGTCTGTTCTCTGAATTTTTCTGCAGAATATCTTTGCACGCGGTCTTGATGGTCTCTGTGTCCGTGTTCATCTCAAAATTTGCCTACCAGGACAGCAAACAAGGTAGGAACAATATTAGTGATCATGCATAGGTGTAACAGAAAATAGATAGCACATTAACTATGAAACAAGTAGCTTACAGCAACTTTCCCAATGTAGTTCTCCAATAGACTAGCATTTTTTTTGTAAGTGAGGAAGAACCGGAAGATGGCTTCTTGCAATGAGTCCACACTCAGAAGCAAGCTTTGCTGACTGCAGAGGCTTCTCTAGACGCTTCATCCCTTCGGCAATTTGGATAGGCACCTTGCTACCAAGCGACTTGGTGATCCTCTCTAGCCCTTTGCCCTTTCTAAGTCTAGTCTTGGTAGTCATTGCATCTGAAAATGAAATTTAACTCATAAATTAGAATAGAAATCGACAAATGCAGGAATCGACAAAAGCATACATGATCATTCCATTTGGAAAATGCACTAGTAAAAGATAGCATTGCAAAGGTCAACTTGCCTGATTGAAGCACAAGCTGCTGTACTTCTTCATTGATGACAACATTCCTGTCAATAGAAGGTGCAACAGGACTGAGGTCTGTGTGGAAAGTGCCTGCTTCATCAATGCAGATGGTTCCTCCTTCATCTAGGCAGACAGTGCCACTTCCATCCATGCTGAGAGTGGTTCCTTCATCCATGGGCGGCAACTCATCACCCATTTGCACCGAGGTCTTAGAGTCCATGCGCAGCAGACTTTCCTGATGGTCCGTCGCAGTCGCCATCTTTGCTTTCTGCCTTGTGACTCTATCAAGGGCAGGTTCATCAAGTTCGAGGATCCTCTTTTTTTGTCCTGGAGCTGGGGCCATCACCCTTCCTGGAGGCATTGCAGTAGATGTTTCTGAGCTCTTCTTCTTCTTGCTGACTGTCTTCTTGACACCAGGCCTCTTCGTCCTAGTTTCCTTCAGTGCCTCGTATAAACAGCACGGAAAAAGCATTAGATCACAAGAGAAATATTGAGCACAATGAATAACATAGCATAAAAGAATCCCAGCCCTCCAAGCAAGACAGAGTTTGCACCTTAACAGTCTTGCTCACTACAACATCATCCACTTCCTCTTCAGCAATAACTTCATCCTCCTTAGGATTATACTCTGGGTCATCATTGATAACTCCACTACCTTCTTGAACCTCATCACTTCTACCATCTTGTACATCATTTGTTTTCCTAATCATCGAAGCTATTGCACCGATGCTAAGACTGGAACATCTGATTGTTCCTCATGATATTTCTAGCCCTAACCTTCTCGTACTCGGTGAGAGTCTCTTCTTTGCATGATAAAGGAAACATAACTATTAGGTGAATGTTTGGAATGCATGGACAGACAGCCAAACATATCTTATGAAATTTTATTATCATTTAATCCTAGTTATTCAGGTAAGGAAGACTAATAGCATACAGGCACAATTAAGCCAGCTTATTCAGATTGCAGCAATACATTTCACTTAGCATATTAAGACACATATTTTATGAAACTGACAGTATAACCAGAAGGAGCAAGTTGCATACCAACGGTTGGCCTCACGTTTGACCTTGTCATCCTTGCCATGGATGATCTTGAGGTGGTGCTTGCAAAATAGAATAAACAACAATCAGATAAAACAGGGATAAATTAAAATGATGCACTTGTATCAATAAAGGAAAGCATTTGGACCATCATGCACATACATGTAATACATGTGAAACAAACTTGATGGATCAACAATACAATGATCTAGTGTTATTAATTAAGCAAACATGTAAGTGCACTAAACAAGCATGCATGTACACTGGAAAGATATGAAGCATCTCTTAATATCTTCACTACATCAAGCAAGAGGTAGTAATGTACATCAAGAAATCTTCCTAGTGCCTCATATAAAGTACACAGCAAGCAAGCAAAGTGCTAGTAGTACTGCTGATGCAAACCCTAACCATATGTATGCTAGAAAGCAACTGAATTGAAGCAAACTATATGTGTGAAGCAATGCATTAGCAGTAATATATGTGAAGCAAACTACATCAAGCTAAGTGAATTAATGTTGTGGTACCAGAGACAAGAACAGAACTCACATGTATTACAATTATATATAGTTGGATACAAATACAGTGCACACGAATTATACTTCAGTAATGTGGATTAGCAGAAACAACTATTTACAACAATTACTTTTATGTTTTAACTTGCAATTTTATCCATGTACCTGCAATCATCCTTAAGCAAATGAATTACTCAATTGTTTTCCCTATGGAGGCAAGCTTATGCATTCAGAGCAACTGATTGCCCAACAGTTGATGAATAAAGAAGCAAGCAGTGTTAACAATAATAGTAGGCCTTGAAATCATGCTTATGCAGGCAATTTAGAAGAGTATATCATGAGGACCTTCAAAACAACTAGATGTTGCCACTGGTAAAGCATGAAACAACTATACTTGCAGAAGTAGAAAAGCAGATGAAAAAAGTATACTCAACTATTGATTACGTTGCCTCTACACACCAAACATGGCTACAGACTAGAAGAACACAAATTCAGACATTTCGACAATTAGAATCAACCTTTTATATTAAAACACCAAAAATTATCTAGCACCTATATGGTATATATTAAAACTAGTCATACTGCCTTAACACACCAGGAATTCCAATACCACAGTAAGTACTAAGCATTCTCTTGTTCACTGGAAAGAAGAACACAAGCTTCATGCACATATCATAAAATAAGAACACTGCTACAAACCCGATGGGCACAACATAAAATAAGTCTTCTACTTGAACAATCAGGACGGGCTGCTGGTACAATGAAACCATGCAAACCCTTACAACATCTGCTGCAATTGCGTGCAACAAGAACCCTAACCCCATCATGTTCTAACCATGAACCAGAGGGAGATCATCCCCACGAACCCCATGAAACCTAACCCTGACCCCATAAACCCTAACCCTAACCCCATGAACCAGACGGAGATCCTAACCCTAGAAGATCCTAACCCTAGAAGATCCACCGAACCAGAGGGGAGATGGATCCAGCAGAGGAAGGGAGATGGATCCACCAAATATCGAGGGGAGATGGAGAAGTACCTAGGGGCGGATGATGTTGATGATGCAGCAGTGGTCGTCGTCGATGTAGCCGCCGTCGTCGTCGATGTAGTCGATGTAGCCGCCGTCGTCGTTGATGTAGTCGATGTAGCCGCC
This sequence comes from Aegilops sharonensis, assembly GCA_904067115.1. Classification (NCBI taxonomy): domain Eukaryota; kingdom Viridiplantae; phylum Streptophyta; class Magnoliopsida; order Poales; family Poaceae; genus Aegilops; species Aegilops sharonensis. Next base: position 760,960,271 of record LR880971.1, on the reverse strand, counting down.
GTCGTCGTCGATGTAGTCGATGTAGTCGATGCGGGCGATGTAGCCGTCGATGGGAGGGGATTCGTCGTCGGGGAGGGCGGCGTGACGCGGCGTGGTGGCACGGAGCAAGGGAGGGAGTGGGGTGCCGGGGCGGCGCAGAGGAGGGGAGGGAGTGGGGCCGCGGGGCGGCGCGGAGCAGGGGAGGGAGTGGGGAGAAGCTAGGGTTCGTCGGGGAGGGGAATGGAATGGGGAAATTTTGGGAAGTGGGAGGGGAGTGGGAGGGGAGGATCCCGCGTGTTTAGTGGGAGAGGGGTGGTGGGTCCCGAATGGTAGTGGGAGAGAAGTGGTGGGAAATTTTCGGGGGGTGGGAGGGAAAATTTGGTGCTAGGAGGGAAACTTTGGTGGGGTGGGAGGGAAATTTTCACCAGTTTTTAGAGGTTTTGAGGCAGAAAAAATAGGGTTTTTTTGTAAACTTTGTAGAAATCATGGTTAAAATCATACCGAGTAGCTCAAGAAAACATTTGTATTGCAAGTTTAGTAATTTTGCTAGTTGGTAGGCCACATTTGATGATGTGGCGTGGAGGTCTCCCATTTTTTTTTTGAATTTTTTACGGTGTTTTCAAAAACCGGCCGATTTCGTCGCGGCGGCCGTCCGTGGCTAGGGTTTGAGCCGTGCCAATCTGTTGTCGATTCTGTGATGAAATGCCTACCTGTGAAGCTAAAAAGCATTTTTAGTGAAAATAACGGGCAAGCTATGGAGGACCCGCAGTTCAAATTCCAGCCGGTTCCAGCAGAATCGGCCGAAGGTGGCCTGAATTGCCGGGAGTAGCTACGAGGGTCGGAAATGCATGCTTTTTGGCGACCGTCCGTCAAATAGGGTCTACTTTGAGATAGACATGGAATGGCACCGTTTGGGGTGACCCTCCTTGTAGCCGATTCATGAAAAATGCATGTCTTTGGCATTCAAAAAATGAAAAAGGTTTTTCTTGTTAAACAAGTTTGAAACTCGCTTTGGCAACATTGTTTGCCATCACAAGACGGAGGCATGCGCCAAATTTGGGCATATTATCAGAAACTATTCATCGGATGCGGCCATATCATTTCTAGTTTGGCTTGAAAGCCATGAATCTTCGTTGATGGTAGGTTGTTTTTTAGAACACTTCTTCTAGAAAACATCCGAATTGCAAGTTCAGTATTTTTTCTAGTTGGTAGGACACATTTGATGATGTGACGCGGAGGTCTCCCATTTTTTTGATTTTTTTTGAATTTTTACGGTGTTTTCAAAAACCGGCCGATTTCGTCGCGGCGGCCGTATATGGCTAGGGTTTGAGCTGTGCAAATCTGTTGTCGATTCTGTGATGAAATGCCTACCTGTGAAGCTAAAAAGCATTTTTAGTGAAAATAACGGGCAAGCTATGGAGGACCCGTAGTTCAAATTCCAGCCGGTTCCAGCTGAATCGGCCGAAGGAGGTCTGAATTGCCGGGAGTAGCTGTGAGGGTCGAAAATGCATGCTTTTTGGCGACCGTCCGTAAAATAGGGTCTACTTTGAGATAGACATGGAATGGCGCCGTTTGGGGTGACCCTCCTTGTAGCCGCTTCACGAAAAACACATGTCTTTAGCATTCAAAAAATGAAAAATGGTTTTTCTTGTTAAACAAGTTGGAACCTCGCTTTGGCAACATTGTTTGCCATCACAAGACGGAGGCATGCGCCAAATTTGGGCATATTATCAGAAACTATTCATCGGATGCGGCCATATCATTGCTACTTTGGCTTGAAAGCCATGAATCTTCGTTCATGGTAGGTCGTTTTTTAGAACACTTTTTCAAGAAAACATCCGTATTGCAAGTTTAGTATTTTTGCTAGTTGATAGGCCACATTTGATGATGTGACGCGGAGGTCTCCCATTTTTTTGATTTTTTTGAATTTTTTACGGTGTTCTAAAAAACCGGCCGATTTCGTCGCGGCGGCCGTCTGTGGCTAGGGTTTGAGCCGTGCAAATCTGTTGTCGATTATTGATGAAATGCCTACCTGTGAAGCTAAAAAGAATTTTTAGTGAAAATAACGGGCAAGCTATGGAGGACCCGCAGTTCAAATTCCAGCCAGTTCCAGCTGAATCGGCCGAAGGTGGTCTGAATTGCCGGGAGTAGCTACAAGGGTCAGAAATGCATGCTTTTTGGCGACCATCCGTAAAATAGGGTCTACTTTGAGATAGACATGGAACGGCGCCGTTTGGGGTGACCCTCCTTGTAGCCGCTTCACGGAAAACACATGTCTTTAGCATTCAAAAAAATGAAAAAACGGTTTTTCTTGTTAAACATGTTGGAACCTCGCTTTGGCAACATTGTTTGCCATCACAAGACGGAGGCATGCGCCAAATTTGGGCATATTATCAGAAACTATTCATCGGATGCGGCCATATCATTGCTACTTTGGATTGAAAGCCATGAATCTTCGTTCATGGTAGGTCGTTTTTTAGAACACTTTTTCAAGAAAACATTTGTATTGCAAGTTTAGTATTTTTGATAGTTGGTAGGCCACATTTGATGATGTGACGCTTAGGTCTCCCATTTTTTTGTATTTTTTGAATTTTTTACGGTGTTTTTAAAAACCGGCCGGTTTCGTCGCGGCGGCCGTTTGTGGCTATGGTTTGAGCCGTGCAAATCTGTTGTGGATTCTGTGATGAAATGCCTACCTGTGAAGCTAAAAAGCATTTTTAGTGAAAATAACAGGCAAGCTATGGAGGACACGCAGTTCAAATTCCAGCCGGTTCCAGCTGAATCGGCCGAAGGTGGTGTGAATTGCCGGGAGTAGCTACAAGGGTCGGAAATGCATGCTTTTTGGCGACCGTCCGTAAAATAGGGTCTACTTTGAGATAGACATGGAATGGCGCCGTTTGGGGTGACCCTCCTTGTAGCCGCTTCACGAAAAACGCATGTCTTTAGCATTCAAAAAATGAAAAACGGTTTTTTTTTGTTAAACAAGTTGGAACCTCGCTTTGGCAACATTGTTTGCCATCACAAGACGGAGGCATGCGCCAAATTTGGGCATATTAGCAGAAACTATTCGACATATGCGGCCATATCATTACTAGTTTGGCTTGACAGCCATGAATCTTCGTTCATGGTAGGTCGTTTTTTAGAACACTTTTTGAAGAAAACGCTGGTATTGCAAGTTTAGTATTTTTGCTAGTTGGTGGGCCACATTTGATTGTGTGACGCGGAGGTGTCCCATTTTTTCGAATTTTTTTTGAATTTTTTACGGTGTTTTCAAAAACCGGCCGATTTCGTCGCGGCGACCGTCTGTGGCTAGGGTTTGAGCCGTGCAAATCTGTTGTTGATTCTGTGATGAGTTGGTTGAGTGGCCCACTTGTCAGTGAGGTGTGTGCTTGATACTTGACTAGTTGGATATATTCAAAAGGGTTGGCATAGAGTGGAATACTAATAGTCTCGTCCTAGCCCAGTGATAGAAACATAGTGAAACAAGCGCACGGTCGTGGGTTCGAGTCCCCGCTGGCGCATATTTTTTTGCTCACAATGAAATGGGTTCGGTTGAAGCAAAATTCAGTTAAAATACCATCTTTAGTTCAAAAAAACTACTAAATGATCACAAAAACTTCTAGATAACATTCTGTATGATCTGACCAAAACTTGAACTAAATGATCACCAAAACTTGAAGGATTTTGCATCACATCACAACCATAAGTGTTTTTGATTTCTGCACCAGCATCATAACAATCACAACAAGTGTTCTGCACCAGCATCATAACAATCACATAACTACATAACAAAAGCAAACTTGTTCATCATTACAAAAGCAAACTTGTTCAACATAATAAAAGCAAACTTGTTCAACCACATAACTACAAACTGAGACACATAATACCACAACCAACTCAATATCCCCAGTAGTAGGGGTCATCCCAATGATCCTCCACCTCTTGCCATTGCTTCAAACCTTCTTTGATGGTTTCGATTTTCTTCCATGCCTCGTAGGTGACGTACGCATCTTTCACGGCGTACTCGATGAGGTTGTTTGGCAGTGGGCTGTCCCCCCATAGTTTGTGGTCCGATTCCTTGTTGATCTTCTGCTTCATTTCCTTGTAGGATGGGTGGATGAGGCTGGCTGCAAACTCAGCCAAAGACTGCCACTTCTTTTCATTGGTTGGAACTCTCCATTTTCGCTGCATGTCGACGAACATGTCGGGTTTGATCTCCAAACTAGACAACTTCAGCTTCTCCTTGTCATCTCCAACGGAGAAGCCAACAAAGGTGTATAGCTTCTTCTCCTGCAGGAGCGGGCGGAGTTCCTTGGGCCCGCATCAAATTAATCTCGTGCATCAAATTCATCTACTTCAAAAACTTCAGAAACTTCTAATTAGACAGAAACTTCAGAACTTCAAAACTATTATTGCATCTACTTCAGAACTTCAGAACTATTGCATCTACTTCAGAAACTTCAGAAAATACTAATTGGACAGAAACTTCAGGACTTTAGAAACTTTAGAACTTCAGAACTAGTATTGCATCTACTTCAGAACTATTGCATCTACTTCAGAAACTTCAGAAACTACTAATTAGATAGAAAATTCAGAACTTCAGAACTTGTATTGCATCTACTTCAGAACTTCAGAACTATTGCATCTACTTCAGAAACTTCAGAAACTACTAATTAGACAGAAACTTCAGAACTTCAGAAACTTCAGAACTGGATGTTTTTACCATTTGGTTGCCGCGGTGATGTGGTATACCAGGACGAGATCCTCCATGCATAACTACAGAACTGCAGCCTTTTGCGGAGGTTCGTCTTCCCTGGTATACTCGACATCAACACCGATCAACCGAGAAAGCATGCCGCCGAGCCTCCTCCTGATCTCGCGGATCCTCTTGTCGGCTTCGTATGGATTGCTGGTGCATACGACATCCAGCTTCTCCTTCAGGTGGATATCAACCTTGAGCGGCACGGTGTAGTCCTGCTTCTACCCAGGGACCAGAACGTCGTCGTCGACCACCAACGGCTCCTTGCCAGACGCCTCACCACGGTGATGCTTGGCAGACGGAGGGGAGTTGCTCCATGATGCCTCCGCCATTCTCTTGGCAGACGGAGGGGAGTTGCTCCACGATTCCTCCGCCATTGCCCTCCTGGCCAGCGATGGTGGAGGCAGAGGGGAGTTGCTTGATGGTGAAGGCAGAGGGACGTAGAGGGAGGAAGATGGAGCGGCAATGGAATGAGGAGGGAGGCAGAGGGAGGAAGATGGAGTGGCAATGGAATAGGAGGGGAGTTACATGGACTGCAAGAAAACCCCCTCTGCATCGTGGGGAGTTGCCAGTGGAGGGGAGACGTGGGGAGTTGCCAGTGGAGGGGAGACCTGGGGAGTTGCCTCGAAAACTCAAACGTCCTGCCCTTTGGCCCTTGAAAACTCTGGAGGGGAGACATGGTCCCTTTGGTTTCTCCTGTTTCTGAAACAAAACAAAAAAATAACAGCCATATTTTGCTCTAAAATTAATGATCACTGCAACCATATTAAGAGATCAATCTTCAAGCATTAAAACAACACCAAAACAGTCACTGCAGCCATCCAAAATGGCACCAAAACAGCACCAAAACAACATCAGCCAAAACAGCAAAAAATGCCACCAAAATGGCACCAAAGTATCAGCCAAAATGGCACCAGAGTTTTAATGCATTGTATCTTCACCATCAGCCAAAATGGCACCAAAATGGCACCAGATTTTGCATTGTATCTTCACCATCTGCCTCTTCATCACCAAAGTCTCATGCATTTTGCTACCTGGAGTGAATTGTAGTAGAAAAACTACATCAGGATCACATCAACAAAAACTACAGAGAAGGTTGATCACCAATCAAAACAAGGAACATGCAGTAATAGTATAACCTTCATGTCCATTCGCTACTCATCGTCGTCGATACGAAAACAAGGAACTCTATGGCCACTCCTGTTTTCCTCATCATCACTACAATATTGCAGCATAGTATGATCAGTCCGGTCTTCCTCATCCTCGCTCTTATGTCCATCCGCTACCACCTTTCTTCTTTTCTTGATGCCTTCAACTGTTGCAGCACCAACGATCACACGTTCCCGGTCCCTTCGCACTCTTCTTTGCACCGGAACTTCCATAGAGTCATCATCAGCTTGCAACGGAACTTCCGTAGAGTCATCATCTTGGTATGTTAGTCCACCATCACCGGGGCCCTTTTCCACTTCAGTTTCAGTCACACTCCACAAGTGTCTGTGCTGAAAGTTTTGCACAACTCGCCATTTTCCGTGGAAAGAGTGTCTGGCAGATAAAACACCATTGTTGCTTGTGTTGTTAGAATAAAGGGATCACTCTTATACCAGCACCTTGCAGTGTTGATGCTTTTGAAGTGGCCATCATATTTGACAAGAGAGTCTCTCTTCTTCTTGCTACCAAGCTCAAACCAGTCACAGCGAAATAAGACTACCGAGCGATGGATGCCTCCACTAGAGTTGTACTGCAACTCTACGATGCTTCTCAACTGACCATAGAAGTCAATGATCTCACCATCATGTGACCCCTCAGTGATGATTCCACTATTCTGTGTCTTCATTTTTTCCTCGCGGTCAATGGTGTGGTACCGGACACCGTCAGCAATGCATGCTGAATACACTCTCACTCGCTTATCCGGTAAACATGCCAAAGCAAATAGATCATCACTGACCTTCTTCTCCTCATGCAACTTTCCAATCTGCACAAATAAACCATTTAGCAAACAATGGTATTTAACAATTGGTGAATAACACAGAAAACATAAAACATGTGGCTAAAGATCTCACATGATTCTTAAACCACTTAGCAAACCCCTTGGCAACCCTTTTATCAACATGGATATTGCTTTCTTCCTGATTTAACTCTTCCTTGCATTTCCTGCAATGCCAACAAAACATGTGAATTAAAACATTAGGCTGGTGCCAACCCAAGCAAAAAATATATATATAATGAGTGCACAAGATATAACGTCCTCGATATATGGTAGAACCTCGGCGCAATTGATGAGCAAAAACCAAACCATCTTGTCATACTCATCACCAGCCTCCAAGTATTGTGAGGCTCCAAGAAAGTTCACACCATGGTTTAAAACAGAGACATCACCACTTTGCGAATCAGACCGCTCTCTATTTCTGCTCGGCCGGTTCCATCTTGTTTCCACATCACCAAAGTATCTAGAGCAAAAATTCAAGCACTCGCCAACGACATATGCTTCAGCAATAGAACCTTCAGGTCTTGCCGTGTTTCGCACATAACGCTTACAAGTAAGCAGCCTTCTTTCGATTGGGTACATCCAACTGTATTGCACAGGGCCTCTAAGCATTGCCTCTTTTGGTAAGTGCACCGCCAAATGGACCATCACGGTGAAGAAAGCTGGAGGGAAAATCTTCTCGAGCTTGCAAAGAGTAATTGGGATTTCTTTTTCAAGTCTTTCCAGGACAGTTAACTTGAGTGTTTTGCAGCACAGTTCTCTAAAGAAATTTCCCAGCTCAGCAACCGCTTCATATATATCCTTGTCCATGATTCCTCGGAGGCCCGCCGGTAAAATCCTTTGGAGGAGGATGTAACAATCATGGGTTTTCAGTATTGAAAGCTTGAATCCATCAGAAGTAACACACTTTGCTAGGTTAGCAGCATAACCATCTAGAAATTCCACCGCTCTTAGGAATTCATAAAATGCAAGCTTTTGTTCTTTACTCGTTGTATACCATGCTCGTGGCATTTCAAATGAATATGCATGTTCATTGTGCTGTAGATGCAAATCTTCTCTTATGCCCATGTCCTCCAAATCAAGCCGAGAACTAACCGTGTCCTTTGTCTTCCCTTCAATGTTCAGAAACGTCCCTAGCAGATTCTCGCATATGTTTTTCTCAATGTGCATTACATCGAGATTATGCTTTAATTTCAGATCAGCCCAGTATGGCAGGTCCCACAAACAAGACCTCCGGTCCCAACATTGACCTTCCTCACGCTTTCTTTTCTTCACCAGCTTTCCTGGTCTCACATCTTTCACCTTTTCAAGTTGCTGCTCCAGCTCTTCTTTAGTGAATTTAGCTGGCTTGTCACGGGTTTCATTCTCACCATTAAAATCTTTGCTTCTTCGCCAGCGATGGTTTCGGGGAAGAAAGCGGCGGTTCCCAATATAGCAGATCTTGTTCCTTATTCTCTTTGAGAAAGGGTCTTTGTCACAATGGACACAAGCCTGATAACCCGCTGTGATCCTCCCAGACAGAGTGTGCAGAGGCGGGAAATCATGGATGGACCATATGATTGTAGCACGTAGATTGGACTTTTCTTCCGGACTCAAGGCATCATATGTAGGTACACCAGTCCAAAGTTGGAGCAGTTCTTCTACGAGGGGCTCCATAAAGACATCAAAATCCTTTCCTGGAGACTCTGGACCCGGGATAAGCAATGACATCATGAAGTTGGACTGATCCATGCATGCCCATGGTGGCAGGTTGTACGGCACCACAAAAACTGGCCACATGCTATAAGACGTGCTCATGTTCCCAAACGGATTAAACCCATCTGTGGCAATGCCAAGTTTTATGTTCCGTGGATCTGCAGCAAAATCTAAATGTATACTGTCAAACTCTTTCCATGCCTCTCCATCCGCTAGATGGCTCAGCTCATTGTCCACAGGTTGCCGCTTCAGCTTGTGCCACTGTACCTCACGTGATGATTCCTTCGAGATGAACATCCGCTGCAGCCTTGGTATCAAGGGAAAGTGCCTCAGTACCTTCTCCGGTATTGACTTCTTCCCATCAGCATCTTTCCACCTAGATGCATTGCATTTTGGACAGTTGTCATGCTTTGCTAAATCCTTCCGAAACAAGACACAATTATTTGGGCACACATGTATTGACACATAACCTAACCCCAGCCTGCAGATTATGCTCAATGCTTCATCATATGATCTGGGAACACAACTATTAGGAAATTGCAAGCTCAAAACACGGAGTATTGCGTTGAATGCGGCATTGCTAATCCGATAGAAAGACTTGATGTTGAGTAACTTCACGGTGAAGGTAAATCTTGAAAATTTACCCCCTTCATGAGCTGCGCGCTTTGCCTCTTCTAACACCTCAGCAAACAACGACTTCTGTCCATCAGCACGATCTTCAGCATCGTACAAATCCTTCAATAGGTCAGGAATCCTATCGTCTTCATTCCCATCCTCTTCCTCCAAAACAGCATTATCTCGCAAAACCTTTTCCATGAAATCAATTCCAGCATCACCACCACCCATCATATGAGGGGCCTCTGTATCAACTTCAAAATGTGGAGGTTGTCTGTCTAAAGGTTCTCCATGATATATCCATCTATGATATGTGCTGGATATCCCATTAAGAAGCAGATGATCTTCCACTCTTCCTTGAGCCATTCTTGGACGGTTGAGGCATTCACAACATGGGCAAATAATGTGAGCATCGTTGGCAAAATTTGCCCGAACAAATGCCATGAAATCATCAACTCCTTTCATATGTTCTTTTGAAAACTTTCTAACTCCTTTTCTAATCCAGCTTCTGTCCATCTGCCAAAGACAACGAATTGTTGCAACTTAGCAAATCAATCTAAGTGCATCAACATTAATTAATGAAAATGGATGGAAGTAATGGCACCCAACTTTATATGCTAACTCCCTAACCACAACATTCAACTATTTCCAATTTCTCACTACTTTAGTCCAACTTGGTGGACAAAATAAATCAGCATTCATTATTTACTCATGGCATGAATCAGTCAAATGGATCAGGATCCTATTTACTCAGCATTCATTATTTACTCATGGACAAAATAAATCAGGAATTTAGAACAGAGAGCAACAACAATTTTAGGATCCTGTTTCAGGGAAAGAACAACATCAATTTCATCAACGCAATTTACTCTTGGACAAAATAGAACGGAGAGCTCTGTTCTATTGATAGCTGACAACATAATTCACCACTATGAATTGACTAAATTCCAAAAGAATTCTTAACAATTTCATCAACAGCAATTCTCCTAACAATTTCATCAACAGAAATTCTCTTCACAATTTCTAGCCATTTCCAAGAGATTTTTCCAAGCTTACAACAAACCAACGTCAAATCAGTGTGTGTGTGTGTGTGGAGATTCTCCTAACAGATCTACATCAAATCAATGACATCAACAGAGAGGAGAGGGAGAGATGAGAGGGGGGAGGAGAGGAGTGCATACGTGGGCGAGGTCTGCTTGCGGCGGCGGCGAGTCCCCCATGCTCGGCGGTGGCGAGTCCCCCATGCTCGGCGAGCCTCTCCTTGTGTGGGTGTCGTTTCTACGCCCGCCCCCACCACCGCAGGTCGCTCACGCCCCTTGAGGGAGTCCTGGACTAGGGGGTGTCCGGATAGCCGAACTATCATCTTTGGCAGGACTCCTAGACTATGAAGATACAAGATTGGCGATACGGATATGTAGATCTCCTACCATTGTAACCGACTCTGTGTAACCCTAACCCTATTCGGTGTCTATATAAACTGAAGGGTTTTAGTCCGTAGGACGAACAACAATCATACCATAGGCTAGCTTCTAGGGTTTAGCCTCTCTGATCTCGTGGTAGATCTACTCTTGTACTACCCATATCATCAATATATATCAAGCAGGAGTAGGGTATTACCTCCATCGAGAGGGCCTGAACCTGGGTAAAAACATCGTGTCCCTTGTCTCCTGTTACCATCCGCCTAGACACACAGTTCGGGACCCCCTACCCGAGATCCGCCGGTTTTGACACCGACATTGGTGCTTTCATTGAGAGTTCCTCTGTGTCGTCATCTTTAGGCCCGATGGCTCCTTCGATCATCAACAACGACGCGGTCCAGGGTGAGACTTTTCTCCTCGGACAGATCTTCGTATTCGGCGGCTTTGCACTGCGGGCCAATTCACTTGGCCATCTGGAGCAGATCGAAAGTTGCACCCCTGGCCATCAGGTCAGATTTGGGAGTTTGAACTACACAGCCGACATCCGCGGAGACTTGATCTTCGACGGATTTGAGCCACAGCCAAGCGCGCTGCACTGTCTTGATGGGCACGATCTAGCTCTGCCGCCGAACAGTGCCCTGGAGCCCGCACCGGCGTCCGCTCCGACCCTTAGCTCGGAGCCGACTCCCCCGATCGAGGACGAGTGGTTGGACACCGCCTCGGGGGCTATGATCCCAACGGCGATTGAGCCGAACTCCATCCCTGTCCTTTGCGAAGACCGTGACTCCAAGGTGCCGGACTCCTCTCCGGACTCCGAACGCTCCGCGCCCCTGCCAATCGAATCCGATTGGGCGCCGGTCATGGAGTTCACTGCCGCAGATATCTTTCAGCGCTCGCCCTTTGGCGACATCCTGAATTCAGTAAAGTCTCTCTCTTAATCAGGAGAGCCCTGGCCGGACTACGGTCAGGAAGGTTGGGATACGGACGATGAAGAAATTCAACGCCCACCCACCACCCACTTTGTAGCCCCTGTCGATGATTTAACCGACATGCTCGACTTCGACTCCGAAGACATCGACGGTATGGACGACGATGCCGGAGACGACCAAGAACCAGCGCCTACAGGGCACTGGAAGGCCACCTCGTCATACGACATATACATGGTGGACATCCCAAAAGATGGGAACGGCGATGGAAAAGCGGAGGATGACCCCTCCAAGAAACAGCCCAAGCGTCGGTGTCAGCGGCGCCGCTCTAAATCCCGCCACAGCAAAAACGGTGATTCCGGCACGGGAGATAATAACACCCCGGACAGTGCCGAAGACAACCCCCTCCAGCAGGATTCAGCACAGGAGGAGGGAGAAGCCAGCCCTCATGATAGGGCGGCAGACAGGGAGGTCGAGGATGATAATTATATGCCTCCCTCCGAAGATGAGGCAAGCCTCGACGACGACGAATTTGTCGTGCCTGAGGATCCTGCCGAACAGGAGCGTTTCAAACGCAGGCTTATGGCCACGGCAAGCAGCCTCAAGAAAAAGCAACAGCAGCTTAGAGCTGACCAAGACTTGCTAGCTGACAGATGGACTGAAGTCCTTGCAGCCGAAGAGTATGAACTCGAACGCCCCTCCAAGATATACCCCAAACGCAGGCTACTACCCCAATTAGAGGAAGCAGCACCTAAACCTACATCACCAGCGCATGATGCGGCCGACCGGCCAACCCCGTGGTCGCGACAGAGAGGCCTCTAGACCCTCCATTCAAGCCGCACTCCGGTGTCGCTCGAAAAGTACCAAGGCATGGGGAAACGCGCTAGACCTATGAGACACATTGGAGGACAAGGCAAGGCAAACAAGATCGATCTACGAATCATGTGGGCGCCCCACGACGCGTGACGATAACCGTCACACCGGATACAACAATTCCGGCCGGGCCGAACACAGTAGACAAAGCTCATTTGAGTTGCGTCGTGATATAGCTCAATACAGAGGCGCCGCACACCCACTATGCTTCACAGATGAAGTAATGGATCATCAAATCCCCGAGGGTTTCAAATCCTTAAACATCGAATCATACGATGGCACAACAGATCCTGCGGTTTGGATCGAGGACTACCTCCTCCATATCCACATGGCCCGCGGCGATGATCTAAACGCCATCAAATACCTCCCACAAAAGCTTAAAGGACCAGCTCGGCAGTGGCTCAACAGCTTGCCAGCAGAATCAATTGGTTGTTGGGAGGACCTGGAAGCTGCATTCCTTGATAACTTCCAGGGCACATACGTGCGACCACCAGACGCCGATGACCTCAGCCACATAATTCAGCAGCCAGAAGAATCGGCCAGACAATTCTGGACACAGTTCCTAACCAAGAAAAATCAAATCGTTGACTGTCCGGATGCAGAGGCCCTTGCAGCCTTTAAACATAACATCCGCGACGAGTGGCTTGCCCGGCACCTAGGACAGGAAAAGCCGAAATCCATGGCAGCCCTCACCACACTCATGACCCGCTTTTGCGCGGGAGAGGACAGCTGGCTAGCTCGAAGCAACAACTTGGCCAAACACCCTGATAGTTCGGATACCAAGGACAGCAATGGCAGGTCGCATCGCAACAAGCATAAACGCCGCATTAACGGTGATAATACTGAAGATACGACAGTAAATGCCGGATTCAGAGGCTCTAAACCCGGTCAGCGGAAGAAGCCATTTAAAATAAATACCCAGGGCCCGTCCAACTTGGACCGCATAATCGATCGCTTGTGCCAGATACATGCCACCCCCGAAAAACCAGCCAACCACACCAATAGGGATTGTTGGGTGTTCAAGCAAGCAGGCAAGCTAAGCGCCGAAAACAACGACAAGGGGCTGCATAGCGATGACGAGGAAGAGCCCCGGCCGCCGAACAATAGAGGACAGAAGGGCTTTCCCACACAAGTGTGGACGGTGAACATGATATACGCAACCCACATACCCAAAAGGGAGCGGAAGCATGCACTAAGGGACGTATACACGATGGAGCCAGTCGCCCCGAAGTTCAACCCATGGTCTTCCTTCCCGATCACCTTCGATCGAAGGGACCACCCCACTAGCATCTGTCACGGCGGATTCGCCGCATTGGTTCCTGACCCAATCATCGACGGATTTCACCTCACTAGAGTCCTGATGGACGGCGGTAGCAGCCTGAACCTGCTTTATCAGGATACAGTGTGCAAAATGGGCATAGATCCCTCAAGGATTAAACCCACAAAGACGACCTTTAAAGGCGTAATACCAGGTGTAGAGGCCAATTGTACAGGCTCAGTTACACTCGAAGTGGTCTTCGGATCCCTAACTTCCGAAGCAAAGAGTTAATCTTCGACATAGTCCCGTTCCGCAGCGGCTATCACGCACTGCTTGGACGAACCGCATTTGCAAAATTCAATGCGGTGCCGCACTACGCATACCTCAAGCTCAAGATGCCAGGCCCTCGAGGAGTAATCATGGTCAATGGAAACACCGAACGCTCTCTCCGAACGGAGGAGCACACGGCGGCCCTCGCGGGGGAGGTGCAAAGCAGCCTCTCACGGCAATTCTCGAGTCCGGCTATTAAACGTCCGGCCACCGTCAAGCGCGCCCGGAGTAACCTACAACAAGACCGCCTGGCACGATCCGAGCACGTGTAGCAATCTGGCCCCAACCCCAGCCCTCGCGAAACTTCGAAGCCAGTACTACCCGTACATAACTACGCTCTGGAGATACCATGGGCATAAGGGGAGGGGAACGACCACGGCACGCCCAGAATGCGGCTCACCCGCACCAGGGGCTCCCGATTGTGTCATTCTTTTTCTTTTCTTCTTTTTTCTTACTTTCGGGACTCCGTTTTCCAGAAGTCCTGTCCAGCACTAGAATTGCCGAACTCACGATGCAACAGCCAGGGAAGCAGAAAGCTACGTTGAGTGTCCAGGTGGTCTCTACTACGATCATTATACCCGTTTTACATACCATCCCGCGGCTTACCCCTGGAGGGGGACATGTTAAATAGTCCCATCCCTTGCTTATCGCACTATTTGTATCGTTCTGCTTTCATTGCAGTAGCTTTTTTGAATAAACAATACATAGCTTTTGCCTATTATTGCACTCCTTTCTTTATCTATATATATGTTCATTTCATGACATGTTGCACCCGTACACTTTGGTACGGCCAATACACCAGGGGCTTAAGTACCACAAAAGTATGGTGTGATAAGTCCGAACACTTTCATAAGTGCGGCACCCCGAACTTATAGCATTATACGCATCGGCTCCGAATCATGTCTTGGGTCAATAGTTGGGTTTTCCCGGCTCCCATGTTTTGGTACCTTACGTTCCGTTATATCGGCTAAGCTAGCGCTGGAAGAATCACTGCGATTGTGCCCCGGTTGAGCTGGGTTGAGCACCTCAATGATGAAAGCTAAAACTGACCGTCATGATAGAGCGAGAGCCGGTCGCTGTTCGAGATGTTTTTTCGGGTCCCTAAAGACTTATGCCGCTTAGAGAGAGGAGTCGGCATTGTCCGGCCAAGGCATGGATAGCGCCCCGAACTCGGTCTTCCGAATACTAGGGGCTTCGCCGAAATTTAAAATTATAGAATTCTATGGCTAAGTGAGAGTGTTCAAGCACTATTAGTCCGGTTGC
>LR880971.1:760919150-760937393 GCA_904067115.1 Aegilops sharonensis | reverse complement strand
CTCCAGATTTGGCGTAGCCGGGGAGAACATCATCAAGAACTTTCTTGACATTTGTGTAGTCTATCTTGGAGTTACGGTTCGGGTCGAAATACGTGGCCATGGAATATTTCGGGCTTAAGAGGATGAGTGTGCAATGTGTGTCACTGCACAGAACACGGAATGTTAGAAAAAAAAGAACGATCAAAATCTAAGAAATCATATGTTACGGGGCGGTTAAGGGATGAATTACTCGGGAAAGTAAGCCACAGGGAAGTTATCCTTATCTGGGTTTTCCAGAATGACGCCTTCGAGATGTGAACTCGCAACTTGGCAGTCCCCAGCGTTGTTCAAGTGCTTGGCACGCATGTAGAAGGGGTCGACTATCACGATGTCCGGGGTCTTGTCTCTAATGATCTGCATCTCCATACTCAGCGAAAACAGCCGAACGAAGGTGTAGTGCAGCGGATGAAGGTTAAACATAGCAAAGATGTCATCAAACCGCAGGACGATCGTATCCCCGACGTCGCCATCCACAAAGCCCTTGCCCTCTGGCACCTTGGCCACGAAAACCAGGTATGCCACATCATTCTCTCTCAAACGCCGCTTCTCCAAAGAAAGAACACTGTCGTGCAGACTCCGCATAGCACCGGTTGCAGCATTCAGCATATTTGGCGGTAGCATCGCCCTACCCGCCACATGCACCCTCCTCGAGATATCCTTAGGTGAAGGTGGCCCGTCCTGAGCACGGATCGAACTCGGTGCCGTCTGGCTCGCACCGGCGCCCTTGTTAGTCTTTCGTTTCCATCCCTTCTTCTTGATCTCCTGTAATGGGACCGAGTTCTGCTCATAGACCGCTTTCTTGAGCGTGTTGGGGCTGATAATATTTCGCACCTCAGCTATCTGAGGCTCGGTGAAGGCGGGAGCTGGAGGCGTCTACTGAGAACTGAACGCCAGACGACGCCTATTGCAATTGGATTTCTCCGCCGTACCAGCTAGATTGCGGTCGTCTTGTTGAGTTCTTGAGAAAGAGGCCCGCAGAACTCGTCAGCGTACCCATGTTCGGCAAAGTACTTATCGACTTTGGTAAATGTACCGTCGTCGTTGTCGTCGTCGTCCGGATCCTGTGCCATAGGGCTGTCCGGATCCTGTGCCATAGGGATGTCCGACATAGGGATGTCCGGCAGGTCCGGTAGCGTTGCGGCGTTCTTGCCATGGCTTGGCGCCGGCACGACTGGCGGTCTTGTCTGTGGGGTGGTGTCCCCCGTCCCCAAACGAATCTGGCTCTTCGGCCAAAGCAGCGGCCGGTTTACGCAGGCGCTGAGGGTCATCTCATCTTCTTCGTCAGCCCCAGCGGGTCGAACCGGAGGTAACAGCTCGTCGCAGCCTGGCAGCACCCGAACCACTTCAACCCTATACACTGTGGGTGGCATCGGATTACCGTGGAACATGCGGTTGCCCGGTTGAACGATTCTGCCCTTGGCGACATCGACCAACTCGGCGCCCATGAAGTGCAGAAGAGTGCAAGGAACGTCGGCGGTGCCCTGCGAAAACATGTACACGGCGTCAGCGATGCCCAGTCAAAGGCAAGGAGATGAAGTCATCGGCCGAGAGGCTTAGTTACCGTGATGCCGTCGAGCTCGGCTAATTTCGAGGCACCGCCAACGGCGGGCGTGCAACTGACGGAGGGGGAGCTTGCTGGCGAGGTGCCGGTCGGCGTACACCCGGGTGCATTAAGCTCCAATACCCGTACCGGTGCCGGAGACACGAATATCGCCTCCGCCGGAGACACCAATGGCGCCGCCTGCGCGCTGTGCGAGTTGCTGGCCGTGAAGCTGGGAACCGGGGGAGGCCCCTGTTGGCCGCCCGGAATCCACGTCGTGAGCCCATGAATCAACGTAGGCACCATAGCGTTGAGCTTCGTTCCCAGTTGTTGTTCCACTTGCTCTTGGACAAGCTCCGGAATCCGCGCCACTTGTGCCTTGAGTGCTTCAACCTCGCGCGTCTGGCTTTCCGAGCTGGCCTTTTTCTCCTTCCGCACACCAGCGGTATAGTATGACCCCCATTTTGTGGACAAGCCTTTGTCGGCCACACGACCAGCTGACGTCGGCTTAGTGAGCTTATCCTTGCTTTTCATTATGTTCAACGCCCTATTTAAAGGGGTGTCGAAAGGGGAGCTCTGAGACGACCCCGCGCTACTGCTTTTAGTTTCCTGCGAAAGGAACGTGAACCATTTAGAAATATTCGGGATTAATTAGAGTGCAACCATATGCAGCTAATTACGCGGGGGTGTATTCCTTACCAGAACAAGCTCAAGCGCCCTGGTCTTCGGATCCGTGGTAAGCTCCTTTGTTATCGGGTCCTCCTTGTACCGGGCCCTGACATAGTTCCTGGTCTGCTTGTTACCACTGTATTTCTCGAAGCGGGGCGGTAGGCCTTGCTCGGCACGCTCCTAGTCCTCCTTGTCCCATATAGGCTCCGCCACTCTGTAACCGCCGGGACCGAGTTTGTGTTCCCCTAAGTTCAACTCCCGCATTTCTTTCCCCCACTAACTTGATTCGGAGGTTGCACTGGTCGAGCACTTGATCTTGAACTCCTTGTACTCATCTTCGCTCATCAAAGGATATTTCGCCTTGATCTTCTCATAACTATCACCTTTATTAATCATTTTCTTCACTGCGCTTCTCCAAGTAGACAGGGCCGTGATCATCTTCGTGAGGGCGGCACTGTTCACTTTATTCCCTGAGAGGCGTGTGTTTTCAAATTCGGCGGGGAACTTGTATCGTTCGTGCAGCTTCATGAAGAGGAGGTTGCGCAAATTCCCTCGGTCCTTATGCCTAAGGTTCTCGGTGTTGATCGAGACGGTGCTCCGGAGAATGCAGCCGAGCTGAACCAAGTACCCCTTGACTATATGTTTCGGCTCCATTGGATTCCCTTCGGAGTCCACTTGAGTGAATTCCTCCTTGACGGTGCGGAGCGCATTCGGATGCCGGTCCTTCCTTTGCTTCTTCGATTGGCTGCCATCTGTGTGTGCGCCGCCATCATCAGTGGTGGCATCCTCGGCGGCACCATCAGTGGTGTCATCGCCGACGCCACTAGGGGTTGTGTAATCAGGATTGGTGTCTTCCGCGGCGTCCTCATAGCGGTGAGGTTGTTCCTCCATCTCCTGGGACAGCTCCCAGAATTGCTTGCCGCCCGAACCACCGGCCTCATCGTTGTGGGCCATGTTTCGCTCTAAATAGGAAAAAAGTTTGGTCAAAAAGTTGGTTATTGTCAAGGAACAAGATCATGGTCTCATCATTTAGGGTTTGTCGACACCGAGGCACCCTAAAAGCCTAAGCTTTCATCATTTAGGGTTTGTCGACGCCGAGGCACCCTAAAAGCCTAAGAGTACATCATTTAGGTTCTCATCGACACCGAGGCATCCGGGGCAGCCAAGTTAAGTTTTCATCATTTAGGGTTTATCGATGCCGAGTCACCCTAGGTTGGGCCTAATCACTTGGCACTAATCACTTGGCTCTATTGCCACCTATGTTGGGTTTATCATCTAGCGTTTATCGATGCTATGGAGAATTCTAAGTTGGGCCTAATCACTTGGCTCTATTGCCACCTATGGTTTAATGCAGCAAGAATAGCGGGGCAGTTGATCCTACTTAACTAAGTACTAAGATACCCCGGCCCATGCATTAGTCTCAAGTACCCCATATGTCCTATTTTTAGCAAAGTCATGCTAAAATTCACGGAAAATTTCAGCATGACCTTTGCTGAAAATAGGACATATGGAGTACCCGAATTTGCCGGAACGGAAATTAATCAACATTCCGGCAAACTCAAGGGCCTCTCGGGGTACCTACAAATTCATCACGACACGATGGTCGGAGACATGACCTTTGCAAAATGGTCGGAGACACGATGGTCTGTCTCAATGTGATCAATTGATGGATCAACACATAAAACATGTCCAATAAGTATGATTTATAGAGTCAACATAAGTATGAATATATATAAAGTTTTTCTTCATCAGCCAGGCCCGTGCAAGTAACTGCATCCAGCAACTATTTCTGCTACTCTGTAACTAACTACACTCTGTATTTATAGATTCATTTCAGATGAGATCAGATTGAGCTCCAACTGTAGCTGCAGCTAAGGGATCCATGAGCCATCATGCCAGCCAGCCAGGAAATAAACTTTACTTTCCAAAGGAAATAAAAATACAATGCATACATACATACTTAAGCAGGTAGATAGATAGATAGATAGATAGATAGATAGATAGATAGATAGATAGATAGATAGATGAGCATGTTCAGTTTACAAGAATGAATATAAACAAGCAAAGAATGCATGCATGCATATCAAAAGTTGGCATCTACTGCTACTGCTACTGCTTGCCTCTGCTGCTATTGAATATTTATAATTACCTGAAATTGTTCCTTTCACTACAAGTAAATGCAACTTTCCCATTAATTAAAACTAAATTGTTCCTTCATGATATTCTCTCTTCATCTACCCCTGGGAGTATTTCTAACTTGAAAATCTCTGGTGAACTGCATGATGATGTACTGGCGGTACAAGCTCTCTTCTTTTCTTACATTTGCTTGTTTTGTACCTTTTTCTGCGAACTGATTAAACATGCAGTGGAGTAGTGTATTGCAGTGCATGCAGTGGAGTAGAGCAGAGAATTTGCAAAGAACTATAGTATCACTGGAGTAAATTGCAGTAGTGCAAGTTTCAGTAGACCAGAGAATATCCCTACAGTAGTGCCCTCCAACAGTAGTTCTTGCTTGCAGTAGTTTTAGGGAGTACTGCAATTTTGCAAGTTTAAAGTAAAACGTTTCAGTTAATGCAAGTACTCCTCTTGCTCTCTACTTTCTCTCTTCACTTCTTCAGTTAATTAACTGAATTTTACTGATGTTGTTATTAACTGAATTTTACTAGTTAAACACATTATAACTTGAGTGTAACTCAGGACAAGTTAAACTTAAGCTAGAAGATACAAGTTGAACACACACCAGGCAGTTTTATATAATATTATCAGAAAAATATCTTCAGTGTAACTCAGGACAAGAAAAATCTCCACCAGAATAGGGACTAGCATTTAAGAGTAATTTCCTCCAGTCAAACAAAGTTCAAACAAAAACTGACAACTGTCTTTTGATTAAGAGCCAAGTCACAACACTCTTTGAAGTTCAAACAAAAACTGACAACACTTGTTTGATCTGTCTCCTCCAAGAAAGAGCCAAGTCAGTCTCACCCAACTAGGGAAACATCAGTTAGACCACTAGCAATTGGGAATACACAACTGGGGCTAGGTTTGTGCTCTAGCTAGGCAGTAAAACAGAGCATATAGAGGCATTGCCTGCCTCTGCTGCAAGTGGGGATCTGAGCAGGATTATCACAATTAGATCACTAATTTGCTGGAATCTAATTTACAATTTTCTTCAAACTAGTTACCACTCACTAGTACAATGTTTTCTAAACTGGTTGCCATCATCTCCCTTTTTATCATTTTGGTTATGTGAAATTAGTTGTAGTGAGTGGCCAAGCAACCACTAGCAATTTGTGCATAACATTTCCCGGTAGTTTTACCTGTAAGCCCCCCTCTTCTGGCAACCTAGTAAAAAAAATTATACTACACAAGAAGCATCTGTTTCCATCTCTCTGTATAAAGGTTTAGCATTTGGCTGAATTGACTGAACGAGAAATGGGAAAAGCTAACAACTTAAACAGCTAATGTCATATATATGTTGGAAATTGCAGTGATAACTGATCAGCGTGTTCCATTTGTCAGTGGTATTTACAAACTAATTCTCTTCGTTTTCTTGGGGAAAAGTTGCTCTTTGCTTAACTACTAGCAAAATCATTGTGCATTGTTTTTTGTAATATTGTATCAGTTGTTTAAATGCTTGTGCCATCATGGACCTAACTATACCCCAGAATGATGCCACTGTCGTTCGGCGCTACTGTTGGATTGAAATACTACAGCCGAAATCAACAGGATTATCGCTGATTTGCTGGACAAACAGAGTGTTTGCGAGAAGGAAGAGGGGAGAGGAGGCGGAGCTCACCGGGGAGGCGCAAGGAGGCCCTGCGACAGCTTAGTAGCAACAGAGGTGGCCGAAGTTGAGGAAGACAGCGGCGACCCGAGGAAGAAGAGGTGGAGGGGGGTGGAGGGGTCGAGCGCCGTCGCGCCCTGGTTCCGCGGCTCACCGGCCCGGTGTTGAAGCAGATTCTGCCCGCCGCCTTGCCTGTCGCCTCGCACGGTGGAGCTCGAGGGCTGGGAAGGCGAGGGAGGGGGTGGGTGGGTGCGGTGAAGGCGAGGGAGGGGGTGGATTGGGAGCGGACGGCGATGGGGGGCAGGGCAGGGGCTGAGTGGGGGCGGCGACGGAGACGGAGGCGCGGGGGCGGCGCGGCGTGGGTCGGGGCAGCGCGCGGGTGGATCTGGTGGCGAGGGAGAGAGGGTCGAACGGGATCTGGCGAGAGGGAGGGAGGATAGCTAGGGGGAGGGTTCTAATGGCGCACCGTCCACTCGTGCGCCATAAGTATGACTATTCTAATGGCGCACCTCCCCTCGGTGCGCCATTAGAATTTGGTTTTAATTTAGCCCACTAACCATATCTACAACCGAACCCTATCTACAACAGAACCCACCCACTAGCCCGACTGGTCAGCACGCAGCACACACACCATGAGGTCCTGGGTTCGATTCCCAGGCTCCCCAATATTTTTTTATGCATTTTAAATGCTGTTTTTTATATTTATTTGTGTTTAAATATGTTCAAACTTGTTTAAATCATAACAGTAATATATTTTTATAAAAGCAGTAATAATTTTTTAAAAAATATGTTCAAATTTATTACTTGAAAATATCATCGGCGGCGGCGGTGGAGCGGGGGAGGGTGCGGGGATCGAGATCGAGATGGAGGGGGAATCGAGATCGAGATGGAGGGGGATCGAGATCAAGTGTCCTCATGAATTCAAAAAGTGCCCATGAAATTTAAAAATATTCATGATATCAAAAAGTGCCCATGAAATACAATCGAGAAATGAAGACTACGATTTAAATACAATCAATCTTAGCTAGCTATCTGTTCACAATCTTCTTGCCCTTCTTTTTCGCAAATGGAGTTCTTCTGTGGAACGGACGTCCTTTAGGTAGGGTGGTCCTGCTTCTTCTTGTGGTGTGTGCTGCTACTTCATCGTCGTCGTCATGTTCGATCTTCGGGTCGCCGTACTTGTCGAAGTCTTGCTCATTGGCTACTCCATCCATTCCGATGATCTTCCTTTTGCCTCTCCTCACTAAAACACGACTGGGCTTTGGCGGGCCGATAATGAAGAAGTATTGGTCCACTTGGGAAGCCAGTACCCATGGCTCATTTTTCGCGCTGACGTTTGCGCCCGCGGTCTTGGATTTGGCTTCGGGTATAACCATGGTGGTGAAATGTCGGTCTTCTTTTAGGACGCTCTTGGCCCATCTGACACGGAACATCGGCACCTTCTCTCCAGCGTAGCTCAGCTCCCATATCTCCTCGATCCTTCCGTAGTATCTGTCCTTGTCCTTACCGGTGTAGGATTCCATCGTTACCCCGGAGTTCTAATAACCATCGCTCTTCATGTCCTTGTCCTCGGTGTAGAATGTGTAGCCGTTGATATCGTATGCCTCATAGGTCATCAGGTTGTGCTCGGCGCCCTGTGACAAGGTGAATATGAGTTGTTCTTCCGCGGAAGAATCTTCATGTAAAGGGTACGACAGAAGCTTCTGCTTGAACCTACGCGTGAAACATGAGTTGTGCTCTTTGAGTATATCTCCGTCCGTCCTCTGTTGGCCTCAGTCATTGTACGTCTTCTCAATAAAGGTTTTGTGCTCTACCACCCAAGGATCGACCACGTCTATGTGTTGTAGCGCGACTAGGTTTGCTCTTTCAAAGTCGGCGAGTCGACCCTCGTAGTCGACATGCATTTCGCGGCGACCCTCACGGTGACCCCATCCAGCGAGCCTGCCGAGGTGCCTGTTGACGGGCAGACCAACGGGGTTCTCGATGCCTAGATAATTCATGCAGTAGGAGATGCACACTCTTCGGTCAGAAAGCCCCTGGCTATACTTCCCTCTGGACGTGACATGTTCCAAACGTATCCTTTGATGACACCATTCATCCTTTCGAACGGCATCATGCTGTGCAGGAACGTCGGCCCGAGTTGGATGATATCCTCCACGATATGGACCAGCAGATGCACCATAACGTCGAAGAATGCGGTTAGGAAGTACATCTCAAGCTCGCATAGTATCACCACGATCTCTTCCTATAGCCTTCTGAGTTGCCTCACGCCAATCGACTTCCGAGAGATGACGTCAAAAAAGTTGCATAGGCCAAATAGCATTTAACGGACGTGCGCGTCCATGATCCCACGGATTGCAACTGGAAGTATCTGTGTCATCAGCACGTGACAGTCGTGAGACTTCATCCCGCTGAACTTCTGCTTCGCTGGGTCTAGGTATCTGCTTATCTTCCCCGCGTAACCGTAAGGAAGTTTTACTCCTAGGAGGCAGGTGAAAAACTGCTCGATCTCCTCCTAACTTAGAGTGAAGCACGCGGGAGGGTAGTCATTTCCGGTCTTCTTGGCCTTTTTGCCTTTGCGACGACTTTCTGTGTCCTGCTTCGCCTCATCATCATCATCATCATCATCATTAGCGTGAAGCTCATGCCTGATGCCCATTGATTTCAAGTCTGCCCTTGCTTTCGGCCCATCTTTGGTCCTCTCTGGCATGTTGAGTAGGGTACCAAGCAGACTCTCGCACACGTTCTTCGTGATATGCATGACATCAAGGCTGTGAGGCACACGGTGGATCTTCCAGTACGGCAAGTCCCAGAAAATAGACCTCGTTTTCCATACCTTCAGCAGCGGCTCTGGCGCCTTTCGCTTTCTTCCCGGCTCTGGCGCCTTTTGCTTCTTTCCCGGCAGTGGGCAGTCTTTCCAATTTTTCAACAGCTCGTCTATTTCCTCGCCGCTCCTCGTACACGGGCGTTTTCGGGGTTCGGTTTCACCATCGAACAGATCCTTGCGTTTCCTCCACGGGTAATCGTCGTGAAGCCACCTTCGATGTCCCATGAACACGGTTTTCGAAGACCCGGGATCTCTTTCTAGCCGGCGATACATTGTGTCATCCATGCACCTTACGCATCCAGAAAATCCGTGGACTACCTGCCCCGCGAGATATCCGTAACCGAGATAGTCGTGCACCGTCGTGAGCAGTGCGGCTCTCGTAGGGAAATATTGTTTCTCTGCAGCGTCCCCGGTATTGGCTGGCATTTTCCACAGCGTGTCTAGCTCCTCCTTCAGCAGCCCCAGATACAGATTAATGTCGTTCCCTGGTTGTTTCGGTCCTTCAATTAGCATACTCATGTGAATGTACTTCCTCTTCATGCACAACCAGGGGGGAAGGTTGTACATCCACACAAACAAGGCCAGGTGCTATGTGTGCTTCTCTGGCTGCCAAACGGATTAACTCCATCGGTGCTCGCGCCCAGCACGAAGTTCCTTGGATCCTTCCCAAATTCTGGGTATTCGAAGTTCAACGCTTGCCACTGGCTCGCATCCTTAGGGTGACTCAGCATCTTGTCTTTTTTATTTATCTCCGGATCATTTCCGTCATCTTCCCGCTTCTTCTCCTCCCTATCCGCGTGCCAACCGCAGGAGCTTTGCTACCTTAGGGTCCGTGAAATACCGCTGCAGACGAGGAGTGATCGGAAAGTACCACACCGATTTTCGAGGAGCTTTCTTCCTCTTCTTGTATCGAGTGACGCCGCACACCGGACATACGGTAGACTCCGCGTGCTCGTCCCGATAAATGATGCAATTGTTCATGCACACATGGTATTTCACGTGCGGTAAATCCAAAGGACACACGATTTTCTTCGCCTCCTCGAAACTGGTCGGGCACTTGTTCCCCTTGGGAAGATGTTCGTGCCAGAATGACATGTTCTCGTCGAAGCATGCGTCGGTCATTTTGTGTTTTACCTTCATCTCTAGAGCCATGAGCGTTACTTTCAGGCGGGTATCCTCGGGCCTGCATCCTTCATACAATGGAGTAACCGCGTCTATCTCCAGTTGATCCAGCTTGGCTTTCTCTCGGGCGGCAGCTCTTGCGTTATCCGTCTGCTTGCGAAGCAGCTCTTGAATATGAGGGTCCTGCACCCAGCCTCCATCGTCGTCTGCTCCAGCATCTTCATCTTCATGATCATGGCCTTCGTCTTGATCTTCCTCATCATCATGTACGACATCTTCTACATGATGATTGTGTACATCATCACCGTCGTGATCATGTCCTGGAGATTCTTCGTCTTCTCGCCCGCCCTCGCCGCGGTGGTTGTCTTGTTGCCCTTCCTCATTTCTTGCCCGGCCCCCATGGACGACTTCATAGTCATCTTCACCACCTTGCCACCGATAGCCATCCATGAAACCACGCAAGAGCAGGTGGTCCCGCACCTGCCGGAATCCGGGTCCGCAATAAGGCTCTTCTTCTTGCATCTTCGACACGGACATCTTATCTCCGTCTCGTTCTTTTGAAGCATCTCGGCCTTCGCGGAGCTCAAAAACCTATTCACGATGCCTTCGGTCATCGTGCGGACCATGGTCGCCTGCGGGGTAGAGCAAAACGATATTTTAGAACCAAGAAAAAATTTGGCATGACCTTCCATAAAAATAGGACCAAAAAGAATGCATAGTGCCAAAATTCTCGCTGAAACGGAAATGAATCAACATTCCGGCAAAATATTGGCAACTATCGCATTTCAAATACCTGTACCTGCAAACACAAACATATATGCAACACCACAAACACAAGCAACACCACAAACATACATAGATCTAGCTAGGCCACAAAAAGTGCATGTGCACGTTGTTGGAGCGAGCTAGGGAGAAAAAAAGTAGATCTACATCATGAAGATAGCTTTCCCCTTACTTACCTATCAAAAAAAGGTAATTTCACCACTTAATTTTGATGAATCTATGGTGGAAATGAGGTGAGGAGGAGGAGGCAGTCGAGACAAGCTTGGAGGTGGAGGTGGAGAGAATGAAGTGTGGAAAGTGAGTGGGTAGGTGGGCTGTCCAAAATATCTTGTTGGTCCCAGGTTACTAATGGCGCACCACCACAAAATGCGCCATTAGTAACCCTGGTTCCTAATGGCGCACCGGCAGGTGGTGCGCCATTAGTACTTTTTGCAAAAAAGTAAAAAACATATGTATACTAATGGCGCACTGTGGAAAAGTGCGCCATTAGTAGTTTAAACTACTAATGGCGCACTTTGGCATAGTGCGCCATTAGTAGGTTTGCAAAATAGTAAAAAAAATATACTAATGGCGCACTGTCTTGGTCGTGCGCCATTACTAGTTCTAACTAGTAATGGTGCACTTTGCCATCCTGCGCCATTAGTTTGTATGGAAAAATGGGAAAAAAAATCAATAGTAGTGGCGCACCGTGAGCACGGTGCGCCATTAGTGTCTTCCACACTAATGGCGCACGAGCAACCGGTGCGCCATTAGTATATAGTAGTGGCGCACTATTTACCTGGTGCGCCATTAGAATCAGTCCTATCTATAGCCCTTTTCCTAGTAGTGTGGGTTCGAGTCCCGCCTCGCGCATCCTTTTTTGGGCGAATTAAGCTCTCGGGCACGCCTGTCAAATGGGTCCCGCATGTCAGTGTGTGCCCCGCTTGTCTGTTGAATATTAACATTTAAGCAAAAATGACACCTAGACAGACACATAAGCGAGGTTGCTGAGGTTGGCTGCCTAATCATCCTAATGCATTCAAAATAAAGGGGTAGTGACCATTCTATATTGGTCGTTATCAGCTAGATGTGAGGTAGTGGACGGTGCTGCCAGCTTTACGACCATTTCCTCAAATGAAATTGCGACCTTTTTGACCAGAATGGTCGTTATAGGTTAGGGTTTGGAGCCCCCAAGACAGCTTTTGACCTATTGGTCTAAAATGGTCATAAATTTATGACCAATTCTTCCAGGGTCACTGACAAAAGGTCACTAGTTGACATATTTCTTGTAGTGTTTGCCCATTGCAGAATATGGGCATCGCCGGATTTAGGTGACATGCGAAGTTTCTGGTGATCCCGTCTGTACTCCAGCATGTGGTCTAGGACATAGAATACATCATTAAGAGAATGACTCGGTTGCTGGATGCAGTAGAAGTCGGTCTTATGGCTGAAGGCGGGCCTGCCGTGCCTTGTCTTCTTATCGTTGACCTCTCCACCCCCTTTGTCGTAGTAAAAGATAGCACTATCGAGAACAGACTTGATGTTGGTGTAATCCTTTTTGGTAATGTTCTTCGACGAGCCCAAGTAAAGAGCATGGGAGTATCGGGGGTAGAGGATTATTAGGACGGCACGCCCGCCGCTGCGCAAAATAAGTACACCTCAGATTAATTAGCCTCCACCATGCAAATGAATGATTGAAATCGAAGGAAGGATATCCGCGCGGATGACTTACAGGGGATGATAAGGCACGAGAATCGCCTCCTTGTCCTTATTGGCGAGCATGAAATTGACGAGGTAGTCCCTCCCGAAATCACAGTGCTTTGCGCATACTGCCAAGAAGCTCTCGTGCATGAAGTACGGGTCAGCGACACAGATAAAAGGTATCTGCTCAACCCCGATGAGGTAGTTCATGTGCAAGGCATAAAGGCAGACAAACGTAAAATCCAGCTTCTTCAAGTGATACATGTCGAAGATGTTATCGAATCGAAGGAAGAACTTGTCCGCGGGGAATGTGTCGACATACGACAATTGCCGCGGCATGTTAACCACGTAGAGTGGGTATCCTGGATTTTTGAGGCGATGAGGCCTTTCTCTCTCTGCAGCACATCGTCATGAAGTCTCCTTACATCGTCGAATCTGGCCCCTATCGCTGCTTCAGGTAGGATTGGTTCACCGGCGATATGATATTTTGCCGCACCGGGGATATCTATACAGTCTTGAACCCGAGGCTGCTGAGGCGGCTGGATCATAGAATCAGGTTTTTTGCCTTTCCTCGGTCTCTTCCTAGACTTCTTTGGTACCGGAAGGTTGTCCATAATACGTTCAGACTCCGGAGGCAACAATTCAGGCACCGACTCATGACGCTCAAACCCTAAGTAGGCGCCAGTATTGACATATTGTTGAGTGTCATCCTCATCCTCATCCTCATCTATGGCTACGTCACCAACGACTAATGGAGCCTCTTCCTCACCCCCTCCGCTATCACCCTGCACGACAGCCGACGCTAATTGAGTAGGTGAGGTGCTGATGTTCATACCTAACTGTGTGCTCGTGGGTGTGCTCCCGGCCGCCTCCAGACAAAGCAAACTCTTTGGCCACAACAGGACCCACCCATTGCAACAATCACCAAGCTGCTGCGGGGTCTCGTCGTCATCCCCCACTAGTACCAGAGGAGCCAAATTCTCGTGGCCCGGTTTGACACTGGCCACGGAAACCTTGAAGACGTCCGGGGGGATCGGCCGGCTGTGAAACAATGGTTCCTTCGGCTCCATTATCGTCGCCTTCCCCACGTCCACCTTCTGGTCGCCGATGGTGTACAATAAGTTGCACGGGGTTTCGTCAGCCCGCAAAGAGAATTCTGCGATGTGAGACATCTGAAAGGCAATGAAAATGGGAGATTACACATTTATTGAAGAGGGCTGGTGTGACAGATATCGTAAGGGCGTCGAGCTCAGCCAAAGACGAAGCGCCGCCAAGGACGTCCGGTGCCGGAGCCGGTGCGGGAGCAGGTGCAGCTGTAGGTGCTGGTGCAACGCTAGTCGAGCTACTCCCCAAGAAGTCAGCAAGGGGAAAGTCCGCTGCATTTATTTCTGGATTTTGTCTGGTCCAATTGAAAACGGCTGGAACCAAGGTAGTAGACATATCTACAACCACCTATTTTGCGGCAGCTACCGCTGTTGCGACTGTCTCAGATGATTTCTTCTCAACCGCAATCTCAACCTTCTTGTCGATGTTTTCTTCAGTTAACCTCCGTCTTTCCTTTCTCTCCTCCGTGGTCTCACGGTAGTACTTCTTCCACGTGGCGCCGTCTCCGACACCGTGCATGCGTCCACACGATGGTCGAGTCTCCACCGGGAGTCCTTTCAATATGTTCAACGCCCGGTTGAATGGAGTGTCCCACTTGGGCCTCGCCAAGGCCTCAGATGGCGAGTCACTTTCGGCCGCAACCCTGTACTGCTCTCTCTGCAAAAGGCACAAGGATCGTTTACAAATATGACTAATGTGCAGTCTAATTGATCGGAAACTAAAATTACCAGTAGTCTCATGAACTACGTCGTGAGCCCGTTCGTCTCGAAAACCTTCTTCACTGGGTCCCAACGGTGCCGGGCCCTGAGGACGTCACGCTCCTGCGGGACGGTGAAATCCGCCAAGGGGTCTGGGATGCCCAGACTCGCGGCTTCAGCGTCCTCCTTGGCCCATATGGACCTCTTCCCGCCGTAACCACAGCTTCCGAGGTGGTGGCTCCCGATGTTCCTCTGTTGAAGCCCCTTCATGTACTTCGACTTTTTTTTGGCAGCTTCGGCCTCACAAGCCGCCTTGAATATTTGAAAATGCTCTGACGTGATTGTCGGGTTATCCTTTACAATCTTGGAGTAGGGTTCCTTTTTGGTGAAGATCCGATATTTCACCCTTGATTTCCAGGCGGCCAACACTTCGCTAAACTTGGTCATGGCGTGTTTGTTTATCTTCTTCATTGTCGGTTCCTTATCTGGATCTTTCTAATCTTTTTCATTCCGGCCCAGGAACAAGAATATCTGGTGCAGCTTGTTTAGGAGGGAGGGCCTCATATTATCTATCTTCTTTAGTTTCTCATCATTGATGGTGGCAGTTTTCCATATGATGCAGCCTACTTGATTGTCGTAGCATGTGTGCGCTTCCTCGGGCGCGGTTGGTTCAAAATTTCCGTCAGTCCACCTCTATGACCACCAGTCTAGTAGTCCTGAGCTTGTTAGGAAGATGTTGCCTCTTTGCTTTCGGTTCTATACCGGCTCCGCTAGTCTCGGCACCGGTCTCAGTCTCAGTGCCGGTCTCAGTCTCAGCGTCGGCGGGTCTCAGTCTTAGCTCCGGTCTCAATGTCAGTATCCATCTCCGATGTGACAGGTGGACCCACCAACATCAACTCTTGATCACCAGCGCCCTCAAAAATTCTTCTGCCACCCGGTAGACGTTATCACAGTCACCAGAACCCTCTCCTTCATCATTGCTAGCCATGTTTCCTACGATTAAATCTAGTAATTAATGCTAGACCTAATAAAATGAATAATGACATGCACGAACATTGACTCCTTCCCGGTGCGGCAAATCCCGAGCACTCGATGTGTCTTAGTTTGTAGCACAAGTCATGCCGAAATTCACGGAAAATTTCGGCGTGACTTTTGCTAAAAAGTGGACAAATCGAGAACCTGAAATTTGCCGGAACGGAAATGAATCAACATTCTGGAAAAATATAGGCCACTCGGCTTCATTCCCTGGAAACAACAAAACCACTTGGGCACAATCGAACCACTTCAATGAAAAGATATAACATGACCACTTCAATGAAAAGATATAATCAACAATAAAAGTCTAGGAAGGGATCATCTTTAAAATAAAACTTGCCTAAATTCTTTTCCTTGAAAAATAGTGGTCTTTTCAAAAATAAAAAACCTTTGCAAAATGACCTCACTAAACACTTCTCTGCCTAGGACAGAACCCAAATTATGTTGATCTAGCTATTCCTCTCTCTCACACACACACACATTATTTTCTCTAACCCTTCTCTGCCTAGGACAGAACCCAATTAAATTGCAAAGGAACTCCATTTCTCTAACCCTTCTGACCTAATGCTCTAAAATAAAATTTTGCTCTAACCTAGCCAACCTACTTAACCTAGCTTGTTAATCTAACGAACCTAATTAACCTACCTAGTTTACCTAGTTTACCTAGATAATTAACCTAATTAAACTAGTTAATGTAGCTAGTTCTCTATCAAAGCCCTAAATAAATTTTTGCACTAACCTAGATAATTAACCTAATTAAAATAGTTAACCTAACTAGTTCTCTGTCAAAGCCCTAACTAAATTTTTGCACTAACCTAGATAATTAACCTAATTAAACTAGTTAACCTAACTACTTCTCTCTCAAAGCCCTAACTAAATTTTTGCACTAACCTAGATAATTAACCTAATTAAACTAGTTGACCTAGGTTCTCTGTCCAGTGTTTGTGCTATATATGCATCAGAGAGAGGAGGGGTGGGGGCTTACAGAGGATAGCTCCGGTGGTGGCGAGGGAGGCAGGGGCGTCTCCGGTGACGGCGAGGGAGGCAGTTGTGGCGAGGGAGGATCCGGTGGCGTCGACGGCGGCTCCGATGGCATTGATGAGGCCGCGCGGCTCCGTGGCGTTGAGGGCGGCTCCGATGGCGTCGACGGCATGCGGTTCTAGTGGCTCCGGGGGCGTCGACGTCGGCAGGAGACGGCGGCGAAGTGGGGCGGCGGTGAATCGGGGAGACGGCGGCGGGGTGGGTCGAGGGATTTGGGGGAGAAGTGGTGGCCAGGGGGAAACGGTTTTTGGTTAAGTCAAACTTAGCGGTAGCACATTTCGCCAAACGCGCTATAACTAATGTAGCTATAGCGTTTTTAGCAAAACGCGCTACTGCTGTAGCTATGTAATTTCCTTCCACTTTCTTATTTCCTTTTCTGTTTCTACAGGGTGGGTCTAGGAAAAGCGCTGCAGCTACATTAGCTATATCGCATCTTACGAACAGACGCTACTGCTATGCCTTTCTCCTTTTTTGCTTTTTCATTTATTTTGCTTTACATTTTATTTTTTTTCCTTTCTCCCTTTTCTATTTCTTTCATTTTCATTTACTTTTCTATTTGTTTTCATTTTATTTTATTTCCATTAGCAGTAGCGCTTTTCGTAGGAACCGCGCTACTACTTATGTCCTAGCGGTAGCGCACTTCTTCCAAGCCCGCTACTGCTATGCGTAGCCTATCGTTTTAGTAATGGGAATATTAGTAGTAGCGCTTTTACAACCGCACACGCTACTGCTACAATTTTATCTGTAGCACGGTTTTTGCTAACTCGCTACTGCTATCTAGCACTAGAGCCCTTTTTTTACCCGCGCTGCTGCTAAATTTCTGTGTATAAGGTTTTCCCTAGTAGTGCCAAACCACCAGAAGCGTCCACAAAAATACTTAACTTCTCTGCCGCTGCAAGCCTCTGTTCCCATGAGATCCCATCTTGGGGTATTCTCCGGCGATCTGACGGAGGGGGACTCGATCACGGAGGGCATCTACGTCAACCCTATTGCCCTTCCGATCAAGCCTGAGTAGTTTACCTCAGACCTACGGGTTCATAGCTAGTAGCTAGATGGCTTCTTCTCTCTCTATGATCTTCAATACCATGTTCTCCTCCATGTTCATGGAGTTCTATCCGATGTAATATTCTTTTGCGGTGTGTTTGTCGAGATCCGATGAATTGTGGATTTATGATCAGATTATCTATGAATATTATTTGAATCTTCTCTCAATTCTTATATACATGATTTGATATCTTTGTATTTCTCTTCGAATTACCGGTTTGGTTTGGCCCACTAGATTGGTATTCTTGCAATGGGAGAGGTTCTTAGTTCTGGGTTCAATCTTGCGGTGTCCTCACCCAGTGATAAAGTAGGGGTAGCGAGGCACGTATTTGTATTGTTGCCATCAAGGATAAAAAGATGGACGTTTCATCATATTGCTTTATTTTATCCCTCTACATCATGTCATCTTACTTAATGCGTTACTCTATTCTCTTGGACTTAATACTCTATATGCAGGCATGAGTCGGTCGATGTGTGGAGTAACTGTAGTAGATGAAGAATCGTTTTGGTTTACTTGGCACGGACGTGATGCCTATATGCATAATCATTGTCTTGGATATCGTCATAACTTTGTGCTATTCTATCAACAACTCGATAGTAATTTGTTCATCCACCGTATTATTTGCCTTCAAGAGAGAAGCCCAGTGAAACATATGGCCCCCGGGTCTATTTTCCATCTTATATTTTCAGATCTATATACCAAAAATACCTTGCTGCAATTTATTTACTTTTATTTTATTTAATGTTTAGTAATCTTTTATATCTATCTCTATCAGATCTCACCTTTGCAAGTGACCATGAAGGGATTGACAACCCCTTTATCACGTTGGGTGCAAGTGTTTGATTGTTTGTGTAGGTGCATATATTGGGGACTTGC
>LR880971.1:760898592-760914781 GCA_904067115.1 Aegilops sharonensis | reverse complement strand
ATATATATATATATATATATATATATATATATATATATTTAATTTTCATGGAAAAAGCAAATGTTATTTGTGAATAATATTTGCAATGGAACATACTATTGTTTTGACAAGAACTGCATGTCTCAAAAATTTAGCAAACATGATATGTGCATATTTCACTAAGCATATAACTAAAAATATAGTAGTCATGATATTACATTATCAAAACAAATTCAACAAAAGTATAAAATTTTAATATAAATAAAAATTACAGATAAGCATTGTTTGTTTTAATATTTTTATGTCGTATACTCCATTTGCAATCGAGATACCAACTTTTACATGCAATTGATATCGCACAACTTTTCTCTATTAGATGACTTTGAAGTATCTTTAATAATGTCAAAAACAATTTCGTATCCAGTGGCTTCCAACATTAATAAGAATATACACACGCATAACTGTATTTATGTATGTATATACGCACAAAGTTGTACCATAACACATAATGAGTACAAATCTTTGTTAACTTTGCATTAAACTATCATCTTCAATTACAATGTTGTATATGAGTTAATAGCAATAGAGTTTAACTTTAAATGTGTGTGTGCGTGTGCGCAACACTTCTAGTCGTATCGGAGTTCTTCATGTTCACATTAGCTAGCTAGCAGGTAAGATAACTCTCAATATGCTATTGGCCGCTTACTATGGATATAGTGGCAAAATCGTCCATGGTCGTGCTCGGATCGGCCCATATATGCCCTAGATTTTGCCTGGATATGAGGGGCACCGAACAACCTGAGCGTTTGAGCCCGGTTTGAGGCACCCGGTGGGTTGATTTTTTGTGACCGGACCGCCCGCCCGGGTGTTTGAGATGCGTTTGGGGCGCACGGCTGTAGATGCTCTTACTTTTCCCTCAACACATGCACCGCATCTCTCACTACCAATTCTTATCTCTAGCTTTTCTATCACCTTTTTGACGTGGCACCGGCTTCCTTTGCAAGAGGACATTCCTCTCTGCTAGCATTTGTCTTTTCCCCTTTCTCATCCACATCAGCAACTTTTTACATGGGGCATCACTTCAAGGTGGAGCGTTGGACATGCCCTGAGGAGCTTATCTAACACCGAAACAGGGCCAAGACGACCACCCTCAAAATAGGCTTTTGCCCCGCTCTATACATGAAGCAACAACCGAGAAAAAGACATGGCAGAACAACACAAGATGATGAGGTCGCCCTCTTACAAAGCTGATCCTAGGATAATTGGATCACGTAAAATGCACGAACCTACGCTACGAACAGAGAACACAGGAAGAAATGAGCACACCACTACACTACGACTAGCACACCTAAGCTCCACGACAACGTCCTCAAGAGGGAGAACGACATAGAGCGTCGCCGCTGCCGAGTCCACAATGGACAAAGGTCTTCACCCGGAGCACTAACACATGAGAGAAAAATCACGATGTCGTCTTCAAGAAGAGCACGGCACCAACGGGCGTCGTCGTCATCGATGCTAAGGCATGGATCTTTGTCCGGCAACTAAACCATGCAAACACGAGGCTGCCAGGACGAGTGCGACGAGGTCCGGTCCCATAGCCGGATCAGGGCAACACCCCTAAGAGGTCAGAGGGCATGCCCAAGCCACCCACCGCTACACCTTCTGTCGCCCGAACAACAAAGGAGGAGGGGCCACCACCACCGCGAAGGTGCCCACCGACGAGCAAACCATGCGGACCGCCATTCGGGCCGCCGCCGGGCATCCTTGTCGCTAGATACAGAACACCGCCCACTTCACAGCACACTCGGACACAATAGGAATAGAGAGGCACACCATCTACTCCTAACCCGGCATCAGTAACCGAATCTGGGTAGGCGCCCACGCCTGCGTCCCCAACCAATCCTGGTAGATTAGGGGGTGGGGGCACAACTCTGTTACTGCTGGCAGCAAACAAATCCATCCAAGCTGATTCAATGGCGGCGCCGCCAGCGCTGGGTTGGTACATTGTCTTCGGTGCATCACGTTATTGCTGGTGTACTAATTCTGAACTTTTTTCCTGGCCGGCCTATCGGTCGTCCTCGCGTCCTACGTGGACACGGGAAAAACGTAGAACAAAGCCATCGATTGCCTGCCCGATCATTTGCCACTGAACTTGTCTAGGTTCCATGCCAGGCCTCTCGATTATTCTCTCCTAGACAGGTAAAGGCTTTCTAGTGGGAATACTTTTTCTGAGGCAGAAATCTTCTGGCGTGTAAGTTATACAATGGATTAATCAACCATGGCCGAGGCAAAGAGAGCCTTGGGTCAGTGGTTGAGCATGCGGTTTTGCAGCCTATCGACCTGAGTTCAATTCCTAGAATTGACAGGTGATGCATAGGGGTTTTCCCCCATTTATTGAGGATCAATCTTGGTGTGTGGTGTAACCTCTCATCAAGGAATATCTTGATACTCATTTAAAAAATTCCAAGGACCATGTTTATCTAGAAACTCATACTAAAAATGGTTGTATGCATCCCTGGTTGGTGCAGAGGCCGAGAAGTGAAAATCTGTCCCATTTTTATATTGGGAGTGAGCCTAGCTCAACTGGTTGTGGGAGTGGATGTACAAACCCAACACCTGGGTTCAAATCCTCGCGGAGGCGAATTTAGGTTCCTATTTATTCTTAAGGACCAGGTTTTCCTGATACTCACGCATTTATTGAGGACTAGGCTTGGTACATAATCGAGATTAAAAATCCTAGTACTCATACTCAAAAGGCCGTATGCATCCTTAGTTCGTGCAGAGGTCGGGGAAGTGAAATTCTCCCCCAATTTAAGGTATCGCTCCTTGTAACCCCCTCGTCCACCCCCGTGGGCGGCCAGGTGGAAACCCTAGCCACCGCCGCCATTGGGCGTCTCTCCCCTGCATCCCTCACCCTCACCGTCGCCAGCAGGGCTGCCCGGCGAAGCCTGGCCGGCAAGGGCGGCAGCGGGGCATCTCTCCCCTATGCGCGATCTGGCTGGCACGGGACGGCCTGTGAGTGAAGTGGCGTCGGACTACCGTGGGGTTCGACGGTGCTGCGGGCGATCCTGGTGGCGACATGCACGACGCGCCGATGGTTGGAATCCATGCTTGCAGCATGGATTGGCGGCTGCGGGAGCCCCAAGAACTGGTGGCCGCGTGAGCCGTCGCGTTCGGTTTAGATCTTTCGTGATCTGGCGCTTGGACGCCGGAGGCCAGTGCGGGGTGGTGGTACCGTCATTGCCTAGGTTGGATTCTCTGGATCTGGAGCATGCTCGGGTCTGCACCAGAGTCGCCCCATGGTGCTTTCTTCTCCGGATGGTTTCGTTTCTCGGTTTGTGGCCAGATCCGAAGCAGACAGAGGTTGGTGGTACATGTTGGGGACCGGAGGAGAGTTTGGTCGGCTAGCTCGACCCGGCATCGGCAACAGCTTTGGCATCGTTGCCCTCCTTGGAGGTGAAGCCGAGGTCCCCTCCTATCCACCTCTGATCCACTCTCGGAGGAAAGTCCAAAATCCATCTTGGATTGGGCGGCGGCAGCGCCCTTAGCATCGTGTCCTCCATGGAGGCGTCGTCTTGGGAGGCTTGGGTGTTCGAGGGAGAGGTACTGTGGCTGGTGTGCTCTGCATGGCAGTTCCTGCAGCGGCGACGATATGGAGTGTCGGTGTTAAAACCGGTGGATCTCGGGTAGGGGGTCCTGAACCGTGCGTCTAGGCGGATGGTAACAGGAGACAAGGGACACGATGTTTCTACCCAGGTTCGGGCCCTCTCGATGGAGGTAAAACCCTACTCCTGCTTGATTAATATTGATGATATGGGTAGTACAAGAGTAGATCTACCACGAGATCAGAGAGGCTAAACCCTAGGAGCTAGCCTATGGTATGATTGTTGTTGTCTCTCCTCTATCGACTAGCCTGGCCTCGGTTTATATAATGCACGAGAGGCCTAGGATAACAAGAGTCCTAGCCGAATACGCTGGTGGGGAGGAGTCCTTGTCTTGATCGCCAAGTCTTGTGGAATCTTCCTTGTATGCGGTAGCTGTCCGAACTGGCCCATGAGTATACGGCCATGGGGGTCCTCGGCCCAATCTAATAGATCGGGAGATGACGTGGTGAGTACCCCCTAGTCCAGGACACCGTCAGTAGCCCCCTGAACCGGTCTTCAAGTTTAGGGACACTCCTCGATTCTTCCGAATTGTTCTTCATCTTCAGTCGTCAGCCTTGAAAACTGGCTCAACAAATCTTCTCATCTTCGATCTTGAGGATCGCCGAAATGCATTCGACGAGTTTACACGTCGGGTATCCGAGGAGCTCCTTTAAGTTTCCTGCCTTTGTCAATGCCTTGTTATTTTTATTCCACACCTCGGGTTTGAAGTTGTTCCCGGGCGGCAGCGTCCTCTTGCGTCCGAGCTCCAACCCCGGACTACATTCGAGGTATCTTTTGCAGCCGAGCACCAACGCCGGACCGCTTCCCAGCTCTAACGCCGGAATGTATCCGAGCTCCAACGCCGGAATATGTATCCGAGCTCCAACGCCGGACTGTATCCGATCTCCAACGCCGGACTATATTTCCGAGCTCCAACGCCGGACTGTATCTGAGGTGTCGTAAATCACCTTGGTTCAAAGAAGTTTGAAGGATTTTAGCCGAGCTTAATGCCGGAAATGCCCTCTATGGAGCCAGCCACTAACGCCCGAGATTTATGCCGGACTGCTTCCGAGGTGGTGCACAACCCCGAATGTGGGCCGATTTTTGTCAATATTTTTGATTGGTGCAATTTATTCTCTGCCGAGATACATAGCCGGTAGCCCTCAAGGTGGGTATCGGTCTAAAACCCGAGATGCACATGAAGGATGACATAAGACCGCTGATCCCCGTAGCCGCTGAGACTCAGGTTGATTTGCAAAATCGGTCTGGGGATCAAGTCCTAGCTCGGCAGAATACTTCGGGACACAAAAAGCGGCGTGCTCAGTCCTCAAGACTCAGTTTGGGTGCGGTCGACCAACTTGAGGATCAAAATCTCCTCGGAGACTGTATTACACTTAAAATTTTCTGCATTGGACAGGCAATGCAGTAGCCCCCGAGACACTCGTCGGGTGGCAACACCAGATCAGGGGATTGATGTGCCCCTTTAATATTTGTAAATAATAAGCCCGAAGCCCAGTAGCCCCCGAGCCTTAATGCGGGCACGGGTGGCCGAATTAATGACTGATATCCATAGTAAAATCACAAATTATGTGTAATGACTCTATGTATCTAAGTACTTTACGTCATTAATGCTTGAATCCGCATTGTACAAAACGTTGTTGACAGACCATCGGCTTCCACCTCCTCGGCCAATAGCCGAGGAGTGTTTGTCCTACTTTATAAATCCTTTATGAGGGCAAAGATTTACAACAAACAAGGAAATCTGGCCATATGGTTTTATAAACAAAGGTACGTAGAGAGATATGTTATATTACTGTTTAACAGAAGAAGTGTCTTGCAAAGAAAATAGTCCCGCTATCGGTTCCTTTCTCTGGGTTGTCATGCTAAGCATGATCATGAAACCTCAGCTCCAATGAAAGAGCAAAATATCAAGGATTTAGTTTGGGAGGCCAGTTAATAGCCCCCGGCAGTGTTCGGCGACAGTCGAGGTCAAGTCGTAAACACTTCGGCCATTGTTATGAATGGCCCGTCGTTTAACACCGTCATTGGATCGCTGACCAGTTTACGCTTATTGTGACAGTCAGTTTTCGGCTTTCTCCACTGAGGTGTTTAACCATGTGATCTGGAAGCACAATCGCAGTGGTTCTCCCTTTGCACACCTAGCTGAACAAAGACGAACGTAGGAGGCAAGTGCAGGAGCCGGGAAACCCAACTATTGACCGAAGACACAATTCGAAACCGATGCATATATATAGCAATATCCGAGAATGTTTTTTGCCGAATCTCTAAAGGTGTCCGGCGTTGCTCTGCAAGACTTGTGCTGAAAACACACAAATAGTTTAAAAAGTGCCATAAGCTTGGAAAACCAAAAAACGTCAGTAAAAACTTGACGTCCGAACGAGATCAAGTGTTCGGTGCCAATCCGAAAATTGGCCTTAGCAAAAGAAGTGCTTCTGTCGTGCTTTAACATGATACATCCTATCTCAAGACTTCAAGCGGGTCAGCCTACGGCTTCAACCTCCTATCCCGAGGGCGGAGTACTTCTCATTAGACGAGTTTAGCAAACTAAACTCTAGCGGCTTTGAGAGAGAAATTAGGCTCCCCGACTAGTGACCACACGCTCGTGTTGAAAAAAGGAGTGATAGATAATAATAATAATAATAATAATAATAATAATAATAATAATAATAATAAAAAAAAAAAACTTTGCAACGACTAAGAAGAAGAACACTTATCATAAAACGGCTCATATAAATTTAAGAGCCCCCAAGTGACATGGGTAAAAGAATGATTGCATGTACCGAAGTACTTATATCATATGTATGTTCAACCGAACTTTAAACGCGTCTTAACCGACCGTCAGCTTCTCCCTCTTCGGTCAAGGACCGAAAAGTGTTATGTACTCCATCTGTCGAGAATATCAACGGTGTTTCCAATAACCAGGCAATCAGGCCATAAGGCTGTAACAGACAAAGCACGCTCAGGGAACTTATGCTATATTACTGCGAAGTGTAAGAAGCATCTTCGAAGAAAATAGTACCCCCACTGATACCTTTCTTCGGTGCTCATTGTTATTATCAGACTTGTGCAATAGATTTTTTTGTACTCATGAGTTCCGTTGTGTGCCGACCATCATTGAAAACTATAAGAGCGCTAGCTTTCGGCTTCACCCAGTCTGAGGTCCGGCTCGGATGACCCGATCGTGACAATCGCAGAGGTGCTCCCTTTACTCCCTAGCCAAACAATCGGGAACGTAGGGGTAAACACAGGAGCGAGGCAACCCAGCTTGCAAATCGCTTAAGTTAATATGGTGCATATTGTGGCGTAATACACGAACAAGGAACGAAGCCGTACAAGTATAATCATATGCAAGAGGAAAAGCTTCATGAAGGAAGCCCCCAAATGAATTGGGTATTTGAATTTATGCGTCACAACAAAGTTTGGACAAGAAAAATTTTTACAAGCAACATTTTTCAAAAAAAGTATAATGCTTGGTCGAACCGAACACAAGTTAGAAATTAAAGCTTTGAGCATGAAAACGACTTAGCTGGTTAACGTGTTCGGTAATGATGACGCGGTCCGAGCTTGATACGGGGCCAGGTTCCATCCCCCAAGCCGGTCCCGAAGTGGCGGAGCGGAGAGCTCGACACGCCGAAGTGGTGACATAGCACGGTCAATGCAGACCGGCAGAGTGATGCCAAAGTCCCCGGATCATTTTCCTGTGCACAAAAAATGGTGCAAATCGGAGATAATAGTAACAATGATAATTAAAAAAATCGTTACATAATAAATAATTTATGCAAAGTGAGTAATAAAAAAATATGGCCTAGCGCCGAAGTCAATGTCGATGCAGGGCGTCGGCGTGATGCGGTAAAGGCGTGGCAAAGCCTGAATTCACAGGTCGGTCCGAGCTCCGGATGCGGCGTTCGCCGGACTATGTACGGAAACCGACCGAACCACCATGCGACTGTCGTTAATGCGGCCACCATTTGATAGACCTGTGTACATATGATGGACAAACCAGAGTAATAATTCCTTGGGAAAAATGAACCCAAACAAGCAAAAAATACTGGGATTAATAGCAACTGGTTTATTTGTTGTAGCAATCCGAAGGAAGGTGATTCCCAAATTGGGACTCGATCCGCGCACCCATTGCCTGATGGGCGATAATACGACGGCATGGCAATGCTGGCAAATGTTGGCTCACCGAGGCCAAGCCCTCGGTCCAGCTAACGTGACGGAGTTGGTCGGCTAGTGACGCCGAAGTGTCCGGAGTAGGTTGATGAAGAGATGGTGAAGCCCCCGGTCCAGCCGAGATGTCGAAGTAGGTCGGCGTGATGGACACCAGGTTGAAGAAGCAATAGTGCGGCCCTGCCGATGCAGGTCGTGACGTGGTCGATGCCGGCTTGATGAAGCGACCTTGCGGCGATGCCGGTATGCCCGCTCCGTGTAATCCGTGGGGCGGCGATGTTGGTGATGATTTATCCTTCGCGATGCCGGACTCTTGTTCGGCTTGCCGAGATGATGATCCGAAGAAGTTGAGCTCGGCTCAACAAAGTGACGACGTGTCTAGCGCAGGTCGGCAGCCGTGTAGCAATATTGCCGGACTGGTTTGACACTAGCATGATGTTGAAGATCATGTTCAAAAGATTTTAAAGTTAGTGGGATGTGTTCGGGAACGAAACACAATACCCCATACAAAACTTCCTTCAAAAAGGATGTCTGAAATCCCGTTCGTAAAAAGGACGAACTCGGGTCGGATTTGTTTTCGCGCAGAAAACAGATCCGAAAAGTGATGCACTAATCGGAAGGTTCCCGGAGTTTGGACGGTCGGATTGAGCTGAAATTTTGAGGGGTGGTAGATATAGGAATTCCGCAGTTGATCAACGGTTGGATCTTCCAAAGGAGGTCCGAGCTAGAAGCTGGACACCACGCCCTAAACTCGTCCAGATTTGACAGGGCTCCGGTATATCGTAGATTGTCGGAGATTCCTCCATCGGAACTCGACGAAATTTAGCGTGGCTGTTGTAGACGTAATTCCGCACTATTCCACCGACGCAATCGTCAAACCGACGCTCGAGGAGGTGGTGACGGCGAATATAAGTTCGTTGTCCAGAAAAACAGCACGGTCGCCCGAGAGCAATGTTGACGTTGAGCCCCCGGGCTCCCTGGATGATTCCTCCATGATCTTTATAGAGATCGGAGCTGATGTTGATGAAGGCCCTCATCCGAACATGACGATCGGAGGTAGGGCGCAGTCCTTTGTCAAACCAAGGTGACCAGTCGAGCTGGTGACGAAGATGCCGAAGTCACAGTTGATCTGCAGGCGAGCCATCGACCTTTTGCCGAACAAACAGCGGAACTCTCAATGAAAGCACCAATGTCGGTGTCAAAACCAGCGGATCTCGGGTAGGGGGTCCCGAACTGTGCGTCTAGGCGGATGGTAACAGGAGACAAGGGACATGATGTTTTTACCCAGGTTCGGGCCCTCTCGATGGAGGTAAAACCCTACTCCTGCTTGATTAATATTGATGATATGGGTAGTACAAGAGTAGATCTACCACGAGATCAGAGAGGCTAAACCCTAGGAGCTAGCCTATGGTATAATTGTTGTTGTCTCTTCTCTATCGACTAGCCTGGCCTCGGTTTATATAATGCACGAGAGGCCTAGGATAACAAGAGTCCTAGCCGAATTCGCCGGTGGGGAGGAGTCCTTGTCTTGATCGCCAAGTCTTGTGGAATCTTCCT
Source organism: Aegilops sharonensis (assembly GCA_904067115.1). NCBI lineage: Eukaryota > Viridiplantae > Streptophyta > Magnoliopsida > Poales > Poaceae > Aegilops > Aegilops sharonensis. Next base: position 760,905,410 of record LR880971.1, on the reverse strand, counting down.
TGTATGCGGCAGCTGTCCGGACTGGCCCATGAGTATACGGCCATGGGGGTCCTCGGCCCAATCTAACAGATCGGGAGATGACGTGGTGAGTACCCCCTAGTCCAGGACACCGTCATGGAGGTTGGTAGGTGGAGTGGCGTTGGATCTACCGCGTCGACGATGACGATTATTGCCGGCATGGTATAGCTGATTCTCGGCGACGGATGTGTCTGGATGGACGTGCGCAGGAGGAGGAAGTTGTCTGGCGTCATGGTGGCATTGATGGCAGATAGGACTAGCAAGGTCGGTACATCAGTTCTGCTCTGAGGATGGACCGAAAGACGATGGAGGTGACTGCCCTTGCAGCGTGATGTGCTCATTGGGAGTGTGCCAGACCGAGATGGGACCCAGTCCAGGTAGTGTCTTGGATGGGACACCCGGCTTTAGATGTTAGGCTTTGGTGCGATGTCTGTTTGGTATTAGGCCCGAACATTCGGCACACCTTCATCAAGGGGATAGGAGTAGCAACAGCGTTGCCAAGATGGTGGCTTCAGGCTTATTGATGTATCACCTCGTATGGTCTTTGTGAATAATTAATAAAATGGCTAATGCACAGTCCAGATGTAGAGGCCGGGGATACATCCTCCTTTTCTAAAAAAAACATGGCCGAGGCGGCATCCTGGTCCAGCTTCGATCTGGGGGGCGGCTGCAGTCGGCATCGAGGGTGTGGGCGGTGCAGGATGCTGTAGCAGGCGTTGCCAGCGTGCATGGAGCTGGAGTCTGCGGCCCCTTAGTGGTGCCGTGCTGGCATGGCTCCTGCCAGCCTTTGGGGGTCGGTCCTAGGTGAGCTGCACGGAGTGGTGGCCAAGAACCTTGCGAGCCATGTCATTGGGCGTGACGACGGCTATGCGAACCTAATAAAGCCTTGGCATCGTGAATCATGTGGCTTGGTTCTGATGGGTGGTGCAGGGTGGTGGCGGAGCCACACCTTCTACTTGGCCCGAACCTTTGTTGCCTTGGACATAGGGCTCGCGACCGTGCGGACCAAATCTGGGCCCGAGGCGAGTTGGGGGGTCTTGCTCTAGGTATGGATGGTTGGCTTCGGTCTAGATGGTGTCTGCGGGCAGCGATTACTCTCCTTGCAAGCATGGTGCAAGGTGGTGGTGGTCATCACATCACTACTCTATGGGCAAACCGGCGATGATGGCCACAGACGTGGCGTCGTGGGAGCTTGCCTAGTCCAAGGCCACAGGGCTATGGTCGGGGCTTGCTGCACGACAGCCATTGATAACCCACAAGTATAGGGGATCACAACAGTTTTCGTGGGTAGAGTATTCCACCCAAATTTATTGATTCGACACCACGGGAGACAGAATATTCTCAAGTATTAGAAGTTGAGTTGTCAATTCAACCACACCTGGATAACTGAGTATCTGCAGCAAAGTATTTAGTAGCAAAGTAGTATGGAAGTAACGGTAACAGTATCAAAAGTAACAGTAGAAGTTTTGTAGTAATTGTAACAGTGGCTACAGAAAAGTAACTAAGCAAAGAACAATATGTGAAAAGCTCGTAGGCATTGGATCAGTGATGGATAATTATGTCGGATGCGATTCCTCGTGTAATAGTTATAAGATAGGGTGACACAAAACTAGCTCCAGTTCATCAATGTAATGTAGGCATGTATTCCAAATATAGTCATACGTGCTTATGGAAAAGAACTTTCTTGACATCTTTTGTCCAACCCTCCCGTGGCAGCGGGGTCCTATTGGAAACTAAGGGATATTAAGGCCTCCTTTTAATAGAGTACCGGACCAAAGCATTAATACTTAGTGAATACATGAACTCCTCAAACTGCGATCATCACTGGTAAGTATCCCGATTATTGTCACTTCGGGGTTAACAAATCATAACACATAATAGGTGACTATAGGCTTGCAAGATAGGATCAAGAACTCACATATATTCACGAAAACATAATATGTTCATATCTGAAATCATGGCACTCGGGCCCAAGCATTAAGCATAGCAAAGTCATAGCAACATCAATATGAGAACATAGTGGATACTACGGATCAAACACTAACAAAACTAACTCAATTACATGGTAAATCTCATCCAACCCATCACCGTCTAGCAAGCCTACGATGGAATTACTCACGCACGGCGGTGAGCATCATGAAATTGGTGATGGAGGAAGGTTGATGCATGATGACGATGGCGACGGATTCCCCTCTCCGGAGCCCCGAACGGACTCCAGATCAGCCCTCCCAAGAGAGTTTAGGGCTTGGCGGCGGCTCCATATCGTAAAACACGATGAATCCATCTCTCTGATTCTTTTCTCTCCGAACGTGAATATATGGAGTTGGAGTTGAGGTCGGTGGAGCTTCAGGGGGCCCATGAGGCAGGGGACGCGCCCTAGGGGGGCACCCCCCACCGTCGTGGACAGGGTGTGGGCCCCTTGGTGCTGATTTTTTCGCAAGTATTTTTTATTAATTCTAGAAAGTTGCTCCGTGGATTTTCAGGTCATTTCGAGAACTTCTATTTCTGCACAAAAATAACACCATGGCAATTCTGCTGAAAACAGCGTCAGTCCGGGTTAGTTCCATTCAAATGATGCAAGTTAGAGTCGAAAACAAGGGCAAAAGTGTTTGGAAAAGTAGATACGATGGAGATGTATCACCTCCCCCAAGCTTAAACCTTTGCTTGTCCTCAAGCAATTCAGTTGACAAACTGAAAGTGATAAAGAAAAACTTTTACAAACTCTGTTTGCTCTTGCTGTTGCAAATATGTAAAGCCAGCATTCAAGTTTTCAGCAAAGATTATGAACTAACCATATTCACAATAACACTTAGGTCTCATGTTTACTCATATCAATGGCATAATCAACTAGCGAGCAATAATAATAAATCTCAGATGACAACACTTTCTCAAGACAATCATAATATGATATAACAAGATGGTATCTTGCTAGCCCTTTATGAGACCGCAAAACCTAAATGCAGAGCACCTCTGAAGATCAACGACTGACTAAACATTGTAATTCATGGTAAAAGAGATCCAGTCATAGTCATACCTAATATAAATTAATAGTAATGTATGCAAATGACAGCGGTGCTCTCCAGCGGGTGCTTTTTAATAAGAGGGTGATGACTCAACATAAAAGTAAATAGATAGGCCCTTCACAGAGGGAAGCAAGGATTTGTAGAGGTGCCAGAGATCGATTTTGAAATAGAGATAAATAACATTTTGAGTGGTATACTTTCAATGTCAACATAACAACTGAGAGATCTCGATATCTTCCATGCTACACACATTAAAGGCGGTTCCCAAATAGAATGGTAAAGTTTATACTCCCCCTCCACCAACAATCATCAATTCATGGCTTGACCGAAACAATGGGTGCCTCCAACTAACAACAATCCTGGGGGAGTTTTGTTTGCAATTATTTTGATTTGATTTGAGCATGGGACTGGGCATCCCGGTTACCAGCCATTTTCTCGTGAGTGAGTATCGGAGTCCACTCCTCTTGAGAATAACCCACCTAGCATGGAAGATACAGACAACCCTAGTTGATACATGAGTTGTTCGAGCATACAAAATAGAATTTCATTTGAAGGTTTAGAGATTGGCACATACAAATTTACTTGGAAGGGCGGGTAGATACCGCATATAGGAAGGTATGGTGGACTCATATGGAATAACTTTGGGGTTTATTGATTTTGGATGCACAAGCAGTATTCCCGCTTAATACAAGTGAAGGCTAGAAAGAGACTGGGAAGCGACCAACTAGAGAGCGACAACAGTCATGAACATGCATTAAAATTAATCAACACTGAGTGCAAGCATGAGTAGGATATAATCCACAATGAACATAAATATCGTGAAGGCTATGTTGATTGTGTTTCAACTACATGCGTGAACATGTGCCAAGTCAAGTCACTCGAATCATTCAAAGGAGGATACCACCCTATCATACCACATCACAACCATTTTAATAGCATGTTGGCACGCAAGGTAAACCATTATAAACTCCTAGCTAATTAAGCATGGCATAAGCAACTATAATCTCTAATTGTCATTGCAAACATGTTTATTCATAATAGGCTGAATCAGGAACGATGAACTAATCATATTTACAAAAACAAGATAGGTCGAGTTCATACCAGCTTCTCCCATCTCAATCAGTCCATCATATATCGTCATTATTGCCTTTCACTTGCACGACCGAACGGTGTGGATAATAATAATAGTGCACATGCATTGGACTAAGCTGGAATCTGCAAGCATTCAATTCAAGAGAGAAGACAAGATAATATGGTCTCATGGTTAAATCAACAATAATGCATATGAGAGCCACTCAACATTTTCATCATGGTCTTGTCCTCTCGACCCCCAAAGAAAAGAAAAGAAATAAAAACTATTTACAAGGGAAAGCTCCCAACAAGCAAAAGAAGAACGATAAATCTTTTTGGGTTTTCTTTTAATTACTACTACAATCATGGAAAGTATTAAAACACAGAAGAAGAAAGCTAGAAAAAGAAAATAAACTAGCATGGATAGTACAATGAAAAAGTACAAGCACCGACAACTAGAATGAGTGTGTGAACATGAATGTAATGTCGGTGAGAAATACGTACTCCCCCAAGCTTAGGCTTTTGGCATAAGTTGGTCTATGCCCATGGATCATAACTACTCTCTCCAGTGTACTGAGGAGTGTCATCTGACTGCCGCTGGCTGGCGATCTCCTCCGGATCCCACTGATAAAAGGACGGTCGATAAGGGTCAAGTGGTGGTTCCGGCTCAGGCTCTGGAGCTGATGTCTGGCCCCGGTACGCCTAAACGGCCTCCGGCAAGACGAGAAACGTGCCTGAAGATAAGTCAAACAAAGAGGGTGCAGGCAAGATAATAGTCTCAATGTGAGTTTTATGAAATCTCAAATTATACTTAAGCATCTTCTCATCATTTTTAACAATAAACTCATGTGCTACCATACTCCTATAATCTAGAAAAGTAGGGGGCAGCAGCTTTTCCTGTTTCTCATAATGCCTAATAGGTATCCTGAAGTGTTTAGCAAGGCGTGAAGCATAGATACCACCAAAGATGGGGCCCTTTGTATGGTTCATACTTAATCGTTTAGCAACAATAGCGCCTAAACTAACAGTGGTATCACGAAATAAAGCATGGCACAAAATAACAATATCAGGAACACTAAGGTTTCCACAGTTCCTGCGGCCAATTAAGCATCTACTAGCAAATATTGCAAAGTAACATAGAAAAGGAAAGTGTATGCTATTAATTCTTGCATCGGAAACCTTCCTCGTTTCCCCTACAGTAATCATATCAATAAATCCATCCACATCTCTACGATATGGTTCCTCTATGCTGCCCCCGAAGGGTATCTTGCAAACCGCACAAAATTCACATAGTGACATCTCCCTAACCTCATCATATAAATGAAACTCCACTGAAGGTGGTGATTTCTTAGTATGAAAGTAAAAATTTTGCACGAAAGTATTAGTGAGTAGGAGATATTGATCGAGTTGGTCGTGGAGGAAGTCAGTGTGGCCTGCATCTCAGCCAAAGAATAAAAATCATCATGAATCCCGGCTGCTCGCAAGAACTCATCACAAGGCCATTCACACGACCGAACTTCCATGATGCGAGGGAGATTATATTTGGGCTTGTTATTCTCCTTACTTTGTTTATCCTTCGAGCTTTGGCTCGAAGAGCCCCTCAAAAATCTCTTCATCATTTTCTGAAAATTTCTGAAATTTTTAGTAACTCAAAATAAAAGTGAACCAATCTCAACAAAATTGATAGCAACTACTCTCACAAGTGCCTAGAAACTATATCATGCATTGGAACTACTTGGGACCATATAAATTTGACATGCAAGCTCAAGAACAGGGTCACCTAAGCAACACAAATATGCAATGAATAAAGAACTAGAACAAAAACTAATTGGACCATTGGAGGAGTCACATACCAAAGAACAATCCCCCAAAGCAGTTTTGTGAGTGGAGCTTTGAGCAAGGAGATCGAAAATGGCAGCAAATGAGCTAGAACTCGTGCTTGAGCTGGATGGTGATTTTTTTGGGCGGAAGATGAAGTGTGTGGGTGCAAGAATAAGTGGAGGGGTGCCACCATGCGCCCACGAGGCAAGGGGGCACGCCCCATGGGGGTGGGCGCGCCCTGGACCCTCATGGCCAGGTGCTTGCTCCCCCTGATGTGTTCTCAGTTCCAGATATTCTCAAATATTCCAGAAAAAATCATATTTAATTTTCTGGGCATTTAGAGAAATTTTATTTTCGGGGTATTTTTTATTGCACGGATAAATCGGAAAACAGATAGAAAAATACTATTTTTGCTTTATTTAATCTAAATAACAGAAAGTAAAAGGAGGATACAGAAGGTTGTGCTTTCTAACTTCATTCATCTCATGCTCATCAAAAGGAATCCACTAACAAGGTTGATCAAGTCTTGTTAACAAACTCATTCCGAATAACATGGAACCGGAGAAATTTCGAATAACACTAGGTTACCTGAACGGGGATATGCACATCCCCAATAATAAGAATATCATATTTATTCTTGACAGTAGGAAGAGGAAATTCAAAACCTCCAATAATAATCGATGAAATTTTTCCAATAGAATTGATACTGTGAACTTGAGGTTGTTTCCTCGGATAGTGTACCGTATGCTCATTACCATTAACATGAAAAGTGAGATTGCCTTTGTTGCAATCAATAACAGCCCCTGCAGTATTCAAAAAGGGTCTACCAAGGATAATCGACATACTATCGTCCTCGGGAATATCAAGAATAACAAAGTCCGTTAA
>LR880971.1:760876994-760891271 GCA_904067115.1 Aegilops sharonensis | reverse complement strand
TGGGGCGGCGGGGCGATGGGGCGACCGGGCGGCGGCGAGTGGTGGGGGCGGCGGCGCGCGCGTGGGAGCAGGGAGAGAAACAGAGAGAGAGAGGGCGGGGTGGGGCGCGCCGTTAGATATGTTAAATGTTTGCCGTCCGCCCTCTTTGTCGTCCGCTTTTTTGCTCTTTGCCGTCCGCTAGCAGACGGCAAAGAGGGGGTCGTTAAGTATTTTTTAAACAGCTCCTTAGTGGGCCCCCCTCCCTCTTTGTCGTCTGCTAGCCGACGGGAAAGAATCTTTGTCGTCAGCTAGCGGATGGCAAAGAGCTGGCAGATGGCAAAGACTGCCATCAGCCAGTTCTTTGTCGTCTGCTTTTGGGTAGCTGATGGCAAAGAGCTTATTTGTCGTCTGCTAGCAGACGGCAAAGAGCTGGCAGATGGCAAAGTAGCTGATTCCAGTAGTGACAGGCACATCCTCACAAATACCGACAGGTATAGCAGTTGATTTATCGGCCATTTGCAAAGATATTTCAGTAGGTGTCAACTTATTCAATTCAAGTCTACGATATAAAGAGAGAGGCATAATACTAACACCGGCTCCAAGATCACATAAAGCAGTTTTAACATAGTTTATTTTAATGGAGCAAGGTATAGTTGGTACTCCTGGATCTCCAAGTTTCTTAGGTATTCCACCTTTAAAAGTATAATTAGCAAGCATGGTGGAAATTTTAGCTTTCGGAATCTTTCTTTTATTTGTAACAATATCTTCCATGTACTTAGCATAAGGATTCACTTTAAGCATATCAGTCAAACGCATACGCAAAAAGATAGGTCTAATCATTTCAGCAAAGCGCTCAACATCCTCATCATCCTTTTTCTTGGATGGTTTAGGAGGAAAAGGCATGGGTTTCTGAACCCATGGTTCTCTTTCTTTACCGTGCTTCCTAGCAATGAAGTCTCTCTTATCATAACGTTGATTCTTTGATTGTGGGTTATCAAGATCAACAGCAGGTTCAACCTCTACGTCATTATTATTGCTAGGTTGAGCATCAACATGAACATCATCATTAACATTATCACTAGGTTCATGTTCATCATCAGATTGTATTTCAACATCAGAAATAGAAATATCATTGGGATTCTCAGGTGTGTCTACAACAGGTTCACTAGAAGCATGCAAAGTCCTATCATTTTTCTTTTTGTTCCTCTTAGAAGGACTAGGTGCATCAACACTGTTTCTCTGAGAATCTTGCTCAATTCTCCTAGGGTGGCCCTCAGGATACAAAGGTTCCTGGGTCACTTTACCCGTTCTAGTTTCTACTCTAACAGCAAAGTCATGTTTATTATTATTCAATTCATCAAGCAAATCATTTTGAGCCTTAAGCACTTGTTCTACTTGAGTGGTAACCATAGAAGTATGTTTACTAATGAGTTTATGTTCACTCTTAACTCTAGACATATAATCACTCAAGTGTCCAATCATATAAGCATTACTTTTCAATTGTCTACCAACATAAGCATTGATGTTTTCTTGTTTAGCCATAAAGTCATCAAATTCATCCAAGCATTGGCTAGCAAACTTAGTAGACGGGTTTTCAACTTTATCATATCTATAGAGAGAATTTACCTTTACTACCTGTGTCGGGTTATCAAGACCATGTATTTCTTCAATAGGTGGTATATTAAGGCCATGTATTTCTTCAACAGGAGGTAAATTCTTAACATCTTCAGCTTTAATACTTTTTCTTCCATAGATTTCTTTGCCTCTTGCATATCTCCGAGACTAAGAAATAGAACACCTCTTTTCTTCAGAGTTGGCTTAGGAGTTGGTTCAGGAAGTGTCCAATTGTTTTCATTACTCAACATATTATTCAATAACAATTCAGCTTGATCAGCAGTTCTTTCCCTGAAAACACAACCAGCACAACTATGCAGGTGGTCTCTAGAAGCATCGGTTAGTCCATTATAAAAGATATCAAGTATTTAATTTTTATTGGGAGGATGATAACGCAAAGCATTAAGTAATTGGAGAAGCCTCCCCCAAGCTTGTGGGAGACTCTCTTCTTCAATTTGCACAAAATTATATATTTCCCTTAAAGCAGCTTGTTTCTTATGAGTAGGGAAATATTTAGCAGAAAATTAAACCAAGTTTTAGCATCACCCTTTTAATGAGAATGGAAATATCTTAAAGATATAATAGTAGCGAGTTTTCTCATCATTAGTGAATAGGGTGGCTATATCATTTAACTAAGTAAGATGTGCCACAACATTTTCAGATTCATAGCCATAAAAAGGATCAGATTCAACCAAAGTAATTATCTCAGGATCGTCAGAGAAATCATAATCCTTATCAGTAACACAGATAGGTGAAGTAGCAAAAGCAGGGTCATATTTCATTCTAGCAGAGACTTTTGTTTCAGCTTAGCTAATAACTTCTTAAGATCAGATCTATCATTGCAAGCAAGAAAATCTCTAGCAGTTTCTTCATCCATAACATAACCCTCACGCACAACAAGCAATTCATATCTAGGGGGAGAATCTTCATTATCACTTTCATCAATATTATCAGTTTCAAGAATTTCATTCTCTCTAGCATTAGCAAGTTGTTCATCAAGAAATTCACCTAATGGCACAGTAGTATCAAGCATAGAAGTAGTTCCATCATAAGTATCATTCATAGCAGAAGTGGCATCATCAATAACATGCGACATATCAGAATTAATAGCAGAAGCAGGTTTAGGTGTCGCAAGTTTACTCATAACAGAAGGAGAATCAAGTGTAGAGCTAGATGTCAGTTCCTTACCTCCCCTCGTAGTTGAGGGATAAATCTTAGTTCTTCCGTCTTTCAAGTTCCTCATAGTGGCCAGCAGATATAAATCCCAAGTGACTCAAAGAATAGAGCTATGCTCCCCAGCAACGGCGCCAGCAAATAGTCTTGATAACCCACAAGTATAGGGGATCGCAACAGTTTTCGAGGGTAGAGTATTCAACCCAAATTTATTGATTCGACACAAGGGGAGCCAAAGAATATTCTCAAGTATTAGCAGTTGAGTTGTCAATTCAACCACACCTGGATAACTTAGTATCTGCAGCAAAGTATTTAGTAGCAAAGTAGTATGGAAGTAACGGTAACAATAGCAAAAGTAACAGTAGCAGCTTTGTAGTAATTATAACAGTGGCAACGGCAGAGTAACTAAGCAAAGAACAATATGTGAAAAGCTCGTACACATTGGATCAGTGATGGATAATTATGTCAGATGCGATTCCTCATGTAATAGTTATAACATAGGGTTACACAGAACTAGCTCCAGTTCATCAATGTAATGTAGGCATGTATTCCGAATATAGTGATACGTGCTTATGGAAAAGAACTTGCATGACATCTTTTGTCCTACCCTCCCATAGCAGCGGGGTCCTATTGGAAACTAAGGGATATTAAGGCCTCCTTTTAATAGAGTACCAGACCAAAGCATTAACACTTAGTGAATACATGAACTCCTCAAACTACGGTCATCACCGGTAAGTATCCCGATTATTGTCACTTAGGGGTTAACGGATCATAACACATAATAGGTGACTATAGACTTGCAAGATAGGATAAAGAACTCACATATATTCATGAAAACATAATAGGTTCAGATATGAAATCATGGCACTCGGGCCCTAGTGACAAGCATTAAGCATAGCAAAGTCATAGCAACATCAATCTCAGAACATAGTGGATACTAGGGATCAAACCCTAACAAAACTAACTCAATTACATGGTAAATCTCATCCAACCCATCACCGTCCAGCAAGCCTATGATGGAATTTATTACTCACACACGGCGGTGAGCATCATGAAATTGGTGATGGAGGAAGGTTGATGATGACGACGGCGACGGATTCCCCTCTTCGGAGCCCCGAACAGTCTCCAGATCATCCCTCCCGAGAGAGTTTGGGGCTTGGCGGCGGCTCCGTATCATAAAGCGCGATGAATCCTTCTCTCTGATTTTTTTTCTCCCCGAACGTGAATATATGAAGTTGGAGTTGAGGTCGGTGGAGCTTCAGGGGGCCCATGAGACAGGGGGCGGGCGCGCCCCCACCCTCGTGGACAGGGTATGGGCCCCCCGGTGCTGATTCTTTCACCGGTATTTTTTATTAATTCCAAAAAGTTGCTCCGTGGATTTTCAGGTCATTCCGAGAACTTTTATTTCTACACAAAAATAACACCATGGCAGTTCTGCTGAAAATAGCGTCAATCCGGGTTAGTTCCATTCAAATCATGCAAGTTAGAGTCCAAAACAAGGGCATAAGTGTTTGGAATAGTAGATACGACGGAGACGTATCAACCATAAGCAGTTGTTGGATCATGTCCCCCCTGGCCCATCAGGATCGAATGAGGACGCATGTGCGGGTGCTCTCTAGTGTGCCCTGATGGTAACTACTTGCGTCCGTTTTTTCGACTAGGTATGCCTCATTCTGATAATTCAGGTGATGTACCATGGGGGTGCGGTCGTTTTTTCTATTGACCTTGATGTTGGGGTTGATCTGGTCGGCAAATAATGTTATTCATAAGTTGCTTCGCTTTTGAGTTCCAGTTGGCATCAGTTGCCTGGTATTTGGACTCTGTGGTCTGCCCGAATGGTCCTGAGTTGCCTTGGTTGTTCCGAGTAAGAGTCTCCGGTTCTGATAGCTCATGTGAAGTAGTGCAGTGAACCTCTCTACGACGTGGCTATTGGGTTGACCTGACCAGCAAAGATAATCGTTGTTTGTCATTGGTAAATGTACGGGGAAGAAAAAAATGCAATACAAGCATAACCACTTTCAGACTATCATACTTCCAATAGCTCACTTAACTTGAATTTATGTTTCAAATAGTTCACTTAATTTTCGGTCTGCAACAGGTCTGAGCACCAATTGGCGCAACGAGACATCTAGTAAGTAGAAGTGCGATGTGAAGGCTTCCCAGTATCCTATAAATAGAGGTCCCCACATCTACTTTGTAACCAGACTATGCACACCCCCGATACCTATAGTAGAACTTGACGTTTTTATATAAGATCTCAGAATAGATCTTGGGCTCTTGGTGCTTTGGATTAAACTCCTGCTAACATATCAGCCCTATCTTTGCCTCTAGAGCAGTATCTAGCGCAACACGTTGAAGTTGTTCCTTCAACACTTATGATGTACAATTTGTAGCAGCAAGGTCGAGTTTCCTCCATAACCTTGTGCTACTTCAAAGAAGGACGGGGTGCGCGGCGGGAGAAGGAGCTGGGCGGCAGTGTTTTCGGCCCAAGTGGGGCGGTGGGCAACGGGGTTTGGAGTTTTTTTTTGGGGGGGGGGGGGGGGGCGGGGGGGGGGGGGGGGGGGGGGGGGCGGGGGGGGGGGGGGGGGGGGGGGGGCGGGGGGGGGGGGGGGGGGGGGGGGGCGGGGGGGGGGGGGGGGGGGGGGGGGCGGGGGGGGGGGGGGGGGGGGGGGGGCGGGGGGGGGGGGGGGGGGGGGGGGGCGGGGGGGGGGGGGGGGGGGGGGGGGCGGGGGGGGGGGGGGGGGGGGGGGGGCGGGGGGGGGGGGGGGGGGGGGGGGGCGGGGGGGGGGGGGGGGGGGGGGGGGCGGGGGGGGGGGGGGGGGGGGGGGGGCGGGGGGGGGGGGGGGGGGGGGGGGGCGGGGGGGGGGGGGGGGGGGGGGGGGCGGGGGGGGGGGGGGGGGGGGGGGGGCGGGGGGGGGGGGGGGGGGGGGGGGGAGGGGGTGACGCGTGCAAATTTTCACTAAGTATCTCTCCTGTTTAATAAGCCGAATATCCAAGAGGTAAGCCCCGTATAGGTCGATTGCCCAAAATTTAGAGCTCGACTTACATTTGGTATTCTTTTTATTTTTCTTTCACACAAAGTATTTTTTATTTCGCCATTATCTTCCTCTGTAGTATAAAACTTGATATTCTTCTTCTTTGCAATCCCTCCTGTCAATCTAGTGTGAGCAAATAGCATCCACTAAACAACCACCTGATCTATGGTCCCGCGTCGTAATGCCCTTTGACCGGCTTTGAAAGGGGTAGACAATGGGGATTTTCTTTCTTTGTGTTAGGATAGGTCATAACAATATGGAAAACCAAAATTGAGCCTCGAAGTGGGGGTTTCACACGAGAAGTCCAAAACCTTCCTACGCGATGGTCCTGTTTATGAAGGAAGGAAGACCCACATCAGAGTTATGTACTGGATTTTTTGACCTTACACTAACCTTGTATAGATATAGTAGGGCCACATGCAAGCGATGGAAGTTTTCTGTTCACTAGTAGAAAACAGGGCTACCGTTCGGCCCTGGCCAGCCCATTAGTCCCGGTTCTTCAAGAACCAGGACCAACGGGGGGTATTAGACCCGGTTCGTGAGCCCAGGGGGCCGGCCGGGGCCTCGTGGGCATTGGTCCCGGTTCGTGTGGAACCATTTGTCCCGGTTCGAGCCACGAACCGGGACCAATGGTCCTCGCTGCTGGCCCACAACCATTGGTCCAGGTTCGTGGCTTGAACCGGGACAGAAGGGGTGGCTTTAGTCCCGGTTCATGCCACGAACCGGGAAAAATAACTTGCCTACATATACCCACCGCCGCGGCAGAGCACTCCAGAGTGCTCTGTTTTGTCAAGCCAGCGAGGGGAGGGCATTTGGGTGCTCTAGTTCACCTCCTATGCACATGAGGTGTTCGATGAAATGCCCGAGCCACACTAGTTAAGCTTTCTCCTCTCGGAACTCGACCTCCGAGCTCCATTTTCAACGAGATTTTTCAAGATCTAGTGGTCTGTCACGCCCCGTCCCCGCCCCGTCTTCACCGCCGTCAATCGCCCGCGCCGATCTCATCGCCGGCACCACCGTGGTGAGCCTCTTGTTCTTATCTTCTTTCTGAAAGAAAAAGATTCTGACTTCAGATAGATACTTGTCTAATTTTCTTACTTTTATTATTCCTTGTTATTGTATAGTGCGATGGTTTTGGTATCCGCCCCCGCCGGCCCTCGTCCTGTCTATGATTCAGATGTGGTATATATTATCTTTTCATAACTATTTGGTTCATTTATTGTTCATGACAATTATGCCGACCAATGTGACATAGATTTTATTTATCTAGGAGGTTGTTGAACCGGAAATTCCAACCGACCCTATTGTCGAGAGGTTAAATTTAGTTGAAGAAGAAAACAATTACTTGAAGGAAAAAATAAGAAAAATTGAGGAGGAGAAGATGATATTGGAGTTGCATGTTGCGGATGTCGACGATGATCACAAGATCAAGATGGATGCAATGCGGTTTAAGATTAAAAAGATTAGAAAATATGCCATTCATACCGAGGCTTGGTATCATTATGGAGTTGGATCAGTTGTTACCTTGGTTGCGGTTATGATCGCATTTGTTTTTGCATTGAAATGTTTTACATAATTTCAATGTATGGTTTAATTAGATGCTCTCGAGAGCTATATGTTTTTCAATGAGAACTATGTATGTACTTTGGTTTTAATGCTCTGGAGAACTATGTATGTACTTTGGTTTCATAGTTCATTTCAAATGCTTTTCGACTTCATGGTCTTATAGCTCAAAATAATCAGTAAATGCATGAAAAATAACAAATGAAGTCAGAAAGGGTTGTAAATTGATGATGTGGCTTTGAATGGTGCATTTTGAACACAGAAAAACAAGGGGGTTCAAATAAGTTCAAAAAAATGAAATCCCTTTGTAACAGACGAGTTTCCGTATGAAACCCTGATACTTCGAAGGAGATTCTCTGTTTTATACACGAAGTGCATCCAGTTTTTGTCGTAAGCCTCTCTACTTTCTTGCACATGCTATGTGGGTGAAATGATGATACCATGCCAACTTGGAACCTTTTTAGAGTTCATTTCAAATGCTTTTAAATTTCATGGTCTTATAGCTCAAAATAATCAGTAAATGCATGAAAAATAACAAATGAAGTCGGGAAGGGTTGTAAATTGATGATGTGGCTTTGAATGGTGCATTTCGAACACAGAAAAACAAGGGAGTTCAAATAAGTTCAAAAAAAATTGAAATCCCTTTGTAACAGACGAGTTTTCGTATGAAACCGTGATACTTCGGAAGAGATTGTCTGTTTTGTACACGAAGTGCATCCAGTTTTTGCCGTAAGCCTCTCTACTTTCTTGCACATGCTATGTGGGTGAAATGATGATACCATGCCAACTTGGAACCTTTTCAGAGTTCATTTCAAATGCTTTTCAATTTTATGGTCTTGTAGCTCAAAATAATCAGTAAATGCATGAAAATTAACAAATGAAGTCGGAAAGGGTTGTAAATTGATGATGTGGCTTTGAATGGTGCATTTTGAACACAGAAAAACAAGGGGGTTCAAATAAGTTCAAAAAAATGAAATCCCTTTGTAACACACGAGTTTCCGTATGAAACCCTGATACTTCGAAGGAGATTGTCTGTTTTATACACGAAGTGCATCCAGTTTTTGCCGTAAGCCTCTCTACTTTCTTGCACATGCTATGTGGGTGAAATGATGATACCATGCTAACTTGGAACCTTTTCATAGTTCATTTCAAATGCTTTTCAATTTCATGGTCTTATAGCTAAAAATAATCAGTAAATGCATGAAAAATAACAAATGAAGTCAGAAACAAAATAAAATAAAATAAATTAGTAATTTGAAACAAAATAATATAAACTTTAATAAAATAGATAAGTAGAAACAAAAAAAACTTTAATAACATAAATAAAATTTATGAAACTAAAATTATCAAAGTATTTTCTGTTCAAAACATTATAAGCAACTTCTAGTATTATTGAAACTAAAAATATATAAAATTGATGCAACTAAAATTATCAAAGTATTTTCTGTTCAAAATCATTAAAAGCAAAAAGAATTTTCGTAAAGAACTTTTTTTGTTAGAAACTTTAATAGCAAAAAGAATTATCATAAAATAAAATTAATAAGTAATTATAAACAAAATAAAATAAAATAAATAAGTATTTTGTTGTAAGTAGAAACAGAACAAAATAAATAAAGCAAAAAAGAAAACAAAAAACTGGGAAAAAATAAAAAAATTGCCACCAATTGGGCCACCACGGCGTGAATACGACTAGAAACCCGTCCATGAGCCAGGATTCAGGCCCGCAGTAGGCCGAGAAGGCCCATCAGGCAAAGCAGTAGAAAGTAGGCCCGTAAGCCTGCAGTGGAGAGGAGCTCGAGAGGGGTGCGGCAGTGGGGCTTATAAACCACTGCGCGCCCCTCTCAACTAGCGAGGTGGGACTAAACTTTGGCCGCGACGCGGGCAGCACAGGGGCCTTTAGTCCCGAACCGGTACCAGTGCACCCCCTTTAGTCCCGGTTGGTGCCATCAACCGGGACCAAAGGCCGCCGCTTCCCGCCCTTTGGGCTGCTGAAAAGAGACCTTTGGTCCCGGTTGGTGGCACCAACCGGGACTAAAGGGGGGGCATTGGTACCGGTTGGTGCCACGAACCGGTACCAATGCCTTGGGTATATAATTAGCACTTGTGAAAAAATTATTTCAGTTCGTTTTCCCTGCCCGACGCCCAAGCACTGCTCCTCGTCGCCGTCGCCGTCGTCGCCTCTGCCCCGCGCCGGAGCCCCTGCCCGAGGACCGTCCCCACGCGCCGGCACCCTCGCCGCCCCTGCCGTCCGACGCCGTCGCCGCGCCGTCCCTGCCTCCGACGCTGTCGCCGCGCCGCCCCTGCCCTCGACCACGTCGTCGTCGGCGCCGCGACGCACCGGTCCCTGCCCCGCGCCCGAGCCCCTGCCCGCGGCCCGCCCCCGCGCACCGGCGCCCTCGCCGCCCCTGTCGTCGTCGTCGCCAGCCGCCCCCGCCGTCGCTGTCCAGCGCCGCCCTGGTTAATTTTTATTTTGTTAATTATGTTTTCTTTAATTTTTATTAGATTTTTTTACATGTTTTTAGATTTTCATATATGTATGTATATATTTTTTAGATATATGTATTTTTTTACATGTTTTTTGTATGTATGTATGTATTTTTTTCACTTGTAATTAATGATGTTTTAAAGTATACATATATGTAAGTTAGATTTAGTATATTTTAGGTTAGTTTAATTTTTAAATATCTAGCTAGGAAAGGACGAAGATTAAAGGTAGAAGAGTTTTATCTATATATGTTCTCTGATTTAGTACGTACATTTCAGGTTAGTTTAATTTCTAGAAAATGTTTAAATATCTAGCTAGGAAAGGAAGAAGAAGAAAAAGAATGAGAGGAGAAAAAGGAAAATAAGAAGAGGAAGAAAGGAGAAGAAGAGGAGAGGAAGAAGAGGAGAAATAAATAAGAAGAGGAAAAAAGAAGAAAAAGAAGAGGAGAAGAAGAAAGGAATAGAGGAGAAAGAAGAAGAAAATAGAAATTTCTAATTTTATTTTCTTCTTTCTCCTCTATTCCTTTCTTCTCCTCTCTTTTTTTCTTTTTTTTCTTCGATTGCTTCTCTTCTATTCCTTTCTTCTTCTCCTCTTTTTATTTCTTCTTTTGTCTTCTTATTTTTTATCGGGTATGTCGTTGTCGATATACCCCCTCCCGAGAACTTCAACACGAGGGGGGGGGGGGGTAACGATATACCCCCTCCCCGATAACATTATTTTCCCATGTATATGTATGTCGCGTCATTGTTGATATAACCCCCTCCCGGATAACTTCGACGTGAGGGGCGGTCGATATATATACCCCCTCTCGACCGTGATAACTTATACCACGGGAGCACCCCCCTCGGCCCTCTTGCTCGACCAAAACTCTCGAGGACACCCAAACCCTAGAGAAAAAACGATGTTGGTCTCCTACCCCCTCCCGCCGCGCCCCTACCCGACAAACTCTCTCGAGGCCACCCAAATTTACCAAGTTAAAAGAGTGTTGTCGTCGAGGCCACCCCAAACCCTTGAAGCGTTGTGTCGAGGCCATCCCAAACCCTTGAAGCGTTGTCTAGGCCACCCCAAACCCTAGAGAAGCAGCGTCGAGGCCACTAACATGATTCCTTATTGTGATTATCTAGCTAGTTCTATGTTTGCCACTAATATATATCCATCTGTACCATGTTTGAATAATAATTGACATGTTGTAAATATTTGCAAAAACTATGGAGCACTCCCGAGACGAAGCAACAGAAGCGATGTTGGGGGAGATAATCGCACAAGGAAGTGATGTCATTGCGTCATTTCTCAACGACACCGATGGTCAGGAAGGACTGGGTGAAGAAGAGGGCTATGTTCATGATGGCTCTGGTGACCCATTAATGCCGGTACAAGAAGAGGGCTATGTTTATGATGGCTCCAGTGACCCAATGGAGGTACAAGAAGGAGACCGTGCTGACTGTTCCGGTGACGGAACCGAGTCCGGCCAGGTATATATATATTAGTTAAGCCCGTGCTGACTAGTTAATTGATGCATTCATTGTTTTCATATGTACACATATTAATTAACTCTCGTCTTTCTTCTTTTTTCTCTAGCCCTCCGGATCGAGTTCAACTTCGATAAAGAAACGAGGCCCGAAGAAAAAGTTGCGCTCGGATGAAAGGTTTGAGATCACAGCAATCGCGCGCGATGGCAAGCCGATTGAACCCGTCCGGACAAGAGATGCATTTCGTGCTCAGTGGGGTTTCTTGTTAGGGACAAGATCCCGGTCAGTATCCGGCAATGGTTAAAGCCAAAGAAGGAAGACCTTGAGGTGCCGACGTCTTATGTCTCCGATATGCAGAAAGAAGATCTTTGGAAAACGCTTAAGGCAAATTTCACCCTACCGCCAGAGGAGGATCCAGAGAAGCCAGTTAAAGAGGAATTGATCAAGTCTCATGCTCTTCAGAAGATGGCAGAACTATTCAGGAGGTGGAAGAATGAGCTGAAAACGTTTGTCGACAAAGAAGAGGCACCAGAATTCACCGGCCGGTTTGAGAAGATCAGAGATCAATGGCCCGCATTTGTGGCCCACAAGACATCGGAAAAGAGTAAGAAGATGTCAGCGACAAACAAGATTAATGCTGTGAAGAAGAAGCATCACCATCGCACGGGGTCAGGTGGTTACCTCAAAGCCCGTCCTTTGTGGGACAAGGCTGAGAATGACCTGATTGCTAAAGGGGTCGTACCAGAGACATTGAGATGGCCAGACCGTTGCCGGACTTGGTTCTTCAGGGTTGGCGGAACCTTGGACCCTGTATCAGGGAAGTGCGTTTGGACGGAAGAGCAACTGCGAATACCCGTCAGGAAGCTTCGGGAGTATATCGAGAAAGCGCAGGAAGGGACGTTCGTTCCAGACAGAGAGAACGACGAGCTCACAATGGCCCTCGGGAATCCTGAGCACCCTGGACGGACACGAGGCACGCCAGGCTCCCTTCCGTGGAAGGCTGGGTTTCCGGACGCAGGGGGTTACAAAACCCAGGAGAGGAGGAAGAAAGTGGAGCATAGCCAACTGCAGGCGCTGCACGAAAGGGTACAAGGGCTAGAGCAACGAGAAGCAGATCGCAGCAAACGACCTGCCGAAGCTTCCCCTGAAGCTACCCCGCCATCTCAGCGTAGAAGCAGTGTGGCTTCCACCGAGCAGACTCGGCAGCTGGAGCCTGTCTTCACGGGCTACCCCGTGGATGCTATCACAGAGTCTTAACATTGCCACCTTATGACGCGATGGATGACACTGAAAGTCAAGGCGGCTGTTGGCTCTGCTATACCTAATGAACCTGGCTCAACCCACCACGGCCAGCCGATTCCAGAAGGATATGCTAGGGTGATGGTGGATCAAATAACGGACGGATTTGAGGACCTTGAGCTTGACCACCCTACGGGTGAAGGGGAGATTCGGCTGGGTTCTTCTCTGAAGACTCCATGCCTATGGCGGAACGAGCTCATCAACCTTCCGAACTGGACGCCTCCGCCTCCTCCTCCTCCTCCGGCGAGTCAGGGCACTCCGCCTCCTCCGGTGAGTGATCAGGGCACTCAGCCTCCTTCTCCGGCGCGTGGCGCACTCCGCCTCCTTCTCCGCCTGCGTCGGTGCGCCCGAGCAGCCAGCTGCCTCCTCCTTCTCTGCCTCGCCAGCAAGGGCAGAAGAGACCCGCCGCCACCCCGGCTGCTCCGACGCGTCGTAGTCCTTCTCCTCCGCCTCGTATGCAAGCACGAAAGAAGATAGCCGCAGCCGCTCCGTCTGCTCCGGCGTCTAGCAATACAGCCAGAGGCGGGAGGCAATACAGATACGGTCCATCTCTCAAGCCTCTAGAGAATTTACCGTACGAGAGGACCGAGGAGGAAAACGCAAAGATTATGCGGACCGAAGTGAAGGACTTCTTTGAAGGGTTGAAAGCAAAGAGACATCCACCTCCGGAGGAGAAGGTAGATCCGGTGAAAGCAAAGCGCACTATCGATGCCCTGAGGAAACCACCAAAGTCTCCGCCGAAAACCAACTATGAGCGCATTACTGAAAAGGCATATCTCCAAGCGGAGCAGTCGGGAAGTACTGTCAGTGATCAAAGGTTAAAAGAACGAGCAGCTGGGAAAAAAATTGCCCAGCTCGGCGAACAAGCAAAGCAATCGTGCCCCCCGCTCAATGTGTCTAGCGACATCGTCGCTAATGCTCCGGGGACGGTGCCCGGTTATAGCAATCTTAGAGATTACCTTCCTAACGATGTACATTTTGATTTCTTGGAGGTGGACGAACACATATACGAGTACGGAAAGCCTCTCGTCAAAGATGGAAAATCTCTAACAACGATGATGCGAAGATTCCATAATTGGTACATGAAAACCTGCAGATAGTCTGGGTGGACGAATACTTTGTATCTGAGAATTAAAGAGGAGCACGACCTCGTTGGAACTCATCTGTTGCCTGTTCCATTTGAGGAGTTCTTCAAGTTCTTCAATCAAAAGGCCCTCGATAAATTAACGGTCTTTTTCTACTGTCGGTAAGTACTATTTCTGTCATTAAGTCTCTATATATAGCTCGGCTCTTTCATTGCATGTATTTATAATTAATTATCCTCACTATATTATGCAGATTGAAGATCGTCGAGTGCAAAAAACAAGGAATGTATGATATTGGGTTCATTAACACAAATATCATAGATGAATTTCAGGTTACAAAGAAGGCTGAAGAGGCCGAGGCCAACTTGCTACAATCGTTGATCAAAAATCAAAACAAAGATTTAATACTCTTTCCTTACAACTTCGAGTGAGTGTTACTGTCTTGTGCATATTCGGTTTCCCTTATTACTCGAGCGAGGTTATAGTAATGTAATTGATGAGTTATGCATGCGTGCGCAGCTTCCACTATGTTCTTCTGGAGATTAAGCTTGAGTGGGGACTAGTAACCGTCTTAG
>LR880971.1:760808550-760819100 GCA_904067115.1 Aegilops sharonensis | reverse complement strand
AAATTGTAATTGGAAAGTATTTTTTGTGTTGAAATGCTTTTTCTCAGAAATTGGAAGCCATGCTTATGTTTGTGAAACTTTTGTTTCTTCATTATGTGAATCAGAACTGGTAGGTTCATATTTTTGAAATGGTTTATGTGAGTACTTTGAAATAACCAGTTTCATTCTTTCCTGCAATATGATATTCGAATAACTGAAATATAGTCCATTCATTTAGAATTTCAAATATAGTGAAATTGGTATGTATATGAAATATTTCACTTTTCAAAATTTATGTTTTATGTCACTCTTTTGTTATAACCAGTTTCACTTTTTTGTGAAAATATATGAAATTAGTTGTCCGAAAATATATGAAATTGGTATTTCGTAAGTGTGTAATTTTTTATTTTAGTGTGATTTGTACTGAATTTTTTTTGTTGAATTATAAATTAAATTTGTTTGTGTCATTTTTGAAATAATGAATTTCACTCTTTTTGAGTAAAAATGGATTTGGAATAGCTGAAAAGACCTTTTTAGGAAGTTGAAACTTTTTATGGCATCCATTTGAATAGTCAGTTTCACTTATTTGTGACTATTGAAATTAATAAAATGAGTGAAATTAGGAATTTTTTTTAAAAAATTATTATTATAACAAATTCGGATAATATATGACCGAAATTGAAAATATCACTTATATGACCCCATCGGCCTTCCGTAGGCCGAAGAGTGACTTTTGGGTCTAGCCGAAATCTGCAGTTACGCCTCCGTGTTGTCTCTAGTGCCGGTGGCGCCACAGGCGCACGCCAATTGCTCGACGAAATGTTCACCAGAGATGGGGTGAGAGGGGGAAGATTGCCACATGGGCGCTGACCGGTCAAAACCACGTTGAGTTACCACGAAAACTGCTTTTGCTGAGTCAAGGGATGAAACTTGTTCGGTTTGAAGAGTTAAGGGTGCAACTCGTCTGGTTTCAGAGTTGGGGGACCAAATCTAGACTTTGCCAAGGGTTAAGGTCTACTTTTCTCTAGTAGTTATAACCATGTGCTTGAAGTAAATGCGCCAGAGTAGTCAACAGATTTGCTCCATGGCGGGTGATCGTGGTGGCCACCTTCCTAATAATCATCTTGCGCTAAAAAGACCTTGTTAATGACCGACTTGCGATTATTTTGTTTTGATCCCCAGCTTAGCATGTAACATTCAATGTCAATGCGCTTGCTCCACGAGAATGGCAGTGATCAAACTGAGGTCATGTACTCACCCTGTTTATAGCGCCTGTTTTTCTATAAAAGCTGAAACATTTTATATTATGGAACAAAAGAGTAGCTTCGTTCCGAAATATGTCGTTTTAGTAGGCAATTTTAGCCTATTTGAACGGATTACATTGTGGAACATAGGTAATAGATACCATTATTTATTCGCTGTGTTCGGTTATTTCAGATGTGTCAATTCCAGTCTTTCAATAACTTGGAACGGCAGAAGACATAACAGCTGATGGTCAAAATTTGACGGTACGGGTATTCATTTACAATATCACATACACCAAGAATCAACCGAGACTTGAGCATCCTTGTAAACTACTGTATCACTCATGAATTGGCCAGCTTCCTCATCTAGTATACAGTAAAAGCGTCTTAAAATCATCGTACACGTTATGGAGTTTCTCTCTACCAAAGTTCCGGATGGGACATTGATTTACTGAACAATTCTGAGAATATCTCTGGTACTTTTCGTAGCTCAGATGACTTTGTAGACTTCTTCTTCCCCTGCCACCATTTCTTTACCACTTTTGACACCTTGCTCACATGGCCTTTCAAAAAAAAAATCCGGTATCCTTGATCTGCTTCACAACCTGTTGCTTCAGATCTTTCTTTTGTGGACCCTTATTTTTCAGAAATTTTCCCTGGAAGGAACACAGGAGTAAAGATCAGAAGTTCAATAAACATAAACATAGTTAGATGACAAGTTGCTAAAGTTTACCAGGTTCTTGGGGAAGTTATCCTCCTCATCATCATCATCATCTTCATCATTATCTTAATCATTATCGTCGCCTTCGGTACCAAAGTTGTTCTTCATCAGATCGTCTCTAGAGTACATCTTCATGTTCGGGGCTCCTGGGATGCCCTGTCATCATCAATAGTGTATTGTAAGATTTGAATATTCATATATACTTCTATAAAGTTACATATATTACAACTGAATTATCTACCTCCATTGATTTCATTATCTTCTCCATCTCAGCATCTTTTGATGGCTTCGCAGCAAAGGGCTCTCCAGGGACCCGATCCTGCGATTTTTTTACAATTTAGCAAAGGGCTCCTCAGTTTGGATACAGTTGTCTGAGGGATGTGAATTTCATGTTCGTCGTAAATTTAGCTACGAGTGCACTAGATGCAACGGCGTATGCACCCTCTGACCCAGCCTCGCGGCCAGATGCGAGTGACATTTCAACGAAAACAATACACGAAACTAGCACATCTCTCGTATCCCCCAACTCCAAGTTCATCGCCCTGAATTTACCCTCGCTGCCATGGACCTGGCTGCATCATCAATTGAAGGTCCTGGCCGCTCAGAAGAAGAGAAGCAGGGTTAGAAACCGACGAAGAGGAGCAGAGGTCATAGCCTAACCTGGCTGCATCCTCAATTTGATTATCCTCCAAAATTGCTATTAGCTAGCTAATAGAGAGAAATGTCCTCTCTTATATCTTCGTCCTTGGTTTACCAACGCTACTGCTATGTTCATTTCACCCGCTGATATATAATAACTCATACTCGCATCATACATCATCATATATAATAACAAGTCCTACTAATCATGCATCATCATACAACTTCTACTCATTATTAATAACATGTCATACGATCATCATCCTCATAGTCATCGAACCCAACCCTACATAATTGTTCTTAGCGCATGATTATCAGTATCAGGTAGGACCTAAACACCCTTAAGGTAAAATAGCATAAAACAATATAGACCCTGACTCTCCATTATGAAGAATGGAGATCATCCTGTCTCCAATTCTTACGCTTCGCTTCCTTCTGCTTCCAAGAAGCTCCTTACGACTATCCATACATTTTTTTTCCATTTTTTGATTGTCATGTCTCCACTTCTTTTAGAAATTCAGTATGGACAACTGAGATTCGTAGGACGACCTGGTTGTATGTTCAAAACATCAAGGCGACCGTGCGTATACATCAGATAAGGCACACAATCATTCGGGATTATCTGTTGAAAAACATAGTAATAACTTCGTAGTTAGCAATGATGTATTAGTTTTAGAAGTATGCAAAAAGATGCACGGATGTCGTAATAGTAAAAAATCTTACCAGGGTATATCTACATGGTAGTTACCGTAGTTCAACACGTGCACTAGTGGCACGTATTTGCCATAATGTTGAGGAGTTCGATTGTAGATATTGTAATTCTCAAGATCAGTACAAAATGCGATCAGATGATTTTTCTCCTTATAAGTTAATTCAGAGCCATCGGTGTAGTGGGTTTTGTCTACCATCTTCCGCACATTTTTTGATGAATGAAAATAAGCTGTTAATGGAAATAAGCTGTCAACTATTTTGAAATAAACAATATAAATTACTTAATAACTATGTTTTACAAGCTCACATGGGGGAATAATTGGAAGTGTATCCACAAGGACCCAAATGTCCATATTGTGTTGCTCGATTGTAGGATCACCAAGATCCATGGTGACAAGCATACCCTCATCAAAACCATACATCTTGCAAAGTGCTTCCCAATTTTTGCAACCAAAATGGGTTACACTCTCAGCATTGTACAACTTTACTTAAAAATCCACACCATGATGGGTCCTTAGGTGAATTTTTTTGGTTTCCATACTTTCATGGTCTTCAAAACCCATCCTCTCCAAGACATAGCGGCTTGCATAGCATGGGATAAGCTAGTCGAATTGGAAAAGATGAAAAATACACGTTAAAATAGTTGAAGTCGTGCTTAATTACGAAAAAAACTATTGTCGTCGTTGTGTACCGTATGAACATCAAAGGTCTCCTCGAGCTTAACGCTGAAGCACCGATCTTCGTCCAGCTCAAGGAACCTGTCGCACATACCTCGGTCGTCGTGGCACCAGTCGCACTCCCCCGGGCGGTTTTTGTCATCCGAGTACGATATTTCTGGCCTATGTTCATAATTCAAATATTAAACTTGTACAATTAAATATATGTACTAAAAAACCTAAATTAGATCATTATTATTAATCACGGGTTGACTATCGGTGATGGTAGCTCCTCCTTTCATTCCCGAGTGCATTATTACACCAAATTGTCTAGAACACTGGAATGAAGGAGAAGCTACCCCCACGGCGGCGTGGATGATGGAGGGGGCTCCTAGATTTCTGCATAGTGCTCTCCAATTTTAGCATTCAAAGTAGGAGTACTTTTCCAATATGAGCATTCAATAAGCAAAACCAAATCGTAAAATAAAGTAGTATTCAAATTAGCATGCATTCAATTATAACTAAAAGTACATCATCTCTTGTATCCGTACATCGTCGAATATTATCACTAATACTCCTCGAATACTATCATACATATAGCATCGCTAATACAGCTAGAATCGTAGCGCCCGACGGGTACCGTCGCAGGCGGTGGACACCCAAAGATAAGGAACCATCACAGGATCATAGCTCCAGTGAGATCCCTGAAGAACCTGCCAGGTATTGTCAAACCTGCCCTCCAACACAACCATGTAGCGACGAACGTGCTCGTCCTCCCTGCTGACACGGTGACGTACCACCTCCGCGGTGTCCGGAATCCTCGGCACCGTCACTGGCCCACGCGACCGCCACCAAACAAGGATCGGGTCAACAATGGGCTGGCTCCTCACCAACCTACGCCCCCCGGAAGGTAGCACCTCCCAATACCAGCCCGGCGGAGCCCAGTCCCGGACATGGCCCTGATCAAGCAGGCCTCCATCGCCGAGTCGACGACGACGATGCGGAATAGGCATCGTCGACGTTGATGTGGGAACTACTTCTATATATATATATAGTAAAATAAAGTAGTTTTATTAATTAAATCAACTAGTTCAACTACTAAAGCACATACTATAAATAAATAAAGTAGTACTTACTAAAAATAAACTATTTCTATATATAGTAAAATAAAGTAGTTTATTAAATCAACTAGCTAGTTCAACTATATATTAAGCACTTACTATAAATAAAATAAAGTAGTACTTACTAAAAATAAACTAGTTTAACTATAGTTTTATTATTTTGAACTAATTAGATTAAACACTTTCTCTTCTTATATATTTTCCTTTTTCCTCTCTTCTAAATATGAACATATTCATAAATGACTTTGATCATACATAATTGTCCTACACATACACAATATGAACATATACATAAATGACTTTGATCATACATAATTGTCCTACACATACACAATATGAACATATACATAAATGACTTTGATCATACATAATTGTCCTACACATACACAATATGAACATATACATAAATGACTTTGATCATACATAATTGTCCTACACATACACAATATGAACATATACATAAATGACTTTGATCATACATAATTGTCCTACACATACACAATATGAACATATACATAAATGACTTTGATCATACATAATTGTCCTACACATACACAATATGAACATATACATAAATGACTTTGATCATACATAATTGTCCTACACATACACAATATGAACATATACATAAATGACTTTGATCATACATAATTTTCCTACACATACACAATATGAACATATACATAAATTGACAAAGAAAATTCTATGAACAAAAAAATCATTAAAATTCTATGAACTAAATAACAACAGAAAAAAATCATAAAAATTCTATGAACAGAAAAAAAAATTGGCATATTTGATCTTTGCATATATATATATGAACATACAAACATGCATATTCAACAATAATATCACCAAAAAAAATCTATTAACAGAAAAATCTATGAACTACACATCTAACAAAAAAATCTATGAACTACAAAAAAATCTAACAAAATCTAACTTAATTAGCTACACATCTAAATTACTACACATCTAAATTAACTACACATCAAATTAAATTAGCAAAATACAACTTCACGGGATGGCGACGGCGTGAGGGGCGCGGCGAGAGTGACGGGCAGGGGACGGCGACGGCGACGGTGCGTGAGGGGCGGCGCGGCGACGGTCGACGGTGAGAGGCGGCGCGGGGCGGGGCGACGATGGGCAAGGGCCGGCGGCGCCACGGGGCATGGGGCGCGGGGCGGCGACGGCGTCGTGGTGGTGCGGGACGGCGCGGGGCGACGACGGCGACGACGAGGCGGAGACGGGCAGCCTGGCGGCGTCGGGCGGGGAAGAATGAACTGAACCAAATTTTCACGAGTGCTGCTTATATAGGCAAAGCATTGGTCCCGGTTCGTGGTCCCGGTTGGTGGCCCGGTTGGTGCCACCAACCGGGACCAAAGGCCTCTTTTCAGCTGCCCAAAGGGCGGGAAGCAGAGGCCTTTGGTCCCGGTTGGTGGCACAAACCGGGACTAATGGGGGGGCAATGAAGGGGGGCAATGCTACCGGTTTGTGCCACCAACCGGGACCAATGCATCCCTTTAGTCCCGGTTGGTGCCACCAACCGGGACTAAAGGCCTCGTGCTGCCCGCGTCGCGGCACGAAAGTTTAGTCCCACCTCGCTAGCTGATGGAGCTCGAGAGTGGTTTATAAGCCCCAATCCCGCTGCCCTCTCGAGCTCCTCCCAAATGCAGGCTTACGGGCCTAAACACACTGTATGTGTCTGTGGGCCTATTGGGCCTACTGCGGGCCTGAATCCTGGCCCATTGTTGGGTTTCTAGTCGTATTCAGGCCTTGGTGGCCCTTTAGGTGGCACTTTTTTATTTTTATTTTTTATTTTTTTCTTTGAATTATTTATCTTCTTTTAATTTTTTTCTTTATTTTTTTATTCTTTTAGTTTCTTTCAAAAAATCTTCGATTGAGGAATGCACATAGCTTCACAATGGCTAATCAGACGTTTTCCGGTAGAAACCCCCTCAATGCAACCGGAAGCAGTTGCGTCGTAATCACGTGGCAGTCATGAGACTTTAAGTTCTGAAACTTTTTCTCTGCCATATTTATTATCCCCTTTATATTCGACGAGAAGCCAGTCGGGACCTTCATACTAAGCAGGCATTCAAAGAAGTTTTCCTTCTCTTCTTTGGTAAGAGCGTAGCTGGGAGGACCTTCATACTGCTTTGGAGGCATGCCGTTTTTTTCGTGCAAACGTTGCAGGTCCACCCGTGCCTCAGCTGTATCTTTTGTCTTTCCATACACGCCCAAGAAGCCTAGCAGGTTCACGCAAAGGTTCTTCGTCACGTGCATCACGTCGATCGAAGAGAAGACCTCTAGGTCTTTCCAGTAGGGTAGGTCCCAAAATATAGATTTCTTCTTCCACATGGGTGTGTGTCCCTCAGCGTCACTCGGAACAGCTAGTCCGCCGGGACCCTTTCCAAAGATTACGTGTAAATCATTGACCATAGCAAGTACGTAATCATCGGTACGCATGGCGGGCTTCTTCCGGTGATCTGCCTCGCCTTTAAAATGCTTGCCTTTCTTTCGACATTGATGGTTGGTCGGAAGAAATCGACGATGGCCCAGGTATACATTCTTCCTGCAGCTTCCCAGGTATATACTTTCGGTGTCAGCTAAACAGTGCGTGCATTCGTGGTATCCCTTGTTTGTCTGTCCTGAAAGGTTACTGAGAGTGGACAATCGTTGATGGTTACAAATAGCAACGCGTGCAGGTTAAATTCCTCCTGTCTGTGCTCATCCCACACACGTACACTGTTTCCACTCCACAGCTGCAAAAGTTCTTCAACTAACGGCCTTAGGTACACATCAATGTCGTTGCCGAGTTGCTTAGGGCCTTGGATGAGAACTGGCATCATAATGAACTTCCGCTTCATGCACATCCAAGGAGGAAGGTTATACGTACATAGAGTCACGGGCCAGGTGATGTGATTGCTGCTCTGCTCCCCGAAAGGATTAATGCCATCCGCGCTTAAACCAAACAATACGTTCCTTGGGTCATGTGCAAACTCAGCCCAGTACTCTCTCTCATTTTTTCTCCACTGCGACCCATCAGCGGGTGCTCTCAACTTCCCGTCTTTCTTACGGTCCTCACTGTGCCATCGCATCAACTTGGCATGCTCTTTGTTTCTGAACAGTCGTTTCAACCGTGGTATTATAGAAGCATACCACATCACCTTCGCAGGAACTCTATTCCTGCGGGGCTCGCCGTCAACATCACCAGGGTCATCTCGTCTAATCTTATACCGCAATGGACCGCATCCCGGGCATGCGTTCAAATCCTCGTACGCACCGCGGTAGAGGATGCAGTCATTAGGGCATGCATGTATCTTCTGCACCTCCAATCCTAGAGGGCATACGACCTTCTTCGTTGCGTACGTACTATCGGGCAATTCATTATCCTTTGGAAGCTTCTTCTTCAATATTTTCAGTAGCTTCTCATATCCTTTGTCAGGCACATCATTCTCTGCTTTCCACTGCAGCAATTCCAGTACGGTACCCAACTTTGTGTTGCCATCTTTGCAGTTGGGGTACAACCCTTTTTTGTGATCCTCTAACATGCGATCAAACTTCAGCTTCTCCTTTTGACTTTTGCATTGCGTCCTTGCATCGACAATGACCCGGCAGAGATCATTATCGGGCACATCGTCTGGTTCCTCTTGATCTTCAGTAGCTTCCCCCGTTGCAGCATCATCGGGCACATCGTCTGGTTCCTCTTGATCTTCAGCAGCTCCCCCCGTTGCAGCATCACCGTATTCATGGGGCACATAGTTGTCATCGTCCTCTTCTTCTTCGCCGTCTTCCATCATAACCCCTATTTCTCCGTGCCTCGTCCAAACATTATAGTGTGGCATGAAACCCTTGTAAAGCAGGTGGGTGTGAAGGATTTTCCGGTCAGAGTAAGACTTCGTATTCCCACATTTAGTGCATGGACAACACATAAAACCATTCTGCTTGTTTGCCTTAGCCACTTCGAGAAAATTATGCACGCCCTTAATGTACTCGGAGGTGTGTCTGTAATCATACATCCATTGCCGGTTCATCTGCATGCATTACATCTAATTATGTGTGTCAAAAGTAAGAAAATCAGACAAATATCTATCTAAAGTAAGAAAATCAGACAAGTATCAGAAAGAAGATAAGAACAAGAGGCTCACCACGGTGGTGCCGGCGACAAGATCGGCGCGGGCGATCAACGACGGCGAAAACGGGGACGGGGCGTGACAGACCGCTAAATCTAGACAAATCTCGAAAAAAATGGAGCTCCGAGGTCGAGCTTCGAGAGGAGAAAGCTTAACTAGTGTGGCTCGGGCATTTCATCGAACACCTCATGTGCATAGGAGGTGAACTAGAGCACCCAAATGCCCTCTCCTCGCCGGATTGAAAAAACAGAGCACTGTGGAGTGTGAAGGAAATATGCCCTAGAGGCAATAATAAAGTTATTATTTATTTTCTCATATCATGATAAATGTTTATTATTCATGCTAGAATTGTATTAACCGGAAACATGATACATGTGTGAATACATAGACAAACTTAATGTCACTAGCATGCCTCTACTTGACTAGCTCATTAATCAAAGATGGTTATGTTTCCTAACCATAGACATGTGTTGTCATTTTATTAATGGGATCACATCATTATGAGAATGATGTGATTGACTTGACCCATTCCGTTAGCTTAGCACTTGATCGTTTAGTATGTTGCTATTGGTTTCTTCATGACTTATACAAGTTCCTATAACTATGAGATTATGCAACTCCCGTTTACCAGATGAACACTTTGTGTGCTACCAAACGTCACAACGTAACTGGGTGATTATAAAGGAGCTCTGCAGGTGTCTCCAAAGGTACATGTTGAGTTGGCGTATTTCGAGATTAGGTTTTGTCACTCCGATTGTCGGAGACGTATCTTTGGGCCCTCTCGGTAATGCACATCACTAAAAGCCTTGCAAGCAATGTATCTAATGAGTTAGTTACGGAATGATGCATTACGTAACGAGTAAAGAGACTTGCCGGTAACGAGATTGAACTAGGTATTGGATACCGACGATCGAATCTCGGGCAAGTAACATACCGATGACAAAGGGAACAACGTATGTTGTTATGCGATTTGACCGATAAAGATCTTCGTAGAATATGTAGGAGCCAATATGAGCATCCAGGTTCCGCTATTGGCTATTGACCGGAAACGAGTCTCGGTCATGTCTACATTGTTCTCGAACCCGTAGGGTCCGCACGCTTAAGGTTTCGATGACAGTTATATTATGAGTTTATGAGTTTTGATGTACCGAAGTTTGTTCGGAGTCCCGGATGAGATTACGGACATGACGAGGAGTCTCGAAATGGTCGAGACATAAAGATTGATATATTGGAAGCCTATGTTTGGACTTCGGAAAGGTTCCGGATGAAAACAGGAAGTTACCGGAACACCGGGGGAGTTACCGGAACCCCCCGGGGGGTCAATGGGCCTTGATGGGCCATAG
>LR880971.1:760741896-760757444 GCA_904067115.1 Aegilops sharonensis | reverse complement strand
GTGAGTACTCATCCAAAGTACTCGCAAGTATCAAATCTATACTAAGTATGCATTGGTATCAAATGGAAGGGTTGTATCTGTGGACTGAACTGCAGAATGCCAGAATAGAGGGGAAGGCCTAGCCTAACGAAGACTAGCATCTTCAAGCAGCTCCGAGCATCTTGCAACACATAGAAGAGTAAAGAATAGCAGTTTAATATTTAACAAGCATGTTGTAACACCAACGCCCAGAGATCCTTCCCCGACTCCCTGCGGGAAAGCAATCTCGGAGCCACTTACCCATCCCATATCTCAAGTATCCATTTCTAGTTACATAAGATCAGGATATAAGTCTGAACGTCCATTACTGTGGACACGGTATTCGAATATTTTTCTTCCCTGCAGGGGTGCACAACGTTACCCAACACGCTCAATCACTCTGGCCGGACACACCTTTCTGGGGTCAATGCCCGGCCTCGGAAGATCAACACGTCGCAACCCTACCTAGGCTCAGCAGAGAGGTCCCCGTCGGTCTACCTCCTAAGCACTCCGGGGTCTGGGCCCATCGCCCGTTGCACTCCGGGTCATTGCGAGCAGGGCGGACCAGGCTCCAACACTACAGGATGGTGCCAGCCCAGCCGTACCGCACTGCTGAACTGGACGTCTGACAAAGCTTCGGCTGATACCACGACGTCGAGGCCCATAACTATTCTCGTGTGGTGGTTAGTGCGTAAAGGCCAAAGGCCAACTCAGAACAAATACCCAAACCTGTTAGTGCATTGGGGGCTCGCGGAGACAAGCAGAGACTCACGATAATGTGACCCCATCGCCCCGTCTCATGGACTTACGACAAGGGCCCAGACTGCCCGGCCGTGCCACGTGGAAAACTCGCGGGTGCTCAACGGGCCCGCCCGACTTTCACATCAACTCGCGGGTACCCCTCAGGGCCAACCCGACTTCAACAATGGTCTCAAGTAAAGTCAAGGTAACCGTGTGTCCAAACATCAAGGGGAAAACCCGAGGAATCACCCACGGAGGATTCCACTCGATGTAACCATCAAGGTGAGCGTAAGAGGATCCACCCTCGAGGTTCACACTTGAGGTGTTGCACGACAGAGCCGTATCGAGAATGGTGAAAGAGGAACCACCCTCGATGACCACGACCGAATAGCTACACTACAGAATTATCATCAGGAGTGCGTTATGAGGGATCACCCTCGGCACTCGATAGTAGTTCTGCAGAGTCGAGCAACTAAAGGGGCGTGATGTGATGTGAGGTGTCAGGCTCTAGTCATCGATCACGTTGATCGAGTCGTCAAAGATGAAGCAGGGGCAACAAGGACAAGGTGGGGGTCACTGATGGATCACTAACCAACCTATACTAAGTAGTTTAGGATAAGCATGTAAGGTACAATGAGCAGGTTACAAAAGCAGGCTATGCATCATAATAGGAGCAATCAATTACAGTAGCAAAATCAAATGCAAGCATGAGAGAATGGAATGGGCGATATCGGGATGATCAAAGGGGGGAAGGGATTGCCTGGAAGCTCCGCTGAAAGGGAAGAAGTGTCGTCGTCGACGTAGTCGATCACAGGGACATCAACATCGGTCTCGGGGTCTACCGGAGAGAAGAGGGGGAAGAAACAGTAAATACACGCAAACATATGCATAGCAAGACAATAAGCGGGGCTAGAAGTGTTCTATCGCAGCGCTAGGCGATACTGGCGAAGGAGGAAACATCCGGGAAAGTTTTCCAGTTCCGGACGTCTGTTAGACAGATGAACCGGAGGGGAAAAGTTGCATATTTGCTATGCTAGGTATGTGTGGCGGGCGAACAGACCGCGGATTCGGATTCGTCTCGTTGTTCTAAGCAACTTTCATGTATAAAACATTTTCATCTGACTTACGGTTTATTTTATATGAATTTTCAAAGATTTAAACAATTTCTGGAATCAAGTAAATTAACAGAAATGAATATGACGTCAGCATTGCGTGGGGATGATGTTAGCAGTCAACAGACTCGCTGACCAGGGTCAAACCTGGCTTGTGGGTCCAGTGGGACCCATATGTCAGCCTCTGTTAGTCTAACAGTAATGTAAACTAAACTAACATGCTAATTAGAGGGGTGGCCCCCTCGTGTCAGCGACTAAACTTATTACTAAATAATTAACAGATTATATTTAGCAGATTTATTTATTTTTAAAACATTTAAACAAGTGGAGCCCACACGTCAGTCTCACTGGGCAGCCCAGTCAGCAGTTGACTGGGTCAACCCAGTCAACTGGGGCCCGTAGGGCCCGCCGGCGATGCCAGAACGCGGCGGACGCACCCGGGCCTCGTCGGATTTCGCGACATGGCGCCGTTCGGCGCGCGGCTTGGTCCATTTGAACGGCCATTCGATGCTGCATCGAGTGGTGGTGGTGGTATGGCCGGACTTTGCCGGAAACGGCGGCGGCGAGCGGCGGAGCGGACGCGGAAGTTCGGGCGTCGTCGGATACGGCGCTGCATGGCACGGGAAGGCGCGCTAGGGGTCTCGTTGGACTCGCACGAGCTCCAGGAGCTCGTCTACGAGCTCGGACACGAGCTCGGGCTACGGTGGTCACGGCGGCGAGCTCGTCTAGGGCGACGAGTACGGCAATGACGTGGTCGGCGGCTACAAGCGCGGCGATGAGCAGGGAGTGAGGGGAGAAGGAGAGGAGCTCAAAGCGCTCCTGCAGATGTGGAAAGCGGGCTCGGGGTAGGCTCGATGTGGCTGGAATTCGACGGCGGCGACGATGGAGGTCAGAGGTTGAAGAAGGGGTCGTCCACGTCAATGCAGACGGAGGAGGGCCTCCCAGCTCGTTCCAGCGGGCGAAGGCGAAGCAGTCGACGTCGGGGAGGCCGGTGGACTCGTCGGAGGGGAGTGGGGGCGACGCTCGCCGCGGTAGTGCTAGGTGCAGGGTGGCGATGGTGCTCGGGTGAGGCGGGCGAGCGAGACAGAGAGGGGGAGGAGCGGGTGGATCTGGGAGGCGAGAGAGGGGAGTGGAGGTAGGTGGGGAGGAGGCCGAGGCGGCGCGGGGGGGGGGGGGCGCCCCCGGCGGGGCGCCGGGGCGGCCCGCCCCCCGCCCCCCCCCGCGCGCCGCCCCCCCCCCGCCCCGCCCCCCCCCTCCCTCCCCCCCCCCCCGCCTCCCCCCCCCCCCGCCTCCCCCCCCCCCCGCCTCCCCCCCCCCCCGCCTCCCCCCCCCCCCGCCTCCCCCCCCCCCCGCCTCCCCCCCCCCCCGCCTCCCCCCCCCCCCGCCTCCCCCCCCCCCCGCCTCCCCCCCCCCCCGCCTCCCCCCCCCCCCGCCTCCCCCCCCCCCCGCCTCCCCCCCCCCCCGCCTCCCCCCCCCCCCGCCTCCCCCCCCCCCCGCCTCCCCCCCCCCCCGCCTCCCCCCCCCCCCGCCTCCCCCCCCCCCCGCCTCCCCCCCCCCCCGCCTCCCCCCCCCCCCGCCTCCCCCCCCCCCCGCCTCCCCCCCCCCCCGCCTCCCCCCCCCCCCGCCTCCCCCCCCCCCCCCCTCGACCTTATCCTCTCCGGGAGTCGCCATCGAGGCGGTCCGGCGGGGCTCGCCCCTGTTGCGACCCCGGTTGGGGGAACAGGGGGAGAAGGCGACACGGGGAGGGGCTGGGCTGGACCAGCTGGGCCTGTCCCTGGTGGGCCGAGGCCCGCGGGGACAAGGGAAGCCCTTTTTTTATAGCATTTTCCTTTTTTTCTTTTTAATGCCTCTGTTTTATTTCATTCTAGGGCACTAAGCCACTTTCTAAAAAGTTGGCTCACCACCAATATTAAGAAGTGAATATTTATCACATGATCAACATTTTAGTTTTCATGTTTGCAAACTTTTGGATTTCACTTAGAATTTGAACCGGATTGAATCAAAGGGGGATTTAGCAATAGTGAAAATGATGACATGGCACCATTAGCAGGGAATTACTGTAGCTTGATTATCCGGGCGTCACAATGGATGTGTTTGCATGGATTCGAGATTTTGAAGATGGGAGGTGTGGTTGCACGGATGGACATATATGAGGTAGCTGGCTTGTGTCTGCGAGCATATGGGGTCATATTTACCCTATCCGGTTGGAGGTGTGCTCAGGGTAAAGGGGAAGTGGCAACATTCACATGGATTTGGAGGTGAAAACTATACTTTCTCTATCTTTCTATCTTGTATGGACAAACCCCATTAGACGTCATTAAATAGCTATTTTACCACGCATGCATGTTCCACATCATTAAAATTGTTTGTCACCGGATTTTCTACCTTGCACCTTATCCTCCGTCTGATATGGACATGAGAGTCACCGGTCGCTCCCACCTATTGCCGCCACAAATCTGGCTTCTCCACCAATGTTCGACACCGGATCTGGCTTCCCTAACCGGCACCTACCAAGGCTGTCATACACAAGACCGGTGGCGGTGAGGCTGTACCATGAGGCCGACGAGGAGAGACGCCAGATCACGTCGGCGGAAGACGGATCCACTTTCATGGGCGTTGGGAGACCTACTTCAGCGTTGTTCAACCACAGCGGGTACCAACCACGACGGGTCAACGAGGAGGGTCGTTTCCCGATTCGACAACTCCAAGCATGACTGGCACCAGATCTGGTGAGTCATGAAGCCGACGACCATATGCATCCGGCCCCACCCCCAGGTAAGCACAACTCCCCTAACATCTCTAACTCTGTGTTTACTTCGTGATTTTTGTTTTATGGTACATGATTTGAGCTCCCCCCCCCCCCCTACCCCTTGCTTCTCCACCAGATGGACAGCTTCTTGTGTGACATATGGAACTGTTATACCTGATGGAAGTGAAGGTGTCAAATTGAACACTACGTGAAGATCTGAAGCAAATTGTGTGATATATGTGATATTGTTGAATTGAAATAGATATGTAGGTATGTGAAAATGCTATATCTGATGTGAAATACATATTTGTGAAACTAATATCGTGATGTGAAACGAAATTGTAATTGGAAAGTATTTTTTGTGTTGAAATGTTTTTTTTCAGGAATTGGAAAGCATGTTTATGTTTGTGGAACTTTTGTTTCTTCATTATGTGAATCAGAATTGGTAGGTTCATTTTTTTGAAATGGTTTTGTGAGTACTAAGAAATAACCAGTTTTGCTCTTTTCTGCAATATGATATACGAATAACTGAAATATAGTCCACTCATTAAGAGGTTAAAATATACTGAAACTGGCATGTGTATGAAATATTTCACGTTTTAAACATTATCACTTTATGCCACTCTTTTGTAATAATTAGTTTCATTTTGTGAAAATATATGAAATTGCTTGTCCGAAAATATATGAAACTGGTATTTAGTAAGTGTGTAATTTTTTATTTCAGTGTGATCTGTATTGAAAAGGATGTTGAAATATAAACTGAATTTGTTTGTGTCACTTTTGACATAATGAATTTTACTCTTTTTGAGTAAAAATGAATTTGGAATCTGAAATCACCTTTTTAAGAAATTGAAATTGTTTATGTCATCCATTTGAATAATCAGTTTCACTTATTTGCGACTATTGAAATTAGTTACTAAAATGAGTGAAACTAGTTTTTGATACGTCTCCAACGTATCTATAAATTCTGATTGCTCCATGCTATTATATTATCTATCTAGGATGTTTTATATGATTATTATGCTATTTTATATCATTTTTGAGGACTAACTTATTAACCTAGTGCCAAGTGTTAGTTGTTGTTTTTTCCTTGTTTTTGACTTTTACAGAAAATCAATACCAAATGAAGTCCAAACGGAACGAAATTTTTTGATGATTTTTCTTGGACCAAAAGACACCTCGGAAGCTTCGGGAGGAGGCCAGAAGGGCCACAGATGAGCAACAAGCTCGGGAGGCACGCCCTAGGGGCGCCCCCAGGCTTATGGGCCCATCGTTGCACCTCCAACCCTAATCTCAGCACCATAAATACCCAAATATTCCACGTATACCAGAGGGCACACCAAAAATTCTTTTCCACCACCGCAAGCTTCTGTTCTCGTGAGATCCCATCTTGGGGCCTTTTCCGTCACTCCGCCGGAGGATTCGATCACAGAGGGCTTCTAAATCAACCTTGCCGCCCTTCCGATAATGTGTGAGTAGTTTACCACAGACCTACGGGTCCATATCTAGTAGCTAGATGGCTTCTTATCTCTCTTTGATCTTGAATACAATGTTCTCCTCGATGTTCTTGGAGATCTATTCGATGTTATCTTCTTTTGCGGTGCGTTTGTTGAGATCCGATGAATTGTCGATTTATGATCAGATTTTCTATGAATATTATTTGAGTCTTCTCTGAACTCTTTTATGCACGATTAAGATAGCTTTGTATTTCTTTTCGATCTACTGATTTGGTTTGGCCAGCTAGATTGATTTTTCTTGCAATGGGAGAGGTGCTTTGTAGTGGGTTCAATCTTGTGGTGTCCTCACCCAGTGACAGAAAGGGTAGCGACTCATGTATTTGTATTATTGTCGCTAAGGATAAAAGGTGGGGTTTATTCATATTGATTGGATCTATCCCTCTACATCATGTCATCTTGCTTAGGCATTAGTCCGTTCTTGTTAACTTACTACACTAGATGCATGCTGGATAGCGGTCGATGTGTGGAGTAATAGTAGTAGATGCAGGCAGGAGTCGGTCTACTTGTCACGGATGTGATGCCTATATTCATGATCATTGCCATGGATATCGTCATAACTTTGCGCTTTTCTATCAATTGCTCAACAGTAATTTGTTTACCCATGCTACTTCTTGAGCTTGCGTTGTTTTTTTCCTTGAAGAGGAAAGGGTGATGCAGCAAAATAGAGTAAGTATTTCCTCAGTTTGAGAACCAAGGTATCAATCTAGTAGGAGACAACGCACAAGTCACGAATACCTGCACAAACAATCAACAAACTTGCACCCAATGCGATAAAGGGGTTGTCAATCCCTTCACGGTTACATGCAAAAGTGAGATCCGATATAGATAGATAAACGGTAAAGTAAATATTTTTGGTATTTTTGGTTTATAGGACGGAAAGTAAAAGATTGCAAAATAGTGGATCGGAAACTAATATGATGGAAAAGAGAACTTATATGATGGAAAAGAGACCCGGGGGCCATAGGTTTCAGTAGTGGCTTCTCTCAAGATAGCAAATAATATGGTGGGTGAACAAATTACTGCCCAGCAATTGATAAAAGAGCGCATAATTATGACGATATCTAAGGCAATGATTATGAATATAGGCATCACGTCTGTGTCAAGTAGACCAAAACGATTCTGCATCTACTACTATTACTCCACACATCGACCGCTATTCAGCATGCATCTAGAGTATTAAGTTCATAAAGAACAAAGTAATGCATTAAGTAAGATGACATGATGTAGAGGAATTAACTCAAACAATATGATGAAAACCCCTTTCTTTTTATCCTCGATGACAACAATACAATACGTGCCTTGTTGCCCTACTGTCACTAGGAAAGGACACCGCAAGATTGAACCCAAAGCTAAGCACTTCTCCATTGCAAGAAAAAATAATCTAGTAGGCCAAACTAAACCTATAATTCGAAGAGACTTGCAAAGATATCAAATCATGCATATAAGAATTCAGACAAAACTCAAATAATATTCATAGATAATCTGATCATAAATCCACAATTCATCGGATCTCGGCAAACACACCACAAAAGAGTATTACATCGAATAGATCTCTAAGAACATCAAGGAGAACATGGTATTGAGAATCAAAGAGAGACAAGAAGCTATCTAGCTACTAGCTATGGACCCGTAGGTCTTTGGTAAACTACTCACGCTTCATCGGAAGGGTAATGGTGTTGATGTAGAAGCCCTCCGTGATCGAATCCCCCTCCGGAAGGACGCCGGAAAAGGCCCCTAGATGGGATCTCACGGGTACAGAAGGTTGCGGCGGTGGAAAAGTGCTTTTGTGGCTCCTCCTGATGTTTTTGGGGTATAAGAGTATATATAGGCGAAGGAACTAGGTTAGGAGAGCTCCGAGGGGCCCATGAGGTAGGGGGGCACGCCCTCCACCCTCTTGGCCTCCTCGTTGAGTCTCCGACTTCATCTCCAACCTGATATGCTTCTGGTTCAAGAAAGATCATCGCGAAAGTTTCATTCCGTTTGGTATTCCTTTTCTGCGAAACTCTAAAACAAGCAAAAAAACAAAAACTGTCACTGAGCTCTAGGTTAATAGGTTAGTCCCAAAAATAATATAAAATAACATATAAATGCATATAAACATCCAAAACAGATAATATAATAGCATGGAACAATCAAAAATTATAGATACGTTGGAGACGTATCAACCCACCGTATGCTTTCTTTAAAGAGAGAAGTCTCTAGTGAAAATTATGGCTCGGAGTCTATTTTTATCATATTATTTTTATATCTATAAAACCAAAAGCACAAAAGTACCTTGCTACAATGTATTTACCTTTATTTTATTTTGCACTTTTACGTATCTTTTATACCTATCTCTATCAGATCTCATCCTTGCAAGTGACCTGAAGGGATTGACAACCCGTTTTTCGCGTTGGCTGCAAGTATTTGTTTGTTTGTGTAGGTGCATCTATTGGGGACTTGTGTGCTCTTCCTACTGGATTGATACATTGGTTCTTAAAAAACATAAATACTTATCTCTACTTTGATGCATCACTATTTCCTCTTCAAGGAAAAAACCAACACAAACTCAAGAAGTAGTAGTTTATATTTCACTCATTTAGGAAATTTAAAATATTGAATTTTATTCTTTACTGTTTCTGCAGTTCACTCATTTTATTGAGATAATAACTTTTTTGAAAATATTGAAATTAGTTTCCAAAATGAGTGAAATTAATTTGCTGATATAACTGAAATATGTGATGGAAATAATTCAAATTACTTTGTTGAAATTTACTGAAAAAGAAACTGATATGTGTATCAAAGTTAATGAAACTGAAAGTTAAAAATGTGAAACGGAAACCGATATGTGTATTAATTTTTTGAAAAACCAGTTGTTATAAATGAGTGAAATTGGTTTGGAAAAATATTAGTACAGTTTTATTGAAACAATAAGTTTTTCGAAACTATTGAAATTAGTTCATAAAATGAGTAAAATTAGTTTTATTGAATTCAAATATGTGTTTTAAAAGATTTTCAAATCAGTTTAAATTGAGAGAGGTTGATCCTTTTAAATATATGTATGTACGTGTGTGAAATGAGAGACCTGCCTCAGTCTTATGCTTAAAGCGAGTGGCATAGCTGAATTCACATGGGTGGGCCCCA
This sequence comes from Aegilops sharonensis, assembly GCA_904067115.1. NCBI lineage: Eukaryota > Viridiplantae > Streptophyta > Magnoliopsida > Poales > Poaceae > Aegilops > Aegilops sharonensis. The sequence goes on along the minus strand of LR880971.1, from coordinate 760,748,184 downwards.
GTGGCTTAAATGAAGAAATCAGTGAAATACAGAAATACAACAAATGACAGCTTTTGAGTTGGCAGGTTTTTTTGGGTTGAAGAACCACCGGTAACTATCGGCTCCGGTAAAAAGCAATTTGCGTACATTTCATCCTCTGGCCGTCGACCATGTCCGGATGTCCAACCCGGAAGACTCAGAAGACAAGTTTTTCCGTGGAAAGTTCATCCGAAATAGAAATGCAGATTTAAAAAAAAAAACTAAGACAGAAATGCAAGTGGTGGTTATGTGGGCCAGGGGACATGGCAAGCTGACATTGCCGCTAGCAGCTTGGGCCATGGCCACGCTGACATAAGGGTGATGGTGATCCTCTCGCCCACAGCATCAAGACACAAACCAGTATCGCCTCAAGAACGTCGTAAAAGGCATGCCATAATCACGTAGGTACGTACAGTTTTTGTTAGCTTTAATAAATTTCTTCACATTTTAGAAAAATAATTATAGACACATATGATTCAAACATAACAATTTACTTAAATTTTGTAAAATTGTTCACCGCAAATTTGAAAAATGATAACAAGGTGTGTATTTTTGGTTAGTGTAATTTGAAAAAGTTTCTTATGTCTTTTTAAACCATGCTATTTCAAAATATTCAAGAATTTCGAAAAAATGTATGTAATTGTTTTTCAAAAAATTTATACAATGTAAAAAATGTTCGTGTAATTAAAAATATGTACATCACATTTTTTTAAAGTTCACTTGTTTCAAAATGTGATTCTTTTATTCTAAAACATGTTGATGGAATGGGAAAAAAAGTTTACGCAGTCATTTAAAATGTTTTTATCATGCAAAAAAATGTTTTCAACATGTATTTAAAAAAATGTTTCAGACACATTTGACAAAAGTATTCAAAAAACATGTATTTCATAAATATTAATCATGTATTTAAAAGAATTTTTATATCTGTACAAAAAACATACAATGAGTATAATAACCAACATCATAACATATGTTTGAAAGCAAAATTAACCTCTTTTTTTGCGGGAAAATTGGAGAGCTTTATTTCACGAAAGCACACTCGGTGCAGTCAGCCAGAAGGCTAGTCACCAAGAAGCTAGGGGTTTCATCGAGCCGGCTTTCCGTCACATTCAATGTGCAAGCACGCTTCGCACACAGATGTGCCGGAACGTTTGCCGTTCGATTTACATGAAGGATATCAAAAGAAGAAAACGAGGTACATAGCTCTCCTATTTCTAAAAGTAAAGGAGCCACAATAGAACGAGAATTGTGGTGAGATTGCCAGTACTTCACCATCTTCAAATAGTCGACTTCCATGATCACATGTTGGAATCCTCGAAGACGAGCAAAGCGGACTCCATCTCGCAGTGACAAGCACTCCATCATCAAGGGATCCGAGACTCCCGTGTATGGTTTACACCATGAACCCAGTAGTGCCGAGGAAGATCGGGCCACTCCGCCAGCACCGCCCCGGCCTTCATCAATCTGCAAAGTGCCGTCTGTATTGATCTTGACCGGCCCCTCCTCAGGGGGACGCCAACCATAACCCGGTAGAACCAGGGTTTCCTTGCGTGGTAATTGAAGGAGGGAGATAGCCTCCTTAATATTTCTAATAGTTGCTGTGGGATCTCTTCCTCCATCACCATGTTTGATTCGATTCCTAGAGTGCCAAATAGACCACATAATAGTGGTGATCTTTGCACGTTCATCGGTAGTGAACTGAGGATCACAGGTTATGTCTCGAGCCCACGTAATCGAGTGGAGAGGTGGAAGACGAAGACCAAGCCATGTCCACGCCTCTTCCCAGAAGCTCTGTGCATGTATACAGTGTATTAGTGCATGCTTCAAATCCTCCTCCATAGAGTGACAAACAATGCATTGACTAGCATCTGCAATGTGACGATAGTTAAGAGTAGTTTCATCTGGAAGAATGCCACGTAACACTCTCCACCAGAACACTCTCATTTTTGGGATAACATTTAACTTCCATATGGCTTTCCACAACTGTTGATCGTCCGATGAGGCTTCGGTAGCCGTCCCTTCCTCTAGAGCCAAACGCTCGTTCTGAGTCACGAGAGCACGGTACGCCGTTTTAACAGTGTAGTTACCTGATTTGTCAAATGCCCATGCAAGAAAATCATCGCCCCCGCCTTGCCTTATTGGAATATTTAGTATGGCCGCGGCATCCTGAGCAGTAAAATTGTCTCTGATCACATCAATCTTCCATGACCAGCTTCGTGTGTCTATAAGATTTGACACCCGCTCAATGTTAGTCACTGTAGGTCTCTGAGTTGGGATCATTGCAACCGTACCTGGAATCCATTGATCCTCCCAAACCGAGATAGTAGATCCGTCTCCCACTCTGGAGATTAAGCATGTCTTTAGGGCGTCCCTTCCGGCCACAATAGCCTTCCAAGTTGCCGAAGCGGACAGTGCACGCATGAATCGGTGTCCGGGAAATCCCTTGAGAACTCGCGCGCAAAGAGAGTTTGGGTTGGTGATGAAGCGCCATCCATGCTTGCCTAGCATAGCGAGGTTGAACAGATTCGGGTCTCGGAAACCCATCCTCCCCTTGCACTTGGGTTTAGATAACTCCTTCCAGGAAACCCAATGCAAAGCTTTTTTATCAAGAGAGCTACTCCAAAAATATTTTGCCATTGGAGAAGTGAGACTCTTGCAAACTTTTTTGGTGAGAAGGAACGTGCTCATTGGATAAGTTGGGATAGATTGAATGACAGACTTGAGCAGTGTTTCCCGTCCAGCACATGCAAGTAGTTTTTCCGACCACCCTTGCATCTTTCCACGAGCTCTCTCACTAGTATGGTCGAAGGTACCACTGGTGATACGTCCAACCGCAGTGGGAAGCCCCAGATATCTTTCGCTGAATGCCTCGACCTGAATGTTCAAGTTCGTCTTCAAGTCTTGCCTGACGGTATCCGGGGTGTTGGAGCTGAAATAGATAGAACTTTTGTCCTGGTTCACGCACTGGCCAGAGGCATCGCCATAGATCCTCATAATTTCGTTCAAACGGCAAGCACTCGCAGCGCTTGCATTTATGAAGATTAGGCTGTCGTCTGCAAATAGCAAATGAGAGACCCAAGGTGATCTATAGCTCACTCTTAGGCCCATGTCAATAGAACCACCATCGTAAAACTTCAGTAATGAAGAAAACCCTTCTGCACAAAGCAGAAAGAGATATGGAGAGACTGGATCACCTTGTCTGAAACCCCGAATTGGTGTGAAGAAAGGGAGCAGCTCTCCATTAACCCGAACCGAGAAACGAACCGAGGTGACACACTTCGTAATCAGTCGAATGAAAACAATGCTGAAACCCAGACGAGACAGAATTTCCTCGAGGTAGTGCCATTCCACTCGATCATACGCCTTCATCATATCTAACTTGACTGCACAAGAATAGTTCTTTCCTTTCTGTCTTCTTCTCATCGTATGTATACTTTCATAAGCGACAGGTACATTATATGTAATAAGACGACCAGGAACGAAAGCGCTCTGCTCTTCACTAATAATATCGTCCATGATGTATCGCAAGCGATTAGTAATAACTTTGGCCGCTATCTTGTACAGAACCGGACACAAAGCAATAGGATGATATTGTGAAATTGACTGCGGGTGGCGCACCTTTGGGATTAGTGTGATGGAGGTATCGTTCAATCCCGACGGTAACTCGCCACCATTCAGAAAGTCTAGGACTGCCAATGTCACGTCATTGCCTAGCAAGTCCCAATGCCGCTGATAAAACCCTGTGGTAAATCCGTCAACTCCAGGGGCCTTCGAAGGGGCCATTTTAAACAACGCAACTTTGACCTCCTCTGGGGTATAAGGTTTGGTAAGATCATCATTCATACCCTGAGTCACCTTGACGGGCACATGTGATAATAAGTCACTAGCCTCACTAAAACCTTGTGTTTGATACAGGTTCTGGTAGAAAGCTAAAACCTTAGCCTTGTCCTCCATCTCAGTTTCACATACTGAACCATCCACACGGCATAAACCATGGATCTTGTTCATTCTTTTGCGCTGGGCAGCTTGTGCCTGAAAGTAGGAAGTGTTCCGATCGCCCTCGCGGAGCCATGGAACCCGAGAACGCTGACGGAGCCACACCTCCTCTTGGTGAAGCGCTTCCTTCAGCTTCTTGACTATGTTTTTCTCTTTGTCCGTTGGACCCGTACCCATGGTACAACACCTGACGCGGTCCAATCTTTTTTGGAGTTTCCTAACCATGCGTGCCAAACAACCAAATTCCTTTGAGCCCCACGGCTCGAGAATAGACTGGAGAGACCCCAAAGCCGATGCAATCCCTTGGAGCCCTGAGTTGTGTTGGATTCCCCGCCATGTATCACGTACTAGACGGTCGTAATCCGAATGCGTCTGCCATACATTCTCATAACGGAACTGTTTCTTGGCCCGTGCTCCGTATGATAGTGTATCCTTGATTTCAGCTACAACAAAATAGTGATCAAATTCAACAGAGGGGAGGTGTCTGATCCGTATATGTTGAAAAAGTTGCTGAAAATCCTCATTCGCGAAAGCTCGGTCTAGGCGTGCCTTTACATTTGATTCTCATCCTTGCTGATTGTCCCAAGTATAAGGCGTACCTGACCAGCCTAAATCTTGCATGGAAACCTCGTCCATGACAGACCGAAATGCTCTCATATGTGATTCCGACCTCGCTCTTCTGCTAAAGTGCTCGGATGCATACATAGTTTCGTTGAAATCTCCCATACACAACCAGGCTGCATGGGGTATAGTAAAGAGTGCGCAGGAGCTGCCAGCTTTCACCAAGTATAAGGCGTACCTGACCAGCCTAAATCTTGCATGGAAACCTCGTCCATGACAGACCGAAATGCTCTCATATGTGATTCCGGCCTCGCTCTTCTGCTAAAGTGCTCGGATGCATACAGAGTTTCGTTGAAATCTCCCATACACAACCAGGCTGCATGGGGTATAGTAAAGAGTGCGCAGGAGCTGCCAGCTTTCACCACGATCTGATGCTCTCGGCGCCCCGTAAAAACCAGTGAACCTCCAAACCGATAAACTCTGATTATTGCTATGAACCACCACATCAATGTGACACTTGCTGAAATTTCTCAACTCAACATTCACATCGCGTGACCAGAAAAGACCAATGCCTCCGCTAAGGCCGACACTATCGACTGGAAAACAACCTCCAAAACCGAGAGAATACTTCAAAGCCTCTACTCTTTTTGCTTGAATTTTCGTTTCCATTACAAAGAGGAGAGTGGGTCCTTCCAGCTTCACTATACTGCGAAGCTCACGAACTGCCTCGGGGTTCCCAAGCCCCCGACAGTTCTAGCTCAAGCATGTCATTGTGCCTGGCAGGACCGCGGCGCGGTCTTTGCCGAATTTTCAGGAGTGGGCTTCTTTTTCTTAGGATCCCGAACAAATTCATCACCTTCCACTTCATTACTAGCAGAAGTCTCACCATCCTTGCCAACAGTTTCAACACCCTTGGCTGTACTCGGTCCCCCATCTGTAAGCAGCAAGGTTTTCATCACCGGTCTGTATACTTGATTCGGAGCATCTTTTCTCTTTGGTGGTTGCCTGTGCTTGATCGGGGAAACAACTTCTTCTCCCGGCTCCTTGTTGGTGCTTGAGTTTCTAGTCATAGGCTTGCTGCTGGCACCTGTCTTTGGATCCTTAGAAGAATTTTCACTACTCGGTGGCTTCCGAGACTCGTCAGGAGCTCATAGTTTTGGGCCTTGGATAACAAAAGTTTCTTATGCATATGAAAATATGTACAACGTGTACGTAAAATGTAAATATATATTATAAAATAAAATTATAATAAAAATAAAAATGAAGAAGGGGGAAATAGAGAAACAAACAAAAAATATGGAAAAAAGAAAAGGAACATCGAAGAAAACTGTTGCTAATAGTGAAAAAAAATCACGCAGAGAATAAAATTGTGCCGCTGCTATAATAATTGGTCGACCCAGTAGCACTCTCGCTAGAGGCGACAAAGTGTTCCGTCTTGCAATGCACGAGAAATAGCTCCAACGGGTGACCTTAGCCCACAATAGGCAAGCAAACATCTTCATCGGGGACCCCAGCATCTGTTGTTATTTTTCATCTCCATATATATCTCCACTACTAATAAAACAACGAGTTAAATAACAAGCGGTGGGAACGTATGTCCCCCACCCCCACCCCCTTGGGGTGGGGGACATACGTTCCCACGGCTTACTATATTACCTCAAAAGCACGGATGGCTATCGAATAAAAAGTTCAGATGGGAAAGGATTGTACGAA
>LR880971.1:760730141-760741254 GCA_904067115.1 Aegilops sharonensis | reverse complement strand
AAGCCACACACACCAAGACCATATGCACGAATGATGACAAGGCTATCCTTAACATGCATGAAACCAAACCAACATCTTGACATGTCAATGTCTGCCACCACACGTTGAAGCAAGATCCCAATAAAGCACATTTTTCGTTGAACACCGCATCATTTATGTCCTTCCGGATACACTAGAGATTAACGCCCCTGGCGTCATCCCAAGACTCCAAGACAACATCCACCAAGGGGGGCTCTAACAAGATCTTCGGTAGAGATAATAGAGGGAGCTATATATCCGGGTCGGCTGCAAAAACGGTGCCACACCGTCGAGTATTAAATGAAATAGTGATCATTATCTTCAACCTTGCCATAGCTTTCGTAGAGGGTAGTGGGAGACAACTCCTCTCGTGCAAGTTTTTTTGGGTGTTAAGGCGATTAGCCACGACTTTAGTGAATCTAACAAATCTTGTCATATGATCTCTTGCTACTATCTCTACACATCCTCTCCGACGATCCATATCAATGCCACCGGTTCTTCGTACTTACTTTTTGGCAGCTTCTCGTGCCTCCTATGATCATGTGTTGGATCCGGTGTCGGTTGAGCTTCTAGCTTGTCGGGATGCAGTATTATTTGCTCCAGATAGGGGTTTTCACTTCGTACTTGTGGAGACCGACTATCAAGAAGTTAAAAGGTTATGTGTGTCAAGTTCAGAGAAATCTGGAGGCTACCATATATATTTTGGGTGCGATGAAGGAGGTAGTTAGCTTGTTCCATAGATTTAAGCTTCTTTTTGTTATGCATGAGGAAAATGTGGCGGCTCATAACACAACTAAGGAAGATTTAGGTTCAAAGAATCTTGTACTGAACTTTGATGTAATCCTTGGCTTTCCAACACGCTTTCTGCGGTCAGATATGCCTTTGTCAATTGAATAACATGTTGTATGGGGAAGTGTTTAAAAGACAAATCCCATCCATTCAATGAGCGACGTGGATGTGTTTGCATGAATTCAAAGTTTTGAAAATGGAAGGTGTGGTCGCACAGATGGACATATATGAGGTAGCTGGCTCGTGTCCGCGGGCATATGCGCGCGGCAGCCATATTTGCCCTATCTAGTTGGAGGTGCTCTAAGAGTATGACAAACCGGTGTTTTATGTTTGGGTGTGGATCATATGGTATGGGAGATAAAGGGGAAGTGGTAACATTCAGATGGATTTGGAGGTGAAAACTTTATTCTCCTCTATATTTTTACCCTATATGGACAAACACCATTAGACGTCATTGAATAACTATTTTACAACGCATGTAAGTTCCACATCATTAAAATTGTTTGTCATTGGGTTTGCTACCTTGCACCTTATCCTCCGTCTCATATGGACATTAGAGTCACTGTTCACTCCCACCAACGTCCGGCACCGGATCCAACTTCCCTGGTCGGCACCTACCACGGCTGGACATACACAAGACCGGCAGTGATGAGGTTGTACCACGATGAAGGAAATATGCCCTAGAGGCAAAATAAAGTTGTTGTTTTATATTTCCTTATTCATGATAAAGGTTTATTATTCATGCTAGAATTGTATTGATTGGAAACTTAAATACATGTGTGAATACATAAACAAATACTGTGTCCCTAGTAAACCTCTACTAGACTAGCTCGTTGATCAAAGATGGTTAAGGTTTCCTAACCATGGACATGTGTTGCCATTTGATAATGGGATCACATAGTTAAGAGAATGATGTGATGGACAAGACCCATCTGTTAGCTTAGTATAATGATCGTTCAGTTTATTACTACTATTTTCTTGGATGTCAAATACATGTTCCTTCGACCATGAGATCATGCAACTCCCGAATACTGGAGGAATACCTTGTGTGCTATCAAAATCACAACATAACTGGGTGATCATAAAGATGCTCTACAGGTATCTCCGAAGGTGTTTGTTGAGTTGGAATGGATCGAGGTTGGGATTTGTCACTACAAGTATCGGAGAGGTATCTCTGGGCCCTCTTGGTAATACACGTCATAAAGAAGCCTTGCAAGCAAAGTTATTAATGAGTTAGTTGCAAGATGATGTATTACGGAATGAGTAAAGAGACTTGCTGGTAACGAGAATGAACTAGGTATAGATATACCGACGATCGAATCTCGGGTAAGTAACATACCGACAAACAAAGGGAATCAAGTATGTTGTCATTATAGTTCGACCGATAAAGATCTTCGTGGAATGTGTAGGAACCAATACGGGCATCCATGTTATTGACCGGAGAAGAGTCTCGGTCATGTCTACATCATTCTCGAACTCGTAGGGTCTACATGCTTAACGTTCATTGACGATATAGTATTATATGAGTTATGTATGTTGGTGACCGAATGTTGTTCAGAGTCCTGGATGAGATCATGGACATGACGAGGAGCTCTAGAACGATCGAGGTAAAAATTGATATATGGGATAATAGTGTTTGGTCTTCGGAAAGGTTCCGGATGTTTCCCGAAATGTTTGGGTACGAAAGCACTTTATTTGGGCCAAAGGGGAAAGCCCATGAGGCTTTTGGAAAGTGCAAAAGGAAGTGTTGCGGAGGCCAGGGGCCAGACGCCAGGGACCCTGGTGTCTGGGTCCAGACGCCGGGAACCCTGGCGTCTGGCCCTGGAGTCCGAGAAGGATTCTTGCCTTTCGGGCAAAACCGACTTTGATGAGGCTTTTACTCGAAGTTTCGACCCCAAGGCTCAACATATAAATGAGGGGCTGGGATAGCACCCAAGGGACATCAAGATTCACCAAGCCATGTGCCGGCAAACCCGTCCCCTCTAGTTTATCCTATGTCTAGTTTCCGTTGTGCTTGGCGAAGCCCTGCGGAGATTGTTCTTCACCAACACCGTCACCACGCCGTCATGCTGCTAGAACTCATCTACTACTTCGCCTCTCTTGCTGGATCGACAAGGCGAGGACGTCACCAAGATGAACGTGTGCTGAACACGGAGGTGTCGTACATTCGATACTTGATCAGGACGGATCGTGAAGGTGTACGACTACATTAACCGCGTTGATAAACGCTTCCGCTTAGCGATCTTCAAGGGTATGAAGATGCTCTCCCCCTCTCGTAGCTATGCATCTCCATGGATAGATCTTGTGTGTGCGTAGAAATTTTGTTGTTTTCCATGCAACGTTCTCCAACAGTGGCATCCGAGCCAGGTCTATGCGTAGATGATATGCACGAGTAAAACATAAAGAGTTGTGGGCGGTGATAGTCATACAGCTTACCACCAACGTCTTATTTTGATTCGGTGTGTTGTGGGATGAAGCGGCCCAGACCAACCTTACATATCCACGTACATGAGACTGATTCCACCGGCAGACATGCAACTAGTTTTGCATAAAGGTGGCGGGCGGATGTCTGTTTCTCCTACTTTAGTTGAATCGAATTTGACTACAGCCGGTCCTTGAAGAAGGTTAAAACAGCAAAATTGATGAATCACTATTGTAGTTTTTGCTGTAGGTAAGAACGGTTCTTGCTAGAAGCCCGTAGCAGACACGTAAAACTTGCAACAACAAAGTAGAGGACGTCTAACTTGTTTTTGAAGTGTATGATATGATGTGATATGGTCAAGACATGATGTGATATACGTTATTGTATGAGATGGTCATGTTTTGTAATTTATTGGCAACCGACAGGAGCCTTATGGTTGTCTCTTTATTGTATGAAATGCAAACGTCATGTAATTGTTTTACTTTATCGCTATGTGTTAGCAATAGTTGTAGAAGCAATAGTTGGTGAGTCGACCACAACGCAACGATGGAGATCAAGGTGTCGAGCCGGTGACGATGGATATCATGATGATGCTTTGCAGATGGAGATCAAAAGCATGAGATGATGATGGCCATATCATGTTACATCTTTTGATTGCATGTGATGTTTATCTTTTATGCATCTTATTTTGCTTAGAACAACGGTAGCATTATAAGATGATCCCTTCACTAAATTTCAAGATATAAGTGTTCTCCCCGAGTATGCACCGTTGCGAAAGTTCGTCGTTTTGAGACACCACGTGATGATCGGTTGTGATAGACTGTACGTTCACATACAACAGGTGTAAGAAAGTTTTGCACATGCAGAATACTTGGGTTAAACCTGACGATCCTAGCATGTACAGACATGGTCTCGGAACACTAGAGACCGAAAGGTCAAACGTGAGTCATATAGTAGATATAATCAACATAGAGATGTTCACCATTGATGAATACCCCATCTCACGTGATGATCGGACATGGGTTAGTTGATTTGGATCATGTATCACTTAGATAACTTAAGGGATGTTTATTTAAGTGGGAGTTCATTGGTAACTTTATTAATTGAACTGAATTTATCATGAACTTAGTCTTATAGTTTTGCATATCTATGTTGTAGATCAATGGCCCGAGCTACCGTTCCCCTGAATTTTAATGTGTTCCTAGAGAAAGCTAAGTTGAACGATGATGGTAGCAACTACACGGACTGGGTCCGTAACTTGAGGATTATCCTCATTGCTGCACAGAAGAATTATGTCCTTAATGCACCGCTAGGTGACAGGCCTACTGCAGGAGCTAATGCAGATGTTATGAACGTCTGACAAGCTTGATCTGATGACTACTCTATAGTTCAGTGTGCCATGCTTTACGGCTTAGAACTGGGACTTCAAAGATGATTTGAACGTCATGGAGCATATGAGATGTTCCAAGAGTTGAAGTTAATATTTCAAGCAAATGCCCGGGTTGAGAGATGTGAAGTCTCCAACAAGTTCTATAGCTACAAGATGGAGGAGAACAGTTCTGTCAGTGAGCACATACTCAGAATGTCTGGGTATTATAATCACTTGACTCAGCTAGTAGTTAATCTTCTAGTTGATTGTGTTATTGATAGAGTTCTTCAATCATTGCCACCAAGCTACAAAGGTTTTGTGATGAACTATAATATGCAAGGGATGAACAAAACAATTCCCAAGCTCTTCGCAATGCTTCAGGCCGCATAGGTAGAAATCAAGAAGGAGTATCAAGTGTTGATGGTTAACAAGACCACTTGTAAAAAGGGCAAAGGGAAGAAAGGTAACTTCAAGAAGAATGGCAAGCAAGTTGCCGCTCCCGAGAATAAACCCAAAGTTGGACCTAAGTCTGAAAGTGAATGCTTCTACTGCAAAGGGAGTGGTCACTGGAAGCAGAACAGCCCCAAGTATTTGGCGGATAAGAAGGATGGCAAAGTGAACAAACGTATATTTGATATACATGTTATTGATGTGTTCCTTACTAATGCTCGTAGCAGCGCATGGGTATTTGATACTGGTTCGGTTGCTCATATTTGTAACTCAAAACAGGAGCTGCGGAATAAACGAAGATTGGCCAAAGACAAGGTGACGATGCGCGCCGGAAATGGTTCCAAGGTGGATGTGATCGTCGTTGGCACGCTACCTCTATATCTACCTTCGGATTAGTTTTAGACCTGAATAATTCTTATTTGGTGCCCGCGTTGAGCATGAACATTATATCTGGATCTTGTTTATTACGAGACGGTTATTCATTTAAGTCAGAGAATAATGATTGTTCTATTTATATGAATAATATCTTTTATGGTCATGCACCCTTGAAGAGTGGTCTATTCTTGTTGAATCTCGATTGTAGTGATACACATATTCATAATATTGATGCCAAAAGATGCAACGTTGATAATGATAGTGCAACATATTTGTGGCACTACCATTTAGGTCATATTGGTATAAAGCGCATGAAGAAACTCCATGCAGATGGGCTTTTGGAATCACTTGATTATGAATCATTTGATGCTTGCGAACCATGACTCATGGGCAAGATGACTAAAACTCCGTTCTCTGGAACAATGGAGCGAGCTAATGACATATTGGAAATAATACATACCGATGTATGCGGTCCGATGAGTGTTGAAGCACGCGGCAGGTATCGTTATCTTCTCACCTTCACTGATGATTTCAGTAGATATGGGTATACCTACTTGATGAAACACAAGTCTGAAACATTTGAAAAGTTCAAAGAATTTCGGAGTGAAGTGGAGAATCATCGTAACAAGAAAATAAAGTTTCTACGATCTGGTTGTGGAGGCGAATATTTGAGTTACGAGTTTGGCCTTCATTTAAAACAATGTGGAATAGTTTCACAACTCACGCCACCTAGAACACCACACTGTAATGGTGTGTCCCAACGTCGTAACCGTACATTATTAGATATGGTGCGATGTATGATGTCTCTTACCGATTTACCAGTATCGTTTTGGTGTTATACATTAGAGACAGTTGCATTCACGTTAAATAGGGCACCGTCTAAATCCGTTTAGATGACATCGTATGAACTATGGTTTGGCAAGAAACCTAAGTTTTCGTTTCTTATAGTTTGGGGATGTGATGCTTATGTCAAAAGGCTTCAGTTAGATAAGGTCGAACCCAAATCAGATAAGTGTGTCTTCATAGGATACCCTAAAGAAACTATTGGGTATACCTTCTACCACAGATCCGAAGGCAAGATCTTTCTTGCTAAGTTTGGGTCCTTTCAAGAGAAGGAGTTTCTCTCAAAAGAAGTGAGTGGGAGGAAAGTAGAACTTGATGAGGTAATTGTACCTTCCCTCGAATTGGAGAGTAGCATATCACAGAAAACCGTTCCCGTGATGCCTACACTAATCAGAGAGGAAGAAAATGATAATGATCATGAAACTTCAGATCAAGTTACTACAAAACCTCGTAGGTCGACCAGAGCAAGATCTGCATCAGAGTGGTACGGTAATCCTGTTCTGGAAGTCATGTTACTAGACCAAGGCGAACCTATGAACTATGAAGAAGCTATGATGAGCCCAGATTCCGACAAATGGCTTGAGGCCATGGAATATGAGATATGATCCATGTATGAGAACAAATAGCCCGATGATCGGCAAGCCATAGAGAATAAATGGATCTTCAAGAAGAAGACTGACGCTGATGGTAATGTTACTATCTACAAAGCTCGACTTGTCGCAAAAGGTTTTCGGCAAGTTCAAGGAGTTGACTACGATGGGACTTTCTCACCCATAGCGATGCTTAAGTCTGTCCGAATCATGTTAGCAATTGCTACATTTTATGATTATGAAATCTGGCAAATGGACGTCAAAACTGCATTCCTCAATGGATTTCTTAAAGAAGAGTTGTATATGACGCAACCAAAAGGTTTTGTCGATCCTAAAGGTGCTAACAAAGTATGCAAGCTCCAGCGAACCATCTATGGACTGGTGCAAGCATCTCAGAGTTGGAATATATGCTTTGATGAAGTGATCAAAGCATATGGTTTTATACAGACTTACGGTGAAGCCTGTATTTACAAGAAAGTGAGTGGGAGCTCTGTAGCATTTCTGGTATTATGTGTGGTTGACATATTATTGATTGGAAATGATATAGAATTTCTGGATAGCAAAAAAAGATACTTGAATAAGAATTTTTTAGTGAAAGACCTTGGTGAAGCTGCTTATATATTAGGCATCAAGATCTATAGGGATAGATCGATAGCTTACTAGGACTTTCACAAAGCATATACCTTGACAAAGTTTTGAAGAAGTTCAAAATGGATCAGTCAAAGAAAGGGTACTTGCATGTATTACAAGGTGTGAAATTGAGTCAGACTCAAATCCCAACCACTGCAGAAGATAGAGAGAAAATGGAAGTCATTCCGCGTGCCTCAGTCATAGGTTCTATCATGTATGTTATGCTGTGTACCAGACCTAATGTGTGCCTTGCCATAAGTTTGGTAGGGAGGTACCAAAGTAATCCATGAGTGGACCACTGGACAGTGGTCAAGAACATCCTAAAGTACCTGAAATGGACCGATGATATGTTTCATGTTTATGGAGGTGACAAAGAGCTCATCGTAAATGGTTACGTTGATGCTAGCTTTGACACTGATCCGGATGAATCTAAGTCACAAACCGGATAAGTATTTATATTGAATGGTGGAGCTGTCAGTTGGTTCAGTTCCAAGCAAAGCGTCGTGGCGGGATTTACATGTGAAGCGGAGTACATAGCTGCTTCGGAAGCAGCAAATGAAGGAGTCTGGGTGAAGGAGTTCATATCTGATCTGGGTGAAATACCCAGTGCATCGGGTCCAATGAAAATATTTTGTGACAACACTGGAGCAATTACCTTGGCAAAGGAATCCAGGTTTCACAAGAGATCCAAACACATCAAGAAATGCTTCAACTCCATTCGTGAACAAGTCAAGGATGGAGACATAGAAGTTTGCAAAATACATGTGGATCTGAATATAGCAGAATCGTTGACTAAGCCTCTTCTGCGAGCAAAACATGATCAGCACCAAGACTCCATGGGTGTTAGATTCATTACAATGCAATCTAGATTATTGAATCTAGTGCAAGCGGGAGACTAAAGGAAATATGCCCTAGAGGCAATAATAAAGTTGTTATTTTATATTTCCTTATTCATGATAAAGGTTTATTATTCATGCTAGAATTATATTGGTCGGAACTTAAATACATGTGTGAATACATAAGCAAATATCATGTCCCTAGTAAGCCTCTACTAGACTATCTCGTTGATCAAAGATGGTTAAAGTTTCCTAACCATGGACATGTGTTGCCATTTGATAAAGGGATCACATCATTAGGAGAATGATGTGATGGACAAGACCCATCCGTTAGCTTACCATAATGATCGTTCAGTTTATTGCTATTGCTTGCTTGAATGTCAAATACATGTTCCTTCGACCATGAGATCATGCAACTCCCGAATACCGGAGGAATACCTTGTGTGCTATCAAACATCACAACATAACTGGGTGATCATAAAGATGCTCTAAAGGTATCTCCAAAGGTGTTTATTGAGTTGGCATGGATCGAGATTGAGATTTGTCACTCTAAGTATCGGAGAGGTATCTCTGGGCCCTCTCAGTAATACACGTCATAAAGAAGCCTTGCAAGCAAAGTGACTAATGAGTTACTTGCAAGATGATGTATTACGGAACGAGTAAAGAGACTTGGCGGTAACGAGGTTGAACTGGGTATAGAGATACTGACGATCAAATCTCGGGCAAGTAACATATCGACAGACAACGGGAATCAAGTATGTTGTCATTATGGTTCACCGATAAAAATCTTCATGGAATATGTAGGAACCAATATGGGCATCCAGGTCCTGCTATTGGTTACTGACCGGAGAAGAGTCTCTCGGTCATGTCTACATCATTCTCAAACCCGTAGGGTCCGCACGCTTAACGTTCGTTGACGATATAGTATTATATGAGTTATGTATGTTGATGACTGAATGTTGTTCAGAGTCCCGTATGAGATCATGGACATTACGAGGAGCTCCGGAATGGTCTGGAGGTAAAGATATATATATGGGATAATAGTGTTTGGTCTTCGAAAAGGTTACGGAATTCACCGGAAGGGGTTTCGGATGTTTCTTGAAATGTTTTGGTACGAAAGCACTTTATTTGGGCCAAAGGGGAAAGCCCACGAGGCTTGTGGAAAGTGCAAAAGAAAGTTTTGCAGAGGCCATGGGCCAAACGCCAGGGACCCTGGCGTTTGGCCCTGGAGTCCAAGAAGTACTCTTGCCTGTCGGGCAAAACGGGCTTTGAGGAGGCTTTTACTCCAAGTTTCGACCCCAAGGCTCAACACATAAATAGAGGGGCAGGGCTAGCACCCAAGGGACATCAAGATTCACAAAGCCGTGTGCCGGCAACCCCGTCCCCTCTAGTTTATCCTCCGTCTAGTTTCCGTTGTGCTTGGCGAAGCCCTACGGAGATTGTTCTTCACCAACACCATCACCACGTCGTCATGCTGCCGGAACTCATTTACTACGTCACCTCTCTTGCTGGATTGAGAAGGCGAGGACGTCATCGAGCTGAACGTGGAGGTATCGTACGTTCGGTACTTGATCGGGACGGATCGTGAAGGTGTACGACTACATCAACCGCGTTGATAAATGCTTCTATTTAGCGATCTTCAAGGGTACGAAGATGCTCTCCCCATCTCGTAGCTATGCATCTCCATGGATAGATCTTGCATGTGCGTAGAATTTTTTTTGTTTTCCATGCAACGCCAACACACGAGGCCGACGAGGAGATACGGAAGATCACACCGACGGAAGATGGATCCACTACCATGAGCGTTGGGGAGACCTGCTCCGGCGTTGTTCGACACAGCGGGCATCAACCATAACTGGTCGATGAGGAGTGCCGTCATTGGATCCGGCGACTCCAAGCATGACCGGCACCAGATCCGATGAGTGATGAATTCCATGACTAGATAAATCAGCCCCACCCCTAGATAAGCACAACTCCCCTAACATCTCTGTCTATGTGTTTATTTCGTGATTTTTGTTTTATGCTACATGATTTGAGCTCCCCCCTCCCTTGCTTCTTCACCAGATGGACAGCTCCCCCTAGCTACTTGTGTGATATATGGATTTGTTATACTAGATGGAAGTGAAGGTGTCAAACTGAACTTGATGTGAAGATCTTAAATAGATTGTGTGATATATGCTATATTGTTGTTCCGAAATTGAAATAGATATGTAGATACGTGAAACAGCTATATCTGATGTGAAATACAGATTTGTGAAACTAATACCCTTGATGTGAAACAAGATTGTGATTGGAAAGTATTTTTGTGTTGAAATGCTTTTTTTCAGAAACTGGAGTGCATGTTTATGTTTGTGAAACTATTACTTCTTCATTATGTGAATCAGAACTGGTAGGTTTAAGGATTATGCGAGTACTTCGAAATAACCAGTTTCACTCTTCCCTGCAATATGATATTCCAATAACTGAAATATAGTCCATTCATTTGGAAGTTAAGAATATAGTTAAACTGATATGTGTATGAATTATTTCACTTTAAAATTATGATTTTATGTCAGTCTTTTGTAATAATCAATTTCACTTTTTCATGATAATATATGAAATTACTTGTTCAAAAATATATGAAATTGGTATTTCGTAAGTGTGTAATTTTTTATTTCAGTGTGATCTGTATTGAAAAAATTGTTAAAATATAAATTGAATTTGTTTGTGTCACTTTTGAAATAATGAATTTCACTCCTTTTGAGTGAAAATGAATTTGGAATAGTTGAAATCACCTTTTTTAAGACATTTA
>LR880971.1:760666488-760683365 GCA_904067115.1 Aegilops sharonensis | reverse complement strand
GGGATCACATCATTAGGAGAATGATGTGATTGACTTGACCCATTCGGTTAGCTTAGCACTTGATCGTTTAGTATGTTGCTGTTGCTTTCTTCATGACTTATACATGTTCCTATGACTATGAGATTATGCAACTCCCGTTTACCGGAGGAAAACTTTGTGTGCTACCAAACATCACAACGTAACTGGGTGATTATAAAGGAGCTCTACAGGTGTCTCCGAAGGTACATGTTGGGTTGGCGTATTTCGAGATTAGGATTTGTCACTCCGATTGTCGGAGAGGTATTTCTGGGCCCACTCGGTAATGCACATCACTATAAGCCTTGCAAGCATTGCAACTAATTAGTTAGTTGCGGGATGATGCATTACATAACGAGTAAAGAGACTTATCCGCTTTTGTGCATTTGACCTACCAGTCAGTAGTAATAAAGAAAGAATATGTATCACATTTCACCTGGATTTCCCTAAGCGACATGGAATTCGTTGGTTATTAAAAGCATCCCAAAAGCGCTCGGGTCCTCTCATGCTAGTCTCCACCTCTTCCCTCATGTGGCTGACGACAGCCCAAGTCTCGGATCTATCTATGGCTACGACAGATTGTCGAGTAAATGCACAAGCTTTCAATGAGAAGAGCTCATGAGGCAACTCAAATTAAAGCCATGAAACAAGTATATGGCAAATTAATATTAGAACTAGCTCAATTCGCGGACTTACATGCCTTTGCAGAATTCGCCTCTGCTCTCGATAAACTAAGTCATAATCAATTAGCAAGGGATCGACGATTCAGGGAATTGCTTAAAAAATCTCAAGCAAATCTACTCATAGTGGAAGAGCATATGACTATTGTTTATACTAGAACAAGAGGTATCTTGATTCGGAGGGGGGGAGCATGTATCACAAGGAGAGTTGTAACAAGCTAGTTTTGCCGTTCTACTTTTTTTAATCGGTTATTTTATTTTATTTTGTAGAGAAATTTATTATTATTTAATAGCAAAAATATTTTTAAAAATTGAGTACATTGAAGAAAACATTAATATTTTATGTTTTTTAAATAGTGAAATCTTTTAAATCTTTCATTAACATATTTAAAAATAATGAGCATCTACAAAATATAGTGATAATTTTTTTAGAATTTCAGAAATATTCTTCAAAAACTGTGAACATTTTTTTACATAAAATAAATACTGAAATACAAAAATAAACCAATAGAAAAAATAGAAAAAAGAAACAAAAAAAAATTAACATAAACCATTTAGAAGGTTCCCAAGACCGAGGAATCAGAGACGGGTCTAGGGTTTATTACCAAAAATCGGTAAACAAGCAGTGATGCCATAATGCCATTGCTCCAGGCAATGAGCAACACTTTTTTTAAGACAACCTCGTGAAACCTTTTATTAAGTCGTCACACTGATTAGAGGGGCCAAAATAAGATCACCGGGGTTGCCTAACCGAATATGACGGCCAACCCGTAAAAAGAGAGCATGCTTCATTAAATTGTGAGCCTCAATATTCGAACTCCTAAATTCATGACTAAAAGAGTAACTGGTAAAAAGACTAGAATGGTCTATAATTTCTCGGATAATAGCATCATACACTGTCGCACTCTTCTGCTTGATATCATCGTTGACGATCTCGCAATCTGAAGCAACATAAATTCTCACAGAGGAGGAATCGCCGAGCTGCTCTTCACAGGGGCGAACCTGCACAAAGCGTCCAGGGCTCCAGGCCCATTTATCTCCCTGGAGACAAACAGCAGCGGCCGAGCGACGCTCAAAAAAAAAAAAAAAAAAAAAGGCAGCGACCGAGCGACACAATACTGCAGCTGTATACTCTGCTTTCTCGCCGCCATCTTGCGTGGACTTACGACCGGCGAGCGGCCACGACTGGCCGTGGGAAGGTACCAGTGGGGCGTCTGGCCACTGGGCGTGCCGGCGTTGAGGGATGGCGAGCAACCGGCGGCCGGTCACTCGGTCAGGGCCTCTCTCGTCGCGGCCGCGCCCAGGCATCAGGCGCCGCCACCGCCGCCGCGTGCAGTGAGCCGGCGAGCACCAAGCCATTGGCAAGAGCAGTCTGCCCTCCCTCTCCCCGCTGGTGTATACTCCTGGACAGTTCTTAATTAGTTGTGGAAGTTCTAGTTAGGTCATCTGCAATTCACATTGGGTCATGGATTGCTGCTCTAAAATGCTTGCTAGTTGCAGAACAGCAGAAGGGGGCAGTGATGGTAATGGGAAAACTATTGATGCATTTTTCAAGAGAAAGAGAGATGAATGTGATTTTGGTACAGTTTCTTTCGTTATGGAGTAGGTTATATATATAGTTAAGTTAGAAATGTATTTTGTAAGCCAGTGGACAAGATAATTATCATTATCTAGTTTCCTGCTCCCTCCATTCCATAATTCTTGTCGTGGTTTCAGTTCAAATTTGAACTAAAATATTTGCAACGGAGGGAGTAAATATTTGCAAAATCTAACTTGTTGTATTAGTATGATTTCATATTCATTTCTTTTGCAGCTTCGCCCCTCCTAAGATTTTCTTTTCAAGCTCGGGCACTGCATATGGTCTAGGTCGACCCTCCTGTCTTTATCTATCACTAGTCTCATTGATTTCAGACTTTGACACCCTCCATTCATTTTCCCCCCTTCCGAGCGTGTTCGTCAACCTCCTATCTTTATCTATTATATCACTGGTCTGACTAACTTCAGACTTCCACACCCTCCATTCATCCCCCCACCCCCTTCCTAGTCAGACTTTCACACCCTCCATTCATCCCCCCACCCCCTTCCTAACAGGCAATGAGAGCTGAGTTTCAATTGGAAGGACAGAAAATTCCGGAGAGTGTTTGTCTATCTAATCCCAAGCTCATATGTGTACTAAATTATCGGCTTGCAGCAGTGGAACTGCTCCGAACAACCATACACCTCAACTATATTTGCGTGCTGTTCTAATCCGCACAGCCCAAGCTTAAACCAGCCCGAGCTTAAACCAGATTTTTTTGGCTGATTTGGTTAGGATTTGTGGTTCTGAGCAACTGCCTATCCTACTAGGGGGTGATTTTAATATTATCAGAAGGCGTGATGAGAAGAATAATGATAATTTCGACGGTAGATGGTCGTTCATGTTTAACACCATCATTGAAAGTCTGGATCTGCGTGAGATTGAGCTTTCGGGCAGGAAGTTTACTTGGGCTAATGCACTACCTAATCCGACGTTTGAGAAGCTGGATCGGGTTCTGGCTAGCGTCGAATGGGAGCAGAAATTCCCTTGTGTAACGGTGCAGGCACTTACACGGGGCATTTCGGACCATACGCCTTTATTCATTGATTCTGGGGAGGCCACTCATGTGGGAAATAAGAATGTCTTCTCGTTCGAGCTTGCGTGGTTCGAGAGACAAGTGTTCTTAGATATTGTTGCCAGAGAATGGGCTAAGGATGCAGGAGGTAGAACTGCACTTGAGCGCTGGCAGAATAAAATTAGGCACTTGAGAAGCTTCCTACGAGGGTGGGCTAAACATCTTAGTGGGGTTTATAAGATTGAGAAGGAACAGCTCCTTTTGCTTATTCAGTCCCTGGATGTAAAAGCTGAGAACATGATCCTGCCTGCCTCGGAGCTTCAGGCGAAGCTCGATGCGGAAATGAGGCTGAAAGAGCTACTTCGTGAGGAAGAATTAAAGTGGGCGCTTCGGGCCAAGGTCCGACGGGTTGTCCACGGGGACGCGAACACACAATTTTTTCACATGATTGCTAATGGCAAGCATAGAAAGAAGAGAATATTTCAGCTTGAGCAAGATGAGGGAACGATTCTGGGTCAGGAGAACTTAAAGTTGTATATCACTGAGTATTACAATCAGTTGTTTGGACCTCCAGAGGAGAACTGGGTGTCGCTGGATGAGTCTAGGATTGAGGATGTGCCTCAACTGACAGCTGTTGAGAATGATATCTTAATTGCTCCGTTCTTTGAGAAAGAGGTATTTGAGGCCATTTCCCAGATGAAGAATAATAAGGCTCCTGGCCCGGATGGTTTCCCGACCGATTTTTACAAGAAATGTTGGCACATTATTAAAGGAGATCTATTGCCTTTGTTCAATGATCTTTTCGCTGGTCAGCTTCACCTTTTTAAGCTGAATTTTGGGACGATAACACTTCTTCCCAAGAAGACAGAGGCAGTGTGGATTGAGCAATTTCGGCCAATCTGTCTTCTTAATGTGAGTTTCAAAATTTTTACCAAGGTCGGGACGAATAGGCTCACACAGATTGCGCATACTGTGGTGCAGCCTACTCAATCTGCTTTCATGCCCGATAGGAACATTCTTGAAGGGGTGGTGGTCCTGCATGAAATGCTCCATGAAATTCACTCGAAAAAACTGGATGGAGTGGTTTTTAAGGTGGATTTCGAGAAGGCGTACGATAAAGTCAAATGTCCCTTTCTACAACAAGCCTTACGTATGAAGGGTTTTGACGAAGCTTGGAGGCGCCAAGTTGAATCTTTCACGCGAAAAGGGAGTGTTGGAATTAAAGTGAATGACGATATAGGTCATTATTTCCAGACACACAAGGGCCTGAGGCAAGGTGATCCAATGTCTCCTATCCTCTTCAACATTGTTGTTGATATGTTGGCAATCTTGATAGGAAGGGCAAAGGAGGCAGGACAAGTAGGTGGCTTGGTGCCTCATCTTGTAGATGGTGGTGTGTCCATTCTGCAGTACGTCGATGATACAATCATTTTTATGGAGCACGACTTGGTTAAGGCGAGAAATATGAAGCTGGTATTGTGCCTATTTGAGCAATTGTCCGGTCTGAAGATCAACTTCAATAAAAGTGAGTTTTCTGTTTTGGTAGAGCCAAAGAGGAACAAGATGCTTACAAGCAACTGTTTGGTTGCGATTTGGGGACTCTTCCGTTCACTTACCTTGGTATCCCCATTCACCATCGTAAGTTAACTAACAGGTGATGGAAGTGTATCGAGGATCGATTTGAGAAGAAACTGAGCTGCTGGAAGGGCAAACTTATGTCGTATGGAGGCCGATTGATTCTTATTAACTCGGTGCTCACGAGTTTGCCTATGTTTCTCTTATCCTTTTTTGAGGTTCCAGTTGGAGTTAGGAAAATACTGGACTTCTATCGGTCTCGTTTCTTCTGGCAGAGCGATGAAACTAAGAGAAAGTATCGCCTAGCCAAATGGGATGTCATCTGCCGACCAAAAGACCAAGGGGGGCTTGGGGTTGAGAACCTTGAAGTTAAGAACAGATGCCTTCTAAGTAAGTGGCTTTATAAGTTATCTGCCGAGACTGAGGCAACTTGGGCGCAGATTCTTCGTAACAAGTATCTGTATTCTAAAACCTTGTCGCGGTTGACGGCTCGACTCACTGATTCGCCCTTCTGGAAGGGGTTAATGAGGGTCAAAGCTACTTTCTTTAACAGAACAAAGTTTGTTGTCGGTGATGGCAATAACACTCGATTCTGGGAAGATACCTGGCTAGGTGATGCACCACTGGCACTCTAGTATCCGGCGCTTTATCGCATTGTGCAGCGACGGGATGCTCTGGTTGCAACGAGTCTGCAATCTGCTCCTCTTAACATCCAATTTAGGAGGGTGCTTGTGGGTGACCGGTGGGAGGCCTGGATTCATCTGGTGAGTAGACTCATGGAGGTTCAGCTTACTCATCAGCCCGATCAGTTGTGTTGGAAGCTTACTAAATCTGGTGAATTCACAGTCAATTTCGATGTACATTGATGTCATCAATTCTAGTGTAATTCCTAGTTCCAAACACGTTTGAAAAGTTAAGGTTCCTCTCAAAATTAAAGTGTTTATGTGGTTTGTGCATAAACAAGTCGTTCTAACGAAAGATAATTTGATTAAGCGCAACTGGACAGGATCTACTAGGTGTAGTTTCTGTGATCGGGATGAAACTATCAAGCATCTTTTCTTTGTGTGCCCGATGGCGAGGGTGTTGCGGCGCTCGGTGCAGATTGCCTTTAACATTACTCCTCCGAATTCGGCCAGGTCGTTGTTTGGAACGTGGCTGGTTGGTATAGAGGCCGAAACAGCTAGACAAATTCGTGTGGGAGCATGTGCGTTGTTATGGGCAATTTGGAACTGCAGAAATGACTTGGCTTTTAACAGAACAACAACTATTCATTTTTTGCAGGTTCTATTCCGGGCTACTGCGCTAATCCGTACGTGGTCATTACTCACTCCGACGGAGGCCAGGGCGCGTTTGGTTACTGGATCTGTCCGGTGGGAGATGGTAGCGCGGGATTTCTTCAACCGGTTTGGATGGCGGTCATGTAATAGGATATGCGCGTAGTTTACCTATCTCTCTTTACTATGCCAGCCGGTTGTGGCTTTTGGGCCTTGTTTTATTTTGCTTGCTCTGTGTGAGCCAGTATCCTTTGTTGCAGCACTTTGCAAGACATTGTTGAACTACTTTTTTATTTATAAATGTGGCCGTATGCATCTTTCTGATGCAGAGACCGGGGAAGCCCCCTTTTTGAAAAAAAAAACTATATCTGCGTGCTATTTTCTTCCCTTGACACAAAAAGAGTAAGGAGACAGCATAATGGATGTGCACCATATTCCCATCTTCTTCCTCCTACTTTCGAGTTCATTCTGCGAATCCGAAGATCAACTCACACGGGCAAAACCACTCGCCCACGGCGACACACTCATCTCAGAGAGCGGGAACTTCGCTCTCGGCTTCTTCTCCACAACCAGCTCCAACAAGAGTTTTTACCTTGGCATATGGTACCACAGCATCCCTAGCCCACGCACCGTTGTGTGGGTCGCCAATCGAGACAACCCAATCACCACCCCTTCATCTGCGATGCTCTCCATCACCACCAGTTATGATCTGGTGTTGTCTGACTCCGAAGGCCACACTATTTGGAGGGCTACGAGCAATAGCATCACAGGAGTGGCCGAAGCTTACGCTTTGCTACTCAACTCGGGGAATTTCGTCCTCCGATTGCCAAACTCCACGGACGTATGGCAGAGCTTTGATCACCCGACGGACACACTACTCCCAACGATGAAACTTTTATTGAGCTACAAGGCCCATGCCGTCGAGCGGCTCATTGCTTGGATGGGTCCGGATGACCCGTCCTCTGGGGACTTCTCATGCGGTGGCGACCCTAGCTCGCCGACCCTTCAGAGGCTAATTTGGCATGGGACCATGCCATATTCTCGCAGCAATGTGGTTAATGTTAAACCAACACATATGTACATGGTTCGGCAGCCTAGCTAGTCGGCCCCTTCCTTCCTTTCCTTGTAGCCGAAGACTAGAGGTAGAGATAGAGATAGTCAGTTTATATTCTCTGTTATCCTTTGTAACTAGATATCTCTTCCTTCTCTCCCAAGTTGTAATCTAAACCACTTGTACGCTATCCAGGGAGTCGCGCCCCTGGCAATATAACATGCAGGCATCGCCCAGAGCAGGGTACGACGTTTCCCACATGGTAATCAGAGCCTAACTCTTCTCATCTAGCGATCTCCTCCTCCCACCGCCGCACCTCCTGCCATGGCCTCCTCTAGCGCAACCAACTCCACCCTCTCTGGCCAGATCACCGAACGCCTCACCCGAACAAACTACATCCTATGGCGAACTCAGATCACACCACAGCTTCGAGGGGCAGGGTTCTTCGGCTACGTAGACGGGAGCATGCCGGAGCCGGCCAAGGTCGTCGTCAGCAAGGACAAGGATGGCAAGGAGGAGTCCATCCCCAATCCGATTCACTCGGTTTGGATCCGAGAGGATCAACAGGTGCTTGGTTACCTTCTGAATAACCTCTCCAAAGAAGTGCTTGTGCAGGTGACGTCGATCGCCCACGCGCATGAACTCTGGACAGCATTGGCGAGCATGTTCTCGTCCACATCGCTGTCTCGCGTCAACAACATCCGCGCGTCTCTCACGAACGCGCAGAAAGGACAGCAGTCGGTGGCCTCCTACTTCGCATCCATGCGGGGTTTCGCCGACGAGCTAGCTACAGCAGGCAAGCCCCTGCAAGATGATGAGTTGATCTCCTACATCCTCAATGGGTTGGATATGGAGTATCAACCGCTCGTCTCCGCCCTCGACGCTCGGATCGTCCCTGTCACCCTTGATGAGTTGTTCTCTATGATGAGCAATTTTGATCAACGGGTGGCCATCTTCCAAGGAGCAGGCGCAGGAGGCGGCTTCAAATCTTCTGCCAACGCTGCCACCCGCGGCCGTGGCAGGGGCTCACGTCATCGAGGCCCTCCGCGGAACAGCAAGGGCAAGGGCAGCGGCGGCGGAGGCAACAGCAGCAACAACTCCGCACGCCACGGCGGCGGCGGTCGGCCCTCCTACACCAACAACAGGGGCCGGCGCAATGGCAGCTCCTCCAACAGCAGGTCTCGCCCCGACACAATCAGATGCCAAATCTGTGGGATGCCGGGGCACTCTGCCAAGGACTACTGGTACCGCTTTGATGAGGACGATGATGATTCTTCTCAAGATGAAAAAGTGGCCGGAGCTGCTGATGGCTCCTACGGTGTTGACACAAATTGGTACGTCGACAGCGGCGCCACAAACCACATCACCGGCGAGCTTGACTAGGTGACTATGCGAGAGAAGTACCGTGGCAAAGATCACATCCACACCGCCAGTGGAGAAGGTATGAAAATTAGTCACATTGGTCATTCAGTTATTAAAACCCCTCATAGAAAAATTCAACTCCGAATTTTTTTGCATGTTCCTAGTGCTTCTAAAAATCTTCTTTCCGTTCATCGCATTGCCATTGACAACCATGTCTTTCTTGAATTTCACCCCTTCTTCTTTTTGATTAAGGATCAGGCAACGAGGAAGGTGCTATATCGAGGTAGATGCGTTCGTGGGATTTACCCTTTGATCCCGGAGATTAGAAGATTGAATAAACAAGTTTTTAGTGCCACCAAAGTGTCTTCAACACGATGGCACGATCGATTAGGACATGCTTCATTTTCTTTAGTTGAGAAGTTGCTTAGGAAGAATAAACTCCCATATGTTGGTGAGCGCGATGTTGAAACAATTTGTGATTCTTGCCAAAAGGCTAAAAGTCATCAATTACCGTATCCAATTTCCACTAGTGTTTCCACTATGCCTTTGCAACTTATCTTCTCTGATGTGTGGGGGCCTGCACCCTCTTCTGTTGGTAGACATACCTACTACGTGAGTTTCATTGACGACTATAGCAAGTTTTCTTGGATCTATCTTCTTAAGAAACGATCCGATGTGTTCCAAGTTTTTCTAAATTTTCAAGTTTGGTTGAACGAAAATTCAATAGCAAGATCATTGCACTCCAATCTGACTAGGGAGGCGAATATGAAAAATTAAACTCTTTCTTTCAAAAACTTGGAATCTCTCATCATGTGTCTTGCCCGCATGCTCATCAACAGAATCGGTCAGCTGAGCGCAAGCACAGACACATTGTTGAGGTTGGCCTAGCACTTTTAGCTGGCGCCTCCATGCCCCTCAAATTCTGGGATGAGGCATTTCTTGCTGCAGTACACATCATTAATATGCTACCTAGTCGTGTCATAAACAATGAAACTCCCATGGAAAGACTCCTCCACACAAAACCAGATTACACAACACTTCGTGTTTTTGGATGTGCCTGTTGGCCCAATCTTCGTCCTTACAACAATCGCAAGCTTATGTTTCGATCCAAGCAATGCGTGTTTCTTGGTTACAGCAACCAACACAAAGGTGTCAAGTGTCTTGATGTACCTACGGGTCGTGTGTATATCTCTCGCGATGTTGTTTTTGACGAGACACAATTTCCCTTCTCCAAACTTCATCCCAACGCCGGCGCACTTCTACGTCAAGAAATTCTCCTTTTACCACCAAATCTCACCGGCCTTGATCTAGGGGAAAATAATTCTGATGATCAACTGTTGACTAATTCTCACAACCATGTGCATGAGCTTTGTGATGATGCAGCTGAAAATTGTGAAGCAACAGCCACAAACACTTCACATTTTATGTCAAGTGTTCGGGAACAAATCCCCCTCGGGATCAGCAACTCAGGAGATCTGCAGCAGATCCGCCTCAGGATCGACAGGCGGCAGGGCGCTGGAATCTGCGTCGCCAGCCAGGCGTGGCGCTGGCGCATCCACGAGCGACACGCGGCGCTCCTCCACCGGTCCTGACGCGGCCTCCAGCCCGCACCAATCTGGCGTGGACACCCGGCCCACTGGGACTCGTTGGGCCACGAGCGGGCCCTGTCACTACGTGCGGTGACGGCAGCAGCCGAGCCCTCCACCGCACGGGCGCGAGACAGACACGGATCCTGTCGTGGAATTGTCACGGCAGATGTCCTCATGAAAGGACTTAGTCGCAGGGCCATCGTACGGGTTTACCTAGAGGGGTTAAAGCGGACACAAGACACGGGAGTTATACTGGTTCAGCCCCTTCGATGAAGGTAAAAGCCTACNCAGATTACACAACACTTCGTGTTTTTGGATGTGCCTGTTGGCCCAATCTTCGTCCTTACAACAATCGCAAGCTTATGTTTCGATCCAAGCAATGCGTGTTTCTTGGTTACAGCAACCAACACAAAGGTGTCAAGTGTCTTGATGTACCTACGGGTCGTGTGTATATCTCTCGCGATGTTGTTTTTGACGAGACACAATTTCCCTTCTCCAAACTTCATCCCAACGCCGGCGCACTTCTACGTCAAGAAATTCTCCTTTTACCACCAAATCTCACCGGCCTTGATCTAGGGGAAAATAATTCTGATGATCAACTGTTGACTAATTCTCACAACCATGTGCATGAGCTTTGTGATGATGCAGCTGAAAATTGTGAAGCAACAGCCACAAACACTTCACATTTTATGTCAAGTGTTCGGGAACAAATCCCCCTCGGGATCAGCAACTCAGGAGATCTGCAGCAGATCCGCCTCAGGATCGACAGGCGGCAGGGCGCTGGAATCTGCGTCGCCAGCCAGGCGTGGCGCTGGCGCATCCACGAGCGACACGCGGCGCTCCTCCACCGGTCCTGACGCGGCCTCCAGCCCGCACCAATCTGGCGTGGACACCCGGCCCACTGGGACTCGTTGGGCCACGAGCGGGCCCTGTCACTACGTGCGGTGACGGCAGCAGCCGAGCCCTCCACCGCACGGGCGCGAGACAGACACGGATCCTGTCGTGGAATTGTCACGGCAGATGTCCTCATGAAAGGACTTAGTCGCAGGGCCATCGTACGGGTTTACCTAGAGGGGTTAAAGCGGACACAAGACACGGGAGTTATACTGGTTCAGCCCCTTCGATGAAGGTAAAAGCCTACGTCCAGTTGTGATGGGATTGATGTGATTTCGGCGACTACGAAGCAATAGCTTTGCCTTAGTCTCGAATTCTCTGTCCTTAATCCGCCGCCGGGTCGTCCCCTTATATACACGGGTTGACGCCCGGCCGGTCTACAGAGTCCCGATCCGTCTCATACAAGTGTCCGGCTCGGTCTCTTCTCTCTTGTCTTACAACACAAGTTACAACATTAAGGCGGTTTACATAAATGGACTTTAAGTCGCCTCTGGGCTCCGGGCCTCCTCCGTGGGCCTGGATCATGGACAAGGGTAAACCGGCCCCTCCAGGGCGGTTCACACTCAGTAGTTGCATCCCCAACATTAGGCCCCAGATTGACTTGAACCGGTTCAGGTTAATCTTCAACATCTTCAGGAAACTCTTGATCTCCTTTCATATTTTGTAAACCGCCACCCGCTTGAACCGCCGTGACGTCATCCTCCGATCTCCGTGTCAGGGCACCCTGACGTCATCTTTAATAAAGAAATCCAAACGGTAAGATTCCCTTCATTTAATGCTATCCCGGGAATCGAGGCGGCCGCTGCACCGTCCGCCGCTTTTGACTCCTCGATTCTCGCGCCCGTTGATTGCCCCGGCTCCTTATAAATAGACCGGTCGCCCCTTTCTCTTCTTCTTCTTCCGCTCTTCTCCTTCCTCGCGACGCTCCAGCCCTGAAGCTCCGCCGTCGCCTCCGACCTTTCAATCGCCGCGTCAGCTCCGGGCCGCCGCATCAACCTGATCGTACCAGAAGTTCCCGGCGCTCCTCCGCGGCTTTTCTCATCCGGTAAGGTCCCTTTCAAGCCCTAGATCCCATCTGAAGATCCTGTTCATCTCATAGTTCATATGTGTTCATATCAGCTTCTTCATACCTGCCCTGCCATGGCCGTATAACTTAACCGCACCATATATCCTGTGCGGGTGACTGCTCCTCCGTCCATCCGACTTCTTATACATCTTCCCCTTTTTTGTTCAGATCCTTTAGTTTAGCACGTCTGAACCTTCCTGCGCTATATGAGGCTTGTATAGGTCGTAGAAGTTTTTCTTACGGAAACTTCGGTAGATCTAGATCACTTCCATTCGCGTGTGAAATCTGTTTCTGTCCACACTTAGTAGATTTTTCAGCTCTGCCTTATTCGGCGGTTTACCTTTTGATAGCTAATCCGTCACTCCATTAGTCCTCAGTTAAACCGGAATGGGAAGCCGGCTGCTGAATCGCCGGTTTAACAATATCTGATATGCCTGAACCGTTTAATGGTGAATCGTTTCTTCCTTTCTCTCGCAGCTTAGTCTTCCGGAATGGCTCCTCAATTCTCAGCTTGCAACTGGGTCCGGTCCAAAATTACTGAAACGCAACTCAACGGCTATGTCACCACTGGCGGTTTGGCTCCAAAGAACGTCCTCCACTGGCGTGTTCCGGATGGCGAGTTTCCTCCCGAGCCACAGCAGGGAGAAGTAATTGTGTTCATGCAGCACTTAGACCGGGGATTCTGCCCGCCCGGTTCAAAAATTTTCCGGGACGTCCTTGCAAGTTTGAAACTCCATCCGCAGGATATCGGCCCGAACTCTGTGTCAAACATATGCAACTTTCAAGTCTTCTGCGAAGTCTATCTTCAGGAAGAACCATCTGTGGAGTTGTTCCGGGATTTTTTCCACTTGAACCGTCGCACCGAATTTTCTGATGGTCCCAACACAGAGCTGGGTGGCGTTTCAATCCAGAAGAGGAAGGAAGTGGATTTTCCTCACGCCAAACACCACAGCCATCCGAAGGATTGGAATCAAACCTGGTTCTATTGCCGGAACACTGCTCCTGCCAACGAGAACCCCTTGTCGGGTTACCGTCCTCACCGCTCAGTAACCAGCATCCACTGCCTTCTCGCTTAACCGCCGCGGAACGGAAGAACTTCGCGCCTCAAATAATCAAGCTCCGGGCTCTAATGGCCAATGGCTTAACCGGCGTGGACCTTGTGCGGTGTTGGGTTTCTTGGGGCGTCTTGCCACTAAGCCGCCGGCCCGGATTGATGCACGAGTACACCGGCAGCCTCAAAGATCCTCAAAGACGTCACGAGCTACCCATAACTGAACTTGAGGTCACAGAGATCGTAAAGAAGATGCTCGATGAGCCAATCTCCGTCTGCAGCCTAACCGGGTTGGCTCCATTTTGTGTTGCCAACAAACCGCCGGCGGTAAGCTCTACTCACCGCTTTTCGAGCTCTTAATACTCTGTTGATATACGCTAATCCTTGTTACTTGTCAGGCTGACAGCTCCTTCTGGAAACGTACCAAACCGGTTCGGGCGCCGCGTGTAAAGTCCAAAGCCACCAAGAAAGCAGGCAAGAAGAAGACCGCCGAGTCCTCTGATCCGCCGGAGGACGAAGAATCAGAAGCTGAGGTAAAACTTGACATTCATACGAGGGAGCCGCCGTAAACCGACTTTCCGCTTTGTGTTTCTTCTTGTGTATGCTTGGCCCCTTTATATTCCTTTTACTGACAATTTTACCTCCCAGGATGATGCTGAAGCCAGTCATGCCGACCCTGTTGAGGTAATCTTTCTTTCTTCCGAATCCGACCTTGCGCCGGTTAGGAGAATTCGTCGCGCCGTCCGGAAAGTGAAAAAATATCATTCCTGTGCTTACTTGAAATCAAACCTTTCCTTGAAGA
The DNA here is from genome assembly GCA_904067115.1 of Aegilops sharonensis. Classification (NCBI taxonomy): domain Eukaryota; kingdom Viridiplantae; phylum Streptophyta; class Magnoliopsida; order Poales; family Poaceae; genus Aegilops; species Aegilops sharonensis. Next base: position 760,669,415 of record LR880971.1, on the reverse strand, counting down.
CACAGCAGGCTGAAGAGCGCCGTACGACACGGCATAGTGGCCAACGGATTACTTCATCCGGTTTACCAGACACACCAACCCGGAAGCGTCGTCCAGAGGTGAATTGTTCTCCTGAAAAGCGTTATCCCTTAAAGGGTTTCTTCCGATGCCCTCTCAACCCATCTGACCCAAATTATCAGGCCTCTTCCAACTCGTCCGGCGGTTCATCAACCACGCAACTGCCACCGCTTAAAGTTGCTGCAGGGTACGCAACTGTTGTCCCGTCAATTCGGTTTACCATTGCTTTGGCCAATTTGTCTTAATTCAATTCTGAATATTGCAGCACCAAGGCTCGCTTGAGTAAGAAAGCGAAAACCCTTGATCCTACTGCAGATGTTGATCCGGAAAAGACCCCAGAACAAACACACGAAAATCCTGAAGTCGCCAAAGAAAGCTCTGGCGAGTTGTATAAAGACGATACTGCTGATCCGCCAGAAGCTGAACCGGGGGTTCAAGTGGAAACCTCGCATCCTGCTCCACCGAGTCCGACCGCAGAGCGGGTCATAACTATTGAACCGCCGAGCCAGAGTATGAAAGCACCAAGCCCAAAGAAGACCGCCGATCCGGCCAGCCCGGCCAAGAATGATGATGTTGTTGTGACGGGCACTGGCTATACTGCCCCTAGCCAACCGGTCGCTTTAACAAAACACAGTGCCAAGGGAGAATCTGCCACCATGGGTAAAGACAAGGGGAAAACGGATCTGTCAGCTTACGACAATTTTTCTACCCAAGAACTTCATTCCGGCTTTCTGAACCGGCTCTACACAAGCCGTGACCTTGAAGCCGGTCTAGTAAATCGCATGAAGGACCGCTATGAGGTAAGGTTTTATTCCTGTCTTGTACTTTTGCTGCGCAATCGCCCCCAAGGGGCGGTTTAACTTGTCATAGTCAAAGCGGCACTTAACTTCGTAAAACAACCATACACCTTGAACTGCAGTACTGTAGCCCCCAAGGGTCTGTTTAACTTGTCATAGTTAAACTGGGACTTAATTTCTGTATTCCGTACCGAACTGAGATCAATTAGCCATTAGCCCCCAAGTGCCAAGTTGAATACTTGTATTGAGCGTGGGACTTTATAATAACACAACTAACATGCTTCCTTTGTTATCAGAATGAGATATACCAGCAAACCGTGCAACTCAAGGACCTTCGTGCCAGCTTGGAAACTCAACAAGCCGAGATCACCAAGGCCAAGGATGAACTGAGAACTGCCTTGGCCGCTATGGAACAGCTGAAGGAAGGACATGCGTCTGAGCGGGCCAAATGGGACACCGAGAAAGCCGGTTTGACAAAACGGGCAGAGGATGCCGAATCAGCTCTTAAACCGGTGACCGAAGAGCTTACCAGACTAAAGCGCCAAGTTCATGCCATGACCTCTGCCATCTTTGGTAAGAAAATTTGCACTGAATACACCTGCTTTAACATTGCCGCCGGTTTAACTTGAGCTGTCTGAACCTGGTGCATGCAAGCGTATTGCTCATCTGGGCTCTGATGTGCGGAAGAAGCTCAAGGCTTCTTACACCCTGATTGAGCAGCCGTATACCGGCGCCCAGCGAGTCATATGCGCCACCTCGTACGACAACACGGCGCCGTCCCTGATCAGAGAGACACTGGACCGGCTGTCCATGATTCCGGGGCAGCTTGAAGAGTTGAAGCGATCCGCGGCCCGGGCTGGCACCCTACTGGCTCTGACTCGCGCCAAGGCGTGGATAGCGGATCTTGATCCGGCTGACATAGCCAAAGGTTTCCCCAGCGCTCAAGAAAACGGCGAAGCCTTTGATAACGACGCCCTGAAACGGATAACAAAGGAAATGCGTCCGTTGGCGAGTCAACTGGCAGCTGAGGCCAACCTGGCGGTTCACCGCTCTTTTTATGACGCCAACAACAAGCGGGTGGAGTTTGTCATCCCTGAAGTGCAGAGCCTTGTTCCTCCAATCCGTAAGCACACTTATGCCCCTGACGTTGATCCGGCTGAGCTGATAAGTGAAGAAGCTGTCTTTCAGGCCTTAACCCGGATTGACTGGTCTACCAATGACTTCCGAGCTTTGGGTGAGGAAGAAGAAGAAGTCGAACCGACGACAGGCGCCCCCTCTACCTCACGTCAACCCGGCGAAGAAGCGTAATCCGTCAAGCCGGGTGACACCTCCGAAGCTTCAATGGCAGAACACCACATGAAACACCGGGCCTTAAAAGGCTTTGTAATAGGATAGTCAGTACTTTATTTTGAACAATGCCTTGACCACCTCAGTCTGTAACCTTTTGCATGGTGGTGCTGATACTGTGGAGTGATGAACCCTCAACTTATTTTGCCTGCAATCACAAATTCTTTAACCCGCCACGGCGGCTTGTGTCGCCAGCCGGCTTGTGACGCCCATATATTTATATAAGAAAATAGGGATGTATATGATCAAACGTTATGATATAAAAATACCTGCCAGCGTCGGGCATGCAATTGGCCTAGCCAATCTTGAGGCGGAGGTTTAGAAACCATTACCTGCAAAGGAGAAAATAACTCCTGTGCTTTCAAAATACCGGTTTACCGTGTAAACCGTGTCGGGCATGATAAGCCCCCTGTTACTCCATAATGGGATGTTAACAGAAAAATCAAACCGGAACAAAATCGCCGGATTAAAAATGGACCGAATTCTGACAACCTGAATCCGGTTTAAAGAGGTTTGTCGGTTTAAGAAGGCAAACAAAAGTCAAATGATTGGTATAAAGACCACATGGAAGCAAAAGCAATGATAAAAACCGTTTTGCAAGAAAAGGCTTTACTGAGCCGGATCAGATGGTGTTACCATGGTCGGACAGGACCAAGCTCCCTATAAGGTGTAGCGATGGTTCAAGTCAGCCAGGTCCCCAACTGAACTCGTGGCATGATGCCGATC